>CM055403.1:8908173-8969195 GCA_029228625.1 Pseudolycoriella hygida | reverse complement strand
TTTTTTTGGAATACGATGTTCATTCATTCGTTGTACGTGACCGAGCCAACGTAGTCTATTTATTCTTGTTGTTCTGACTATGTCGGGCTCTCCAAAAAGCTCTATGAGCTCGTGATTATATCGTCTGCGCCATCGGTTCAGTTTTCGGTCAAATACTGGTCCAAATATTGTACGCAGTACCTTTCGCTCGAACGTATGCAGAGATTGTTCATTTTTCTGTGTCAAGCACCACGACTCCGAACCGTACGTAACTACCGGTCTGATCACAATTTTTAAAGTGTGCATTTTGAATTTCGGCTTACTGACTTGGACTTTAGAATTTTCAGCAGGCTGTAATAACTCCGGTTGCCCAAAGTTACTCGCCTTTTTATTTCGTCCGCAATGTCGTTGTTTATGTTCAGCTCTGATCCAAGGTATACGAACTTATTGACCATTTTGAATGTGTGTGTGTCGATCGTTACGGCGCGAAAGGCACTATAAATCAAAATACTTTCCTTGCCGCAAAATTACTCCAATTCCACCGTATACCACTTCCCCCGTATTCCACTTCCCCCGTATTCAACGTTCACCGTATTCGACGTTCTCCGTATTACACTTTCCCCGTATTCCACTTTCCCTGTGTTCCACTTCTACGTATTCCAAGTTCCCCGAGTTCCATGTATTCCATGTTCACCGTATTCAACGTTCCCCGTATTCCACTTTCCCCGTATTCCAAGTTCCCCCGTATTCACCGTATTGAGCGTTGCACTTGCTACGTATTCTACTCACACACTTTGCCAAATAAATCGATGGTCTATCTCTTATACCTTCCCTGAACTTTTAAAACCATCAAAATTGACCACATGTCCAACTGTCCGACATTTTAGAAGAAACCAACGCCGTATCTCCCATACATACGAAGATACGTTTAAAAACTGATTTGACCCAAATTTTTCCTATTTTGGCCATTTGTAACCGATTCGACTAACAAAACTCTGAGACTTTACATACGAAGATACGTTTGAAAACTGATTTGACCCAAATTTCATTCTCAGACAACATCTTGACTGACTTATGGGCGATTTCAATTTTTACCCATAACTTCCTTATTTCAGATCAATATTCCACCCCGAACATGTTTTCTCGACGGTTTGGACCATCCCCGACAACATATCAAAAATAACGGGATTGTGGCTGACAGACAAATAAATAAACAGACACATAAACAGACAAGCTTTAGACGTTTATAATTAGTAATAAAATCGTCAAAATTAACATTTTTGACAAGGGGCATACTAATTAATCTGACAAAAGCAGATACGTGGCGCAATACAACAACTGGATAATTATTAATAAACAGATTTTCCCAAGATGGACAAATGCGAGATTATAGTTCTAGGCAGGTAGTAAAATTCTATTAAAATTTGAGGGGAACATCGAGGCTTGCCGTGATTTCCCCTCAAATGTCAATACGATGTTTTATTGCATAAAGCGGAAACGAAAAAACAGATGAGGGTGAATTCTTGTGAGATTCAAATAATTTCTAATTATATTGGCGGCAGCGTCAACATATCGCCACAAAAAATATTTACGCCATTTGATCCACATGAGAAGAAAAGTTATGGCATCAAGACATGTATTATCGCATTTTGAGCACTTTTAGCGGATTCGCAATGTTTACATCTAGAACATTAATTTCAAGAGGAAATCATGGCACGTATGGCGATAGAAAGAATTTGTCCACGTCATGATGGAATCAACCATCAAGGAAATATTAAGAACTGACTATTAAAACCTACTTAGAGTTAAATGATTTTTACGCGAAAAAAGACACTGCATAGTTGGGTGACCACTGGAGCTGCAAATTCATTTTTTAAGAAATCCCGATAAAAAGTGATTTTCGCAAGAATTAGATGTAGAGTTTGTTAAGCATCGATGTGCCACTTCATCGCTGGGTGACCAAATGAGCTGAAAATTCATTTCGCCGGATTTTTTTGTCTAAAATGGCGTTTTTGTCTGAATTCAACATTCATCAACATAAATACATAATTTACTTTTTCTACTCAATTTCCATAAATTTCAATTGCCGTATTCCTCTCAAATAAGGCAACATTTACTCAGATGCGTTCGAGTCTTTTTGCAACGTCTATTCTATTTGCCACTTCCTATTGTAATGCGTACGGGTCCCATGTTTTTTTCAGATTTGTCTAATTAGACCTTAAGCCAAAAAGCTAACCAAATTCCCGGATTCGACTGCTTACAGACGTAGTTTAGACCCCTTTTTGAAGCACTAAGTTCTTCGTACGGGTCTAAAAATTATGAATTAATAATGCTCGGGGTCTTACAGGAATTTAAGCGATAGCGCTGGAAGGAATATAGATGATCCTGATTACCCCAGTGATCTGTAGATAAACGACAGCCGTGCCTCGAAACCAAAATAAAAGAGTAAACGTTACTAAAGAAATAATGCCAATGTCAGTGTTTGTACAAAACTTAAAGTAACGGGATTATAAGCACATGAAAAAGTTCTTTTGTGATGAAAAAACGTTTCTCTTAAAAATAACAAAAAAATTACACTAGTCAAGTGACACTATTATCATACAACTATAGGAATCCAATGTATAAACGGAGTTGGTGTTACAATTATTGCAAATCCAGAACAAAAGCGTTGCCATCAAAAGAACCAGCACCAACTTTGTTACCACGTGAATTCCAGCAAACTACGTACATACCTCCAGTTCCTTTGTAACTGTGTATCAGCTCCCCACTGTGTACGTTCCAAATGTAGACATATTTATCATTGCCACCTGACGCTAAATATTTTCCGTCTGGACTGAATGCAACTGAATACACCGCGTCAGTGTGTTTCGTCAACGTGCTTATGCAAGTGCCACGCTCTACATCCCATAAACAAGCGGTAAAATCAAATGATGCGCTGGCCACAATTGAATTCATATTCGGATTTGTTGTGCCCGGTCCAGTTGGTGACCATCGTACGTTGCGGACTACATTCGAATGGGCTTGGAGGTCATGTACGCACGTGTCTTGATTCATTGACCAAATTTTTATAGTTTTATCATCAGAGCAAGAGACAAGCAATTGACCCTGAGGATCCCATTGTATGGCGTTCACCTCCTCCTACCGAACATTATGACTTTTAGCAACAAATCAATAAAATGTTGAATGCACTCACCGTATGTCCCTTGAAAAATTTAATTGGCCTCTTTTCCCCAATATCGCAAACATGAATACTACTATCTGAGCTGCAACTAGCGAATGAAGTGTTTGTTTGCCAATCGACGTCATACACAACTCCAGGATGAAAACGAAATGTTTTGTGCGAAAGTCCTGTAGGTACATCCCAAATCATGGTTCCATCATCCTATTTATTACATGAAGTTTTAAAATGTATTTGAGAAAATTTTCAAATCAGACAAATACCCCAGCCGTCACAATGTAACTTTCTTGTTTATTCCACTTTAATGAAAAGATCTCTCCATCATATTCTCCCCATGTTTCTGTTAAGGTCCCTTCAGGTGACCATATTCGCACGCATCCATCTGAACATCCTGTCGCTAGTATAGAACCGTCCGACTAAAAATTTGATTCTATAAATAAACCGTTCCGATTAGCCGTAAAAATACTTGCATTCCAGCTCAATGAAGGAATAATTTTGTAAGTTTTTTTCTTTGGCCCAAAGGATTGGAACCAATGAGGCAAAACTAATTCTTTCTGATTTTTTGAGCCTTCACGCATATTCCAAATCCGCGCTGTACCATCAGTAGATCCAGTAGCAAACAGATCTGTAACTGGACTCCATGCGCAATCATACACTTCGCCTTCGTGTCCACTTAAAACAGTCACTTTTGACGATGATATACTTTGATCGACGTCCATATTTTAGGCACTTGTTGGTATGCCTCAAATATCACTAATGCGTTCGGTGATGGTGTGGTCAAGTGTCTTGTTTATAATCGGTTGGTTTGTTGGGGATCTTACCCTGATTTTACCAGTGTCGCAGTTAGATTCGAACTTTGATCTTTTGTTCATCTAGTACATGAGCTCCTTTTTTAAATTTTCTTACCTTTTCGATAAATCTTTCTCTGTAAAAATGTTCGGCAAATTGTAACAGTTGTTCTAGCCGGAAAAACTTGTGAACTTCGGAGAAGTTACGGCCTTGTATGGAAACTATTATTCCTTGAGTTGTAATGATCACAACAGAAGCCCCTTTTAAAAGGAAACCTTACGCAGGTCCTCGTCCCTTCCGCCAAAAAAACTGATATCAATTTGGGTGACGCTTGCAGCTTCGGAACGCAAAAAATTCTTTTAAAATATTTTCACTTTTGATTAAAAAATGCGCCACAAATGCCGGACACCCCAATGTTTTAGTTTTTCTGTTCTTTCGGATTTGACACGAAGAATCTTTTTTTTTAATGAAAAAGTGTTGCAAAATAATTGAAATGTGCTTATTTGGTTGAAAAAAATTAAATCGCACTTATTTTCAGCTAATGATTACTTTCTAAAAATTAAAATCTTTCAAGATTTCGATTCGGCACGGGCTGCAAACTTCGCACACGGTTGAATTTTTTACGTTTCATCCCTTGTGATCCAAATAACTATTCAGCCCATTCTAGTAGAAAGATAGAATTGTGACTGTCGAATTGACTATAGCGAAATTGTGATTGTTTTCATCATTTGATTATCATTTCCTCATTTTTAACGTAGAGGCTTTCGAAATATTTAGAGAATAAAGCAGCTTTTGAACCCGTGCGAAGTGCAAAGGTTCTATACGTTTACTACAAACAATTTTATTGCAACATGGGGTAGATCGAGGCGGGAGTTTGGGGGATTTAATTTTGGTGTCAAACGAGAGCATTTGATGTCACAAAAAATGTTTTTTTTTTTTTAAATGGGGAATGGACGAAAATTAGTTTCTTGGCCATAAACGAAAGCAGATGGTTTTTCGTGTATTTTCGCTCAACTATGTAAAATGGAAATTTACTGTCGAAGGCAAAGCTGTAGTGCATATGCAAAAGATATGCAATGACGTGGCAATCCCAGGTAAGTACAATTTTATTAACTGTACTTAAATGTTCGTAGTATGCGAAATAAACTAGAAAGAATAGAAATTATATTGGCAAGATTTCACAAATTACCCAGTGTCATTGTCCTCAGCGAGAACTGGTTGAGGGAGGGTGAGGAAGGTCACTACAACTTGAATGGCTACACAGCCTACCACGGTATTAGAGAACAAAAAGAAGGTGGTGGAGCCAGTGTTTTTGTAAACTCAATGCTTCAATCCAACCAAATCTTGAACACTTCCTCTGGCGTCTCTAACGTAGTGATAGTATCACTTCCACAACTTCGTTTGAATGTTTTTGGATTCTATCGTCCATTAGACCGAGATACGTCGAATGACTTCCTTAACTTAATGGACTTTTTTGACAATCTTTTGACGACCAACGCTCGGATGATATTGCTCGGGGATATGAACTTAGATCTTCGAAGTTTCTCATTATCAAGATGTAGTCAATTCCAATGGATTTGAACTCTTGAACAAGATTGATCCAAGATATGCAACTCGAATTACAGGTTCAAGTCGTACGATACTGGACCATGTGATTTCGAATGAGAGTGAGGTTGAGTATTTCATCAAATTGATAGAGCCACACATCAGTGGCGTCAGAGGAATGGTTGTCGGACTGGAATTAGGGATGCCAGAGAATAGGAGGTTCTACTATAAAGACAAGATTGATCACGTGAGTTTAACGGGAGAACTACAATCCATAGATTTCTCGTAGATTACTAATTTTGACTCGTTTATCGCGATATCGCGATAAATCAACAAAGAAAAAGACATCTGAACCATTTATAGACGATGAAATTATATCACTAGTCGAACGTCGTGATAAAACTTATCATCTCTCTGTTCGATTTCCAAACGACTTCACGCATCGATCCCGATTGGCCAAACGTTTAATCTCTTATAGAATCCGTTTTAAGAAAAAACAATACTACGCTGCTCAATTCAGTACAGCAGACAACCCGAAGAAATTTTGGACAATAATTAAAAGGGTTCTTTCAAACAAATCACCCGATCCTCAACAATGTCCGAGGTTGTCAACTAACGGTTTCATCATTGAAAAACCAAATTAAGTAGCAGACGAGTTCAATAAGTATTTTGTAACTGTGGGTAATGCCGATACCGGTAGAGCCGATACTCCTCGTAGTAAAAAAAATCCACTATTTTCAAATTTTCTAAACAACTTTGTGTTCGAAACAGTCACTCCTGAGACTGTGTCAATTCAAATTGATAAGTTGCAGGCAGGTTCAGCGGCCGGCAACGACGGCATCACTGCTCGTTTCTTAAAACGGTACAAACATTTGTTATGCAACTGCATAACATCATTAATAAACAGATGTATTGAGTCTTCCCATTTTGACGACGTTTTGAAGGTGGCTAAGTTGGTTGTTATCCCAAAGGACGGTGACTCAACTGATATCAGCAATTACAGACCTATTTCTCTATTGTCGACACTTTCGAAGCTCCTAGAAAGAGTTCTTTATGAACAATTATATACAAAGTTGGAGTCTACACGTTTCTTTAAGATGAAACAGTATGGGTTTTTGAAGAAGTCGAACACGTTAGCCTGTTGTTTAGATATGTGCTCTGAAGTAGCTAGCGACATGGATAAGCGGCTCAAAGTTGGGTCTTTTTGTTGATTTTAGGAAAGCTAATGACTCCGTGGACCATCTGATTCTATTGGATAAACTACGAAATCTTGGCCTCGGTGGAGCCGTTTTTATCTGGATTATCTGGGCGGCAGGAAGCAATTTGTTAGTGTGACTGGAGCAATTAGCTCTTTAAGGGAAGTCGTTTACGGAGTTACACAAGGATCAACTCTATCGTCTCTTTTGTTTGTTATATTCTCTCATGATTCGTTTGCGATGGACTTTAAGGGTAAACTATATTTATACGCAGATGATACTGCGTTCAAATACTCGGCAGGTACAATGACGGATCTGAAATGCGCTATGCAACGTGACTTGAATCTTTTAAGTGAGTGGTCAACTGAGAATATGATGTCGCTAAACAACTCGAAGACAAACTACATAATATTTATAGAGAATGGGTTGGAAGGTTTTGTGTTGAATGTGGGGGAAGAAGTAGTTAAAAGAGTTAAAGAAGTGAAATATCTGGGCCTGAAAATGAATCGATATTTAACGTGGAACGATCAAGTGAATGGAATTAGCAAGAAAGTTTCGCCGTTGATTGGCGTCTTGCGACCGACGCCTCAAGCACGTTGTTCCCAGGACTGTTCTGTTCAATCTGTACTTTTCGTACGTCCATTCTCGTTTGAGTTACCTCAACCCGATTTGGAACAGTGCTCCCCGTTACGCGCTGAACAAATTGCTTCTCCTGCAAAAAAAAGCACTCGCAATATTTAAGGGCTGAAAGGCAGAGGATCTGCTAGGCTATGTTTCAATGCCACGATCTTGTCAATTGAATATTACAATGCGATGCAGGCTGCAACGTTGGTGTATGTATATGCTGAAGAATGATCTTATTAAAAACGACTTTGCTATTCGAGTAGGTTCAGACATTCATGATCACTATACTCGAGAAAGTGACCTTCTTTACCCTTCCTTTTTTCGATCTCGCTCCGGTCAATGTACCGTAGTAAACCGTGGCTTTCGTTTCTTTAACAACCTTCCACAAAATATACGAGATATTAAAGGACTGGCGACGTTTAAGTACCGTTTGAAGTTATTTCTATTGCACCTGTTCAGGTCTTCAGATGAATATAACCTTACCTGGTGAGACGTGTGTACAGTGTACACGTTATTGCTGCCCTACGTCTATCAAATTCATTTTTTAGTTTAATTTGTTCAATGTTTATTTTTTCTAATTGATATTTGTTGTATTGCTGATCGGTAGAAAATTCAAATGTTCTTTGTTGTATTGCTTGCGCCGATCAAATGTAAACATTGCACTTAGGTAAAGTGATATTGTAACATTTAGCCATGATGATGGATGCTGACAACATCCGAATGCAATGTTTGCATTTAAACGGCGCAAGCAATACAACAAAGAACATTTTATTTTTTCTATACATTTTGATTTATTGATTTACTAAAAAATAATAAAAACAAAAATTGTTTTTTTTTTTTCTATTTTCATTAATATAATTTGATTTATTTTTTGATTAATAGTACATTATGCACCGCTGTCCAGGATGCTCTTTTTTGACGATTTGGAGGTTATTTCCCGAGCCGAAGGGAATTAAGTACGAGATTATTGCTCTATATAGATAAATGAAATATATAACGTCAATGATTAAATATATTTACTATTACAGATTGATAATACGCGGGCTAAAAGCCTATAATGTTATTTTTTCTAGTTAAATAAATAAATAAAAAAAAGGATGTTTTCTTCCCATGAACGAACTAAAAATTTCCCGAAAACGAACATTTTTGAAAAAAAAAAATTCCCGTTTTTCGGGAAATGATTTCCCGTTCTTTAGGAGACGTCCATAATATATGAGTTTCTATCTCCAGTATAGATCTCCCCCAGTTAGCGGTTTAACCATGAACCAAATATCGTTATTCACTAGACACTGAAGTTTACACAAGACTTATATGCTGTACGCATACCAAGGCGTAGGCTTCTTAGTTCTATAAACAGTTACACATTTATGGAACTGTACGAAGTACAAAGGTCCTATACGTTTACTACAAACAATTGTATTGTAACATGGGGTAGATCGAGGTGGGAGGGGGGGGGATGTATCTATTATCGTCTAGAGATGACGAATCAGCAATAAAAAAAATGTTCGCCTGTCTGTCAGTCCGTCTCCACTTTTTTTTCCAAACGGCTCAACCGATCAGCCTAAACTTTTTATTCCCTGAAAGGTACATGCCTCCCATGATTCAATTTCGAAGATGAGCAAAAACGGCCAAGTAGTTCCGAAGATATGGTCGAAGAAGTGGAGGTCGAACATGAAATTTTGAGGGTCGATGAAACTTTTTCGTAAATATCTCAGCAAGCACGGAAATTCCTCATTTTGATGTCAAATGAAAGCATTTGATGTCACAAAACTGGGAAAAAATTTACGTGGGAATCGGTTCAGGGGTCTGGGCACTTGGGCCAATGGAATGGACGAAATTGAGTTTCTTGGCCATATACGAAAACAGTTTTTCGTCTATATTTCCTTAACTATGCAATATGGAGAATTACTGTCAAATTTAAGTGAACGAGTGTTTCAGGATTTTGGAGAAATATGGCCCAATTCTGGTATATGGCACTTCCATAATTGGGCAGGATGACTCGAATCTCCAGTACTATGAGAGATAGAAAGTTGGTTCCAAAGGCGAAGTTATAGAAAATTAAATTCTAAAGAACCTGTGTTTCAGGGTTTTGGGTAAAAATGCCATAATCCTGCGATATGACCACTTCTAGAATTAGGAGGGATGACCCCATATCTCTAGAACTATAACAGGTAGAAAGTTGCTTCCAAAGGCAAAGATGTAGAGAATAAAATTTTAGAGAACACTTGTTTCAGGGTTTTAGTGGAAAATGGCTTAGTCCTTGGATATTTGAATGGTCTGAGACGTACTTCGGTAGGGCCTTTCACATTACCTTGCTTGGGTAATTTCTGTGGATCTTAGAAAATCTTACAGTTATAAAAGAACAGAAAACGTTGGATTGTTTGCTTATTTGTATATTTAGATACGTTCGAGTCCCTTCGCCACATCTATTCTGTTTGCCACATCTATCTGATACGTACGGGTCTTTGGTTATGTTTCGATCGATTTTACATTTTTAGTAAAATTTTTGATCCCGTTCTCATTTCCCGCTTTTCTATTTCCTACTTGCCGTTTTCACATCAAATCCGAAACTACTTCCCGTTTTCATTTCCCGATTTTGTATTTTCCATATCCCGATTTCACATTAAAGTTTTAAAGTTTTGGTGAAGAAGGACTTCCCGTTTTCGTTTCCCGATTTTCCATTAAATTTTTGAAGTTTTGATCAACATGGACTTCCCGAGTTGTAGAGAAGTAAATGGTGTGTCATGATTTTATCGAAAAATGTCCCAATTCTGCGATATGATCACTTCTAGAGTTCGGAGGGATGACTCATATCTAGAACTACGGCAGTTAGAAAGCTGCTTCCAAAGGCAAAGTTGGTGAGAATTACGTTTCAGAGAAAGTAGTTTCTATTGTAATCTTCATTTATTCGGTTTTTCAATTTAGCTAGTTTATTGTCACGCCATTCCGCATATCGTAGCAAATCGTCGAAGTCAGAAAAATCTAAAACAAAGGTGTGTGTTTACGGCAAGAGAAGCATAAACTATACATAAGAAACTAAAAAAAATATTTGTTCGTAAAAACAATCAAGATATTCTTCCAACAGTTGTGCAAATTGTGGAGCTTAGTAGCCATTAATATGAAAAAATCGAAGATTCTAACCAAGAAAACATCCACCTTGCCTGATCCTTTCAAATTATGCTTGAAGCGGCGCGACGTTGGAGTTCTGTGGAATTTAAAAAGTTGTTTGATTTAAATAAACTGAAAGCAAAGAGTTCTACTTCAGAGGTGTGGTGCTATTATTAAATATTAATCGTATGGTTTTTACATCTCGTAATATTACATTTCATTCTTAGAACTACTGTTTCATTTTTTTGTTTTCATCGGGAGATTACCAGGTAACAAGTTATACGAGCCGTGGTGATGCTGTTTTCTATACTCTGCGATCCATGTTCGCACCATGTTCGTTGCCCACTATATTTTCGAAGGAGTTGTATTTCCAATACAGCACTATCTATGGAGGGCTAGTCGGGTTCAAATGTCAACGAAGTTGCCCATCAGTTTGTATTTTGCTCACAAGATGAGGCCAGGTGCCTTGGTGAAAGTACACAGTATGTATATGTGAGTGAATTCACACCTTTTCTCCATCGAATATCGAGAACGACTCAGGCTCTGAGGCTTGGGTGGGCCTACAGAAAAATCCTACACAAGCCGGGATCGAACCCAGACTTTCTGCGTGGAAGGCAATTGCTTTCACCACTATACCAGCCCATCCCCCAAGAGTTATAGCACCTCTGACACTTCGTTCGCATGTTAAATATGAGGATTCATTTGACAGAAACCTGAAATGGTTTGATGTTATTGGAAATATTTTCGTAGAAAAACGCCACCTTAGCACATCTAAAGTAGAACTCTCGCTAAAAGTTAAGGCCCCAAATTTTAAGTATATATTTGTTTGTTGCTTTTTCAACCAGTAGGAAATCAAGAGGAAGCTACGCCCTCCTTGTTTTTTTTTTAGGGTCACGGCGGTCACGGCCCACGTTGAAATTAAAATCTAACTATACGATCCTGTTTAAGTCAGATTCAAAAAGTTCCCAGCAAACTAACCGAAAACAAATAAGACAATCGACATCAATGCTGCCGCAATGTTAGCAAGTTCTGAAAATATGGACGCTAACAAAGTATTGTCTTCTAAAGCGACCGTATTATGTGGACATGAAATGGAAACATATATTTGCGCGTGGAATCCAGTTAAAGATCTGTTAGCTAGTGGATCTGTTGATGGTACAGCGCGGATTTGGGATATGTGTGACAACTTAAAAAATTGTTCAGTTTTACGTCACTTGGTCCACTGGGTCGAAAGCAGTGGTGAACAGGAATCACACTGTAATATTGTCACTTCATTGAAATGGAATGCAAGTATTTTTACGGCTAATCGAAACAGATTATTCATAAAATCAAATTTTTAGTCGAACGGATCTTTACTAGCGACTGCATGTAGTGATGGGTACATACGAATTTGGACAACTAAAGGCAGCTTAACAGACACATTGGGAAAACACGAAGGACCGATCTATGCATTAAAGTGGAACAAAGATGAAAATTACATTTTATCGGCTGGGGTATTTGTCCAATTGAGAAATTTCCTTAAATTTAAAACCCTGTTTATTGTCTTAGAATGATGGAACTATGGTTTGGGATATACCTACAGGACTTTGCTACAAAACATTTCGTTTTCATTCTGGAATTGTATTTAACGTCGATTGGCAAACAAACACTTCGTTCGCTAGTTGTGGTAAAGATGGAAGTATTCATGTTTGTGAGCTTGGTGAGGATAAGCCTATAAAATCTTTTCAGGGACATACGGTGAGTACATTTTGTCATTTTATTGATTTTATGCTAAAAATCATTATACTCGGTAGGATGAGGTGAATGTTGTACGATGGGATCCTCAAGGTCAACTGCTTGCGTCATGTTCTGATGATAAAACTGTAAAAATTTGGTCAATGAAACAAGACACGTGCGTACATGACCTCCAAGCCCATTCGCAAAAAATTGTCACCGTAAAATGGTCACCAGCTGGATCCGGCACAACAAATCCTAATATGAATTTAATTTTGGCGAGCGCATCATTCGATTCTACCGTTCGTTTGTGGGATGTAGAACGTGGCACTTGCATAAGCACCTTGACGAAACACACTGACGCGGTGCATTCAGTTGCATTCAGTCCGGACGGTAAATATTTGGCATCAGGTGGTTTTGATAATTATGTCCACATTTGGAACATTGAAAGTGGGCAGCTGACACACAGTTACGAAGGAACTTGTTGTATTTTAGAGGTTTGCTGGAATTCATGTGGTAGGAAAGTTGGTGCTTGTGCCTCTGATGGCAATGTTTTTGTTTTAGATTTGCAAAAATTATAACACTACTCTGTTTACACTAAATATTGTATAGTAAGAGTGTGATAAGTATTACTGATGTATTCCCTTGTTATTTTAAAGATGAACATTTTTTCATCACAAAAAGACTTTCTATATTTCTTTTAGCTTTCTGCAAACACTGACAACAGAAGTAGTACCATTAATTTTTAGATTCGTAAGAAGTACGTCTCTTTTGCGTTTACTGCAGCGTTTGTAACCAGAAATCTATTAAAAAAATTCTGTCAGTCCGTGTCCGTACGTCCCTCAATCTCAAACGATTTCCAAAAAAATATTTTTCTCTGAAAAGAAATTGAAAAAGAGATTTTCGGATTGCAAGCAGGGTCTTATAACTCTAGCAAAAACTCCCCCGATTTTGATAATTTTTTTATAGGGCATATGGAAGAAAATTGTTGAGTTTTGTCGCTAGGCCTTAGTTAAGCCCAGCATTTTCTAGTGGCCTACGTTTTTTTTCATACATCTATAATATAAATCTGAAAATGACAAATGATGACTTCATCGTATTTCACTACACTTCAGTACACTTCACTACACTACACTTCACTACAGGTCGCTACAGGTCAGTACAGTACACTGTATTACACTTCACTATAGTTCGCTTCACTTTATTACAGTTCGCTACACGTCACTGCATTTCACTACACTTCAATGCTGTAGTTCGCTACCCTTCAGTATATCCGTTTAACTTTTGCAAAATTTGTTGACTTACAATTGCAGTTTTTCTATGTTTCTATTTCATGCGGAGAATCCGAGTTTGAATCCCATCGATGTCGGTTTATATAGAGAGATACTTGATGTTTCAAATACCTACTCCGATGCGATAGAAACAAACAAAGGAAGAAGAAATTACTTCAGAAATCCACTGACTATAAGTTCGTACGGGAAACGGCCGGGTTCGGGCACATTTCGGAGCGAGCATTTATTTCCGGCCGCTCACCAACAAATTTAACGGGCTCGGTTCGTCATAAACATTCTTTTCTGATTTCGAACAGTGACATGATGGACTGGGGCATTAAAAAGTGGTGCACTTTCACCTCTACTTATGTCAAAAAATAAAGGAAATATTTAAACAAAACAAAACCTTAGAGAAAATATTTTTCTAAGACTAATATCACCTTTTCCGCGCTGAATGGCAATTGATATTCTTTGGCGAAGGAAATCGAGAGAACGAGGTTCACCCGTGTTGCGTTTCAAAAGCTTGCCCAATTTTTTTAATTTCGGGTAAAAGGACGTTAAGTTGTTAAGATTCCTACAAAAATTCTTTAGATTGCCTACAGGTTGGTAGCGTCTCCCATCTAAACAGGTCCAGCGGCGAGAATGACAGTAGTATCTCCATCGTCGCTGTCGGCGTCGATGTCATAACTACAGTTATACTCAGGCATGCTAGCCTCTGTATGCTATCGACTTTCTTTTTCGTTGCGCCTAATTCAGCACGTATACCATACATCCGTAAGTTAGTATAGGCCCCACTATGGCTTTATACATCCAATACAGAACGGATGACCTGAGACCCCACTTTTTGCCAAACGTGGCTTTCCTGACTCTCTCTTCCACATGCTCTTTCCAATCCAGTTTACTGTCTAAAACGACTCCAAGGTACTTGACCTTGTCTGTCAGCTTGAGAACACTTCCGAAAAGTAAAGAGAATGAGTTCGGTCTTGTCTGTGTTTACCGACAACCCTTTCTACACCGTTCTACTACCCGAAACGCTTTATTCATCAGTGAACATAAAACTTCCTCGAAAGCACCCGATATTAGGATAGCGATATCGTAGGCAAAGCCAACTGCTAAATATCCTAATTCGTTCAGCTTCATCAGCAAGTTGTCCACCGTCATGTTCAAGAGAATTGGCGGTAAGACTCCGCCCTGCGGACATCCACTGTCAACTAAACCGGTCCTATGCGCCCCAAATAAGTCTATCGACAATATTCGGTTGCTCAACATAGCCATAGTCCACCATATCAGTGTAAGTAACTTTGTTTGTTAAAAGCTCTTTTTAGGTCCAAAAAGCTTGCCAGAGTTTTTTCACCGAATTGCATTAATTTGCCTATGTCTATATTGAAAACCACCTGATGTAGAGCTGAGTCTACTAATTTGCCTGATTGATAGGCGTGCTGATTCTTGTGTAACGGCTTTGACTTCAAAATGACGTCTCGCACGTATCTATCGCACATTCTTTCGAGAGTTTTCATCACGAAAGACGTGAGGCTTATCGGTCTATACGAACTCGCTTTGTCGTACGTAGCACGACCTGGCTTCGGCATAAACTTAACTAAAACCTCCTTCCAAGTCTCTTGTATGTAGCTCATAGCCAGAACTGCTTGCAAAATATTTTTCATCGAATTCTATATAAAACTTGAAGCTTTCTGCATCACTATGAGATAGATACCGTCCCTCTCGGGCGACTAGAAGTGTTCAGCTGCAAGCCTGATCTTTCGTCAAATTCTAAGCCATTCCGGATGTCGCTTAAAACCACATGGAAATCATCACCGATGGTTCCATTGTCCATAAATCACGCGTTCAACCGAGAAGACAAAGCATGTGTAAGTTGTTTCATTCCGATGCAGAAACCCAACGATGCGCACGGGAAGCCTTGTTGCGTACCTCTCTTTGATGGGATGATAATGTCACCATAATGTGAGTTGGATGGACGGCCGTAAGCTTGCTGCATCACAGGGAAAAGCGATGGAACTTCCCTTTTTATTTCTTGAAGTAGAAATTTAAGATATATCTCGTTCAAGGTATTTTTTAGACCCGTACGAAGAACGAATTTCTTCGAAAAGGGGTCTTATGCGTTTACCGCGACGTTTGTAACCAGTCGAATTTCGACCCGGGAGTATGGGAGGAGCTCCAATTTTTCTGTACTTTCAGTTTTTACGCTGCGAAAATTTAACTTTTATTTCTTATCACATCGTTTAGGTTAAATTTAAATTTTTGCGTCTAAAAACTGAGTGTTGAAAAATTATTCCGCTGGTGGGTCTGGCATTTGTTACGCAATTTTTTGAACTCAACATAATTTTGTCTAAAAATGTTTGTTGCGAATCGAAGCTTAATGCGTCACCCCCTTTGATTTCAGAAGTTTTGTAACTGGAAGAAAAAAGTTTTACCTTAGATGATTAATGCGTCACACTTTTCTGATTTCACAGCTTTTGTAAGCAGACATAAAGACTTACGTCGCACCTCTGTAAGAGGTTTTTTTGCGGATATCAGTACTTTTGTAAGTTTGTAAGCAACTTTCTAGCTGCCATAGTTCTAGAGGTAAGAATCATCCCTCTGGAATCTGGAAGTGGCGTTATCCCAGGATAACTTCGCCTTTGGAACCAACTTTCTAATTCTCATAGTTCTGGAGATCTGGGTTATCCTGCCCAATTATGGAAGTGGCCATATACCAATATTGGGCCATATTTTCCCAAAACCCTGAAACACGTGTTCGCTTAAATTTAATTCTCTACAACTTCGCCTTTGGAATTAACTTTCTTACTCTCATAGTTCAGGAGATCTGGGTCATCCTGCCAAAAATTGCCACAAACAAAGAAAGAAAGAAAGAAAGGTTTACCAAATTGACTAGTTAAAAATATTCGATTTGAGTCCATTTCCATACAAAATAGCAAAATTTTTTAATTCATATCTCCGGAACGACTGAACCGATTTTAATGAATAAAAAGGCACTTCGGCCTAAAATTTTCCGTAGAATCCGGGAAAAATATTTTCCGGGGGTACGTCGCTCGGGGCGGAAGTCAAAAAGTATATGTTCCATAGTCTCCGAAAAAATTTCTTGTGAATTTTTTGGCGTGTTCTTACTTGCGTCACGGCCCCTTACTACCGTGGGGCCATGATGGATGAGGAGTATGAAGAGGAGTAAGGAGATGGTCCATATGTTCAAATAAGCGAATGCCCACTACTTAAAATGGTAAAAGAAGTTGATACTGTCCTAGAGAAATACAAGCATGTCTTATGTGTCGACCCGACGAGAGAGTTACGAAAATTCAAGGTGAGCAACCCAAAAGTCCCTGATTTATACGTTCTCTTGAAAATACACAAAGAGGGAGACTGTGACAGCGACTATAGGGGAAGACCTGTAGCATCAAACACGAATGCCCCCTCAGAAAAAGTAGCAAAGAAATTGTCTAAAATATTTAATGCCCTTCCCCCACCTGAAGGAATGTCCGTTAAAAACGGGTTAGACTTGGCCGGCGAGATAAAGGGTACCAAAATGAGCAGGAATGAGGAGATGGGGTCCGTTGACGTGACAGCACTGTATCCTAGCGTTCCAATCGAACCTGCCATGGAGTACCTAAAGAATCGTTGAAGAAGAGTGGCGTGGATAAGAAACTTGCCGTAGTGTATGTGGATCTAGCGACAATGTGTATGAGACAAAATGTCTTTCAATTTAGAGGTGGATGGTTTCTCCAAACCGAGGTCACAATCATCGGAAATTCCTTATCCAGTTTTGTTGCTGAAATCTTCATGAAGTCAGGGACATTTGGAAGATTGAATATTACGAAGCAATCCAAATTCCTAAAAACAAACATCTGAATTTGTTGAACGAAAACCTTGGTGACATAACTTCGCCGCTACTGACTTTATTACGTTAGAGAAAGTCGTTGATAAAGATGCAATTGATTTGACTAACTAAACGACTAGCGGCACATCAGACGATGAGTTTCTAGATTGCGAGTAAAGATGACGTAGAAAGAGTCGGTGGTCCTGTTATCTAAGTACCGAAATGTATGGTTTTATCTTTTTAGGCTTAGAGTTCATTTTTAGTTTTGCACAAGAGCCCTGATGATGAGCACTAAGTGCTTGAAACTGCAGTAGGCTTAATAAAAATAAAGGTACAATTTAAATGAAGTTTGTGTCTAAAACTCATAAAACTTCCTACTTGTAAAGTTATTGTGCCGCCGTAATCTTTTGAAATCCTTAACCTATTTTGCTCATCATCGAACTTAACCTCAATTGCTCGATAACCTCTCAGGGAGGAAAAAGATTTTCAAAATCTTCAAGTCTTACTCGAGCTATGGAGTTGACGGGCGGGTTTCTCATAACGAAAAGCTCACCAGCTCCCAGGTCGAAATTTTACTAGTTACAAACGTCTTGATAAACACATGGGCCCGTTTAGTTCACAAGGGTCTAAAAACTCATGTCATGTAGTTTACTGTACATATACATACACACATATCTCGTTAGGGAGTGGAAATAACTACAAGCGACATTCGACTTTTCATATGAGATTTACTAGCCGTGACTACCCCTCGTTTTGATATCTTATTATTATTATTATTATACATTTATTGTCAAACGGTTTCACAAAGAACAGAATTTACAAAATTTTGTTTAAAAAAAAAAATTTATGAAACTATGCTGACAAGTAATAAACTTAAGTATGTACATTGAAAATCATGCGGGAAACAAGCAACGCGGAAGTGGCAACAACCCAGTCGACCCGTCGGAGTCGCTACCACACTCTGCTTCATATGACTTTTTCCATTAATTAATCGGAAAGACGACTGAAATGAAACGCCAAAAACGACCAGTCGTACGGCCTATGCAACCATAGTCAGTGACAAATTGATGATTTTACCCTGGAACGAAAGTTTTGGCGAGTAAGGCTGTTTTCATAGATATTAGTAAAACTTTCGAAATCTCTACAAATAGCGGCTATAGGCTCATTAAAACCGTAATCGGTTCTATGAGGAGGAGGCCGAAACATGCTCACGGCACGCATTCCATATGAATGGACTGGCAGGTGACGATAAGATTCAAATTTGGCACATAGGTCAGGTGCATTAATCACTCCCTTTATCACGTCATAAATGAAGAACATCCAGCTAACCTTACGCCTGTCAGAGAGACGATCTAAGCCTAGGACCTTACGTCTTTCGTCGTACGGCGGGAGCTCGAAACGCGAATTCCTTTTAACAGTCCGCCGGAGCGCAAACAAAACAAATTTCTTCTGGATCGACTCGATGTCGTCGCTAAGCGATGCTGACGATGGACTCCATACTACTGAAGCATATTCTAAATGGGATCTGACATGGGCGTTATACAGATTTGACAGGCAACGCAAATCAACGAAATCAGCACAAATCCTCTTGAGAAACCCAAGCATAGAATAAGCTTTCGCTATCTTCTTGTCAACATGGGCTTTGAGGTTCAGTTGAGTATCCATAACGACACCAAGATCTGAGATCTCCATAACTCTCTCCAAGTCGACACCACCAATAGAATAGGCAAAAACAGTCGGGTTCCTCACGCGATAAAAGGACATCGCTTTACACTTAGCGACATTGACCGACATGAAATTCTTTTGACACCACTCGGAAAAAGCGTCAATATCATGTTGAAGGTCTAGTGCGTCAGATACGCTGCTGATGGTGTGGAAGATCTTTAAGTCATCAGCAAACATGCTACATCTGGCCTTTTTGAAAACACTAGCCACGTCGTTAAAATATAGAACAAACAGCAAAGGACCAAGGTGACTTCCTTGGGAAAGTCCGGATGACACGACAAATGAACTTGACCTATAGTCAAGAACTTTCACGTACTGCTCTCTGCCCAATAAATAGGACCCGATCCAATCAACCATACACTGTTGAAACCCAAGTTCATAGAGCTTTTTCAACAGACAACTGTGACGAACCTGGTCGAAAGCCTTTCGAATGTCGGTGTATATCGAGTCTACCTGAGATCTGGACTCGATCACGTTCAGGGTGTGGTTAACAAATTCCATCAGGTTCGTTGAAGTAGAACGCCCTTTCAAGAAACCATGTTGCTTCCGGGAAAATTTCCCATGCAGCATTTTACTCAATCGATTGCAGACTAGTAGTTCGAAAATTTTACTAAGAGTCGGCAAAATCGCTATTCCCCTGTAGTTTCCAATGTCATTTCTGGAACCGGACTTGTGGATCGGCGTTAGATAAGATATTTTCCATAGACTCGGAAACGATCGATTACTCAATGATAAGGTAAAGATATGATGCAGCGGCGCAAGCAAAGATTCAGCACATTCTTTCACCAAGAGCGGAGATATGTCATCAGGTCCATTACCTAGGCTTACATCGACTTCCTTTAGTGCTTTCAGCACTTCGATCTCAGAAAGTACAAAGCTACGGATGTCTGCCAACTTCTTCACTCCAAACGCTGAGCTCGGGATGACGTCTTCAACATACACTGACTGGAAGAAGTCACTAAATAAACTGCAGATTTTCTCTGGGGTAGTGGCTTTCTCCTCCTTCAGATACATCGAGGCTGGATAGCCTTTCGTCTTCTTTTTTGATGCAACGTACTTCCAAAAGTTACGTGGATTGCAAGTTAAGTCATTCTGCAAGTCGCGCAGGTAACTTTCATAAGCTAATTTCTGCTTTGACTCGAACTCCCTGTTCAGGGCGGAATATTTTATCTTCTCAGTAAGACTCGGCGGTTTCGACATCGATTTGCACGCACGACTCTTCCTATTTTTCAAGTTGATGATCGTACGCGTATACCATTACGGGTGAGAGCTATGCTTTTTGGTCAAAACAGGCACGTAGCGTTCAAAGCCGTCGAGCAGTTTTTCATAAAGCAAATCAGTCGCAGCGTCGACAGATACGCATTCATCCAGTAACCGTTCCCAATCTATACCAGAGAAGAAACGGCTGAATCCCTTAAAATCGGTATTCTTAAAATCATAAAAATGGATGTCAGCAGCAGGTGGCAGTTCAACGTTGTCCATCAATTCATAAGTGAACTCGAGCGGTTCGTGGTAATTCCGATCGACTTTACTTAACGGGACACTCGCCTTACGAAGCAACAAATTATCTGGGTCGCTCGAAAAAATCAGGTCTAAGAAATTACCTTGGATGTTCTTAATAAAATTGATCTGTGATAAGTCAACACCCAACAATGAATAAATCAAATCGCGGTCGCCACTCGCGTGTATTTCAGACGGTAGCAGAGTGTTAGGGCGATCTAAATCGGCCAACCAATGGACATTTGACATATTAAAATCGCCTAATACGATGATCGAATCATTCATACCACAATGAATGAAATCGAAAAACGCACGGAGTGCAGCGCCATATCTCAGGTAAGTTTCGACATCAGAACCAGAGGGGACGTAAACACAAGCAAGGTACAACTTCTGGTTCGGGAAATTCAACTTGACAAAAACCATTTCAACATCATCAGTATCCGGAACCACAATTCTTTCACTTGATATAGAAGATCTGATGGCGAGCATCACACCACCCCAAGACGCATTTAGGCTGTTGAGGTGAGATCTATCACACCTATAGACGATGTACTGATCCGTATCGAAGAGCTCAGAATCATAGATGGACGAACAGAGATTCGTCTCGCAGATCGAGATAACGTCATGTTTGCATGCCAACGTTGACAGGTAGAAATATTTCGTCTTAGTGCGTAAACCGCGAACATTCTGGTAATAAAAATCTAATCTCCTGCCCGGTTTCGGTATTTTATTAAGCCCAGTCGGATAACTGTTTGTCAGATTTTTTAGTTTTTTTGCTTGAAATACTTACAAATGATTCCTTCAGGCCACTTGTTTTGTTCAAAGGCGTCCTTAACATCGATAGACTTCAGGCCAATTCGAAACGATATGTGATGGAAATCATCGTAATTTCTTTTGCTGCTTTCCAGGCTCCTACAGATTATGTCATTCTCTTTGATTCCAAGCACTTTTGATACCAGTATGACTACTTGTTCCGACGTTGACGTGTGGTGGAAGCCACTTAGCCAAAGGTAAGTTCGCTTATCCGCTAAACGGATGCCATAATCGGAGATCTGGCTAGGAGCACTTTGAGTTTTGTTTGTGACATTGGAGCGTTCAATAACAGTTTGATCAGCTCGATCAGAATGGTCAGCAACGACTACTGGTGTGGTATCGTTGTGCAAATTTTCGTGAATCTCACCGAACCGAAATGGGGTGGATTCGTGTCGATGAAGCGAGCGAAATTGTTGTGAACGACTCCTATTCACGGGCGTTGACGGTGTTGACGGTATTGACGACTCAGTTGTTTGACCTTGTTTGCTTTTCTTTTTACGATGGTTTTTCTTCTTCTTCCTCACTACTCTACTGTGCCCGGTGTTATGGACATTTAGTTGTATTGCGTCAGGTTGTTGATTTGCAGGCAATCCTTCCTTTAAGACGTCTACAATAGTGGACTTGACCAGGCCAAACAAATTGATCGAGGACTTAAGTTCGTTAACGAGAACTGTTAGTTCTTCCAACTTAGTAAACAAACTTTTGAAATCGTCGAGACAAATTTCGCATTGCCATTTGAGTCCGGGAACCTTCTTGTAGCTATTAATATTTGATCTCGAGAAACCAACGCAAGTATAGTGAAAATATTTATTACACCTGCCAGCACATTGTATTAAGTTGTCCGATAATTCAGTGTTGCATATCGTGCACGACGACGTTGTCAGTGTTGATGAAACGATGTTGAGGTTATGTCTATGGCGGGTATCGAAAGATTCACTATAGATCATTTTCCGAAATTCTCAAGACTGAACTCCAACGTTTTGGTGATGTGTGACCAATGGTACGAAATTCAGAGAAGAAAAAAATTGTAGCAATCATCAAATTTTAAGACAAAAAACAAAATATTACGGAGAGCATAAAAAAATAACAAATGTTTTTCTAAATGTTTTCTAAATGTTTTTTTATCTAAAATATAAGTGTAAAGGCGAAACCAGCTGGTAGCTGGTGAAGGGTAAAAGATAGTAATTTATGATGATCCCGATTGCAACTCGAGTAAATCTCTTCCGATTTTCAAATTTCTTTTTGATCGAAAGGTCTAGGACTGTCTAGGAAATTTTTTTTGCTATGCTGCAGAGCAAATTGAGGGAAACATTTTTTGTCTATGGAAGTATTTCTCCGAGGCCTCTCTTGAGGTCCCTAGGTCGGCCCTAGACATCAAAATGGTTTTTTTCTATGTTGTAGAAAAAATTGACATGAATATTTTTGTCTATTTGGGGGTCAATTTTGTATTTTCGGAAGGCCTTTTTTACACCGTTTCTTCGGACGGGTTTTTCATATTGCCCTCTCGGCAATTTCCAATACAATTTAATGTGGACGAATTTCATACACTTAAGATAAACAACGTGTTGTTTATTTTGAAAATAAATATTATATTTAAATTTTTCAAAAACAGAAATCTGCACGCCAACGATGTAAACACAGAAGCCTCCGAAAGATGATACGATAATCACACCAATGCCGTAGTGTCGGGGAAACTTTTCCTTCTCCTTCAAATCACAATCAGACGATTCATTTGTTTGAAAATCTCAGGCTCTTTTCTGGAGATTATAGAGCGAACTATGCATTTTCTAGCCTAGTAGGAGTCACTGTCGCGCCTGATACAGTAATAGGTATAGGTAGCTTATATCTCATGTGATTTGAGATACTATTTCAAATAAATGTTAAGTTAATGGCGAAAAAGATGATGATCTTGATAGAAACTTATCTGTACCATTACAAACAAAGTAATGTGCCAGCAAGTGAATTTGCAATACATCGAAAACACGAAAGCAAGCTTAAAGCCCATAAAGTAACCACAAGCTGAGTATTTTCATCTTATTCGGACCCCAATCAATAGTCTCTCTTTCTGTTTTAATTTTTGTGTTATTCGTAGTACAGCTCTTCAAAGTGTGGTTAACTATGAACTCATATACATCATATACAAATGTATATAAAATGCAGATAGCAAATGTTTTAGTCTCGCACATGCTTAATGCTTAAAATGCAATTCAAGTAGTTTCATTCCAACATATGTTATCGAATTCAGATAATTTAAGTTTCCTTTCCCCACAGTAATTAAAGAGAATGAAGTTCTAACAAGAAACAGTTATTCATGATGTAAGTTTGGCCAATATAAGCCACTGAGTAATTTGGCAGTGCATCGTGTGTATTAAAGTACACTCATTTATAACGACGAAGATAAAAATAAAATAATAAAAGGCAATATTTCAAAATGTTCTGAGTTCTACTTTACCTAAATATTTAAAAAAAATCTTTACCAAACTAGTGCAATAAAAATTCAGTGTAAAAATCGATTGGGCAGGGCACAAATGTATTACTCGTCACGAGAGGTGTGCGGGCCAGTTCCCGGTTGACCTCAAGACGGTCAACCCGTGCCCGCCCGTTTTCGAAAAATAAAGGTTTTAAAGCGGAAAGACTATGCCCGTCCGCTTTTGAAATGTAAATGTGAACGAACCGAAAATCGTCACCGAAATGACATACAAAAAAGCGACAAAAACACAATAAATGAAACAACTACTGGCTTTCTGTCCGTTACTTTCATTATATTTGTATCCAAAATGTAAATAAGGAAATATTCAACAATGTAATTCCTATGCCTGCATACTAGTGCCTATACATTTCCATACGTTCAGCGTATTCTGGAACAATTTAGACATACATAGGGCTTGATTATAATAGTTCCACTATTTGAGCTCAAAAATAGTTTTTTCACTAACACAACGACAATATTTTCTCTGTTTCGACACATTCACCGTCTACATTGAATTCATTCCGTTTCAGTTCAACTTCAAATGTTCGTCGGGTATGTTGTTAGTGTTGAAAGTTAGTTTTGACTTGCTTTAAAGAAATACCTTGTGCAAGACGAAAACCAAACAAGAACAAAAAACTCAAACCTGTTTGTTACCTCCTCATTTCACATTGTGAAGACTTTCAAGAAGTTACATTACTTAAAATTGTTGCAGAAGGGTCATACAACAGTGTGCTTTGTGAAAAAATTTCTGAATCGTCAATACACTCACAGGTGTTTATTTATTTAAATATTAATGTATAGAAAATGATGTACGGTGTGTCGTGCCATTTGCATTGAAAGAATTGTTTTATTTTTCAGTGATTCAATGTTTTAAGATTTATCTGCATTCGAACAGAAAAAATTATATTTTGTATCGTTTAAGAGTTGAAAAACGCAACGAATGACTGTGAAAAGCCCGTGTTGTGTAAAGTATTATTTGTTTATTTTTTGTTATTTGTACGTTTGTGTTTAGTTCAAGTGTAACAAACATAAATCTACCTGAGAATAAGTCGAATTCCATCACTAATCCACATTTTCGAACAAAATAAATTGCATTCTTGGAAACGGATAAACAATAAAACTCTAATTTTAGGTAAGTTTCATTCATTTAGTTACGAAATGTGCGGCTAAATAATTCGAAATTGCTGCCTTGAAATACCTGTCGCGTTTTCGATAGAATAAAAAATAGTTTATGTTCCAGCATAAAATCGTTATACATATTTCTTGATACAGTTATTCCAAGCGATATATACCAAAGAGGCTTGAAATAATTTTCATAATTCGAGAAATCCAATATTTTATCCATTTTATATGTTACTGTAACTATAACTAAAATTCTTGGAAAATAATGACGAAAAACGAGTATACTGAGCGGAATAAAGTGACGTAAAATTATCAGAACTTGATCTTTAAAAAAACCAAATTTTCGAATCTAGTTGCTTGTTCGTAACTTTCATAAATATTTTGGGTAATAATTAGTCCGAACGAATCCTTCCGGTCCGGGTCACTTTCCCCTAGCAATCAACTGGACATATTTGGAAACGTTTGCCTGTGACACCTGCGATTTCAGTGAAGTCACCAATAGTCAACAAAAATTCAGTGTTCATACCACATCGATGTAATATCTGGGCGATTCCATTGGTAGGTTGCGAGGGAACCATGTGTTCTTGCTAAACCGTGCACATACAAGATTTGTGTTGTATGAAGAAAATTCCTCTATGGGTTCAATGTACAACTCCTTCATGCGAGAGAATTCCGACCTTTGCATTCTTAGCCAGAAGACGGTTCCCTCGTAACACATTTTCCAACTTTTCAATGGAATGGCCCATCTATCGATATCGGCTCATGCGGACACTATTTTTAGTTCTAAATAAACTAAAGGAAAAATGTGAGTTACAAAACTTGCTACAAAAACTACAATACTAATCAATGCACAAATATCGCGATGTTGCATTTCAATAGTATATTTTCTGATGTCACGGGGCAAATCCGAGTAGGATAAGCCTAAGACGTGTCCTAAATTAATTCCGCCTTTATCACGAGTGACAAACGTCGTTTTTTGGGTTGGAAGATAAAAATCACAACAACATAAATAAAGGAATGAATCTACAACTAATTCGGCAACTATCATGCATACTCGATTTTGCACGTCTGAATAATAGTATTTTGTTATACACGGGGAGAAAATAGTGAATTCCAACAAGAGCGAAAATTTGCGACCAGAGCGGAGGGCGGGGGCCGTAATTCGCTCGAGTTGGAATTCGATTTTCTCCCCAAGTGTAGCACAATATTTGTTGGGCTTGCGCGTGAGAAAACGAGTGTTTCCACGACAAAACGTTCTTTCAGTGTAACGTGGGAACGGTGGGAAAATAACTACTAAAGAAGCTACTTTCTCACTGGCAATTATATGTAACTTTCTCACCGCTTTTACGGAGTAAAAACACGAGTTTTTCTTATAGATAAGGTTTTTCCTGAGAAATGTTTCATACATCACAACTCTCGCACCTTTGTACGCTTCAGGACATTGACACGGTTCCCAGGTCATATGCAAAATTCATTGCATGGAATTGCTCAGCTGCGAAAAAGCACATTCTATGCGTCGTATTTTGTACCTGAACTGGGAACGGTTTAAGAACGCTCAGACGCACGTGGTGATGTAGGAAGAAAGTTTCAATAAAAGTTTTATCTACAATTTCTTTATACAACGTAATCCTGTCAATTGAACGATTTAACCAGGAGAGACCGTTCCCAGTTCATACACATTCATAAATTCAATTTTTACGTAGAATGAATTTCGATTGTATTTTATCTCAAGAGATGGCAGATGTCGATCCGAGTGAAGGCCGACAGAAATCGAGTGAGATAAAATACCATTTTACGACACTTGTATCAAACAAAGTTTTTTAAAATAAAGTACAACTTAATCATATACTTTATTTAAGTTTAGCGCCGCCAGGCGCCAATTTTGAAAATAAAAACATTATGTGTCGCTTTTTCTATTTTCGACCACAGGGTGTGTCCCTTTAATAACAGGCCGGGCCCCTTGAAAAGACTAAGCCTTAGCCTAAGGATTTATCCCTGCTACCCTCTAATCAGGTGCGGTTAGCCTTAAAACGATTTACCCACCCACCTAACATTTATCCTAGCATCTATTTAAAAAAAATTCTCACTAGATGCATTCATCCTGTACATTGCAAACTTGTTTTTATGCATTTTTCAATATCGGGGATATTGGGAGAAATGTTCCCTTTTATAAATACTTGCTTTTCAGTCTACAACATATTAATTAAATTTGGGAACTATTGGCTCATTCCATCGGTATTGTAAATTATGTGAACCCTGTAGAAAGGTGACGTACAGTACACCAAACTTAATTTCACTCAGCTCTCAGCTACTATTAACAACATACCAGTTTGTTTTGAAAGCAATGGTAACACAACGGTATAATAGTAAACGGCGTATACGCACGACGATCGAGACTCCGAGTGATAGTATAACCGGTTATACACACCAGAGATTTGATATGGCGGCTGGGTTCCCCATATAGACTTCAAATGTGAGGAAATGTCATCATCACTTGACATTTTCTCACCATATTAATATGTAGAACATAGATTCTCCATAATATGCTGCCGGAGCCACAAAATCGGGAGACGACAAAATCCGGACGAAAAATCCGGAGGTTAAAAAATCCGGAGACGTCAAAATCCGGATGCGTCAAAATCAGGAGGCGTCAAAATCCGCAGGCTACAAAATCCTTACTATAGTTTATGTGGGGAACCCAGTCGTCTCTGATACACACGTCAATTGGTTTTTATATCTGCCATGTGTGTTTACATTTTTGTCATAGACCTACTGCCAGCGCCTCAATTGAACAATTGCTGACAGGTGGCAAAATATGAAAGTTCTGAACTGACTTATTCAATACGAAGCTTTAATGCATGAGGTGTGTGTTAGTTTAACCGTTCACGTTTTTAGGTGTGGTGGTTTAAACGACTTATATACGGTCTTAACTAACTTGTGACTCATTCCAACGTTATGTAATGTAAGGAACGTTATTTGCATCTTTTTCACTCTTACCATGTAGTCTTTTAAAATTGAGACAATACATACATTACATTACAACGCAACTACTTTGTAAAATTTAATAAATTGTTTGTTCATTATTGTTTTCAATACAAAACTGGTAATTTTTTTGTAAAAGTCAACGAAAATACATTCGTGTACACTCAGTGTCTAAAGCATTTACATTATTTACAGCGGTAGTGGTACGTGGAATGAGTCTTATACACAATATTAAACACCGAACCGACATAGATATCATTTAAGAGCGCGTCGAAAAATGTGAACTGTCAAACTTACGATGTTTTTTTAGAACAGAATCCTGCGTAAATAAGAAATTATTCAAAATAATTGCTCCTACTGTGACGGGAGAGCTCTTACTCGATTAACAGATGAATCAGAATTTAAAAAGTTTGAGTATGAAGCTCGAAAGTTGCTCTGAAAAATCACCGCATTCCAAGTTCGTTTGCGATGTTATTTCAAAGCAAATTTGTACCTTCATACTTAAACTTTTTGAATTCTGATTCATGTATTATTTGGGTAAGAGTAATCCTCTCACTGTACGTGAGCTATAATTTTGAATAATTTCTTACTTACTCATGATTTAAAAAAAAAACATCGCAAATTTTTGCGACGTGCTCCTTAATGTAGTAACTGAGATTTTAACTTTTAATGTGGCGTTTAAGAGTGAAGGAGATGAACAAAACGTCCATCAATGTTACACGATTGTGGAATTAGTCTATTGCAATTTTGTAGATTTTTCTTCGTTCTTACATTCAATCTTACCAACTTCTCTTCTTTTACTAAAATCTATTCCAAGAGCTCAAGTAATTCATATAGACGTTGTCGCCAATTAAGACATAACGACAACAATCATTTATCATTTATTAAGTGGCGCTTAAACTCAAGTCCGGGAAGGCAATTTGAATCTCGAATGACGAATGCTTTACAACGCACTAAATTTCAGCTCGACACCAGGCTGCCGCTGCCATTTACATTTAAACAAATTTAGCCCAAGAACGAAGCCTGGTGTCAAGATGAAAATTGGTGCGTTGTAAAGCATTCGTTAATGCCATCATATTGATATGCTTCAATTTTTAATATAAGGCTGTGTAAAATTTACAATTGTTTTACCATAAAGCACTCGCTATTGGCTCTAACATTTCCTAACATCGCGCTTTGACACCCGGCTTTCCGGCCGGAATAACACACTTCCAATTGTTGCAACTTTCTGAAGGCCACGTACATCGGATTCAAGATCCAGTAGTTTCATGCACTAGAGGAAGGATCAATCTAGTGCGTGAAAGAACTACAATTGCTCGATGTTTAGTAGATTTTCAGAGAAAATGTAAAAAATTACGCCATCAATTTGTGAGACAGCACCATAACTAGTCAATTTATTATGTCGGAAGTACATTTTCGGTTCGTCATTTTTGAATCTAAACAAACATTGACTTCAGCTTATCTTAATAAACTGAAGTGCTTTGCTGGCCATTTCCCATCCTTACCTTTAATTCACATTATAAATGGGGCACCGGTTTCAATGTGCATTAAGTTAAACTTACTAGATACCTCTAAGGATATGAGACAACATGAAATACCGTGGGATCCGAAAAAAACTACGACAGGAAGTCCGTTACCTTAACACTTTTTATACTTTTTTAATTTAATTTGATATGCATCTACAATCTACACACAGCACAGCCCACAGCGAAAAATTGATTCATTGTAAATGGTTTTGATGTAGAAAAATGTTCACCATACGTTAAATAAACAATTTCTGAAAATTACGATACCATCTTTACCTTAATCATTAACTACTAAAATTACGATACAA
Source organism: Pseudolycoriella hygida (assembly GCA_029228625.1). NCBI lineage: Eukaryota > Metazoa > Arthropoda > Insecta > Diptera > Sciaridae > Pseudolycoriella > Pseudolycoriella hygida. The sequence continues at coordinate 8,939,517 of CM055403.1, read as the reverse complement.
AAAACGAAAGATAGAAAGTTTGTGGGTATAATAACCAATGTGAATAAATATTCACGTCATTCCATCGGTCTAAATATAATATCATTTTTCAATCGGAGAACGGCGCGTCGAGACGTCTCGCTGGATCCATCACTGCTATTCATTATCTCGTTTAATTTGGTCTTTTCAACAAAAAATCATTTCGTTCGTTTTCATTTTTATGTTTTTTTTAAGAACACGGGTGTAGCATCGCTATACATTTGAAAAATTAAATTTTCCGCAATTTATATTATTTTACAGTTTTCATTTCCTGATAGGGCTAATTCCATCGTGCCCCACGTAACATTTTATATACCACTCTTTTTGTAGTATACATAGAAGTATACATAGGTGTACATTCGGTTAAATGTACTATGGAATTAGCCATAGATCGATGTGAGTTCGTCCTGATTTTAAAATTGCGTGCTGCACCACTGATACTTACCCAACGGCATCCAAAGTTGACCCACACGTTTGGAGTAATTAGTTTTTATTGAATCTGTCGTCAGTTTGTTTTTCTATGCCACTAAATGCCCTAATTTCACATATATGTCATGTCAGCATTTATTTTTCACTTTTGTTTTTATCCAATTTGTAAACAGTGTTGTATTTAATTACCAGTGAAAATTAGTAATCGATAATGTTGTATACATTAGACTGTTATGGCTACAAGTGAGATGGTGATCGGTTTATTGCCGTTATCGTGGAGCGACTTAAGATGTGCTTCTTAAGCCAATGAATTGCTAAACAATAACAGATATTATTTATCCAAGAAACAGAAATTTGACGATGTGTTCACATTAATTTTAGTGAAGTAGATATAACTGTCATAGTGACACATGAAAGCATAAACAAAAATGTAAATATGTCTTTGTAAAAGGTCAATGCCTTAGAATCTTCTATCCACATGTTCATATTTAACTATTTTACCAATAACCGAATCGCGGCTTTACAGTAAAGTCTAATTGCTGTCGTCTTCACATTCGTGAACTTTCATAGCGAATTTCCTCAAAATGTTGAATGAACTTCAGCATTCAACTTTTGTAATTTGGGACAAAATGTAATAGCTAAAGGTTTTACAATAAATTGATAATATTGGACCCGTACGAAGTACGAAGTTCCTATAACTTTACTACAATACATTCTATTATAACATAGGGTAGATCGAGGCTGGAGTGAGAGGAATGCATTTAATAGAGTCTAGAGACAGCGAATCAGTGAAAAAAAATGTCCGTCTGTTTGTCCGTATCGTCACTTGTTTCTAAACGGCTGCACCGATCTCCCTAAACCTTTCTGCCCTGTACATGATTCAAGTACAAAGATCACAAAATCGGTCAATCTCAGCAAGGAAATTGATTCTTTTTTCAACTCATTCCCACTACTTTACATATGAACGTTAAGATAAGCTCTTGAATTATTTTGTCAATGGCATGACGCTCAGACATTAACACATCTAGAACAGTTGCGTTATGGAGATTATTAGAAGAGATCAACATTTCGGCATATCGTGCTAAGGGTCAGGTAAGTCATTCAACTTACTATGCTGATGGGCATGTAGAACCAATCGTTAATGTATCTATTTGACTCAGTTAGAGATACTTTCGGGTCTAGCGAATCGTAACAGTAATGTTAACAGTCGCCCTCTGTTGGAAAACTGGAAATAATGAGTGTACGAAATAGCACTTATTCTCTTCGTTTGAAAAAAAATCCGTTAGCCTTGTTCTATAGCCGGATTTAAAGTGTCTGCGCATGAATTCATGACCGAGATATGGGCATTCGAATTAAGGATCGGAGTGGGTCGACCCACACCTGACCCACAATTTTAGCGGGTCGACCCACATCCGACCCACAGTTGCAGAATTCACAGAAATCGTTGTTCTGTGTGTTCTAAAATTTTGGGTCAGGTGTGGGTCGACCCGCTGAAATTGTGGGTCAGGTGTGTGTCGACCCACTCCGATCCTTAATTCGAATTATGGTTTACTTTTCACCTTGACGCTCTGACCGTCTAGATGACCTCTGATTCGAATGCCTTTTTATTAAAGATGCATTTAGAAACTTTTTGGGGTTGTGCGGAGGCCCCATATTTTTCGATAAGTTAACCATTCCATACATTTTTCCATACTAAACTTTCTGTTGCAATTTACTTATTGTCAAATTTCAGCTGTTTTGCAGTTCTGCCAATACAAGCTTTATGAAAACAGCTGAAAGGCAGCAAATAAATTTAAAAGCATTTTACCTTAAAAGTTTACTCTAATCATTCTTTTATCCGAAAATAGAAAGAAACTTTTTCAAATTGAAGAGCTTACTTTTTTGAGTAATTTGTAAGTTTAATTGGGAGCGCAATGAGCGTCGCTCATGAGCGGCGCTCGGAGCGCTAGCGGGAGCGCCGCTCGAATTTTAGAGACTCAGCGCGAGCGTCGCTCAAATTTTTCATGAGCGCCTTGGTTTTTTGTCTATATTTGCTCAACTATGCAATATGGAGAATTACTGTCAAAGGGTTGTAGAGAATAAAATTTTAGAGAACTCGTGTTTCAAGGTTTTTTGGAAAAATGAACCAATCCTGGAATATGATCACTTCTAGAATTGGGCGGGATAACCCATACCTCTAGATTTAGAACTATGAAAGTTCTTTAGAGAGTTTAGAGTACTTTAGAGATCACGTGTCTCAGAGTTTTAGGGAAAAATTACCAAATCCCGGGATAAAGCAACTTAGTCTCGAATTGGGAGAGATGATGCATATCTATAAAATTACGTACGGTAGTTAGAAATTTGCTTCTTAAGGTAAAGTTGTTAAGAATTACATTTTAGAGAAAAAAGTTTCCAGATTTCTTGGAGAAACTACAACGATTAATAAGTACACATCACAACATTTTTTAATACATCTCAAAATTTTTTACACGCCGTGCACATAGTATCAGGGCCTATTTTTCATATAAAATCGCAGTTGCGATTGTAGCTAACTTCATTACAAACAAATCAGCTGATCTTTAAGAGTACAGCGTTTGTTAAACAATTGGGCCATAAACTGCATAACCACACCGTTTACATCACTAGTTTACACCATAATACAATAGAAAAGCTTTCGGATGCCATGATGGACTTTTCTCCAAATTAAGATGATGTAAAGTTTTGCCCCTAACGTATTCCCAAGTAAAAACTTAAAAAAAGTCCTTCATTGAAAACATAAAAAGAAATTTGACTGGACAACCGGCCAAGGAATGTTCCTATCTTTACCAAAATCACCTGACTTCATTAACAAATTCAAAAAAACTGACTGATTTTCTCGCAATGAAGTTAGCTTCGGTTGCAACTGGAGCTAACTTCAATTTAATTAGCGTCTGTACGGTTCAAAACAAAAGAGTGTCAATCCCCTAACTACAGCACGCGTCACGACACTTTTAGTACAATTCGCGTCTTGAGCGAAAAATATAATTGGACAACGGTTTCTGAGAAAAATCGGTTACGAATAGTGATTGCAAATCGGTTTTTACCGAACCCAAAAACCGGATAACCGGCAATTTTGGGCAAAATAAAAATCGGTTAACCGACCGTTTAAAACCGATATCCAAATTTTGATTATCGTTTGCAGGAGAATTTTGGAAACCGTCTGCTCAAAATTAATAAAAATTAGGCACACATCAATAAATCAGAGCCTTTAGATGTTCTAATAGAATATAATCGATATATTCTTTGTATCATTGTATCTGTCAATGTAAAAGATTATGATAGAAAAAATAAAGAAAATACCACCATGAATTTAAGCACTGAAGGCATTGCAAATGTGCATTAGATTAGCGGCCGGCGTGGCATTTCAGATTTAGGTCCGTCAACAGTGGTACCGAAAACTCTATAGCAGCTTGAATATCTGTCCTGTTTATTGGCGATTTCTTGGGGAAACTTTATGATTTTTCACTAGCAATTAATAACTTTTCTCTGTCGCGAGATATTTTAGGACAATGTGCAACGATTTCTATAATCGAAAGATAGCCACACAAGCCATTTTTTTCCTCAAATGGTAATTTCATCGTGAGGTTACGCATATGGCTCATTCTATCGGTAAATTTACTACTGCACATCATGCAAACGCAAGCAAAGGTAGCCACATGATTCGTTTAAGAATCCGGCTAGATTTCTTTCTACGTTTTTAATTAACAGCCATGATGGCAAGTTTCAAAGATTCGACCAGGAAATCCCTCACCACAAGCAAAACGTTTTCGTCTTAATTTGGGAAACTTGCCATGATGACTTCCGTTTATTTATGAATGAACCTATTTTTTGTGAAAATGTAAAAATCTCAGATTTTTATACATTCGCCATTGAAATCGAAAGCTCTTTCTATTGTATTTATGATGTAGACTAGTGATGTAAACTGTGTGGAAATGCAGTTTATAGCCAAATTGTTTAACAAGTAAATTGCTAAGTTAGAATATGATGTTAAAAAGAACTACAAGTTTTGTATCATTTTTTTATAGATCATTTGATAAGAGTGAGAGAAAATAAAATAAACGTTGCCTCATTTTTGCCCGTATGTTAGGTTAATCAGATATTTAATAGAGTAAGTGCACCAGTTACGAGCCTTTCTTTTGTTCTTTTTTGAGCTCGTAACTGAGGCAATTTCTAAACAGGCTCGTGACCTGTGCTTTCACCCTAGTGTATGACTTTAATTTTTTTGTCAATAAATGTAAGTTTACAAATGATATTGAAATCTATTTCAAACTTAAATGCTGTTAGTGGAAATAATGGATATATTGACAAGATAATCACAGTTTCGATTTTTATTACTTCGGCTAACCGGTTAACCGGTTTTTATGTCACAAAATAACCGTAACCGCGGTGATTAAATTCCCGGCTATTTGCAATCAATAGCTACGAACGAATGAGTGGACAGTGGACATATTTTCCAAAAAATCGATCGACTGTAAATGCTAATTAATCGAAAAACAGACGAACATAAACAATTTTTTAGCTTGAACCGAGCTTAAATAAAACCTGCAATACCAAAAAGTTTTTTTTAACATTTAGCAATATGGAGTGAGTCCAACGAGTGTGGGCTACAAATTGGAAATTTGTAGTTTTTTTAAGTTCGATTCAAACTCGCCGTGAGTCGTCGGTATGTAAAAGTAATGAACCTTGAACTTCGCCGAGATATAAAAACTAACAAAGTCTGTGCTGTAGAAAGATTGTTAAAATATCTCATTGATGACAACGTATGACCATAAAAATGAACCACAGAAGTCATCATAATTTGAGGGTACATAATACACAAAAAATTCACATTTCCCTTTCCGGTACTGGCACCCAGTGAAGTTTTTTATTATCAAATAGTAACGTAATGTTCATATAACGAGCAACCAAGTACGTATTCATTGTGGAAATAGCCTCTTGAGTTTTAGAGGGTTTTACGATCTATTTTACTGCAAGTGGTGTAAGCAGATGTTTTTTCCGGTGTTGTACCACCTACATCAAAGAAAAAAAAATTCAAGGGAAATTTCCTCAGCGATTTTATTCACATCCTGATAATGATGTCGGTATAGCTAAGCAGGTCATATAGCACATATTTAACATTTTTTTAGTGCCGTATGTTCCATAATGTTTCGTTTTTAGGGTGTGTTGTCTCAACTTGGAAATACGTGTTTATAAACGAACATCAACTTTCAATAACAGCTGTTCTTGAAAACGTGTTTGAACTGACATTTATGTACGCCGAAATCGTCTTCCTGTAACGATTTATTGAAGTTTGTTTTGATTGGGAATGTAATAAAATGTTTGAACAAACACAGAAGTAGAATTTAGATTAATAAAGAATGTAGACAACATTATGTCGAACAAGGAAGTTACGTAATTGAAATTCGTATCCAAAATATTATGAAAACGTAACAAACGTCAGAAAACCACAATTAACTATTGTAAAACTGAAAAATGATGGTCATTATGGTTGGTTTATTTGGAAAACATAATTCAGTTCGTACTGTTCGTACTACAGATTACAAAATACCCTTAAATACTATATAGCTAAATACAATGCACTTCCTTCAGTCCTGACCTAAAGCACTGAGGTCATCCTTGTTGGGCCTGTTGTACTGCATTTCCTTTCTTATTAAGTTTAATGCTTCCTTTGTGCTCTCCTAACAGCTTCGTTCTGAGACCCTTTAAAGCCGGACAAGTGCACATAAAATGCCTCGCTGTTTCTGGTTCTAGCCCGCAGCCGCTGCACGTTGAGATTCCCACAAATTTGTTTAATTCTCTTCTGTTGAGGCTTGTGTTTTCAGCATTACATATGATCAAAAATTCTTTAGATTGCCTACAGGTTGGAAGTTTTTCCCATCTATCCAGGTGGCACCGACAGCAGGTTCTGAATTTGGAACTGTCCAACTGATCAGATTTTTCGTTCTCCTGCACTCTTGAGTGACTTGGTACCCATGTCAATGTGACATTATTGTCTCTTGACAGAATTTTCAGAGTCTCGAAGCATTGGTGAACCACCTTCCACACGAAATCTTGACCGATGACAATGCCTCTATGGGTCCAATCCATTCACTGTGTGAATATATCAAGATTTTCTTATTTCTGATGCCATGTCGCTACGTCATATCTGAGATGACGACTATCTCCGACTGAAAAACGGTGGTGTATAAACCCAGAGCCATGGTCATTATACTCACTGCTCATAGCTCTCGAGCTTCTGTCTCATTTTTTACGACAAATATTTGATTAAGTCAGTGAATCTTATGTTGCACATCAATATTTTCATAAATGATGAAAAATATATTTAGCACAATTATAAAACATGCGATTCTCGTCATAATGGACGTCTAAAGGGATGCAAGACATTTTTTGGTTTCATTTACTTCCATTAAGAAGCGCGTTGTATAAATCCAAATTATAAAATTATATTCAAAAAATAAATCATTTGACTCACTAGAAATCATAATGAAAGTTCCTGGCACTTGACTAACAATTATGATTATGGTGTAGCGAATCATTTATTCGAGTCATACACCAGGAAGAACGACAACTGATACAAACAAAATGTGCGCAAATCTTTTCACAGTGACCTTCCGTAATTCGTATAGTTTATCTTGACAATTGTTCACAACAAAAATGCTCCAGCTTTCGTATTTTTATTTTATTTTTCATCGATTCAAGCAATCGAAATTTACGAAAATATTGAGCAAGGGTTATTTAGAAATATTGTTTTAAGTAAATTTCTATGCTAATACGCGATAGTTATTTACATATCAAGTTATGTATGCGTAATATGATCATTGAAAAAATGTGAAAAATCTAAGAGAAGCTAAGGAAATCGTTATAGCAAGCACATAGAAAGAATGAATAAAGTTTTCACAACTTTCTTGGCGTATAGAAACATTCTCTTTATTTGATTATTTCCAAATACTTGTCAGTCTGTCGGCGTAAGATATTTAGACTGGCGTTTATTCGCAAAAAAGTGAGTGCAACATATCGGTTTCAAAATGCAGAGACCTGACAATGGCGTCTAGGAAACAAGTTGCAAAAATGTCAACTCTATGTCAAACAGTCGTTGCACATTCACCGAAAGATCTCACACAACAGATCAATAGCAAGGTTTTTGCTTATATGCAGGTACCTAATATGAGATATTAGGGTACATTGATTTTCCACTTTTTTTATTCGCGGGTGGAACCGAGTAGAACAATTTACTTACCCCACGGTATTTAAGCATCAGTAGAGAATTTTTTTGTATTTAAATATAAGCTTGTTCGGCCGAATCTTCCGAAAATTTGATACTTTTCCAATCATAGTGAATCTTTGACCTACAGCACAAAATTGTCAGACCCTCTTCCTTTCATTTCTTTACTAAAACATCCTACGAGATGTAATTTAACCAAATAGACTGAAAAGTTTTCAGTGAAAGTCAAAAAAATGATTTTTGTGGAACAAATAGTTTCTGCCTACTCGCGGCGTTACTTCGCTGCACTTTGATTCCGATCCTTTGAATATAGAAGGATCGTCGAAAGCGACAAATTCATATTTTGTGCGATGGGCTCATAAATACTTAGTAGCTTTTATTTTTCAGTCTCATTAGCTCTGACTTTTCTCCACATGAATGTAACTAAACCATCCTATTAAAGCATCCCAAACTAGCGACCTCCATCTCTTTAGTGGAAAAATTGTCATCCCATCCGTTTACCATTTTTCTAATTCAAGTGTTCACTATATCTTGCTCTTGCCGCACACACTCATACCTTCATTTATTTAATGTTACGGTCATAGCCTATGATGTAATCTTGGCTATGGCTTTTTTGATGAATACCTTGTTTCAGCAATTCCACTTCCACTTTCCTTATAGTAATCTCTCTTTCTCTCAGTTTTCGCCTAAAAATGTACTAGTTACGGTACAGAAATCGGTGCTGTAAATGGCGGTTTATAATTCCTATGTACATAAATATAATTTATTCACTGTAATATGAAACCAAAGGCATAACAATAAACGAATATATAATTTCTTAAAACAATCAATCGAAACGCAATAAAATAACGTATAAATTTTCATCGATTTTCTTTTCCTTTAATAAATGTTGTCTGACACGCAAATTTGATGTTACAGCAATTTTACATATTTTAATTTTTTTATTTCAGTGAATAAATGAAATTCCGTTGATTTGCTGAAAAAAACAAACAAAGAAAATTTAATGGCTATTGCAATCTATAAATTTTTACATATTTCCAGAAACTAATTTTTTTGAATGCTTCATGTGCTATCTCCCATATAAAAAACGAAAACAGAGAAACATCTGTTGTGTTATTTCGTTTGGAATCAATACCAATTTATCATAAACCAAAAACGCCCAGTGCATTAATTTATGATTTTATTTACATACAGTCAGCGATTCTAATAGCAAGCGTATTTCTTTCATTTCATTTTTACTAAATATTTATCTTATAACTTACAGATGATGGCCCCAATGCCCAGTAAATCACCAGCAAAGCGTCCTGCTTTTATGCTGTCAGTTAATGAAACAGATTCAACGAGTCCAACATCTTCCAGCACTCCAACCAGCAATTCCGGTAAATAATCTAGACAGTAAAAAATCACAAAGGAAGCCCTTCTAACAGGGAAATGTGACGCAAGTCGAAAAGTTTTTTCTTCTCTTTCAGTTTCCACACCTGAAAATGTGACTTAAGGTATTTTCTTGAGAATAACTTTTTTATTTGAAGTCAAATTTTGTGTTGGAAATATGAAATTATAGAAAACTTATTTGTCGATCGGTCTGTCGTTTATTATGCATTTTTTAATATAATGTAAGAAATTGTGTGTATCGAAGTATAAAGCATCATTCCAAATGATGTCAGTTGTTTTAGAAGTACATAGAAGGACTTGCGTAGCATTTCCCTTAGTTAGTTGGAAAGATAGACGAAATCTAGAGGGTTCAATGTTTTTTTTCTGAAATCGGGCAACCAACATTGGAAGACCTCATTTAAGTCGTTGTTACTATCCTTTGGAAAAACTGCATACACTTTCTCTCTCAAAATCTACCCTCCAAGGCTTTTATACTTTGTACGGCAGAATAAAGATGACTCTTCTGCCGTACAAAGTATAAAAGTCTTAGAGGGTAGATTTTGAGAGAGAAACTATATGAAATTCTCTCATCTTATGACGTAAGCAAGCTTTTTTTGCTTTGTACCGCAGAGCAGTTTTGCATTGGTGGCCCTTACCTTGAATAACTACGCCATCTACATACATTTTCTAGTTTTTATGTTTTTCTCAAATCAGCAAAGGTTCAAAGGATTCATGATATTTTTAGACCCGCACGAAGTAACGGGACTTATGCGTTTACCACGACGTTTATAACCAGTCGATTTGAAATGGGGGAGTAAGAGGGGGGCGGGGGAGCTTCGATCATGGTCCTTAGATGTCGAATCTGCAAAAAAATTGTCCGTCCGTCCGTCCGTCTGTCAACACGATAGCTCAAGTAAATCTTGTCCGATTTTCAAAATACTTTTTTTTCCTTGAAAGGTAGTCGCAATAGGAGTGTTGGGATTGAAAATGCGCAAAAATCGGAAAAGAACTTTGGGAGTTACGATCTAAAAAGTAGTAAAAAAGGTGGTTTTTTGAGGTCGGTGAAATTTTTTAGCTTATATTTTCGCGGTTTCCGAAAGAAATTTGCTTTGCAAGATTTTGAATGAAAGATATGGACTTCAGGAATCAAATCAAAAAACGTTGATGAAAACCGATTAACTGGTTCAGGTTCAGGCTGGAGCGTCCATAGAGTGGGCATAACTCGTGCTACACGACTGTATATTATAATTGGAGATTTTCCATGAATTTTAGGTTAAAATACCTTTAATTTTTGCTACGATGCAGAGGTAGTCGAAGCCTCATGAGTGTTTAAGAAAAAGAAAGGGCCAAGGACCCCTCTCAGGAGTCCAGGCTGGTTTTACGGTCGGCCCTAAGCCAAAAGAAGTTCTTTTTGCTATGTTTGCGCAGGAAAATATAGGTCCAGGGCCTTTCTTTAATAGGTCTATAGATCGGTGCGTGCGGCACTTCGGGAGGGTTTCTTCAAATTGCCATTTCGGCGATTTTCAATGAATTTGATCTAATTAAATTGTATGACATTCCTTAATATTCCATATGGATTGCTATAGCAATCCAATCGCCTTTATCCCAAAATACGAGCGAAAGAACAACTCGCACCGGACTACGCATACAGCCGATGTAAGCCGCCGCCTACAGCTTAAATAATTTTAAGCGCCGCCGCCGAAAAAAGTGGACCGGCGCACGGGTCTAGTCTTGGGTTTATTTATCAAGTAATTGGTGTTCCTTCTACTTTGGTCATCTATTATGAGCCATCTGCTATGCTTGCAGTTAGGCAAGTTCCTGCACTCTAGATCGTGTTTTTTTTTGTGAATTTCTCCGATTATATTTATCTGGGTACGGTATGACAACCTTGGAGACGGGCTAGGTCCCCAAAAAGGTCCCGAGCTACCCTCTTCGGCTAGTCGACCTGCCTACTCGTTTTCCATGATGTCACTGTGGCTTAGAACCCACATATGTTTCACATTGTTTTTTGAGCGTAGCTCGTTCAGTATTGGGGTGCATTCAATTGTGATTTCGGAGGTGAGCAGTGATTTTTGAAAGATTTTTAGCACTCTTGGCTGGCTGAGTAGATAGTTGGATCTCTTCTGACAATAATATTTTACAAGCGAAGGTACTTACGGATGGGTTAGTAATTTTTGCCCACATGAGTTTTTTTGTTTGTGTCCTGTTTTACTATGACAATTATATCATATTTGCAGCAACCACACTAGCATATCACTTTTGTGTTACCTATAAGTTGATTAAAAGCAGCAATTTATTGATTTTGTTATTAGCGGAATCCTCAGTGGACTTGAAAGAGACTAGATAATTTGCTATGGTCTTACTATAACTTTAAAATTGAATACTGCCGTCGTTCCACAACGGCTCAAGCTTTTTATTTTGTTGCTGCGCAGGAACGACTGCTGTGCAGGAAATTTACACTTTGTCACAGCCTGCCACATTTCTTATTCAAGAAAGTCGTGAACCTGTACGAAAATTCACTTTGAGACTAAAACGCAAAATTCAACAGCCATCTTGAATTTCACATTTCCTTTTAATCACCTTTGGTACTTAATTGTATTCTTAAACAAAAAAAATTAGTGTTTATCAAAGAAATTTATTATAACTCATGAGTTTGAGATCTTAATCGAATCTGTAACATTTGTCTTTTCGTTATTTTTTAGTTGCATTTCTCACATTTTGAAAGTTAAATGTAAATATAAATTAAATATTTTTTCTCTAAAAAGCCCACTAGCTTGAAGCGTGAAAATACATTTAGTGCGGTAATAAAAATGTAACGCGCAAAAAATATGTATTATGTGCAACTGGTGAGAATTTGAGCATTGTTTTTCTCGTATGTTATAATGAAGCAGGTGGAGTTCAGATACAATTCCAAATTTTCTTGTCCTTGATGCACAAACTACTATCGCGATTTGATCCAATCCAATTAAATTGAAAAGAAAAATAGATGTACTGTAGATAACAGGCGAAAGTCAGGTCAGGTCAGGTGTTTCATTTAAATGTTTGTGTAATATTCCGAACAATTTTGTTTCTTGAGATCGATAATTGCTCAATTTCAATTGACAAAATGACGTTTTGAACGTCAATAAATCAACGAGCTATTAGGGAAGTTTCCAAAATATTTGTGTCGGTAATGTCAATAATAGACGTTTTCACGACCCCTCTTTAAAAATAGCATGCTAAATTTTATGCAAGGTTCTGTCAAATTTGTACTGCTCGGTGAGTTGCCGTTTATGTTGAAATGACATTCGTTTGGTTAATCTACTGTCACTTCATCATAAACGGCAACTCACCGAGCAGTACAAATTTGACAGAACCTTGCATAAAATTTAGCATGCTATTTTTAAAGAGGTCGTGAAAACGTCTAATCTTCAAAAAATTTGTCGACATTTTTGACGTTTAAAACGAGATAGACCGACTTTTGACCGACTTTCATGAAAAATTCAGTCGTTATCGACCGGCGCTTAAGTTTTTTTTTTTACTCTACCCAAATCGACATCTTTACGATTGTCAGTAATAAAATAAGGTTTGGCGAAAATTTGTTCGACGTCTCCGATAGAACTATTTTTCTTTATATTGAAGATAAACGGCTGAAGCACTCCACTTTGCCGGTGAATTTGACTTTTTATTACATTTCTTAAAGCATTGCTTTGCTAAGATGTTAAAATAGATCAAAACTCCCGAAAAAATCAACAGTTTTTTTTGAAATTTCAACAAAACCCTTCAAAATCAGTGTAATACACGAAAGCCTCCAAAAAATCTATTAAAACCTTTGTAACCTCAAAAAAATTGTCCTCACAGTAAGGGGAGGAGGGGTTGAATTTTTTATGACGTACGTTAAGGTCCGTCGATGATCTTTGAATCATATTTAAAACTTTTAAGGAAATTAAATGAAATGCAAATTAGTAGATTAAATAGCTAGCATGAAAACAACACACATACCATGGAATACAGCTGCAGAGTCAAATTTATCATTGAAATTCGTAAAACACACAGATGGTGATTCTGTCAATAACGCTGCAACAGCAAGACATGTAGCTAAGTTAAGTATCAACGCGTTGTTTATTTAGAAACAGGGAATAAATCTTCATCAACAGTGTTTAATGTAGACCTTCGTCTTTTCCCAATATGAAGCGCAAATTTAAAAAAAAATTCAATAAATCTAAGAAGGACCAGCTAATACTAAAGAAAGTTGAGCTTCTATATCAAGCAAAGGTAAAGATACTTTGTTTTATAATAAAGCACTTTTGGGACAATCTGCAGTATGTTTTGCGAATGTCAATGAAAAATTTGATGATACTGCAGCTGTTTTCCGTGGAGTGTGTTGTTGGTAATAAGGATGTTTAGCAACTCACAACTTCTGTGGTATTAACGATAAACAAAGATTTCATTTTTTATTTGTCGTCTTTTCATTAAAAATTTTGCTTAGGGGGTCGGTGGTTTTGTACGACTATTTCAAGGGGGTATCAGCTGAACGTGACAAACGTGAACATCGAAAAAGTAGATAAATTTGAGGACGTCCTTTGTGTACGACACCTTAAGATCCGTGAGTAACCCTGAACCCTGGATTCTACATAGACGTGTTCACTAAAATTTTATTACAATTTCTCGCTTTCGCGACATTTTGGTGGCTATACTCAGTATTCTACTCTTACTCATGTCTGTTTTAAACATTACCAGCCAAATTGTGAATCAAATGTGAAGGAAGCTTGAACCACATACATGTAGGTCGCATCTGTGATTCAGAGTGTGATTCACATTTGTCTGTCACATCTGTCATGTATATCAATTTTTCAGTGAACCCCGCGCTTGTAAATTTTTTTAGATTTTTATACGAATTTGTATGACATACGTATACTGATAATAACGACTAAAAAAATATTTACGGTTTAATTTTTTTTTATTTAATTGAAATTAACCTAGAGCATGAAAATATTTCGGTAGTTTTCATTTTATTTCGATAAAATGAGTGATTTAAGATTCTACGACACATCGTGAAAATGTATATTTTGTTTCTAAATTCAATTTCAGCCTTATGCATTCAAATAATTTGCGCGAATATTCACTTACAGCATGAGCATTGGTACCAACCAAATTCAATAAATTCCATACATTTCTTCAGACAATAAACTGACAAGGTGCGATTATGTGCGATTACACTGTCACAGCAAATCCTTAAACCACAATTTTTCTTGTATAAAATTAAATCAAATAGCCAAAATAGTTTTTTGAAGTCAAATTACAGATAAATAAGCCATCTCCCATAATTTAATAAATAAAAAATATTTTCAGGCTCTAGCTTAATTATACGTTTTTAAAATTCAAATTTGTCAGTTTGCGTCTATAGCAATGTATGGAATTTATCGTATTAGGTTGGTACCGTTGGTACTGCTTTGAGTGAATATTCGCACGAATTGTTTGAGTGTGTAAAACTGAAATTGAATTTAAAAAAAATATAAAATTTTCAAGATATGTCGCAGAACAATGTTTTACTTAAAATCACTAATTTTACCGAAATAAAATGAAAATGACCGAAGGCGTCCGATTAACTGAATTGGATCCAAATGTTTAACTCCCTGTATACTCACTCAATGGATTTCAAGAATATTTTCTCTCTCTCTCTCACTCACTAAAATGTAGTGCAAAACTGACTTGAATATCACATGAACAAAAACCCGTTGCTCTCCGCTGTTCAACACTCTTTAGTATGCTGTTTTCTATGTATTTTTGAACTTCGTCCGTTCGGACGGACGTTCATTGGTTCATCGCTGTGACCTAGTGTCGAAAAAACTTCGAACGATTCATTAACTTCAATTGTGTAAGTACTTTCACACAGATTCGGTCATTCAGCTTCAGATTTAGCCGTTCAGCGATATCTATCGAGGTATATTTCCGTTGTCGATGGATAAATTGCTTTAAGTTGCCCGTAAGAGTCGACGATCCTCACAGGTTCCACTGTTAAGTGATCGAACCTATCAAATAGGTTGGGTTTTTCACCGAATCCGGCTATTAGCAATTGTTTCAAGAACTCTTCCATAGTTGCATAGCAATCTGTCATTGAAGAACTGCTGGTAATTTCAACGAATATGTCGGAAGTTTCAGTAGATACCTGGCATGAAGTAAATATGATCCAATGTGTTAGTTAACGAAAAATGCTGAGGTAGCTTACCTTCGTCAGTTCACTGTTAAGTAGCGGTGGCATGCATATGACGTTCCCAAATGCATCTTCCAAGCACGCAAGTCGCTGTTTGTTCTCCACCAAATGGAGATATTTGTAAATACCTGAAGTTATTTTTCGTCTAATTTGTTTTCGAATTGTTTGTGCTTCAGCCTTCAATGATGTTATCAACTCGAATGCTGTGATATTTTCGTGACGACCTAGTGGAATGAAACTAAGGGTTTCTGGTGTTTTCGCAGTGTAGCGAATGAATCCACCAAGTGCAATTTTCGATAGATCATGAGTTCCGATCGATGAATTTTCACGTTTTCCTCCGATGTCACTATCATGAATTTTTGTTTGGATTCGCATGAATTTCCTTAGTTTGTTGTTGTCCTGCAGACTCATTTTTTTCACTACACAACACAATATGAAGGGACGAACACTTTCCGTTAGATCGTCGTAAACCACCTTAAAAATGCAGTACAATTTAACAACAAAAACTCTTTGAAAAGGAAAATGTGACGCAAGTCCTTGTTTTTAATTTCGTGTGAGGACTTGCGTCACGAGCGGAATGCTACTGCGCGCCCACGATAAAAATATTCAACGTACTAGCTTTCTATTTACCTTAATTCCGCTGCTGTTGCATCTTTTTTCCATGCTATAAATATGTGTCTTCAATTTTTTATTTATTTATTTTGTTGTTGGCTCTGCGAAATTCGTGTATAAAAATATTTGCGATGTACACCACACAGAAATCACTTTAAGAATGACGAGCAGCAAGTTATTTTATGAAAACAATTGTAGTGGGATGGTGAAATTCATTCAAAAATGATGCAACATCACGAAATTCACATACAAAAAGAACATATCCGATTAAACTTTGTTATCGCAAATCCAACTCCAATCTCACTCTCAACATTTTTTTACATGGCTGAAATTGGCCCAATTTGTACATTTTTCATGAACTTTTAAAAATAGTTCCATTGAATATATTTATCATACAGAATTTAAATTATACAGCGGATTCTTCGATGGTAACGTATAAAAGAGATAATAGGATGAATATGAACACTTACATATAGAAAAACAGGTGTTTAGGAAATACGATAAACAATACGATAAAGCCAGAGTTATGAAAACATTCTAAGTTAGTTACTTGGCCTTAGCCTTAGAGAACCTTATCATGCTGGAAACTGAGTTGAAAAGTAAATCTCAAATGTTTTATCCCTTGAGAGCATACATCTCATAGGAGGTGTGATGTTATATCTGTTCTGGGATGTTACATCTCTGATGTTAACGTGTATTTTGAGCCTGGTAAACCCTAGACACACCAGACGAAGTGAGATGTACATTTGGACTATGTAGAGTTACAACATCTGAGATGTACTTCTCAACTCGGTTTCACTGAACAGTTTTTTTGCTAACGTACCCTATTGAATGAGGCGATTTTTTCGTTTGCCAATTCACATGTTCTGACGCTTTAAAGAATAAATGAAGTGTCCAGCAAATGGCCATTGATAATAAACTATTTCTAGTTGAGTTTCTTTATGCAAAATTTCTCAAAAAACCTAAAATAATGAAATAATTGCCAAAAAAAGAAAAAAATCGTCCGCGAATTCGTTCCATAGCTTCTGACTTTTTTTTTCGCGCGAAATTTTTTAGAGCGTCCAAGAAATAAAGTTGTCGAAAACTTTGGGGCTTAGTCCAGAAAACGGTGCCAAATGATCCACTGAGAAAAAGTTTCTATGGGCCGGACGAGATCCGAAGCGATTTGATGAGCGCTCAATGGCAAAAAGTGAAAAAATCACGGAAATCGTGAAAAATCAAGGTTTTCGTAAATTTGATATTCCTCATTGACCGTCAACCTGAGTGTTAGGACAAGTTTGATTATTTTTTGTGAGAATGTACTATAGAAGAAGTTCCAATGCTCGATTGGAGCATTTGCGCCCCGTGCAGACTCAGAATCACACTGAATGGTGGTAGTGCAGGCCGTAATTGTAGGGGTCAGTTGGAAAATTTCCGAATAACTACTCGAGCAACTATAATTGACAAATAAAAGTCTAGAGTAGTTTTAGAGTAGTCTAATCTGTGGAAAATGTACGCACCTAATATAGGCGCTGTCCGTCAACACAATATCTAGAGGAAATTATAAACAATGGAACGAGAAACACAATTTTTTTTTCTTTTTTTAAATCATTCCTTAGGTCGTAACCATCGATAGCAAAGAAAAAAATTTAAAACCTTTAAATTAATTTTAAATCAGTTTCAAAAATTCAAAATTTGATTTTTTTTGAGCTCTCGAAAACGGAAATGCATGCTGTGTGCTTGTCGTCAGTTTGTTGAATAAAATTCTATTATGTTGGCACCTTTCGCTCATACACGTGCTTATGTTTGCACCAGACTCTAAGCCAACGCACGTGGTTGTGTCATAATTTCTTTTGTTCTCTCACTCGACCACGTGCGCTTGTTTACCAATATAAGCACGTGCATGCACCCACTTTGGCATTTCCAACGTTGTCATTTTTTATTGTTGGTACTATCGGCACTGATAAAAATGCTGTCACTGAACATTTGGCGCGTTATTTTTGAATCGAGATTTTATTTTGAGTTTCAAAAAAAATAATAAGTTATTTGTATATGTCGTAGAGCCTCATTTACGCTAAAAAATGATAATCTATCGATATAAAATAGAAGTAATGAAACAATCGTCTTCCATTCTCAAAATTACATAAATTTCTGAAAGTTATTCGTAATAATGAGGTAAATTTTGAAAATGAGCTAAATCGGTCAAGTCGTTCCTGAGATATGGCGGAGAAAATGGTCAAAATGGGTTTTTTCGAAGGTCGATGAAACTTCTTCGTCTATATCTCGTCCAGTACACTTCGGAAACTACCGATTAGAGTGTCAAATGAAAGGTATAAATCTCGGGGAACAAAAAAAAGATTTGTGGAAATCGGTTGGATGGTTCGGTGTTGAGAGTGCATAGAGTGCATAGAGTGAGCCGAAGTCGGGCTACTCGACCGTGTAATAGGCTATTGTTTTTCATAAATATTTCGTTAAGTAGGTAATAACATTCTAAGGCACATTTGCAGAGAGAGTAAGGAGAACATTTTAGCTCAAGGAAGTGTAGATCCCTGGCCTGTCCTTACGGCCTGAGGTCGGTCCTAGTGTCGTCCCTACGACAAAGCCAGGGCCATGTGCCCTGAGGAAAAGCTTCATCACATCACATTACATAGTCGATAGCGTCAGCTATTGCTTCATACAGCTCTCGTAAGCTGCCGCGAAATGCCCAAAGCCTGCATTTTAAAGCTCCACAGTTACAACCAGGTTCGCAAAGAAAAATTTTGAAAATCGGTAAAGATTTACTCGAGTTATGTACAAAAAACACATAGAGCCCTAGCAGAGACTCGTTTTTAGTGCCCTAGCTAAGTCCAAGGACTCAAATTAAAAAAAGTTTCTTCCATAAATTATCTGCCATGCCCAGATCTTTCAAACAAAAAAAAAAATTATGAAAATCAGAAAAGATTTACTTGAGTTATGTGCAAAAGACCAAAAACCACTTAAACGGCCCTAGCTTGGCGGCCCTTGGGCCGACAGTGCCCAGATTCAATCCCATAAAATATTTTTCGACTACCTTTCAGGAAAAAAAAAGTTTTTAAAAATCGGTCAAGATTTACTCAAGTTATCGTGTTGACGGAGACAGACAGACAGACAGACGACAGACCGACGACAGACGACCGACAGACGACAGACGGACATTGTTTTTTTCGCTGATTTGTCATCTGGAGGCAACAAAAAAAGGTTCCCCCTTACTCCCGGGTTCGAATTCGCAATGTAACAAACGTGGTAGTAAACGCATCAGACCTACGTACTTCGTACGGGTCTAAACAGATTCTCTCAACAGAAACGCCAAATTGATACAAGAATATTGTGATAAATTTTAATATTTTAGCGATTAGCGAATAGCGAAATTTGGTGTCGCTAATTCTGGTTTTAGCGGAACGGTAGTCGCTATTAGCGGACGATATTAGATTTTAGCTTCGCTATTAGCGCCGCTAACAGCGACGCTAATGCAATCTTGTTACTGACATAAAATAGCATTTGTTTCACAATCCGATGCATTGCTTTTGGGAAAGAATCGAAAGAATCAAAATAAAATTTATGCAAATTATTTTAAAACAAAGAACTATCAATTTTGAAAACTTAATTATATACAATTATGATTGTAATGTTGGTCAGTCATGATTTTTTTTTTGTATCTAATGGTCAAGGTTAATTACTTGAAAACCTCTAGATTAATTGAAACTCGTTTTGAACATGACGAATCTAAATAACTTAAATATCTTTTATTGTTTATTTTCGTAGACGCTCCAAAGTCACAATGCTCTTCTCTGTCGGATGGGGAGTCATTTGAGGGATTCGGCGAAAACTACAACCAGGAAGGTGGAATCGACTTAGAACTTGCCCCGCATTTGAACTCAACACGTGTGTAAGTTGAAAATAATTCAATGTCTTCCAACTTAAAATTATGCGAAAACCAATTAAATTTTCTAAAAATTAGAAAGTATAACATGTCTTCTCTTCGATTTGTATATACAATGCGAACATAACTTTTGTTTAGCATGAAGCTCATTAATGTTTCTCTCACGCTCAAAATTTAAATACATTTGATGTTAAATTGCCAGTTAAGCTGATATGTGTTTGTCGAGTTCGTCGTCCGTGCGATAGTACGTCATAAAATAAACGTTGATTTCGAACATTTCAACTCCATAAAATGTAAATACATCATTTATTTGATTTACCAATAGGTCATATGCAGAAAGTGCAATCAGTGAACTTTAAATGCTTTAAGCAAACTAAAATCTTTTCGTTTTATGCGAATAGATACTTTCGAAGTAATCAAATTAATATTTCAAGTTTCCTGCACAGATCAGTTTTATTTTAACTTGTCTCGGGGACTGCTGTCAAACATTTATGAATGAAGATAATTGAGAGAGATCGGAATAACGGAATAGTTTGAATTTCTCTTCTCACATTTTGTAATGTTGTTTTCATTTCTCTTCTCTTTCTCTCATTTTTAGACCCGTACGAAGAACGCAGTGCTTCGAAAAGGGGTCTATGGCGTTTACCACGACGTTCGTAACCAGTCGAATTTCGACCCGGGAGTAGGGGGGAGCATCGATCATGGTCCTTAGATGACGAATCAACAATAAAAAAAATGTCCGTCCGTCCGTCAACACGATAACTCGAGTAAAACTCAACCGATTTTCAAAAACTTTTTTTCCCTGAAAGGTAATCAAAAAATCTTTTATGGGATTGAATCTATGCACTGTCGGCCCAAGGGCCGCTGAGCTAGGGCCGGTTAAGTTTTTGCAAACCTTTTTTTGCCAAGATGTTGGCAGGAGTAAATTTTGTATGCCATATAACTTTCAATTTGGCACCAGGCTGCTGCTGCCACCTACATACATAAAACAAAAGTTTAAGTACGCAGCCTAGTGCCGACTTGAAATTTATACAACGTATAGTGTTCATTATTGCCGTTACGATAACATTGAACGATTTTCGGCACTAGGCTGTCTTCTTAATTGTCAATCAAAATTATCAAGTACGCAGCCTGGTGCCAAGTTTAAAACTAGTGCATAGTTGTGTTCTTATTACACCATCCAACATTGTTATAGACACTTTTTCGGCACCAGGCTGCCTAGTCTGAAATGCAGAACTTTCTTCTAGCGAAAGATTTGTTAAAAAAACTAAGCAATCGCAAAAAGGTAGCTCAACTACTAGATTAATAAAAGATGAGTGTAAGCGGCCATTTAGTTACTTTTTTGAAAATGACACATTTTTATCAAAAAACTATAGCTATAAAAACATCGTTTTTACATAGAGTGCTCTTAAACTTAAATTTTGATAAAAGAATTAACTTTTTTCAAATTTGATTGATAATTTTTTCTTTCAAAAATACCGAAGTTTCCAGCCGATTTCAATCCGGATTAAGCCGACTTTTGATAGGTCTGTCGACCGGCGCGGCGGCTCAGCTGGTATAAAATGTGTCGACGGCGGCGCGGCGGCGGCTTGAACACATACTCTAATATCTGAGTTCACTCAACTTAATTCTTGCATTTTCGTATTTCAAATTCATTCTCGATTAATGTCACGTTTTCTTCCACATACAAATAACCTTTCACTTTATTATACGCGGATCGAATGACTACTGCTTATAATTACACAACGCTCATCTGAATCATAAACATTAAATGCTTTTTTATATCTTATTTTCATAATATAATTCGACCGAACATAAATAAACAGCGATGATGAAAACAACTCCATCTCACGGCATACATGGGCCCGAACGAGTTTACGTAGAACACCTACAAGGTAGGCAATTTATTTTTTTTTTGTGTTAATTACTTTACATCAATTCGATTCGGTGTTTATTGTGAATAGAACAATGAAAACAGTTTTAATTTATCTCTTCTATTCACTCTTTGTCATAAATAAGTTCTAACACAGATTTTGTTTACTTCTTTTTTTCTAGCCATGAAACTTTGCCAAACAGACGTTGGGGCTCCATGAGACAGTAAGTTCTAATTATACTCGAACGCATTAGCTTTGATATTAGATTAGATATTTTATGTTATTAGTTCTTTGACTTCAGTTCGCCTGAATGTTTTGATTGGAGATTTTTTGTTTAGATGGACAAGTCTTTTCGAAACTTGTTTATTTGAATCTGAACGTTCAGAACAGTCGTATATTATTCCATGGAAAAGATACAAGTGAAATATATGGCAATTAAGAGGTTATCGTAATTATTATCTAAACATTAATAAGTTAATACGATTCCCGAAACTGACCGGAAGATTATGCTTTCTTGCTGACTATGTCATAAAATTCTGAATTATTTTAAAATTGTAGTGTCGATTTGACGGTTCGCGCCTGATTAGAGCCCGCACAGTTTTGCTCCAAGCGACACTCACGACCTGTATTTCTCTTATTATTATTTGCAGGTCGCTAGTCTGGAATACTTAGCCTTCAAAGCGACATCAGCTTATGTCAAAGCGAAGTGATTTTATGGACGTGATATGATAAATTATTAGATTAGATCATACGACTTGCTTGACTGTTTAAACATCACTACATGAAACTGACTATAGTTTGACATAAACTGTTGTCGCACTGAAGGCGTGGAGACATAATAATCACACTGACGAAAATATCTACAAGCCTGCCGTGCAAATCATAAAAACTTTGCGATGAAAAAGAGAAAAGATTTTGTATGGATTTTTTCATACGAAGTCTTTTCTCTCTCTCATCTCAAGGTTTTTATGATTTGCACGGCAGAAGCTACGTAGGAATTGTGTTTATAATATACGCTGCCGATGTATTTCTTACACCGTGCACGTATTACGAACGCCGTGCACGTACTATGTGAGCTCATAACACGTTCGTTACGTATGTTATACTACACAATTCTTAAATAAGGTTGATGATTCATTCACCGCGTATACAATGCATCGACAGTGTATATCATAAACACAGTTCCTACGTCGCACAGTGGATTTTTTGTATGGTTTTACGGCGCAAGGCCTCATGATTGTAAAAAATTTTTTATTTTAAAAACATTTTCGATTCTGTGCTCACAATTAAATCCCCAACAATAATTATTCCTTTTTTTCTTTATTTATTTTTTAACTTAAACTTGAAAAATCGCTCAAATTAAAAAATAAAATTTAAGTTAAAGTTAAAAAATAAAAAATGTTTAAAAAATCCTTGAAGTTTTGTGATAATGGAAATATATTTATAAAAAATGGTGAGATAGCGGTTCCAAAATTAAAAATATTTGTTTGAAGCAAGACTACTATTAAAATTTACATCGATTTTTTGAATTTCGTTTACATTCATAGATATCGTTTTTTAATTTTCAGCTTCTTATAGGATTCGGAACATCGACAATTGACGTTGCATGACCGAATCGAGTTGCGAATCGATTGTTTCTTCTTCGGCAATAATGAATTATGAATGAATATTGATGGATGAATAAGTGACACCCCGTGGAAGTGGTATGTTGAATGACAGTTGTGATATGGGAGAGTAAATAAATACATGTGATTCTCTCTAGAATCCAACTGTTATTCAAAATGCCAAGTTGCATGGTAAAAGGTGCCACTTATGATTTCTCTGCAATTAAGAGTTTTCGAAAGAGTTAAAGTTCTCTTAATTTTTTATATGTTTTTGACATACGATCCACAGTTTTTATTCAAGATACGCATCATGCGCATTCTACCGAACACTTATTGATTCTCTGACACTATATATACATACGGAACGGGCTAGCTCAGTGGTAACATACTGTCTTTCCACCGAGAATATCCGGGTTCAATCCTGGTGGGGACAAATTCTGTATAGGATTTTTCTTCAATGTATAGCACGAAAGTAACGTTCCTAGGCACACCCAGGTTTCATAATTTGGGTTGTTGTGAAATTGGTGCGACAACGAAACGTACATAGAAGAATGACGATTATGACATCGGCCATATTCGATAAATTCTGTGTACAAATATCTGAGTCTGACTTTAGACGGAGATATAATTAGCAGCAGAAGAAATGGTAATGGTAAAATGCTAGCTACCGTTAGGCGTGGTTCGGAATTCACGTTAAGCATGTGGTCCAAAAAATGTCTGCCGGTAAAACAAATTGATGGGGCAAAACCGACATTCTAAGAGCGCGTTCGAAAAGTAAAATGTTTCACAGAGTTGCTCAGTTAACGTTGTCATTGTTAACTTTAAGGTTAGATTGTTCATGGCCATAATCGGTCGTGAAGAATGTGAGAAATGTCATGAAGAATGTTTGTTGCTGTCATCGTAAGTAAACATAGTTCGTCGATTAAATTAAAATTGTCAGTATAGTGGCTAGGAGTGCGA
This sequence comes from Pseudolycoriella hygida, assembly GCA_029228625.1. NCBI lineage: Eukaryota > Metazoa > Arthropoda > Insecta > Diptera > Sciaridae > Pseudolycoriella > Pseudolycoriella hygida. The sequence goes on along the minus strand of CM055403.1, from coordinate 8,915,339 downwards.
GGGACGATTATTGAAGGTATTAAATTAATTTTTAAAGCATGAAAGACAATTTGATGGTATAAATTTTGAAATATTGTCAAATATTTTTATTCAAGGGAACCCAGTGAAATATTTTAGTTACTGAACGGTTTATGTCAGAAACTTGTCTAATATTCAATTTTGCTCTAGCCTCTGACACAGACGGATTGTAACGGCGGATTATTTTTATATTTTGTGTTATACATACGGAATGATTCAAATTTACGCGTATTTTTGTGTAATAAATGACAAATACCTTTTCATTTTCTGCCATGTACTATCAAACAAAAGTTCTCAGAATGATGTTGGATCGACTAACAATAAGAGTAAGTCCAAGAACCTAGCCATATTTGCTACATTTGTTGCTATTGATGACATTTCTGAGAACCGAATTTTCTCAGAAATGTGTTCTCTACCGGAAATCGTTGAATGATCACAAATTTTCAACCAAAAAACGTAACTAAACTGTAACTTAAAAAATTTTTATGGAATATTCTTATGAAAGAGCCGTTTTTATCAGTCATTTCAAATAAACATTTTGTTTAATTTTTATTATTGACTACATTAAAAATAATGCAAAAACACGAAAGCACTCCCAGTATAGAACATTTCGAATTGATGATTCACAAAAAACAGCCGCTAGGTTTTTTATTCACTTATAACACGAAAAAAGAAATTGAAAAACAAGGAGATGACTGACTATGACTATACATCTTTGTGCATATTTTGCGGTCTATCTCTTCATTCTTGCAGACTCTCATACACTCAAACACAACAAGTTACAGCGAAAAAGAAGGTCGTGAAATGTTAAATGCGAATGTAAGATTGTCGCTCGCAACGGTAAAACAGACAGCAACGAAATTTTTCGATAATATAAACCACGAGGGTGTCACTTACTCTACATCGAATTTACAAAATTTTTTGGAGTTTTTGAATTTATAAAATGCAGAGATTCTGTTTTTTAATTTTCAGTTTGTTATAGGATTCGGCAGCATCGACAAATTTGCGTTGCATGGCCGAATCGAGTTACAAATCGATTGTTTCTTCTTCGGCAATAATGAATTTAGAATGAATATTGGATGAATAAGTGACATCCCCGTGATATAAACCTTAAGCGAAACATTTTGTAAATGTGTAATGATCGATTTTTGCCATAGAAGAAATGCAACACAACTTATAGTTCCATACATTTCTGAACCTGAGTAACACGTCTGTACTTGTCGCAACAAGACGGTTCAAGTGATTTTAATGATGATAGGAAAAAGAATGATCGGACAAGATGGTCCCATACTGATAGACGAGGAATGTGTTTTCGTAAATCGTCGAATCGAGAATTACTGTAAATGAAAAACGTTCTTCCGATTTATGTTGCGGGAAATGGAAGGGGGAATGACTAATAAAACAAATTTTTTCTCCATATCTTCGATTCGAAGATCGACAGAAAAATAAAATTTGTCTAAAATTAACGAAACTGAAATTTATCTCATTTTTGACGTTTTTTTTCGGTTTTTAGAATTGAGCATCAGCCCCTTAAACAATTTTTCTCGCACGAACATTTGGTAACCTAATTTTCCCATACATTTTTGGACAGGTCTAATATACAACGAAATCCCACTTGTTGAACTTAGTTGAGTCTTATATGAAGTTTGAGGAAACTCTTCGCAGAAAACGCAGTCTTATTCATCTTATTTCATAGATCTCGTCGAGACCTTTCTAACGAGCTATCAAACGTCAAAACCGAACTTCCAGCAGTTAACTTCACTTCCTCCTATCTCCGGATGTAGCTAACGAAATTACGTTGCTTTTGTTTTGTTTGAAAGATCTCAAAAAGTTTTGGGAAATAGAATGAAATTGTCTATACGTTCCTAGTGCAGCTTTTCTGCAAATTGTCTCTAAACAATTAATTTCCAGTGAAAATCTTACCTTGAGAGAAAAAAATTGTTTTGTTAGACATTTCTCGTACCTCCCAGCTAAACTGCATGTCACAAACAGTACATTGGATTCGTGTTGGACCATAAAAAAGAGTGAATAAACATTGGGGTATGTGACCGGAAACGTTGACGAAACATGTTTTAAATTTTGTTAACACAGAAACTCTTACGGCAGTGCAGTGGGTTCAAATAATTAGTGAACTTTTAAGACATCCATCTAATTTATATGTCATACGACAAACGACACAAAATTATACAAATCCCATATAAGTGAGTCAAATAAAACGTGATTTCCATTTTACTATCCATCGACAGAGTTAAAGACATAAAGTTAAAAAAAAATACAAACAAATTCCAATGCACGCAGAACTTCTATAGTTTCATTAATGACGATGGCTAATTCCGCTGATGATGTTGAGAATGACTGTCGTCTCTTTTCAATGAATAATCCAACGCATCATAATTGCAAATGCTTTCTTTCCCACTCAAACGAGCATTCATCGACTGTATAACTCTCAGAATTCCAAACAAACAGTGATATAATCATGCGCCGCGCCACCTTCATATACACAAAATCGTACAATTTTGTTTAGTTGTCAGCCTTGTGCCTTTCGGTGAGCACGGATTTTTATGCTGTTTTTCGCAATTTTTCCGATTAAATGAAATTTTTATTTGCAACGTGATTGAATGCGTGTCGTGTGTGGATTGCATTTTTTTTTTGTTGATGTTAAGTGTTTTCGAAAAGGTCCATAAAAAAGAGTTTGTTTCTTTGAGTAGTAGAAATCATTCAACAAATGACAAATAATAAATAACTAACCAACATTCATGTGATCAACTAACAATTTTTAACGATTTATGCTTTTTAACATTTACCTGTGTTGTGTATTATAAATCAGAGAGAGATATGGATAACATCTACAGATATGCAATGCAATATGACCATTGTAAAAAGTGTGTATTCTGAAATTGTGTCATTTTTATACACATCTAAAAGTTCATTGTTTATTTTGCATAACTTTACCTCTACACTATAGTTAATTTGGTTCAGTTTGGACATCGTATTAAAAGCACAAAAAATCATATTGACACAACATTCCTCTCATACATTTCCAAACTCAACAACTAAAATCAAAATAAATCTTTTGCCACAGTTGTTTCAAAAAGGTTATTTAAGAATGTGTAAATTATGTCGTTAATGCCAGTACCTGTAAAAGCCGAATTAATTTGGTTCAAATATTGAGTAGAGAAAAAATTATTGTTAAGAGTTTCATGTATTGGAAAGTACTTTACTATTCAAAAAGTTTTTCAATGTTTAAAATGTGACGCAATTCAGATTTAGATGACGAATCGGTTTTATTAATTATTACTTTCCTTCAATATTTTATGTGTCGTTGTACCGCTACAAAAGCAATCATAAAAGTGTAACGTAAGGTCATAGGTTGGACATTGCATAGACAAACTCATGACTCTTTTAGCGAAACTTACACCTACATGATGAAAGAATAACGTCGCTAAATGTGTTCGCTAAGCGAATGAATAATTGTATGTAATTTCAAAAAAGGACTGTTTTATGAATGACCTGAAACTCGCGCTCGGTTACAGTCGAGGTATATTCACACATCAAAACTGTAATTAATGAGCTATACGATATTTCTCTATTTGTTTTCATTATTTGTCCACTTGTAATATTATTGTTGACTTGACTCGAGTAGTATTGCTAGTATTCCAGTTCAAAGTGGAGTCTACTCACGCAAAGCTCTGTCAATATGGCGCTGTTCACAAATGACGTACGGAATTTTTAATGATTTTTGACGCGTTATTATACTCCTTGTGTTGTAATATAATACAAGACTGTAGCGAATTGCAAAAATTGTTCGAGTTTTATTTCATTTTATGGAATATAATACTAGTCCCTAAGGCAAGCATTCTGAACCGCTACTAAAATGCTTGACAGCGATGCTAATAGCGGTAGCAGTGGCTAGCGACACAAACTAGCAATTTAATTAACTGCCAAAGTGGGTAGTAGTCTCTCTAAAGACTTTTATAAGTTTATGTCAATACAAAAACCTTCATAAACCGAAATTGCTTTGTTGGTTAATTATCAGACTCGTGGCTGCTTCAATCGAATAAAGGACAATAGAAATTTTAAAAAAGTGTCGTTCCATGAAATTTTTTTCCACGCTAAAGAAGAAATAGTTATTTTTAGAAAAACATGCATCGGAAAGGTTGAGCACTAGATGTTAGCTACTTTCCTATAACTAGCCGGGGTCCCGCACTCTGAGATTTAATGGAATTAAAAGATTAAACTGTATGGGCTTAAAAGATTTAAATGCCATTACATATCAGAGTAACTAGCATTTTGTAACTGCTGAGAAGTTTATGCGTGGGAACAATGAAGTTTGTGAAATTGCCAAAAGTAGAGAAGTACGAAAAATTGATCAAACAAAGGCGAAGGAGGGGGAATACCGACCAGGGCAAGATTTCGTATTTGGGTTTTTTTTAAAGAAATTATCATTTTATGTTAGTGCATCTTGTAACCTGTTGATAATCAATGATTCTTTCGTTCTTACATTCCTCGTTACATTACATTCGTCAGATTAAATTGAAAAATTGAATGATTTTCCTTTCGAATTTGTGCTTCGATATTTCTAGGGAAGATTTAGCTTAGCATATTAGCACATAATTTCCCTTTTTATTATTTTAGCAGTTTGAATGGAAGCTTTTCAATGTTATCAAAGCTTAGTATAATGTATTTGATTTATTTCTGTTTATTAAATAGGACTTTTTTGCCGCACCTGCACTGAGGGGTATTTGCGTCCATGGAAATATACAACATGGGATCTCATGAATGCAAAATGCGTGTTGAAATGTGTGTAATGTATTAAAATATCGTACATTTTAGTGTAGGGAAATTAACTTTTGACCTTGAAAAAATTAGGACAAAAGCAAACTAAGCGTTATTCGGTAGGCGTTTTCAACAATACGTCAAAATAAAATTTTGGTTGTTTTCTACCCGAGATATGAATTTTCAAAGTCAAAATTTCATGTAAAATCTGACCCCTGCGAAAACTAGTTTTGACTTTAAACAGTCATTCCCAAAATAGGTATCTCTAAATTTTTGATGTTAGTGGCTTAAAAACATCTTTGGGCTATGCTGGCTGAACATTTCCTAAGAAGTATGTTATACACTCACGGAAAAGTGAAAACCGACACATGTTTGGTTTTGTGTTTACTTGAATTTGTGAATTTTTGCATGTACTTTTATATGGAGAAATCAATAAAGTCAGTAAACCACAAAACACAAAAATGTGTCGGTTTTCACTTTTCCGTGAGTGTAACTTTCCACCTCATAGGAAAATTTTCATGGAATGTCGAAAATTTCCTTGCACGGTGAAATATGTCAACGAGACCAAAATTTATATGCAAAATATTCGATATTTTTATTAAACAAATTCGTTTTAAATCAATTATTAATTCAGCAATATTGTTTGTCGTTGTCTGATTGACGTCAGAGTGACCAAAAAATTAGCTGAAATTAGCTATGGTGGCACCGCCATCGCTTTTTCAGTGAACATTTTTTATTAGTATTATGGAGATCGGGTCGGTGTGAAGGACAAAGTTGTTTGTTGTTGTCTAGTGAGGTGAGGTGAGGCCCATAAATGCGGTCCCTATTGTCTATTGTGGCCCCAGCACTGCGAATATTTCTTCATGGAAGATGACTGTTACCTTCCCAGATTGAACCAGGTTAAAGTGTCCGTTTCTGGAGCTTAAACTACAACCTCTCTCTCTTCTATGGTTTTCGAGAACCGAGAACGCTACTTGCGAGAATCGCCTCAGACCATCTGATGAAATCCGGATTCGAAATTATCCAATCTCGGAGCAAACGCTCTAACGGGTAAAACGTTTAGATATTAGAATTCCTTTGTATGGAGAAGTTGAAGATTGAACATTTTTAGAAACTTTTTTCATATAACACAAGCCTCGTATGTGCTTTGTTTAGCAAGAAAACAACGTTTGCACATAGGTAGGTACCAATGGAATCGCCCGCATGGTGAGAATTGGGGTCGCTATTAAACTTCTATTTTTTCCATGTCCAGCTTGCAAGTGTGGATTCGAAAATCTATTCTGCGCTGGAAGGGAGGAGCTAGTTGGTTCGTTGGTTTTGGTTTGAGGCCATTACAGCATCAATTCATATTTTTTAATTTTCAGCTTAAAAACTAACCGAACGAATCCGTAGCTAAGCGTAGACTTTCTCATAGAGTGTAGGTAACTGTCGATTCAGTGAAGCAACTAGGCCATATCGTTGTGCTACACATTGAGGGTAGTCATAGCTCTAACCATCCGCCATTTTCCCCGAAGTAATGCTGTGAGGCGGTTCCGGGGAGAAGAGAGCACGGAGAGTAAGGAATTGTGTTTTAGTTAATAGGTCATTGAAAAATGGAATCCTGCACTACCTTGGTCGAGGAGGACCGGGTGTCTATGAAGATTTGCTTACCTTATAAAAAATCCTGAGAGGCTCAGGTATCTCTCACCAGAGGAACTTAGTCAAAGATCACTGAGCGATATTATCCTTTACCACTAATAGCGGATGGTTTGAACCGTGACGCGTGTAGCACAACGAGTATGGCCTAGATGCTTCATTGAATCGACAGTTACCTACACTCGCTGAGAAAGTCCACACTTAGCTACGGATTCGTTCGGTTAGTTTTTAAGCTGAAAATAGGAAAATATGAATTGTTGCTGTAGTGGCCTCAATTTCGAAACCAAAACCAACGAACCAACTAACTCATCCCTTATATCTAATATCTAATCTAATTAGGCACGTCGACTTCCACGGTACGCCGGGGCTTAGGCTCCCAACAGAAAATTTCGTTGGGGACTTCAGCCCCCAACAGAAGTTTCATCTTAACTTGCTTTATACTAAAAGCATTCGCATGATTGATGATTGACAAGAAATTTTTCACGTTTCGTATTCTCAAAATACAGAAGTGCGCAACACAATGCCATAGTTTTTAAGTCAACAAGACAACAATAAATACTAATGAATAATCAGTAAATAAGGAATAATCCCCCTGAAAATTTTGATAAGTCAACCTTTGACTGTAGCTACAACTTTGATTGAATCATTTTATATTTTTTTAAACGTTCATCCTTTAATGTTACACTCACGGAAATGTGAAAACCGACACATTTTGTGTTTTACTGACTTCATTGATT
>CM055403.1:8844300-8907673 GCA_029228625.1 Pseudolycoriella hygida | reverse complement strand
TTTAAGCAAAACTTCAGGAAGTTTTTTTTTTAAATAATTTTTGGGGTGGAAGGAGTAAGGGGGAAAATTTCAAAAGTTCGTCTATACATCCTCCTTGTCCCCAAAGGTTTTGTATGGTGTTTTTGGGTTTGTAGATTTTTTTGTGGTGGGGGGCTGCGTCACGCACACCGCTACCGCTACGTGCATGATCTGCCTTCAGGCCGTTTCCAAATGCTAGACCTGCCAAAAAATATAGGGGCCATTCATAAATTACGTAACGCTGAGAGGTGGGGGGGGGGGTCTGAACGTAGCGTTACACAGCTTTACAGGGGAGAGCGAAGGTAAGGCAGTAGTGTTACGTAACGCTATATATTTCATACAAAGACGGAAGAAAAAATTTTTGCAACGATATATATACGATACTCAATAGGAATGAAAAACAAAATGTTAGAAAGTTAGAAAAGTTTGAAACTAGCGCGTAATTAGCGCGCGGGTCCACTTACTACGACAACAATATTTTGTTGATTACTTTTTCGTCCGTGGTTGTGAATAGTCGTTATATGCCTTAATAGCCAGTCGACAATTTATAAAAAAGATCTCGTTTTTAAAGTGTAGGTATTACATATTGAACGGCTTGATGAATTGTTGACTTCCAGGAGACCATAAATTTATAAAAAAAAATTAACAATTATTTTTCAAACATCAAACACCCAGCCAAATTTGAATTGCTTAATATTTATGTCACGAATCATGTGTGATTTCTTTTTGTAATCCAACAGAGTAATAACACCAAAATAATTTAGTAAGTCCGCATGACGATAAACAGCCGCAGTCTATAAATGTGTTTGTGTGTGCGGTTTTTTTATCGAATGAGTTGAAAGATAAAATCTTTCATCAAATGATATCGATAAGCTAACAAAATCCAGCTCTGAAAACGATGATAACAGAGCAAGTTGTCGTGAATCATTAGTTTCTATTTTTTATGGAATTGCGGTTTTTGAATTGTCATTATTTTTGTCTCACCAGTCTTATCAAATAAATTTTATTGAGGATCGTCATCACTTCGTTTTGCGTTTTTTTTTTTTTTTTGATTGTGTACCAACTTTCTTACGTAATTCTCAAATATCGCGTTATTTATATTCGATACGATCTCAATAAATGTTACTGCAAAGAGATTTTCTGTTCACAATCGAGCCAAACCGCAAGAAACATTAGGTAAACAACACACAATGTATATCCATTGATGCGACACCGCGATAAAATGTTTATGAATAAAAAATATTATTTGCTAGCACCAATCAACCGCTATTTCGCATAGTTCGTGTTCTTTCAATTGAAATTTGGAGCTGGCAAATCCTTTTGAACAAGGTTTTTTGACCTTTGCGGAATAATAGAAGTTTTCGTAATATTGGGCGTCAGTTTTTATAGTTTCTCAACCATTTATCACTATTGGTTATCGCATTCTTTCATAAGAATACCGTATAATAACCCTTAACCTTGGACGAGGGAAAATAGAAGTATGCAATAGAAGTGAGCAATAAATGAACCATAAAAAATTATTTGCTTGTCACATACCTTCTATACCTTTTTTAAGGACCTGGACACACGACGCACCATTATTACTTTGAGCTGTTTTCTATGGCTGCATCGTCTGGTTCTGTATATGGGCAATTTCTCGAACCAAACGTTCCCACGCATGTAATATTTGGTATTTTCAAAATTATAATCGTCGGATGTCGGAAACGGATCAATTTCATGCATTTCGTGGAATATTAAATGTGAAAGGACTCATAAAGTTGAAAAAATATAAATAAAGACACTATTTCTGTTTTGTATATTTCTTGTTAGTCATGAGCTTTGTTCGTTTTCTCTTTTCATGTTAAATGCTAATCAAACGTATTGAAATGAAACAACAAAGCGAACACACGATTCAAACGAAAAGAACGAATCTAGAAATAGTGTCTTTATTTATATTTTTTCAACATTTTTCCTAGTAAATTCTTTTCCATTCAAAAAAAATCTGTTCGATTCACTCAAAACCTGATGATGATTAGATGATTTTTCTTTTATTCCTCATTTCTAGAAAAATTGCAAACTAACGCTGTACTGTGTGTACAGAAAATATTCTTGTTTTGGAATTCTATTGTTGACATTGTCTTTGTTGCTTGTTATTATACTCCAGTGATAAAAAAATCAACATAGAATTTTCCTACCTAGTTTTGTAACTAAGGTTTTTTCAGCATTAGTCTTAAATAGTGTTCGCACGAGCCAGAGGCTCAGAGGCCAGAGGTCAATTAAAATTGAGTGCTGAGAAACTTTTCCGCACTCAGATTTGAATGCTGAAAAACTTTTCCGCACTCAAATTTGAATGCTGAAAAACTTTTCCGCACTCAAATTTGAGTGCTGAAAAACTTTTCCATACTCACTCAAATCTGAGTGCGGAAAAGTTGACCTTTTCCGCACTCAAAGCAGTATTGAAAATTGTCGTATTTCGATATTGAATTGCAGAAAAAACTTTTCCACTAAGAAATGTGAATTCTTGCCATAAAAGTTTTACTTGACAGTTGCCACTTTGCTTTACATTCAATGAAGTGAAGGAGGCAACGTAAAAGAACAATAATAAACACGTGAACGTTTCATTCTCCCCGTCCAAATCATCGAATCATATGAATGACCATGACCACTTACTTTTACACCATGGATCTCTCTATCACGAGTAGGGAGAGTGCAATATGCGAAATTGTGTAATGTCAACCGTCCTAAAAAGCCACGTAAATAACTAATGTTTCCCATAGGGCGTGCAGATAAATCAGTTTAAAAGATTGCAGCTCTTTTTACATTCGCTTATTGTGATAGTAACCACACATTGCAATACGATGAAGTATACAACGAGAACGTATACATACACATCGATTTATATAATTCAAAGTTGTTTGTGTTGTTTCTTTGCCGTGGATTTCCAAAGTTTGTTGTGTTTTTTGGTTGTACGCGGCATAAATCAAATCCCAACAAAAATCTCTTAAAAGGTAAAGTTTGACGCAGTCCCTAATGTCCACTTCCAAAATTAGTGATATCGTTTGAGGTGACGCTACCGCTGATAATACGCAGAAATTTGTTTCACTTTTGATTTTTTACGTTTTGGAATGGTGTATTTCATACATACTTCATAGTGTCCTATGTTTCACTATACGCGAGAGTGTGTTGGTGAAACTTGACACTTTCTTTAAGTAATACTCATTCTCAATTATATTGTTCCCTCGCACACGCTCACAGTTTCTAAAGTTACAGTCTTTCACAAAATTTTCCGGTGTTCATCTTACAGTACATTAACATTATAGCAGCAGTACTACAAATAGATATCATCTAGTGTTGATTTCTTAACACATTTTATCTATCTAGAGCAATAATGTCGTACTTAATTCCCTAGGGCAAAACTGTTTAACTCGATATATTGCTCTCGATAGATAAAACTATATATGCACCGCTGTCCAGGATGGTTTATTTTGACGATTTGGATTATTTCCCACGCCTTCGGCTCAGGAAATAACCTCCAAATCGTCAAAATAGAGCATCCTGGACAGCGGTGCATAATGTACTATTATATATTGAGCTCTTCAAAGCTTAGCAAATCTACAGGTAAGAAAATAGTATATTATGCACCGCTGTCCAGGATACTCTATTTTGACAATTTGGAGGTTATTTCCCGAGCCGAAGGCGTGGGAAATAATCCAAATCGTCAAAATAAACCATCCTGGACAGCGGTGCATATATAGTTTTATCTATCGAGAGCAATATATCGAGTTAAACAGTTTTGCCCTAGGGTAATAAGTACGAGATTATTGCTCTAGATAGATAAAAGTTTTTGTAGCTGCGAAATCACTACTTCTTACCAGGTCGACTACCTTCGCCTTTGCCTGAATTTTTCCAGCGGTTAAAACATTATTAAATAAAATACGAAGTAAAACCCTCTGGAAATGCAATTTCTTTGGATACATGCGGTGTTCTCATTGCATGCATTTTATTTTGAATTAAAAAAAGCGGAAATTAGGTTATTTTCTAAACAAAACGCAAAGGAAATCATCCAAAACTGAATAAAGACTGAGATTCTACTGAAATACTTTTGACCGATTCCTCCATGTGTACAGTAAATTGGAAAACGCAATAAAAAAATTAAAAGTATTACATTTTTCAATATTTCAAGCGAAAAATTCGTTACGGAAATTTGAATTTATTATGACGGTTAACGTGCGAGAGTACGCGAATGAATAAAAAAAATCATCCAATTAAAAAAGAAAAGTTTAAAAAGCATTAAATCTTTGCCATGAATTGATTTTTACACTTTTATCATTGTTTATTTTTTTCAAATTAATTGCATCTGTAGCACGACTATGATATCGGAACCATTATGAGTATCGTATATAAAATAACACACTGCACAAAAAGTCAGTAAGAGTAAAAGCAAATTTATTTTTCAAATGGTTTTGTTTTTCATTTGTATTTTTTCTAGTGATTTTTATATAGATGTCAGTCCACCGTGACATGACGTCATTTTTAAAACAAAAGAATTTAAATTGAATTTAGGGCATTTACGTATGTAAACTGATAGGTAACATGAGAACGTCTAAATTCATTTTCATTGAAACACTAACAATACAAGCATTACCGACCAAGCCGACAATTTGTGTTCACTTATAGTCGATTGTGGAAAACCAGTTTTTGAAAATCGTCATTGGAAGTCGTTATTTTGCGATAACACCATTACCTGAAATTAGTTTATATTTTATGTTCTTTGACACTACAGAGTGCGATAATATTTAATTGTTGAAAGCTTTGTTTAATTCACTCGACCGACGACAAATAAATAGAAACAAATCTGTTAGAATTTCTAGAATGCAGTACTTTCAGAAACAAGACTTAGTTTTTATAGAATCTTTTATTGACCCGAGCTAATTTTCTGATACCTTATTAGGGACTTGCTAATATACACTGACGGAATATTTTAACGAGGCATAGTTGTAACAAGCATGATTGAGGCAATAAATAAAAATTTTCCCTTCATAGTTAGGGTAAATATAACATGTTTGCAACAACCATGGTTGCCATGGTTTCATGATTGCTGCACTGATACACTAATTATGAAGGGGAAATTGTTCATGGTTGGCATCGATATAGTTGCGCTAAACATGAGTTTTCTCTGAGTGTACCCTCTTTGCCAACTTTATTTAAGTTAAAAACTTTTTCTAGTAATTTTCAATCAATTTCAAGTAATCTTTTAGAAACATTAGTATAGCAACACCATCTGTTATGTGGTTGAACAAAATTATATTGACTTCATTTACTAAAGCGTAGGGTGAAAATACAATCGATTTAAGAGATTTCTTCAACTTTTCGTGAAAAAATTAATGGTAGATTATGCATTGTAGGGAAAGTTTATCTTCGAAGAAGAGATTATCCTAGAGGATATACAAACTTTCCCGCAGGTCTCGCTTATTATTTAGCAGAGGAAGAAATCAACGAAACCAAAGGAGGGTCACCAATTTTATATGAAGTCTGGGCAACGAAACAAGTTGTTGTGAAAATGCATAAATATGGAAAAGAAATCGAATTTGCCATATGGAATTTTTTACGTCAAACATATTCCGAGCTGTCACCTACGCCAAATTTTTTTTTGAAGACACTAGACTATTTGGAAACATTGTGATAAAATTTCAGAAAGGGGGTCGTGCACATATGACGTCACATTTGCAATAAAAAATTATTATCCATAAAAGGGTCATAAGTCAGTCAGGACAGTACTGAAAACGGTCTAACAGTGAACCCTTAGAAAACTAGTCAAGTTTTGTTCACTAATAAAAAGAAGTTAGTAAAAATGACACTTCCCAAATTAGACGGAACACGACTCAAATTAGCGGATCATGCAAAGTTCCTAGGGTCCTATCTAGATAATGAACTTAATTGGGGGGTGCGGAAGTAAGTCATTACATGAAAACTGTTTTTTGACGAGTGTAGAGTTTGTACCCCGAGCCGAAGGCGAAAAACAGTTTTTAAAGCGAGTTGCTTAAAAATACACGAATGAGTTTGCGAGTGTCACGAAATGATCCTGAATGGATGACTTACTAAGCACTCCCCACTGAATGCTATTTTACGTGTTTCAGCAATGTAAATGCTATTTTACATTGCTTTAACACGTAAAAAACGGTACGAAAGTGCTTCCAAATTTTTATTTTGACGAGTGGGAATACAGGCCTCCCCTTCGGGTCACACTCGTCAAAATAAAAATTTGGAACCACAGACGTAATGTACTATTAATCGGTGTCCCATCCGGAAACGCGTCATTACATGCAGATATACATGTATAATGAGAAGTTTCCCTAACATACATGTAATGAATAATTTCCATGGGGTGCACTTATAGATGTAATGACAAGTTTTCGGTGGGACATCGATTAAAAGCATATACATATGTACATTATGGTGTTTCTCAAATTTAGATGTTAAGTGGTATATTGAGTCCCATGTAATGGGCAAGTAAAGTTAATGATGAGATCACCCCTCAAAAAATCTTGAAGTCTAAAACTTTAACGATTTTGCGGGATAGGTAAATAATATTTTCGCAAAATATCTAAAACGTATTTTCTGAAAGCCAGGATTTTTAACTTTACTTGCTCATTAGGGGTCATTCATTAAGGATGCTATAAAAAGGAGTATCCATAAAATCAGGACAGCAAATTCTGTTTATAGAACTTTGGCTACCCCCCCCCCCCCCAAATAGGGGGGGGGTGTTTGGAGGGGGATATCCGGACTTTGTGGAGTTATAGCAAGCGTGACATCCTTTATGAATGACCCCTTACAGTACCACTTAACATCTAAATTTGAGAAACACCCTAATGTACGTATATATTGGGGTGGTTAAATAAAAAAGAATTTTGAAAACTGTTTGCGCTCAACCATTTTTGGCTTCATTTCGCATCCTGAACAAAAGTCTAGAAAAACATCAAACCAAAAAATTTAGTTTAGAGGTCGCACAATGAAATTGAATTTTGTATTAGCCCCATGTAATTTTTTAATTTCAATACAAACTGTACGACCTCTAAACTAAGTTTTTTGGCCTTATTATGTTCTAGACTTTTGTTCAGGGGCGAATTAGAAGAGAAAAATGTTTATGCGCATACAGTTTTCCAAAATCTTTCTATTTTGGGCCACCCTAATGTAATGTGTAAAAGAAACAAAAATTTTTTGGCAATGTAGAAGTGCGTTCAGTAAAAATTGGGATCTACAACCGAAAGTAATACATTGGCTATATGAAGCTATGTCACGTTTGGTATCACAAAGTAAGGAAAAAGACAGTGAAAGATGAATTAGAATACGTTTCAAGAATGGCTCTTACAGGAATAATGAAGTCAACTCCAACGAAAACCCTAGAGGTAATTCTTTTTTCAACTCATTCCCACTACTTTACATATGAACGTTAAGATAAGCTCTTGAATTATTTTGTCATTGGCATGACGCTCAGACATTAACACATCTAGAACAGTTGCGTTATGGAGATTAATAGAAGAGATCAACATTTCGGCATATCGTGCTAATCGTCAGGCAAGTCATTCAACTTACTATGCTGAAGGGCATGAAGAACCAATCGTTATGTATCTATTTGACTCAGTTAGAGATACTTTCGGGTCTAGCGAATCGTAACAGTAATGTTAACAGTCGCCCTCTGTTGGAGAACCTCCAACTATTTCTTACTCTAACTCTGGCGTTATTGCCTCCAAAGTTAACTCTTTGAGCTTATCACGTTCATCAAAGCTATGCAGCCATTTCGTGGTCTATGCCACCTAATTGCAATATGGAATACGAGGTTGTAGTTCGATTTTAACTAAGTAGCACATATCTTTCAACCACATCTATCTAAGATAGCAATTCGGTTGAATCATGGCTGGCGTTACGGAGAACAACTTCCGCTATGTGAGAGAGCACACAAACAAAGACGAATGACAAATACGACGTCACCCATATTCGATGAATTCTGTGTACAAATATCTGAGTCTGACTTTAGGCGGGAATATAATTAGCACCAGAAGATATCCTAATGGTAAAATGCATGTGGTGTGTTCCAAAAAATGCCTGCTGTTAAAACACATTGATTGGGAGAATCAGTATTATAAGCCCTACTATCTTCCGCACCTTAGTATATAGATGACACTAAGTTTGTTTGCATGTACCACTGACACAGTAAAAACTTTGGTAACAAAAGGATCTGGTAGAAGAATCCATCTGAGAGAAAGCTCATAAAAAATTTCGGGACTAGTAAATAAAAAATGATCTAGCCTCTGACCCGGATGGCGGATTATTATTATTATACATGAAAAGTATTATACGTTTTTGTTTTTGCATAATGATGCTTTTTTGCATGATGTTACCTGAATGACAGCATCTTGAAACGATACCCAAATACTCAACTGAAGAAAAATATTTTTTTTAACTCGTATGATGTTTTCTCCATTAAACTACACCTAAAATACGTTGTTCGAAAAAAGATTGCATTTTGCAAAAGTTCGTTGTTCTTGTTGAACTATTTCACAGGAACTCTGAGGTGAGACACGAAATTCGATCCACCCTAATTCTTTAAGCTTTTTTAAAGTTTATATTTGTGTTTTTTTTCTGATTTCCCATATTTTGACCTAGTGGACGAAAACCATTCGTCCTTATCGTACACTGACATATTGGTCTCATGAGAAGAACTACCAACCCAAATTAAAAAAAAGTGTGACTCTTCGAACGTAACAAAAATCAAACAAGGTCAGAATTGCTTAATTACTTTAGACGAGCCTAATAAAGAGATTTAATTGAATGCTTAACTACGTTTGTAGCTCGCCTACAAAATCGGAAGCACAAAATTATTATAAAATTATTCAAATTTGTTGATTCGTTTCTTACGCGCAACTATTCTCTTTCATTCGAAAAAAAAATTAAAAATCATTCTTTTCCTACTTTGAAACGCTAAAATTAAAGTACTTCCATCAGTCTCTTTCATGGTTGATAGCAATTGTAACATTTCAAACCACCAAAGCGTAAAATAAAAGTTTATGCATCTATTTACTGAATTGGCAATTATTTTTCTTTTTCGTCATCAATGTCACAGTCACGTCGCTCTATTTTTGTGTTTTATTATCGAAGATGATTAGGTGATCGTACAGATCTTTCTTAACATTGTCTTCGACCGTATTTCGTATCGCATCAACTTATTTTCGTTCAAATTCAAATTTTCATGCTAGAGTGGAAACTCTCGAACATTTTTTCGTTTTAATTTTATATTCCTCTTTAGGATTACAGCGAGCATTCCGTGATAAAAAACTTGTTCTCATAAAATTTTTAAATCCACGCGTTCAGTGCGACATTCATCATAAAGTACGCTATACTTTTACATAAGCCGATGTTCACCAAATGCGTGGATTGATTGAAGCTCGCAAATAATTTTCTGTGAAAATTTGACGAGAAATATTACACAATTATATTTATATTTAAATGAAAAAAGTAGCTTGTCGTGTAGCACGCAAAGATTTGTCCTCGAAAGCACAATAACAGATAACATAAAAAAGAAATCATACATAAAGTCTGCATATTGAACATCAATTTGTTAATTGGATGTCAATTTATTGGTTCAACTGTTTACATTTTGCCCAGTTCTATAGTCTGCTATGAGTTAAATTTACGTAAGAAAAATTCTTTCGAAAACTTATGCTAGGAAAAGGTGAAAAGTCAAACTTCGTTCTTCGTACGCGTCTAACTACGATGACCGCAAGATAAATGAGAACTTTGTTCCTCTGAGTATACCCGTATAAATTGATACGTATACGTATATAAATTACGGTCGATGTAAGGGAGAGAATTGTTTAAACGCTTGCACACAGTGAAGGATGAGAATTTGAATTTGTATGTCTCCTAAAGTTAAGACCTGTAGTAAACGCTTCGTATACACTCTCGAATCCACGCCTTTAGTACGACAGTGGCTTGTGTCAAAGCATGGTGAAATGAATGTCGCAATACTCAAACCCTCATGAATCATGTCCATAGAAATGATATGATGACCTTGATGCTGACTAGATGGCGTTTCAAGGTACGCCAGATAGAAAACAAACTTCTGCAGAAACTGTTCACGCAACAGTGCCTTCTGTCAAGTTTTTTCATAATCTAATTTGAGATGCAAAATACCTTTTTGACCGGTTCTTGCAGAAGTTCGTTCACCCAATCGTCGAATCTGGGTAGATGTGTGAAGTGGTGAATGTCTCTATTGTCCTCCTTTTGTAAAATTTGACATTTCACTGTTGTACTGTGGAGAACAAAGTTTACTGGAACTACTAAGAATTTGTTGAAAACCTCAAATTTGTTGACATAACCAAACACCCAAAGTACTAAATTAAAAATCTTTTTTGACTAGACTTATTTGAAGCGTTTAAAATGCCACATGATCACATTGATTTCCAGTTAAACGTTAAATAATTTTTTTGTGAACTGGATCGAGATTATCTGAAATATAAATTTGAAATTTGCATCAAAATGCAGAGCAATTTTAAATTACAGATAAACCAGCCATTTTGTATTCAATTTGATGTCTAGGCAAACACATTGGCACTTCATTCATCTCGAATCAACGCATGCAGAAATATTTATTTTGTTTGTTTTGATTTGAAGGAACCAATTTTTAAAGAAATGTCTGATCGTTTTGACATTTTAAGTGATGTATGAAAAATGCCGATATCCTCCTCGCCATCGGCATCATTTTTCTGATAATGTCATGAAATTCACTATGTTTTGACACAAGCTTACGTCGCGTTAAAGGAGTGAGTTCATGTCACTGAGAAACCGACAAAAAATAGCAATAGCCATTTGAATTTTTAATTTACATTCTTTCATCGAAAAATTACACAACTTTCCGTCTACTTCTGATGTGAATGATTATGTTAAAAAGCAGACACTTCTGTAATTTTAACATAAATGTAAACATTAATTTGGCCAAAGGCCAATAATTAATGTTCGAATAAATTGATTCCGTTTTGTAATATAGTGCCTCTTTAGTAAATCAAAAAAAAAAATTAATAGATTGGCATTATAAGTTGTTCTGTATTACAAAATCAACGTACTACAAGTCAATAGTAAAAATCATTCTCATTCATCAATATTTTTTACGTTAGTGTTTAGTAAAAGTGAAAATAATTACCATTTCATGTGATAACCTCGCTGTGATAATCAAATTGCTTTTAAATAATTTGCTAATATTCGTGCTTTTTATTAGATGGCAGCAGAATTTGAAAAGTTAGAAATTGAGTTGTCTACCCACAACCAATAATAGCATTTCATTCATCATTACACTTTCAATGTGGTCAAATAACTAAAACGTTAACTTTTTATGGTTTCTAATCGATTTCTTTTCGTTATTATTTCAGTTCTGGCAGGCGACAGTTAGTAGGATCAAATGCATTAGCAAGGTAAGGCCATGATTCATTTATTCGTTGCATGTATACGTAGACTTCATAGAACAACATTTTCAAATGTTGCTCAATATTTTTCATTCAAAACTCCTGAATTTATGTTAGCGTATTTTAGTGGCTCACTTCATCACACCACACTTCGCAGTTTTTTATAAGTCTAACTTACGGTGCTAAGTTAATGTAATTTCTTCAACTTTTAGTCAATTATACCGATCATCGAGTTTTAACTCTTCTGGGCGAAGTTCCAATTGCGATACAACTGAAGACATGTACAGTGATGTTAGTTTGGAAGACGTTCAAGACATAAATCATAAGGTAATTATCATGTTTTGCTATCTTTTGTTTGCCGCTAAGAAAGAAACATTCTTAGTTTCGCTTTTCGTAAATGAAAACTTTTAAATTAAAGTTGTTCGTTTGTACTATATAGTTGTTTATAAGCTTTGATAATGCAAACATAGTTTTCGAAACCGGTCAGCGGTCAAAATAAAAATTGTGAAACAAAAGGTTTTTATTGTCTAAGAATGTTCCAGTCAGTGGCAAGAATATTTAAAGCAACGAATAACTATCTCGGTGACATTCGAAATACGTGTTCACAACTGCTTCAAGTCCAATGGCAATGTTACACTCAATAAGCAAAAACAATGTTAAATTTAATTTCGCAATTACTACACAATTTCACACATTAATGCGATAAAATTGTAATGTTGACAAATTTAAAGGCAATATTCTTCTGTAGAACGATGATTGTAAATAAAATTGCGATTGCGTGTTATTCAGGATCCATTAGACATTTACATGTCTTGTATTATGCGAATACGAATTGTTTAAGTTCATTGTTAATATTCAGGTAAAAGTAAATTTGTTTCTAGACTCTAATTTACGTCGAAATATCGTTGACACCTCACTTACTTTATTGGCACTACAACCCTTTAACGGTCTTCACCTTTCCATACATCGCTCTCCAGCCGGACCTATCTACAATTAACATCTTTCATCTGTCTATTCCCACAGTTCTCAGATTGGCAAAAGCTATACACCATCTCGTTTTTGTCATCCTGCTCTTCTTTTGTTCAACCGTAAATTTGGCAATTTGTTTGGTCGTGCAATGCTTTGTAAGATAGGAACAAAAAACACATGCTTCAATGACCCGTAATATTCCCTGAAAAGCTTACGTCCGTCGCAATGAAAGTTTGCTAAATAAGTTATAACGTTCTTACTTAATTGTATTGGAAAATACATCCGAAGCAACGGTTTAAAAAAAACTTCTTACACCCACTGAATTCTTCGACCTGGGGTCGACTTTGGGACCAACCTGTAGCCGCAAGCTTCCACTTATGTCTCATATCATTGCAATTTCCGTGTCCAGTTCTTAAACGATTTAAATTACACCATATTCTTCGGGGGAGTAAAAATTCTCGCACATCGTTCAGGTGTGAATCGAAATCGAAGATAGGGCTCTGAATTCCAGCGTATGTCCATTACAACTTCCATTCCTCCTTCGGATCGAAGCGGTTGTTGTGCAAGATCTTCGCAGAAACGATTGGCGGTTTTCTGGATATCAGTCGGTTGATGGCTGGTGTTGCAAGGTCATTGTGCGGGTTGTCAAGAACTTTGCGGTATTGTGACATCAGAGCATTCTGACAGCTATATTGCACAGTGCCGGCAGCCATGAGACCGATGTCGATCGTACTGTACCAGAGATTGTTCGCATTGCTTTATTCAATTCCATGTCAATCTTTCCAACGTGAGCGCTGTTCAACCAGGTGGAGCAGCAGTACTCTGCGCATAAGTACACCAGTGCTAATGTGGACGTTCTCAAACAACTGCTGGTGCACCCCATGATGTTCCCGCTAACCTGCGAAGCAAGTTATTCCTCGTGCCAAGTTTCGCCTTGAGTTTTTCGGCGTGTTGTCTGTATGTGAGCGAACGATTCAATTTGACGCCCAAATACACAGGCTCGAACTCATGCTTTAGACATGTGTCACCAAATTTCACACGTAGCTCAATATTTGCTGCTCTGTTGTTCAAGTTGAAGCAAGAAACAACAGTTTTCGTAGCGCTAGGGATAAGTCGCCATTTCTTGCAGACCTATATTTCCATGAACAAAAATACTCCTCTATTTTATCTTTACATCAGAAAAATCTCAAAATTAAATATTCACGAAAAATCACTAACTCTATTGTCAGTAAAGTAGTGTGAATTAGGCCTACATTTTATCCTTAGTAAGCCACCCAAAATACTTTCAAGTTTTTTTTTGGTGATTTGGTAATATGGTCCATATTTAAAACCTTGAATAATTTACGTGCTAATTTCGCAAAGATTGAGGCGAAACAGTTTCACGGGACCTAAGAAAATCTGTGCCCAACCGTGTAGATATATCTTCGAAAGTTTTTGACCCAACTTCAATCCCATAATCACTTTTAAGAGAACTTTTCGATAAAAAATTTGAGTTATCGCATGCATCACAAAACCTCCAATCATAAAATCCGGAAGATCAGGAGCTTCGATCATGGTCCTTAGATGACGAATCAACAATAACAAAAACGTTCGTCTATGCGTCCGTCCGTCTGTCAACACGATAACTCGAGTACAACTTAACCGATTTTCAAAAACTCTTTTTTCGCTGAAAGGTAATTGAAAAAATTTTTATGGAATTGAGTCTGGGCACTGTCGGCCCAAGGGCCGCCGAGCGAGGGCCGTTTAAATGGTTTTTGGTTTTTTGTACATAACTCGAGTAAATATTTTCCGATTTTCAAATTTTTTCTTGATCGAAAAGTCTAGGATTGTCTCCCGTTTTATGGAAAATACTTTTTTGATTAGAACCCCTTGGACTCAGTCAGGACCTTAAAACTGAGTTTCTGCTAGGGCCCAACGTGTTTGCTTACATAAAGTGGATTAATCCTAACTGACTGAGAGATAATCGAGTACTGAATTATATCCAAAAACAAATTTGGACCCGGTGCCTGTTCTTAGGGCTGAAGTAGGCCTCAGGTCTGTCCTAAGGTCGACCCTAAACAAAAAAATTTTTTTTGCCATGTTGCAGAGCAAATTGAGAGAAACATTTTTGTCTATGAAATTATGTGTGACAACTCGATAGCGTAGTGGTTAACACGTCTGCTTGCTGCTATGAGATCGAGTTGCCAGTGCGTTGGTTCTAAACTCAGCCGCAGACAGATTTGTTCCGATTGTAAGATTTGTAAACAAAACAAAACTAACTGAATCGGTTCAAGTCATGTGAAGTTGAGTGTAGCGCCATCGTACGGCTTACCGGTGAAAGCATTGTTGGGAGGTGCCGGTATTCTACTCCTACTAGTTTCGTTCCTAGTACATCTCATGGATGGCACTGGGTTTGTCGCACAGCTTACCACTGGCACAGTAAAAACTTTCCGGTAATGAAAGGATATCAAATAGTAGAACCACAAAAAAGTAGCGAAACTAGTAAATAATGATCTAGCCCCTAACCCTTCATGGGTTGTTAAGGCAGATTATTATTATTATTATAATTATGTGTCCGAGGCATTTCCTTATGGCCCTTGGTCGGTCATAAGGTTTGCCCTAGACAAAAAAATAGTTTTTCACTATGTTGTAGAGAAAATGTAAGTATTTGTCCAAGGTCTCTACTGAGCACCCTAGGTCGGTCCTAAGGTCGGCTTTAGACAAAAAAATGAGTTTTTGCTATGCTGTAGAAAAAATTGAGATGAACATTTTTGTCTATTTGGGGGTCATTTTTATACCTTCGGAAGGCCTTTTTTACGCCGTTTCTTCGGACGGATTTTTCAATATTGCCCTCTCGGCAACTTCCAATACAATTAAATGTGGACGTAATTTCATACACTTAAGAGTAAAGGCAATGTTTACTTAAATACGTTCGAGTCTTTTCGTAACATCAACTCTGTTTGCCACATCTATTCTGATACGTACGGGTCACTTGCACATGTTTCATTTTCCATTTCCATTCCATTTTGTCAACTATAGCTAACTGACACGCTCTTTACGGGCCCATTCATATGTTTTTTGTTCTTTTTTAGCTATAAGAATTTCAAAGACCCATAGAAATTACCCAAGGTAATGTCAAAAGCTCTACCGAAGTATCTCTCAGACCATTTAAATCTAGAAATGGTTATATCAAAAGATTCGGCCATTTTTCCCTAAAACCCTGAAACACGTTTTCCCTACAACTTTGCCTTTGGAAGCAACTTCGTACTCTCATAGTTCTAGAAATATCTAGAGACATCCCAGGATTGGGGCATTTTTACCCAAAATCTTTAGACACGTGTTCTCTAAAATTTTATTCTCTAAAACTTTCTCTTTGACAGCAAATGTCCACATGGCATAGTTAAGCAAATATAGACGAAAAATTATCTGGTTTCGTGGCCAAGTAACTCAATTTCGTCCATTCCATTGGTCCTAGTGCCCAGACCCCTGTCCCGATTTCACCAAAAACATTTTCCCAGTTTTGTGAGATCAAATTCTTTTATTTTACACCAACATGAACAATTTCGATGCTGTATTTGCCGAAATATTTGCGAAGAAGTTTCACCGACCCTCGAAAATCTCAGTTTTTGGACACTTCTTCGACTATATCTCCGGAACTACTTGGCTGATTTTGCTCATCTTCAAACTTGAATCATGGGAGGCATGTACCTTTCAGGGAAAAATAGTTTAGGGTGATCGCTTGAGCCATTTGGAAAAAAAGTGGAGACGGACATTTTTTTTATTGCTGATTTGTCATATTTAGACGATAATAAATGTATCCGCCCGATCTACCACATGTTACAATAAAATTTTTTGTAGTAGACGTATAAGACCTTCGCACTTCGCATGGGTCCAATAACCGATATAATTAACACGAAGGTTTACATTTGAACTTCCCATGAAAAATTGTATGCAGCTTTCTTTCATATTTAGAAGTTCCAGATTTCGTTTGCACATATTTTGAGTTTTTAAAAAAATCAGGAAAAAATATTACTTCATTCCTGATTTTGAGTTTTCTTCTGTATTTGGAGGCTTCTTGAATTTCAGGTTTCCGTATTTTGAGGCTTCCATATTTTTCCTTCCAGATTTTGTACGATCATCCTGACGGACAGACGGACAAAATTTGTTTTCTGCTATTTTTCTCTCTGGGGAAAAACCACCAACTCCCGAGTCTACATTGGACGTTACTGGTTACAAATGGCGTTGTCAAGTAAACGCATATAAGTCACGTACTTTGTATGTGTCTAAAAAGTGTACAACATTCAATTCAAAATTGCATACCGACATTTCCAAATTCAATTCTTATTTTAAAATCGGCTTTTAATTCTAATTTAAGAACTAACGCATTTGCAACAATAAGGAAACTTGATTTATTTGTTTACATATTCGAAATGGAAAAACTAAAAGCTCTTATATTCGAAGAATGCATACACTCGTCTTTTTCACTCTCAGTAGTGTTCTTCGTTCAACACGACGATCGTGTCGTTGTGTGCACACAGTGAAACAGTCATACTAATACACCATGCGATACGTTTTATCGGTATAACAACAGCATTTTCTCTACTCAGCAACGAAACGACGAAACAGTTTTTAAACAACTTTTACCGTGGATAGTATTAAGTCAGTCGCGATGTTATAGCACAGATAAATCTGACTTTTTGAATTTAATAACATTAACCGTTTAATCAATTCACTTACACAAAAGTAACTACAATTTAGCCTTTATTTCGCATACAACAAGTGAATGTTAAATACAAATTTAATTGAGAAAAATTTTGGTTGATTGGACTCTATACTTACGACTTTCTTAGTTATTTGTTATGAGTGCAGTCATTCATTAAACAAAAATTAAACAACAACAGAGAACTTACTTTACGTTGCCCCCTTAATATTGTGATATACGGAAAATTTTGTAATGAATTTTTACGGTTATTGTGACAAGTGATATCATGGATGAAAAATAAAAAATTTTTCTTTGTTACATAAGTCCAATATGTTTATCTTTCTGTGATTATTTTTAAATAATAAATTTTGCATGAAAAATTTGTTGAACAAAATGAACATTCGCCGACGCATTGTGAGAATATAACGAACGCGAATATAAATTATAGTTTAACTTAATACCGACGCAAACATCTGGTTGTTTCAATAATATGTATAAAACAATCTGGGACGATACAAGTCTTTGGGAGTTTAATTTGCATGACGAACTAAAATGAAACTAAAATTATAAGGATTACCTTGACGACAATAGAATTTACAAAAAAAAACTGCGATTTTTTGTATACTTGTTATCAAAATGGGTGGTGCATGAGTAAAAAACGGTTGATATTAGAGGATTTGGTCGGATTACTAACCATCTTTTTACGTTTGTATCAATGTATTTAGGGCTCGTTCACAAAGAACGTAACTAAGAATAGTTGTTTGCTTCAAGTTGTCAACACTGCATCCCCACAAACGCCTAAGAAGAGGATATACTTTATAATTGTCGTTCATAAATGCAATAAAATGTTATTATGCAACGATTTTGCGAGATGTGTGCTTCGCACCGCGAGCCGTAGGCGATTACTACAAATCAATCTCATTTCAACGCAACACATTGCTTCACAGTATTCGTTATGGAAATATTTGATGCAATTTCGTTGCGAATATATAACTTTTTCGTGCTGTTTTTGCTTGCGAAATGGGAAAAAAGCAGTTCTTTTATCACTACTTTTGAGTGGAAAAAAAAGTTCTCTTTGTGACTAGTTGCGAAATTGCCCGAAAAGTACTATGCAACACATGAAACACGTTGCGAAAATTTTTCGTTTTTGTCACACGATGTGATTTTCGCTACACTCTTGTAGTGAAACTACTATTTGCTAACTAGTGTCGAACTTTCGCAACTTCGTCGCGTCATTCTTTCGTCGTTTAGGAAAATGGATGTGCCTAACTTATGCCAAAAGGCCTTTTTAGCGAATTCGATTTCAGAATTCGCCTCCGGCTCGTGCTGGAAACCTCTCATTTGCTAAAGATGCCTCTTAGGAAAACTATTATTATGTGGTCTAATATTAGCGACAATCTAGTTAGATGGTAAGTGCATTTGATGTGCTGACATGTCTTGTACATTAAGCACATCAGTTGCTAAATGTATAGGTGTGCGCCGATCAAAAAAATCGGCGAGGCGTAAGCACTTTTTGGTTTTGGTTAGCGGCGGCGGAAATCGGTCAATTTATTTTCGACGGCGGCGAGGTTTTTTTTTCAAAAAAACTAATTTTTCAACTTTTTCAATTTTTCAATTTTTTTTTCAATATCGATATTAATCGCGCCGACAAAAAAAACTGTCGGTGGCGGAGGCAACGACGCAGGTTTCTTACTTTCGGCGGCAAATCGGCGCACGTCAAAAACATTTTCGGCGGCAGCGCCGCACACCTCTATCTAAATGCATGTGTTATCTCCACAATTTCTTACCCTAATCCCAAGCTCATGGGAGCCGTGCGGTATAGTCTTTACTTACCCTAGTTACGCACGTAAATCCCTATGATGCATTTCTGTGTTTAAGTGAACGTCCCCTCACTTTTATCATAGATTTTGGAACGTAGTATTGATAAACAAACGTGACGTTGATAATTACACCTCTCAACTCACATGGCCTAGCAATGGTGAAATGCCAATTCTATATCTAAAGTCATCAGAAATTATCTTTCGGCTTATTCTTTATTTCATGTCTGTGTTCGTTTCTCTTTTTTATCAATTATTTATCAATTAGCCCAAAAAATGAATTTCAAGCTCTTTATATCGAAGCGTAATTTACATTTTTGGTAAACTGAATCACATTTTACAACGAGTTTTGTGACAAAAATGATTAACGTATATTATGTGTTTGTATGTGCAATGTGTCACGTTTACAATGTCCTTTTTTTAGCAACCAGAAACATTCATGTATTCTGTGGTACTAAACTTGTTACTCAAAATGACTACATCATTACTAATTTTTAGTTAGAAAAAAATTATTCACTCAAAGAAAGTAGCTTATGAATTGCTAGTAGCGGTGCCTTACATTCAATTTGAGAAGAGGGTCAAAATAATTTTTGAGAAAACCATCGTTCGTAAACTTTTCGTGTATTATCCAAAGCTTTGGTGACTGGGAAATCAGATCTCCTTGGGATGGATACAGAAGCAGCCAGAAACTATTTACGTGAAATAATTTCAAGCAAATTTCATGAATAGAAATCGTGAGTTTGTTTCGTGAAATTCATGAAATTATTTCACGAAAATAGGCTCTGGGAACAACACAACTTAGAGTGGCTAGGTATTCAGTATATTTCAGGTATTTCAATATGAGGTTGATGGGATGTCTTTGTCTCGAGTTACCGAAATCCAGGATCTCGGGGTATGGTTGGATGAGATGTTGACTTTTAACCGCAACATAAACTATATTACGTCCAAGGCATACTCATGCTGGGATTCGTGAAGCGAATATGCAGGCAGTTCACGGACATTCGAGCTTTGAAAAGTATATATTTTGCTTATGTGCGATCTTACTTGGAATACGCTTCTTTTGTATGGGATCCCCATGAGATATCGTATGTGAACAAAATAGAATCGATACGGAAAAAGTTTCTCATGTATGCTCTGAGAAGGACCGTACGTCGGGAAAGCGCGTTTCGTCTTCCTCCTTACTTAGAGCGCTGTAAGTCGATTGCAATTGAGCCACTTTGGCGTAGGAGAATCAATTTGTCCGTGATGTTTGTGTCCGATTTATTGCGCTGTCGTATTAATGCCCCTGGGTAGAGCTTAAGGATTCAATTGAAGGTCCCTGTGCGTCCGCTTAGAGGTAGAGAATTCTTTGTGATTCCTTTTCATCGTACTGACTATGGACAAAATGGCCCACTTGATAGAATGCTCAGAATGTTCAACTTTTTCTCGCAGTTTTACAGAGACGATCTCACGAGGAGCCAATTTCGGTCCAGGGTTAGATCTGCGGCTCTCACTGCTTCATTACTCGGTCAACTCGTACTTTCTTCAGACTTTGATGATAATTTTAATTGAGATGGACGATGTTTTTGTTTTTGAATGGCAGTGGCCTGTGCTTTACATGAATTTGTCCGATCTCGCCCGATATTTACGTTGAATGAATTGTCTGGTCGCGTAACATCAACTGTATTTGATCTATTAATTCTATTTTCTTATTGAATTTACTTTTGCTATTGTGATTTAATGAGTCTTTTTTATTTTAGTTTTTGGTCCGAAATAAATAAATAAATAAAATAAAATTCATCCAGCTCTTGACGCTATGGTCGGAGATTTTGCTTATAGTACTCCGGCTACCCCCCTTCCCCAAACATAGCCCCTATTTGGGGGGTAGCCAGAGTTCTATAAACAAATTTTGCTGTCCTGACTGAGTTTCATGGATAACAATTTTTTATAGCAAGCGTGAAGTGACGTCATACGTATATGCACGACCCTTAGAGCCTTAGGAGGAGTGGACTTAAATCTTTCTACTTTCTTTCTCCATGTTCTCGCTCATATGTCCAACAATTGAAGTTGCGGAACCATTTTCTCACAGACAGAATTTTTTCTACGCACGTAATAGTACACTACGTATGTGCTTCCAAATTATTGTTTTGACTCGTGGGAAAGTTGCTGCATGAGCCGAAGGCGAAGGCTGTAAACCTATGAGTCAAGACAACAATTTGGAAGCACTTACGTACAATATTTTACATGATGATGCTCGGCAAATGCGTTTTCCGAGTCGCTTGCGACGAGGTAATAACGCATTTACCGAGGAGAAACATGTAAAAGTCATTTCTTGAATGGCTTGATCGCCCATTCGCAAAAAAAAAATCATTCGTTAAATAGTCGTTTTTTCAGTTCTCATAGTAAATTCTCATGATATTATTTATCTACTTCAGATAAATACATGAAAAATAAAAAATGCACCGAAGGGTTTTGATATCTGTTCATGTTCAATCTATCAGAAAGACTCAGAGTTTTCTGTGTAATATCAAGTGCTTTTTCGGAAAAAATTGATATTGGATTTGGATTGAGAAATTTTCCAGCAACAAAAACTCAAAATAAATACAAGACAATAAATTCCACCGCAAACAACGTAACATCTTTTTTGTATGAGAAATGCGCTGCAGCAACTAATGAAAGTGTTTTTCGACTCATTGTGCAATATTTGAAAATGAGAATGGAATTTCTGTAACGATTGTACTAAAGTGTTCAGAGTTTGTTGAATGATATGATTGAAGTGTCTGAAGTCATATCGTTCTGATTTTTTCTTTCTAAATGCATCTATTGTACATCTTCGTGCTGGTTGCACGTAACACGCTTTCGTAATGCATAAGAGATTTATCAGAATTATGTGGATAATATGAATTAAATAATATAAAAGAGTTCAAGACCATCCAAGCGGATATCCGTCTTTAAGACCGTCTTGGATGCGTTTCTTTGTTTTGCTATGTAAAGAATATTGTTTCTAGCTGGCCTGGTGATTTAATTTAATCTAATCAAAAAAGAAATAGTTGTCTCTCCTGCGTTTTTTTTTTTCAATTCTTTGCATTGTACGATACTGAAATTTTAATTTGTTGGACTCAAAGAATGTCTCAATGATTTATTCCTCTAAACATAAACAACACAAGAATCTTTCGCATATTTTTAAACGATTTTTAATAAAACATTTTAGAATTAACTTTATTTATTTATTTTCACAAGTTTCTGTTTAATTCGCATTTACTGGTGAAAACAAACGCCTTCGTTATTGTATACAAATGAATATATCAAGACAGGATTGTATCAGACAATGAACTATGTTGAAGGCCTCTACTTTAGTCAAATTTGAATGGAGAAATCCACTTCTTACACAGACCGATTTATCGGGGCTTCGCTAGTGCTCTTCTGGTCTAATGCATCTATTCTTTGCAAAATACGATAACTGATGAACCGCTTTCAGATAAGCTCTTTTTTTGAATTATTTTGTCATTTACATGACGCCTACACCGAGACTCAGACACTAACACACAGTTGCATAAATAGAAGAGATCAATGTTCCGGCATATCGTGCCAACCGATGACATAATAGATTTAGAATAGGTCTACGTAGCCATAAGGTGAAGCGAAAATTAAAACACGTAATTTGCGTAGAGTATGCACATCGCACACCAACATATGTACAATTCACTCTGATTTATTCTGCTGAAATCACGTATTCCACCCAAATTTTGCGTAATCCACCTAAATTTACCAAATCATTTCGCATTTGACATATTTGCTGCAATTTGTGTTCATTTTTGTTAAAGTCTGCCAGTCTATACCTTATGCGTCATTGGTGCCAATCATCAATCAAGTCAAGTTACTATGCTGATGAACAAACTGTTGACGTTTTTATTTGTCTCAGTTGGAGACAATATTGGGTCTAGCGAAGTTACCGTCTGTTTGCAGCATGTGTTAGTTGTTTCTGTTTTACTCGTTATTGCGGAATTCATTCAAAAATTCGACTGCGAGGAAGCGCGCTAAGAGTTTTTCACGGTCGTGAATTTTATAGTAAAACGGGGAAATTAACTTGCGAATTGCATCGCAGAAATACAAAGGCGAATAAGAGACAGCTACACTAGGCATCTCTTTTCACATTTGTATTTCTGCGAAAAACTATGAATGCCGCCTAAAGCAGTAAACATGTTGAATGCGATCGAGTCAAATATGTTTACTGCTTAACCCTAAGAGTATTGTGTCAAGAGATAACTCAAAAGCAGTCATTTCGTAACAGATGATATCTCATTGTGTTATGGAATGTGCGATTTTAAATTTCAACTGTTGCGCATATCGATCTAACTGTTCTATCTACTGATAGCAATTCATTTAAATCATGGCGGTTGTTGCGGAGAACCATTTCCGGCCATGTATTTAAGTGAGCACACAAACTCGTAATCGATTTAGAGAATTTGTTGAGTAAAACAACTATGTAAGTCTATAAATTAATTCCTACAAAGGAATATCTTATACAACACCTACACAACAACAGTTCTCGTCAAAACAGTTTTACAACATTTCATTACAAAAGCACAACATAAATACAACTCATATAACCTAAACACAACAATTTTACAATAAATTAACTGCAATTTTACCAACTTTGCCCTTCAATTTTACATCAATCTTAGCATTTTGTAAATTGATATTTTGTAAGTTACCCACACGACCACCCCAATTCCACTTTAATGGCGTGATGACATCAACAGCTTTAGTCTGCTTCTGAATTCACTTATTTGCCGAATGCTACAATAAACACAAAAGTTTCATTGAAAATACTTTGTGGCTATGGTTTCAAGATCGAAATTATACAAACGCTTGTGTCAGGGAAATTCCTGAATCCGCCCCTACTGTCCGAATCAACTTACTCCACTAGGTGAGAAATTTCCAGTCACGTGTTTTTGTTTCAAAAACGACTTAGGGCGTATTTTTATTTATTTATTTTTGCCAGCATTAACAGCTGGGCTAGCTTTGTGTAAATATTGAATGTACACTAAATGAAGAATGTTTTTTTAAGACCTTAACATTTTTTGAACCTTCATGAATAATTCATTGATCGAATTTCTGTGTAGTTTGAAAATTTAGTCTTTGTGTGATAATGAGTAATGTCTTCAATCCTCGAAACCGCTGATATCATCGCAAAATTTTAATTTGTTCCATATGTCGTTGCTATCATGACGAACATCCCAATATGTAAACTGTGACACAAACATACACAATTGACCTTTTAATCTTAAATAGAATTCTGTTAATTTTTTCAATTATTTTTATTTGAAAAAAAAACATTATTGCCTCACGTTATTTGATAACGAGTCAAAAACTTATATCTGGTTTTAGGAGTGGTTCTGTGAAATTGAACTATTTAGTAAAAAAAACTTCATTTTGTATCATTCGACTGGAAAAATATCGCCTTTTGAGTGTTCTGCCTTATAAACAGCATAAACGGTACTTTTCTTTCATAGTAAACTAATTAAATTTTAAAACTTCGATATGTATTTGCTTTAATCAGAAATATGTGTTTTATATTCAAATAGAAACGTGAATTGTTAATTTTGTATTGGCATTTCAAAGAGTGTAATTATTTATGAACGATTCAATTGTGTTTATTTCATTACTTATTAATTACAGACGGTTTGAGTATTACTTCAAATGTAAAAAAACATTCGTTATTCGATGCATACATGATAGTCGCCCAGTTATATCCGCTGCGAGCATCTCAAGAGCTGGAAATTTTGCTTTTTTGAGAGAAAAAATAGTATATTTTGTTATGAATGATGAAAAATGTAACTTTTCGGGAGTAGGATAAGCTTACGACGACGTGTTCTAATTTCGCTTCAATTAAATCGTCACATTTTAACCTTTCAACTCAAAGATTATATTTTTTCAATTTAAAAAAATACGTATCAGAATAGATGTGACAAAGAGACTCGAACGTATCTAAATATACAAATAAGCAAACAATTCAACGTTTTCCGTTCTTTTATAACTGTAAGAATTATATCCAAGGAGTGGGCCATTTTCCCCTAAAACACGTATTCTCTAAAATTTTATTCTCTACAATTTTGCCTTTTGAAGTAGCTTTCTACCTCTCATAGTTCTGGAGATTCGGTCATCCTGCCCATTTATGGAAGTGACTATATAACAGAATTCTATCATATTTCCCCAAAAACCTGAAACATGTGTTCGCTTATATTTAATTCTCTACAACTTTGCCTTTGACAGTAAATCTCCATATTGCATAGTTAAGGAAATGTAGACGAGAAACTGTTTTCGTATATGACCAAGAAACTCAATTTCGTCCATTCCATTGGTCCCAGTGCCCAGACCCCTGACCCGATTCCCACAAAAATTACCCAGTTTTGTGACATCAAATTCTTTCATTTAACACCAAAATGACGGGGGAGGCATGTATCTTTCAGGGAAAAAAAGTTTAGGCTGATCGGTTGAGCATTTGAAAAAAAAAGTGGAGACGGACGGACAGATAGACATTTTTTTATTGCTGATTCGTCATCTCTAGACGATAATCGATTCATCCCCCCAACTCCCACCTCGATCTACCCCATGTTACAATAAAATTGTTTGTAGTAAACGTATAGGACCTTTGTACTTCGTTACGGGTCCAATAATTTGTTTATCGATATTTACTAAAGTTAAAGTTAAGATATACCAGCCGCCATTTTAAAAAGACTTAAGCCGAATTTTATCCGCCGATGACTGCTTTTTTCCGGCTAGCCGCCGCCGAAATTTGGCAGACGGCTCTCATGCGCAGAGCGTTATCATTTTTCGAATAAACGAATTTATGAAGTAAAAGAGAGAGAAGGAATGTTATCAGTTTATTCCGTATGAATGTCGTCGCCAGTATTTGTTATTATAGTGGGAAACAGAAGTGTACGGCATTGAATTTGATGCAAACAATTATAAATTGTCGATGATACGAGATGCAAAACACATGACCTACGTTTAGTTAATTAGTCACCTAATCAACATCACACAATTTTCTTCCATTCAATTTATATGAAAAGTATAAGCCCGTCAAATCCGACAAATAACAATAGAAACAAAAGCTAATAATTGCGGTAAGGGTAGTATTTTTTCTACTTTTACAAGATTTCCCATTCTTTATATGATTTCGATAGCCGCAGGATTTCCCTGTATATACTAGATTTGCTTGAATTTACTCATGTTTCCTTCGGGCTTTTCAAAGGTTCCACGTAATTTTCCTGATCCACTAACAACATAAGGTGTGAAAATTTTTTCCAAATTTTACATTTTTTCAGACTTTGGAAACACGAGTCACTTCAAAGGTATTGTGAGCCACACCGTTTGTTAACACAACAACGTCAGATTTGTCCAAATAGTTTACTAAATAACTATTTGTCCTTCCCTGCCCTTTTGTATCTATATATCGTGGTCGTTACACGCTAAATAAAAATATTATAAGCCACAAGAGCAACGAGGTTGTAAGGGGCTTAAGGACCTTAACTGCTCTATAACATAGCCATCAGTTAGTTGCCTTTTCAAGCGGTTCTGATAGACTGCTAAGTATCCTGGCCCCGTATGACGATATTGCCTTTTTCCCTTAGCCGTTTCTACAACGTTGAACGCAAGCACAGCCGGTGTCTCCTGCGAGTATTATACGTGCTCTAATAGTAATAATAGTAATAGTTTCGCTGTTAATGGTTCTACTTTTTGAGATGCTTTCATTACGGAAAAGTTTTACTGTACCAGTGCCAGTGGTAAGCTGTGCGAATCATGTATGAGATGTAGTAGCAGTAGAATACCTACACTAGAGGTGAGCGGTTCGCCCGAAACTCGGCTAAAAACGCGACCTGAACCCGAATCGGATCGTGTCTTAGAAATATTTTTTCGTCGGGTTTTTATTTTCGTTTTTTTCACGTCGGGTAATTCACTCAAATATTTTCTCAAAATTGAGTTCAAAAACATTTCAAATGAAATCTTTTTTAAAAAAAGTTCGAGTTCCGGTTCGGCTCGAGTTTGGTTTTTTATTTCGGATCGGTTCTGGCTTGGCTTTTTATTTTGGCATCATTTAAATGTTCCAATAAAAACTCAAATGTTCCAAAATAAAATGTTTTTGTTACGTTATTTATTGGTTTTGTTCCAAAAAATAATCTTTTTGTTCTAATCTTGAACACCGGATTTTCCAATGAATAATACAAATGTCCTAAAAGAAATTGATTTTGTTCCACAAAAAAATGGTTTTGTTCCAAGATTCGTAAAAGGGTGAAATTCCAATTTTTTGTGGAACAAAATCAATTTCTTCTGGAACATTTGTATTATTTGTTGGAATATTTCTATTATTTATTGGAACATTCAGTGATCAACATTGGAACAAAACAATTTTTTTTTGGAACAAAAAGTTTTTTTTTGTAACCAAAAAATATATTCCTTTTTATTTTGGTTTTTTGGAAAAAGGTCGATCCGTACACCTCCCTACAATTCCTTCCACCGGTAAGCCGTACTATGGCGTTTCGGCGCTACACTCAACTTCACATGACTTGAACCGATTCAACCAGCTTTGTTTTGTTTACAAATCCTTCTGCGGTTGAGTTTCGAACCAACGCACTGGCAACTAATTTTGATAATAGCAAGCAGACGTGTCAACCACTACGATATCGAATACCGAGTTGGCACTTAATAACCCTACTGATATTCAAAGGACTGTAAGCTTATTCGGCGTTATTGTCGCATTTGACCATACTTAGATCACACGGTGAAATCGGTTTGGAATCGTTCTGAATTTTGCTTCAGTGGGTGGGGTTTCGGTTATGAATTTTGCGTCGATAGAGTGGGCCATGGTTCTTCATTTCAACATCAAATCCAAAGTCCATTGTTTCGAAAGTATTTTTTAAATGTTAATTATTCAAAATTACTGAAAATAAATGACATTTTTGATATTTATTAAACCGAAAGTATCGAGGAAAATGTGTTCATAAAGGCTGACAGCCTTGTTAAGATTCTCATTTAGTCTTAGGTCCTGAAACTCGATGACTGTTCTTACTTCCGAGTTTTAACAGTCGATATATACGATATATATAATCAAGAGAATAGTTATCTAAAACCGTACCCTCTCTTTTTTGACGTAATTCCTGAAGATCCCTTTTTATCATTCTTTTATCTTCTTTTTATCATAAAAAAAATTTCTGTGTGAATCAACAATTCTAAAAAATTAATTACGATTTTACTTTTTTACTTATACGATTTTAACCGACTTTCCTCAAGCATTTTATTTTTAATGTTGTCCATTGAATTGTTCTTTTTTTCATAAATTTGTTGTAGTTCGCCTCTTTTTCTCAAGCAAATTTTGAGAGATTACTTTTTATGCAAAACACTAAATTTAAACATCGTTGAGCATTCAAAATCACCGATACATTTAATTATCTAGTCTAATTGGAGTAAAACCTAGCCATTGTTGAAAATGCGAGATTCGTTTCACTTTAGCCTGAAAAAATTGTTTTCTGTTTTTGTAGCACATGCAGGCAGTAAGTTTTGATACGTTTATCTGTTCAAAATGAATTATTTTTCTGTCTTCCGACTGTATACGCGAGTAATGTTTGTAAAATGAATATTTCAAATTATATCAACACTTAGTGAAATTAACTATCTTTTAACCAATATTAAAGTTAATTTTATTAGAAAATCGCAGTTTTTTTTTTAAATTTTAATATAAAAGGTTGCCTAGCAGGTTGTTTTGCAAGAACAACATCAAAAGTAAAAATAAATCTTATGCTGCAAGTGTGAAAAGTATTTAAAATGAACGAAACCTACACCTACATAAGTGAATTTGCTACGAGGTGAAGAACCCAAAACGAATAAAAAGAAATTGATTTTTTTCGAAATTCAAAGAAAAAAATGACAACATCCGAAGCACCTAGTCAACCAGAAAGTCTTGATCTTGATTACGACGATTGGGAAGGTCAATTTGAATTTGTCGGTTCGTCAAATAACAATTCTGCAAAATGTGCAAATGACGACGATTTGAATTTAAGTGTTTATGTGCCAAGCAAGCAGCCAATTTTGTTCGATGAAGAGACTTTTTTGAGTTTACAACCGCACGATTTTGAGCATGATACGGATGGTTTGCCGCCGATTTCCGGTTATTTCATTGAAAATGCATTACAATCAACTAATGACGATGTGAATACTGATTCAATTAAAATCGGTAAAGACTCACTAAATAATAAATTTACTTCTGCCAAATATAATAACTTAAGTGTTGAAGACTTTAATTTGAAAAATAACTTGATTCGCGACGAGTTTAAAATGAAAGGATTTAAACCAAATGGCCTGAATAATAGCAACGCAAATGCCGCAGATTTATGTGACAATTTAACAGAACAAGTATGTGTTTTTATTCAAAAGTCTTAATTTAAACAGGCGACAACGTTTTTCCTACATTTCTATCACATTTTTCATCATCATCGTCAATTGTTTATAAATACATCTTTTCTTCACGTTTTTGTTCGCACGGTTACCATGTCTTCATCTCCATATTCCATTTTATTGTCTCAATTATTAACTCGAGATTGATATTTCACATCGTTTTTATTTTTCGCTATTTTTCATTGAAAACTATCGAACTAAATGGTAATTTTTGTTTGTTCATGTGAGAAAAATTGTTTATTTTCTTGTCTTGGAACTGTTCATCGACTGTCATATTTTTATATTTAGGTAATAGCAGCGCTTTCTCTCTGCAGGTTATCAGGTTTTACAAAAAAAGTTAATTCCACAATCGAAAGAATTGTGGCTTTCTTCTATGACAGTTTATTGATCGTCACGACCACTGGACAAATCAAATGATTAATTTTTATGATTGCGATATGTGCGAGAATGCAGCTGTAAAGAATGTTTACTAAACATCAAATTGAATGGAACTTGATGTCCAAAAGAGTCTAAAGAAGTTTCTGTTTTTCTAAACATCGACATAGATTCACTTATTCATGAAGGATCATCTACATAAGTATCAGTATTATGTAGATGGTCCATAATGCATTAGTGAACAATGTTGATGTTAATGATCACAAGGGCCCGCCCGGCCATTCAACTTGTTTCTTCACAAATTGAAAATATAAACCTTAACTGGAGAAAACATTGACAAATATAAGGGAAATTAATACTTGCAATTCACCGAAATTCCCTCATTTTTTCATTCATCACTTGGTGAACATGTTACATGATCGGTTTAAGTGTTTCGCATCAACACCTATAATGCGTAACCGATGTAAGGCTTTAAAAAATGTTATACTTTCATATCAAAATGATCTCGTTTCATTCACAAAACTATTACTAAAACATAAACAAAGACCCGTACGTA
Source organism: Pseudolycoriella hygida (assembly GCA_029228625.1). NCBI lineage: Eukaryota > Metazoa > Arthropoda > Insecta > Diptera > Sciaridae > Pseudolycoriella > Pseudolycoriella hygida. Next base: position 8,877,388 of record CM055403.1, on the reverse strand, counting down.
TCAAAATAGATGTTGCAAAAAGACTCAAACGTATCTAAATGTAGGAATGACCAAACAATCCAATGTTTTACGTTCTTTTATAACTGCAAGAATTTCAAAGAGTCATAGAAATTACCCAAGGTAATGTCAAAGGCCCTACCGAAGCACGTCTGAGACCATTGATCTTCTCCCTTGCACCAATGATGGTTTCTTCAAGAAATCCTAAAACTATTTTCTCTAAAATGTAATTCTCACCAACTTTGCGCCTTAAGAACCAAATTTTTAACTGCCGTAGATTTATGGATATGCGCCATCCCTCTCAGTTCTAGAAGTTCCTTTATCCTGGGATGTGGTAATAACGTTCTCTCTAAAATTTTATTCCCCACCATTTTGCCTTTGGAAGCAACGTTCTAACTGCCATAGTTCTAGAGATATGAGTCATCCCTCCCAATGCTACAACTTTGCCTCGGGAAGCAACTTTCTAACTTTCCTAGTTCTAGAGATATGGGTCACTCCGCCCAATTCCAGAATTGGGCCATTTTTTCCTATAGCCCTAGTTCTCTAAAATTTAACTCTCTACAACTTTGCCTTTGGAAGCAACTTTCTAACTTTTATAGTTCTAGAGATATGGGTCATTCCGCCCAATTCTAGAAGTGATCATATTCCAAGATTGCGCCCAGAGGCGCGCGTCTCTATAATTTTATTCTCTAGAACTTTGCCTTTGACAGTAAGCCGCCATATTGCATAGTTGCTCATTTATAGACGAAAACCATCTGCTCTGTGTAGTTACATACCTCGCCTTCGGCTCGGATATGTATAATCGCTAAACTTTTTAAACCAAACAGTTTCCAAAGCTTGTTGCTTAAATCACACTTGTGAGTCCGCTCGTATCACAAATTGATCCCTCATGTAATGAATTACTTCCGGCGCATCCAATATAATCTACTATTACAATTTTATTTTATTACTATTTCTGTTAGGGACTGTTCACAAATTACGTCACGCTTTTTTCAATTTCGGACACCCCCCTTCCCCTCATCACACTGCGTCACGGTCGAATGCCCCCCCTAAAAATTTCGTTAAATTAGTAACCCCCTTCCCATTTAAGTAAAAAGGTAACGAAAAAAGAAAAATTTAATGTTTTCTCAAAAAGTCACATTATTTTAATATTCTCGGATTTTTATTATGCTAAGTAAGCAAAATTCGAAATTTGCAGCACTAGAATTCAGTCAGTCTAGTACAAAACGAAGCTACTGATGAGTGAAGTGTGTTGTTTATTCTACGTAAAATAATGTGCTTTCATGCAAAGTGCAAAGCCAGAAAGCTAAATAGTCAGTAAATTCTGTGCCGAAGCAAAATTTTCCCATGATCAGGTTACAACGAGTTTTGATCCTAAAAGATTCAGTTGTTAGACGAAAGAACAATCTAGTAAGTGAAGGTGAAATTCTGAGTCAATTAAACTGGTACTTTTTAACATTACTTCTCGAGTTAGGTTGCGACAGGGGAAATTTCACTGTGACTACTGACAACAGAACAAGACCAGTGCACGCATCTCCACTAGGCGCATCTAGAGCGCCATATCTAGAGAAATTTCGTTTTGTCACGTGTGAAGCAATGCGCCCGTGACGCAAGTGAGAATTTTTTTTGAATACAAATCGTTTTTCATATCTAGGCTGTCACGTTATTGTTTTGGAAGAAGAAACAAGGACTTGCATCACATATCCCTTTTTAAATGGTTTTTGTTATGATTATGATTCTGAGAATTTTCAGAACACATAATTTTTAAGCCCCACCACCGTCCCCCTCCCCTTCGACCTCTTTTGCACGCTTTCTGAACACCATCCTTTTTTCTTTTCCATTCTTGGACAATTCGAAACGAAGATAGTAATACTAAGGTTTCGTATGTCAGTAGGTGGCAAATCTTAGTAACTTGCCATATTTCAGTATTCGAGTATTTTTACTCTCCTTGCAATACATGAGAGCGTTCGTCAGAGTTGTTGTTTCTCATCGCCCATATTCAGGTGGGTGAAGTAATTATAAAAGTTCTAACGGATGACTTGATTCTGTTGGCATATAATGTCAGGGATTTACAGAGTCGGGTGGACTGCCTGAATGTCGCATGTGAGGACTATGAGATGAAGATAAGCAAAGTGAAGCCTAGGTTTATGCGTGTCGGCAAATGTAGGAAGGACATAAATTGTAGTTTAAATGGGGAGCTGCTGGCAAACGATTCCGTAATACGGAATCCGTATAGTAGTGAAAATTAGTTAGACTGCGGATATCTCATGCATGACCTGGAGGTTTCGGGTTGGAGCGTGGTATCAGGAATATAGCAAAGGTTAATTGAATGAAGCAAGGTGATAATCATATCAGGAACGACGATATTAGGAAAATTTAAAGGTTTAGTCGCTGGAAGAGGCGGCAAGGGTCAGTCGTCTGCGTTGGTTAGGGCACACTAAAAGGATAGGTAATGACAGGCTAACGAAAAGGATCTTTGAAGATGATGTTCAGATTCAATTAAACATATTTAAAAGTTAGGGGACTTTCAATTGACGACTAAACCATCTCCTTGGCGAGCGATAGGTAAACCTCCCTGGATTTGCGACAAAAAGACTCCATGTTCAGTGGTCTTTAAAGTTTGATGATGATGATGCAAAATCTAGCAATTAATTGTGTGCATGAGATCAATTCTGATTATAGAATAAGAAAACCTTTTTGTTTCAAAACGACTGAATGTAAGTGAATTATGTAGACTCAGGGGAAGAGCGTAACTATGCAGTATATAAACATTGCGACATTATAATTCTTATTAGAAGCGTTAGCAAAAATTGTAAGGATCGATTGGATTATTTTAGCTAAAATCTATCATTTTCGATGGCGGAGGAGTCTGTCTCTACAATTTCTTTTTTCTGTAATAATCAGATCTTTAAATTATTATAACATCAGCAACTTTTACGAAACGTGCTTTCTAAATTTATCTCTCCAAAAAATATTTACTTCCTTTTACTGAATGTCAAAGGAAGTTCACTTTTCGCGTGCATAAAGTAGAGAAAAACTAGCAGCTAAAATATTGAATTAAATGCACAATAGTTATAGTTTAACATACAAACAATTATTATTTCATTTAATTTTACATAAATAAATGGGTCGAACATGATAAAGCTAACTGAACACTTGTGAAGTTGAATACCCGCCTACACTCCTTTTATGAAAATATTTTATTTTACGGAAACATATTCGTAAAGAAATTCGTTTATTTGTATCAGTTTGGTGCGTACGATGGAGTATTATACTCAGCTCGAAGTTATCGGCCTTTGAAAAATTATCTAAGAAAATTAGAATAGAACGTTTCTTTTTTTCTGGCTCAAATTGCAAAAATATTTTGAATTGTGCGGGTATTACGTCATTGTGCATTTATTTTTAAAGCCATGCATTCAAAGCCATTCATCCAGTACTTGATGTCACTTTAAAAATATTCTCAAAATTAAAATCAATTACAACCACTTTAAAACTGTGATTCACTCACAAACGTCCAGTGTGTGTGAGAGACGATTTCGTGCAATGTTCGTTACACCACAGTATTCATTTAGCGATCATCTCATTGGAGTGTAAAACGATTTTTTTTTTCTAGAGAAAATCTCATTTTCCTGATTATTAGTTATTTCAACACCAATGTATCCCAACAAACTATACATTTCTTGAACTCATACATCACACCAAGGTTGATGAAAATAGATTTTGATTTTCATCTCGTTACAAGAATAAAATCTATGGGAATTTTCACGAGTCGTCGTTGTTTGTAAATTTCCCAGAAAATTTTCGATTTCATTTCTGAATTATGGATGATGCATATGACGACGAGGCATACGATGATGTTGTTGATGATTTTTTAGCTGAGCTCACGGTCGTTAAAGTTAAATTAGTTTATTTGGTATTACGTCGATTCCAACGAACAAAACTTACATCACGTTCAACACAAAGTTGTTAAAACAATTTCCGTTCATTTACAGTTAGAGATTCTTCAGCGCCAAGTCACAAATTTGGCCGACAGTCAAAACACCGTCGATGATCGAACGAGTCGCACCAAAACAGAACATGCCGTACTTCAGGCTCGGTACCATATGCTTGAGGAGCAGTTGCGAGATGTGAGAATAATGTTTTTTCTATGAATTTCAAGCTTTTTTATTTTACTCGGTTCCATAATTTTAGGCCGAACTACGTGCAGACGAACGAATTTTGGAGGACCAGAAGCGCCACAAAGAACTGCTAGCACGTGTTGAACGCGAGGCCATATTACAGAACGAGAACTGTCAAATTAAAATTAAGACTATAGAGATTGAAGCCAAAGCACTGAAAGAGGAGGTAATCTAAATTGACGAAGACGGGGACCCATGATCAAATAGGGAGGTGCTATTTGCACCCTGGTGTAAATGGAATGTTCCTTTTACAAATGTTATTCCCAGCTGATGCAAATAGCATCTGCAACAATACTGACATTAATTTCCGCTCCCAAACCTTTATAAAAGACAGGCATTAGCTTGTGGGCTTATGAGGGTCGAGAAAATTCCCGATAAAACTTCACGTCAAAATAGATACAATTTTACTCCAAGCCTTCTTTGGCGTAGGATGTCAAAAACCATCCCGAAGTTCTCTGGTTCTGTGTAAAAAAGTGTTCTCCTCAGTATCCTCCTAATACAAAAATATAAGAAAATTGGTTTTAAGTCGGCGGTCGACCCAGGGCGCTGTCATAATTTCTGAAAATAATGGTTTTATGTGCAAAAAAATTCTTTACGTTTTGCCTTTGGTTGTCATTTCCTGCCGTACCGAGTATCAGATACATCTATGTTAATCTCTTTTGTAAAAAATGTTTAAAATCAAACGAAATTCTCGGAAATCCTCGAAATACCTCTGGAAATCTTCCGATAATACTTGGTAATCCTCTGAGGATTAGAGAGCGTTCATTTATGACGTATGCATTTGGGGGGAGGGGTATCTAAGTAAACAGACATTGCAGACAAAAACATTTTCATTCGCGGTGAACATTGCAGACAAGGGGGGAGGTCCAAAAACCCGAAAAAAATGCATACGTCATATATGAACGATTCTTTATCTGCCACTCGACCTGAACCACTCAACAGTTTCCTTACATCATTATCTTTCATTTCTGACCTCGGTGAGCATATTCCGTACTGTCCTTGTGGAAAAACCTCGCTATTTATCTGCCCCGACAACCGAAAAAAAATTGTTAGAAAATTTTCACCCAAAAATCCTCAAAGTTGAAGAAAATCCTCTAAAAAATTTTGGCGGTGTCAGCGGCAAGGCACCTTGATTTTCGAAAACCTTATTGTTCCTAATATAATTAATCCAACCACGACTAACCGTTGACTTTGTTTCACTACTTAACTCCTTCTTGTTGAATACCCGTGAACTTAACTGAGTCGCCTCGATAGCGTAGTGGTTAACACGTCTGCTTGCTACTATGAGATCGAGTTGCCAGTGCGTTGGTTCGAAACTCAGCCGCAGACAGATTTGTTCCGATTGTTAGATTTTTAAACAAAACAAAGCTAATTGAATCGGTTCAAGTCATGTGAAGTTGAGTGTAGCGCCATCGTACGGCTTACCGGGAGGTGCCGGTATTCTACTCCTACTAGTTTCGTTCCTAGTACATCTCATGGATGGCACTGGGTTTGTCGCACAGCTTACCACTGGCACAGTAAAAACTTTCCGGTAATGAAAGGATCTCAAATAGTAGAACCACAAAAAGTAGCGAAACTAGTAAATAATGATCTAGCCCCTAACCCTTCATGGGTTGTTAAGGCAGATTATTATTATTATTAACTGAGTCGCCACCGTTCATTTCCCATTTTTCTGCTTCCTTCAACTTCCCAGTCTTTCTCACAAAAAATGTTTCCTAAAAACTTAAACTTAGAAAACTGTTCCAGTTGCTCCCAAGTTAAGTTGCAACCTTTTTACACCCGTGCGAAGAACGAAGTTCTTCGAAAAGGGATTTTGTGCGTTTACCACGACGTTTGTAACCACCTCAAGGAGCATTGATCATGGTCCTTAGATGACGAATCAGCAATAAAAATGTTGTAACAATTTTTTTGTTAAGGGCCGACTTTAGGACCAACCTAGGGCCACAAGGAAATACCTCTGACACATACTTCCATAGACAAAAATGTTTCCCCGAATCTGCTCTGCAATATGACAAAAAATGTTTTTTTGGTTAGGGCCGACCAGAGGCCAATTTGAGCCCCACACAGGCCCAAATTTGTTTATGAATAAAATTCTGTACACGGTTACCTGTCAAATAGAAAAAGAATCAACAAAATCGGTTAGGATTTGCCCGATTTATGTAAAGAAACACGTTGGGCCTAGTTTCAGGGTCCTGGCTGAGTCCAAGGGCATCTCATTAAAAAAACTTTCTTCCATAAAATGTGAGACATTCCTGGACCTTTCGATTGAAATTTTTTTTTTTAAATCGGAATAGATTTATACTCGAGTTATGTACAAAAAAATGTAGGACACTAGCAGAGACTGGTTTTTAGTGCCTTAGCTAAGTCCAAAGGCTCAAAATCTAAAACGTTTCTTCTACAAATTGTCGGCCATGCCTAGATCTTTAAAACAAAAAAAAGTTTATAACAATCGGAATAGATTTACTCGAGTAATGTACAAAAAACACATATGGCCTTAGCATAGATTCGTTTTTAGTGCCCTAGCTAAGTCCAAGGACTCAAATTCAAAAAAGTTTCTTCAATAAATTGTCGGGCATGCCCAGATCTTTCAAAAAAACAAAATTATGAAAATCGGAAAATATATTTTCGAGTTTTGGTCCGACAGTGCCCAGATTCAATGCCATAAAAGATTTTTTAATTACCTTTCAGGGAAAAAAAAGTTTTTGAAAATCGGTTGAGTTTTACTCGAGTTATTGTGTTGACGGACGGACGGACATTTTTTTATTGCTGATTCGTCATCTAAGGACCATGATCGGTGGTCCCCCCCTACTCCCGGGTCGAAATTCGACTGGTTACAAACGTTGTGGTAAACGCAATAGACCCCTTTTCGAAGAACTTCGTTCTTCGTACGGGTCTAAAAATCTTTTATGGGATTGAATCTGGGCACTGTCGGCCCAAGCACCGCCGAGCTAGCGCCGTTTAAGTGGTTTTTGGAAATCTTTTCCGATTATCATAAATTGTTTTTTGTTTGAAAGGTCATGCCCGACAATTAATGGAAGAAACTTTTTGTTATTTTTGAGCTTTTGGACTTAGCCAGGGCCCTAAGCCTGAATCTCTACTAGGGTCCAACGTGTTTTTTCTACATAAATTGAGTAACTCTTATCCGATTTTAAAAAACTTTTTTCCTGAAAGATAATCATAAAATTGATTATGGGATTGAATTTGGCCAAAATCGCTCAAAACCCTCGAGGTTACGGTCGAAAATGTGGTTTTTTGAAGGTTGGTCGAACTTTTTCACTTATATCTCTGCAAAATTAGAACGAAAATTGCTCTGCAAGGTTTTAAATGACAGATGTGAACATTAGAAAATCACGAAAATTAAATTAGTTTAAATATGTTGTGTGGTTCGGGCTGTAGTGTGGGCCGAACTTATGCTACGCTACCGTACATGATATTTGGTGATTTTTCGTGAATATTCCTGTAATGATCAGACTTTTTGTGCAGTATTGCAGAGAAAAATGGGGCGAACTTTTTTGTCCATGGAAGTATAGGTAAGAGTGCTCAAGGTCGGTTCTAATTTCCGAGCTTATTTCAATGGTTTGGAGAGGTTTTTAGCGCCGTTGCTTCGCACGGGTTTTTCAATATTGCCCTTTTGGCAATTTCCAGTCCAATTTAGTGTGGACGTAATTGCATATACTTAAGAGTTAATGCGATATTTACTTACTCGAGTCTTTTTGCAACATCTATTCTGTTTGCCACATCTATTCCGATATTCCTTGTATATGTTTTCTCCTGTTATTTCCGACATGTATTACACTTTAGTCTCTCCTACACTTATATTCATTTCGAAGTCCCCACATGCGAGTTTTTGGTAGTCAGAACCAACCTCTGATCGCTTGCTGTTTTGTGGCATTAGGGATAAGTCATCCATATAAGCCAGGATTTTCATTCACCCACTTGAACATTTCCCATCTGATAATTTTGTCTAAAAATATTATGAAGAAGGAAAGCACGTCGCGTCGCGAAAATAACGGAAGGAGGAACATCTCTACTTGTTGTTTAGTTTAAAGCGCGGAGCTTAGAGTACCTCCAGAATTGCTACATTTAACTTTTTAATAACATGATTCTTCATCGACAGGTTCAAAGATTACGTGATCAATGCACAAAGCAAGCATATGATTTACAAATATCAGAAGAAAAATTGGAATCGGCTCGAGACAACTTGCTCGCTGCTCAGGAAGAGCTTCTCCAAGCAAAACATAATGAAAAGAAATGTATACAAGAAAAACTCGCTGCGGAAGATCTAATGATAGAACTTGGCAAAGAAGTGGAACGATTGCGATCAGAAAATTTACCTGCGTTACCAACCACTTCACCAGAAGCATTACGTTTAGAAGAGTTACATCAAGAGATGGAAGAACTTAGGCATGCAAAGAAATGTATGCGAATCGAATTTGTAATGTAAATTCCTTAAATATTTATTTGAATATTTCAGTGCTAGAGGAACAGAATGAAGAATTGCATGCGATGGTTCTGAACAAAGGCGTTGAAGAAGGACGACATCTTTTGAATGGTACTTCAAACAGCCTTGCCTACGAGTTAGGAGAAATGAACAATAGAGAGGTAATGAATTTCATTAATTTACACATCAAATCAACTCATTTTGTACTGAATGGGACGACTTAAGGCGGCAAGTTTTTAAAATGGATATTATTCAACGTGGGAAGACAAGCAAAAGACGTTTTATTAACATGCAGCTGAGTCGTTCATTAGAAAACATTCAATCGGTTGAAATGTTGTCAAACTAATAAATTGAAAAAATTCCATTGTCTCAACGTTATGTGTTACGCCACTACTTTTCATATTTATTCACTGAATGTTTAATAGCGGTTTCCATTCTCATTTCCAATTTAAACATTTAGCTATATGATGTTAAGGAATTCTTGAAATTCAAATTTTTATCTGGCACTAAGTTGAATCTGCGTTTCAATTTATTTGATAGTCCGTTTATAAGTCAGCGACTTACGGGAATGGTCCTTCTTTATAAACAAATGCAATTTTTTTATCGGAGTGACTTTTGGCACTCGCGTGTCATTATCCAGTCCTCATTGAAGTATACTATTAGCGCTCGCGTGCCATAAGCCAGTGCAAACTAGCTGATGCTATTGGAACGCGAGTGCCATTAGCCAGTCCTCATTGGAGTATACTACTAGCACTCGCGTGCCATTAGCTAGTCATCACCGGATCATGCTATTGGCACGCAAATGTTATGTTTCTACTAGAAAACAAGAAAACAAAATAAAACGTAGGGCTACCTACGCCAGACCCGTACGAAGTCAGTATAAAACATAAAAATCTCAAACTATTAATGCATTGTAGATATATTCATCTATTAAGTTATACAAAAATTTACGAAGTACGAAATTTCTTCAACATATAAAAAAAGAATTTCATAGGTCTTTGGCCGCACTACATTCGAGGGGTTGTACTTAATTTTTTTTTGTCAAATAATCACAAGAAAACGCCCTTTTTCATCTTTTCCCGACTGATGAAGTTTGTAAAATCCGTTGTATTTGCGCCTAAGTTGCAATTTTTCATGACATTATTTTCTTAACCAAACTTTATAGAGTTAAATGCACTTGGCATATTATCGTCTAAACTGGGTAATTTCACTTTATTTAGAACATCTAAAGAAGTTATAAGAAAAGCGATAACATTGAGTCTAATATTACTAATTTGCATTAATTTGATACTCTAACATGAGAAATGATAAGAGCAAGGTTGGGTTAGTGACGTTACTAGCGCCGCCGCCGCTAGTAGCGAAGCTATTTTGCCAGTCACTTTGTGGACAACGATTCGCGCAGAATAAATCAATTTGCTATTGTAACTGTTATTAACTTTCGTTGACAGCTGTATAATATACAGCTGTCAACGAAAGCTCAAAACAAAATAGATTCGAACTTTGTTTTTATGGAAGTGATCGGCAATTTCATTAATATTTTGCTGGGTGAGGGAGTCTGGAGTGACTTTAGTTGAATCAGATCCTGTTTCATTCACATAATTTAGATTAAAAACAAAATTTCAATTCGAATTTCGTTTTGACAGTGGCGCAGACTGACTGTTCGAAAACACTGTTCAAAACACTATTTACATCTGACTTCAAAAAAGACAAACTATGAAACTATACCGAATTTTTAAGATGACAGTATTGAAAACGTGACGTAACTGGTCCTAAAACTCCTCCCCCCGTTACTTATGTCCGGTTTTCGTTGACCAGCTTCTCAGATGAAAAGTAGATAAATCTGCAAAATTTTGAATGTGTAAAATTAATAATTTTTATACCATTCACAAAGTGCGCACGCTAAAAACACAGTTTTTTGATACCATCCCCCCTCACACACATAGATTAGAATGTGTGGAAGTACGGTTTTGTCAAACTTTCTCCCCTTGAGTAGCGTGTGTACTTTGTGAATGGCCCCTTAGGGGCTTTGAGACCATCCATAAATCACGTTTGTTTTTTTTTTTGACTTTTTAGACCATCGTCTCTCCTCTTGTCATATTTTGTCTGTTTTTCCAATCCTCCCATCAAAACAGAAGTCATGTTTTAATGATGATCAGCGCAGCTTCCAAATGTCCCAGAAATAATAATTTAGAGACAAACACGTTTAACCAAAGGACAATTTAATTTAGAATAAACATTTTACAAAAACTGACCACTAGATTGTCTGAACATTAGATGATTGTGGGAAACTGTGGCCATATCAAATTGTTATTATAACAGAAGGTACATTAATAGTCTTTAAGTTTGGTGAAGATGATGTTAAGTGTTATGTATTTTTTTTGATGAACTCAGTTTCCTCAAACCCTCTAATAACAGATGTAATTTATGGACGGTCCCATAAGGTTATCTTAGCTTATACTTTACATCCTCAAGAATTGTCTAATCGACTGAGGAGTCTGAGATTGAACTCTGCACCTTATTCCACACTCCACAATGATGATTCAATTGGGAGTCGGATTCTATATGGTCTCAGATCTTTGCCTCTTCTTTGGCAATATTTTTTCGTCAATGGTAATCGCAATCGAGTGAGAATAGCTATACAAAGTAGACGACACCATTTTCTTGTTGAGTTGTTTAAATTGTCTTACGCATAAAGGAAGCGATTAGTAGCTTCGTTTTATTAACATGCGTTCAAACATTCTTCCAAATTTTTCCACTATTTTTGTTTTAATTATATGAAGGATGAAGTAAATTAGACAAATTAGATTTTCCTTTCTATATATGAAATATTGATCCGAAGGCTCATAAAGAAATGAGATGGATAAAACGATTCATGCAATTTCCATTGCCAATTGACTTATGAGTTATTCTCCTTATTTGCAGAGTTCGAGTAATCTTGCATCCCTTTCTCAGGTAACTATTAAGTAGGGGAATTAACATAACAAATAGACGTAGCTACTAATTTGGTGTAATGTAATGTAAATAGTGATGCCGAAATGTGAAATAACCAAACAGCCTTTGTATAACAACGGACCCTGACAATCGAATATTTATCAAAACTTCACACTAAAAACTTCAAATCTGCATCAGCATTTTGGCACGGCTGAAAAGCTATTTAACTTCTTTGTTTTCATTCTAAACGAAGCTTTGTCCAAGTTTTTTTATTTTCATCTTCAAAAACTAACCTCTCAAAAATCTTCTCATAAAACTTCATTTTTCCTTTTTTCACATTTAAAAATCTATTCGGAGAAGAATTTACAGCAATTACAAGCTAGCGTCAATAACCTCACCAAAACGCGACGTTTCAATTTTTATCCGAGACGCACATGATACTTACCATTGAAAGATTAAGTAGATGAGCAAAAAACTTCAGTAAGTGTTATTTTGACTCGTATGGGAGTTTACTATACACGAGTCAAAGTAACACTTTCCAAAGCTAGATGCTCAAAATAATACGAGTGAGTTTGCGAACTCTCAAAATTTTTTCCGAAGTAAGGCTCTATAAGGCGCACACTTTTTTGGAGGAGGAGGGTTTAACAAATGTGAATTTTTTCCATGTATTTTTACGTGAAAAGGGGATCTAAAATCCGTGGTTTTTAGCATGCGTTTGAAAGGGCCCTAATGAATTATGTAGCAGGGTCCAGTCTATAATGTTTCGCTATGGCATACTGAAAATGGCTGTTACTTATAATAATAATAATAATCCGCCGTTACAACCCGCCCGGGTCAGAAGCTAGATCATTACTTGTTCCTCAATTTTTTGTGAGCTTTTTGCTCCTTCCTTTCCTTTCGTTACCGACGTTTTTACTGTGTTAGTGGTAAATTCCACACATTGCTGTTACATGTATGATTGGACCAAACTTTAAGAATACAATTCAAACATTTGCATGAAACAACTTATTTTGGGACTAGAACTTTATGTTTACGCAAATATTTTGATTGGTTGCAATCGATTCATTTTCCACTGATATGGAAAATTATGTTTTGTCATTATTACAACAAATTTTTTTCCACAAAAAGGAGATTTGGACCCGTACGAAGTACAAAGCTACTGTACGTTTACTACAAACAATTTTATTGTTACATGGGGTAGATCGAGGTAGGAGTGGGGGGATACTTATAGAATCAGGTGGGATAGCCCATACCTCTTAAACTGTGGCACTTAGAAACTTGCTTCCAAAAAGGAACATCCATAAAGGACGTCCGCATTTTTAGCGACTTTTTCGACCCCCCCCTGTCCTGATTTGTCCGTTTAGCCAAAGTGGACGTCCAAAATGCATCCCCCCTTCCCCCAGTCCCATTTTGTCCACTTTCGCATGATTTCCGTGGGGTGCACAATTGCATGTAACGGTTTTCCGTATGGCATAGCGAGTGGGCCAGTGGGCACGTTAGAAATGGGCGCCAAAATATTTGTAGCTACCAAGTTATCATGAACAATTTCAACGACTAAAGCACTTTTTCTATTGATTAGTAAAATTAGCTTTGTTGAAATTAAATATAGTGCGAGCGAAGCGAGCAATTTTTTTTCGGCATGCAATCAATATGAGTACCGCGACGAAAACTTACAATAAAACCATCAATATTTGCGCATGGTTGGTTGAGGTAGGCTTCTTTTGAACAGTATAAAAAATATCATTACAATCAAGATAGACGCGCAGCGAATTTTTTTTTCGCAAAATACGTTTTACCTAACAAAATTCGAGCATGTTCCTGTTTTGAGCGCGATTTGGGCGCCAACTTTTTGCCCATATGGTAAAGGAGGCACTGCTGATTCCTAAATGGATAAACCGCACTAAAAACAAATTGAAATCTACATAATGCAACTGAACGCTGTTACATGAGAAAGTTGTTGGTGACTATAATCTTAGAACGGCATTAGTTGATTGAGAAATGAGTTTGTTGGTTTCAAGAGTAGGTCTATTCCAACTGTCAAAATGACGTTTTAGGCATCAAAAATTTAGGTTTTTCTTTCGACTTTCTTTTCATCACATAATTGACCGTCACGGTGATAATAATAGTAATGGTTTCAAAACAAAACCAAGTGTAAAGTTTTTCATAGACGTTTGCACTTTATTTTTTTTTCTGTCATTAATTTCTTTTACGACTGTCATAGGGTAAGTGCACCGGTTACGAACCCCGTGCTAGTTACGAGCCTTTTTTTCTGTTCTTTTTTGAGAACAAAGGAAAAGACAATAGGAGCTCGTAACTAAAGCAATTTCTAAATAGGCTCGTAATCAGTGTTTTCACCCTATTCTGTCTCCGTTCTGACGAGGGCTACTAGCAACCTACACCGATGCCAGAACAGGTTTTAGTCTTTGAGTCAAAATCACTTGCACGATTTTTTTCCATGTCAGATTTCCGATTTTTTTTTTTTTTTCCTTGGGCACCAATGGAGTCTGTTGGGAGCAAAACCCGGTCTGTTCCAACTGTCAAACTGACGTTTTAAACGTTAAACAAAAAAAAAATTAGAAATATCCCAAACCTATTTATTTTTCCTCAATTCTATAACCCTAGTAGAATTTCAGAAAAGTTTTGTATATTCCGAATTTTTTTTTTTTTGTTTGACGTTTAAAACGTCACTTTGACAGTTGAAATAGACAGGGTTTGGCTCCCAAAAGTCTCAATTATTTGCTCGAAGATTAAAGAAAGCATTTACGGCAACTGATTTGAGGTAGAGGTAGAGGTTTAGTGGTGGCTTCTAAGGACATCATAGGAACTCTTAGCTCTTGCTTTGGTGTATGTAAAATAATTTTGTGTGTGTGTCACCAGACCAATAAACTTGCATAGGTATTATCGAGATCGAGTGGTGATTGCTGTATTCTTTGATGTACCTTTAACGCATGTCCTCTTCATCATACTTTATTATTTGTTAGTGAAATTTTATTCAAAAAATGTTTATTTACAGCTACAAATCGCATACCAAGACAAAGAGGACGAGAACCAACGTCTGAAGCATTATATTGACACAATTTTACTTAACATCGTTGAGAATTACCCGCAACTTCTAGAAGTGAAAGCAATAGACAATGGGAAGCAATAATACCAATGGTTTAAATTGAAGTCCATTGTCCAATCAAAGCAATGATGATAGATTTGTTATTTACAAATTACATTAGAAATATTTTTATACTTAAAACAATGAATTAGCGAATATTTATCTTGTTTTGTTAATAAGAAATTTCATTACACTAACTTTGTTCGGCTAGAGAATTTTTGCATAAAAACTACTGTTGAATTCAGTTGTAGTTAAAGATTAACGAATGTTGAAATGAAAACTGTTGCAATCATCAATTGAAATAATTGAATTTATTTTTATAATATTATCGTAACAATATTTGATACATAAATGAAGACGAATAGGAAAATGGAATGTAACATTTTTAGAAAT
This sequence comes from Pseudolycoriella hygida, assembly GCA_029228625.1. Lineage (NCBI taxonomy): Eukaryota > Metazoa > Arthropoda > Insecta > Diptera > Sciaridae > Pseudolycoriella > Pseudolycoriella hygida. The sequence goes on along the minus strand of CM055403.1, from coordinate 8,862,345 downwards.
TTGAAAATTCAAAGGAATGTTAACATGTTGGACAAAACTTAGCTGTTATATATACTTTCTGTAAATAATTTATTTTTTCGTTAGATATACAATTTTCTTAATAAATTTTCAAATCGAATGTACAGAATAAAGAGATTTTGAAATTCGAATTGCGTTTATTACTTGACAAGTGAAAAGAATGTCTCAAATGATGAGCAAGTTTGGGTTCGCTAACAGAAATTTTTAGCGACGCTAGCGTTAAAACTGACAAATATTAGCGACAATTTTTTTTGAAATAAGCGTGAATTAGTGGTTGCTAATAGTAGTTGCAATTCCCTTCCAGATTTAACGTTCCGGAAACCGTCAGGAGCAGCTATTCGGCAAAAGCAGTCGTCGTAGCATATATTGACAGTTGCAGCCTCAGTGATGTGTCATACGTTGCATTCCAAAGCGTTGGTCCGAATAAGGATCCCTGTGGTACTCCACCTGTGATGTCTATCGCCTTTTTTCCTTCCGAAGTATCGTCCGTTGAAACTCGTCGTTCGAAATAGAGGTAGGCAGTTACTGCAATAAAGACTAGGGCAAATAGGGAGACTGGCGAAGAGCAAAGTAAATCTTGATGTGTGAGTCTGTTGCTGAGTAAGCCTGGAAGGGAACTATATTGGTGCAGTGATCCTAGCCGAGGAATGGACGAAAAGCGGCATTTCGGTGGAACGATGAAATAAGACTTTTGCGAGTGACTTGTTTTAGGACAAAAAGGAGGATTCAAAGGGCCAGAAATGAGAGCGTCAGAGCGGTGAGGTGCGAGGAACATCGTAATGCAAAATTAGTACTGAAGCGAGCAATCCGGGCGAGTACGAGGGATTGTTGGAAGAAACTGTGCTAGGAGGCAGACGCGAACCCGTGGGGCAAAGTTTTCAGAACAGTAATGACGATGACGATAGGCACATCAGGGCCAAAAGAAAAGCTAGGTGCCATAGTGAGAGAGCTCTTCCCACAGCACGATCAAATCACATGGCCGCAAACTCCTTATGACCATGAAGCTGAAGGCAGACATGAACGGTCCATCACTGCAGAAGAGATCCAGATGGCTGCAAAAAAGTAAAGGAATAACAAGGCGCCAGGAACAGATGGAATTCCCAATGTAGTTCTGAAGACAGAAGCATGCATGAAGCCTAACATATTCAGATTGACAATGCAGAAATGCCTCGACGACGAATATTTTCCTTAAATATGGAAGAAACAGAAGTTGGTCCTAATACCAAAACCAGGGAAACCGCCAGATAAGTCATCATCATATAGACCTGTATGTTTGTTGGACGGATTGAAAAAATGCTGGAAGCCGCGACCCTGAATAGACTAAGAAAACACACAGAGAGTGAGCGCGGAATGTCAGACTTGTCAGACGAACAATTTGGATTTCGAAATGAGAGATCGGCGATTGAGGCCATTAAAAAAGTAATAGACGCAAAAATACGGGAAAACCGGGTGTCGTTACGACGATAGACGTTAGAAATGCCTTTAATAGCGTAAGCTGGATGGAGATAGCAGAGGCGTTGCATGCCATGAGAGTCCCCGATTACCTTTGCAGGATGCTGAAAAGCTATTTGGAGCGACGAGTGCAAAATTGCCATACTACTGAAGGGAAAAAGACAGTAGAACAGGTAGCTAGACCGAATTTCTAGGGTGAGCTCAGCTCCGGGACAGAATAGGAATATAATGATGATTTTAAATAATGATTGACTTGATTTTATGCAATTCTCTTTCAATTTTGAGGTTTTTTTAATGATTAACTCACAATTATATATTTATAAGTATATAGTTTATAAGAGATTATTCGACGGAGGGATTGTTTCCATTATTGATGCAACATTTCCTCGTTGGATTTACGGAGAGATTCGTTGAATCAGATAGCTTGTTGCTCACTTTTCGTGTGTAACGCGTGAGATCATACTCCCTAATTTCTTCAGCAATGCAATGGGTGCAATTATCCCAGATGTGTTGGGTACAAACACGAATGTGTCCATCAGATCAAACCTCATGCCGTCATAATTTTGCCACGCTACATGCTATTCGACACCGGTGATTCATGCTGATGAGTGACACAACAAGCTCCGAGCCCTATATTTTTCGATATAAAAAGCATAAATATGTGAAATCAAGAAAAAATTGATTTGGATTAAAAGTCTGACATGTCTGTTCACTAAAATTCTTCTGTGCTTATGAATTTGAGAGTGAATTCACAAATACTTCGACCACCTTATGGAGGTGAATTACAAGAAGTTCCAGATTTGGAAACATGATGGTTTGTCCATTTTCGGTCCTTTCTGAGAAATATTAGCCAGAAAAAGGGGATCTTTTGTGATGCCTTTCAGGGTCCAAAGAAATTTTGAAAGGTCATGCTTGGGCGTTAGGACTTCTACGCTAAGCTGCGACCCTAGAACGTAAGGGCCGTACAACGGAATCGCTATTACACGGTACTCTTTAAGATAGTAGTCATCAGACTTAGGAAGAGTCTCAGAGTTTGGTGAAACGAACAATTTCTATAAAGAAATTTTTTCGATAGCACGTCATCCGGCCTAGTTTTGGCACTAAATAGTAAAAAAAATTAAGGGCCATACTATAATATAGCTCTTACACTGTATACTTTAAGAGATGGAGCTTTAATAAGTTAGGAACTTCAGAGTTTAGTGAGATGGATGATTTCACCGAAGAAACTTAACCGCTACCACCTCAACCGGCGAGCTATGGTCCTAAATAGGTCAAAAATTAGAAGCTCTACCATAAAATATCTCTTACCCGGTACAGTTTAAGGGATGGAGATTTGGTGACTCAAAAGATGTAAGAGATTAGTGAGACGAACTATTTCGACGAAGAAACTTTTCTGCTACTACCTAATTCGGCTGAGCAGTTGCCCCAGGTAGGTCAAAGAATTAAGGGCTATGCCATCAAACAGCTCTTACATTGTGTACAATTTAAGAGATGGAACTGTGGTGAATTAGAAAGAGTTTCAGAGTATAGTGAGACAAACTCTTTTGCCTAAGAAAGTTTTTCACTAGCACTTCATCCGGCCAAGCTCTGATCTAAAATAGGCATAATATACACTATACTTTATTATGTACAAATATTAACTAATTTCGTTGGTATTTCGTCAAATTGTTATGTTTTTGTGCGAAATGTCTCTCGTAAATACTGAGATAAACAATTTCATTGCATATTTCCTTAATTTAGCATCTTCGACATAGCCAGCGTTTTGTTTTGTGAAAAATGGTTAACCTTTTTGAACCTGAATATGAAACTTCGTTTCATGTTTGGAGCTTGTAGGTACTCTTCTGGATGTAAGAAATATTTTTCGTCTAAATTGAAATCAACGAAAAATTGAGAATAGCCACATAACACAGTTGATGCAATGCATGTAACGTGCTGTGAGGCTAATCGAACCCGGTGTCGAATAGCACCAGCTGTGTTGTTGGTACCTTGGTAAAGTACCTTGGAGTTATGCTGGACGACCGCAGAAATTTTAATAGTCATGTGTACTACGCGTGCGAAAAGGCAATAAAATACACTGCTAGCAAGCGTCGCTAGGGTATATTGCGCTAGGGGGCACCAGCAAGGATACAGGCGCTAGATACGAAGAGAAGTCGGAGGAGGCTAAATAGAGCCCAGAGGCTGGCAAGTATAAGAGTATCAAAAGCGTACCGAACGATACCTCTAGTGTCATAGCAGGGACGAGTTATTGAAACAGTGGTGGCAAGAGTGGGAGTCCTCGGACAACTGAAGGTAGACCCCCAAGCAGCAATTCTGAAAACTTTAACTTGTTAGTTGCCACAGCGTTTGGGTAGCTCTGCGATAACTGGTGAAGACGAGTTAACGCCGGGCTATAAAATAACCTAGGTTGAGAAGCTGTTCTGTAAACGTGAATCAACTAAAATGTTTCAATTTCATTTTGTATTGATCACTGAAATTTAACTTTTTTGTTACATCACAGATGTGGCGGGGATTGGGTAGTTAGGTAGGGTAGCGCTTGATAGCATATGAGCGGAGTGTGGTAGTCCGGGCGTGCAACTGTCTAACTATCAAGTGCTCTTTTTACGTCCACGTCGTAGTCCCTGGGACCTCAATTCTCTTCGGAGTTTTGTGCTAAACTTAAGAGTGCTACCTGACAACTTGCCTACGGGTTGTCGGGGAAACGGATCAGTGATCCTCGTAAAAAAATCACAGTTCAAGAAACTCTACAATGAGCCTCGGATAAACGGACGGATTCAACAACGACGACCACGTTGGAGAAGTCTGGCCCAGGATCGCTCCAGATAGAGAAACGTTGTAGAGTCAGCCAAAACCCGCTTGGGTTAGAAAGGCTGATAAACAAACAAACAACAGGTGTGGCAACTAATAAGTTATGGTTTTCAGGATTGCTGCTTGCGCCATGGACTCATACCAAACATAACGACATGGGTACAGAGGAAACATGGAGAGGTTAGCTTCCAACTGACACAGTTTCTTTCGGGCTACGGATGCTTCAGGAAGCACCTGCACAGGCTCTGATTCACAGGGTCACCTTACTGCACGACATGCGAGAGGGAGGAAGAGACTGCGGAGCACGTGTTATTTGTCTGCCCCCGCTTCGAACGAGAGCGAGGTGAGCTGATGACGGCGAGTAGGTCAGAGGTAAATGCCGAAAACATATTATCGAGATGTGCCGCGATGAGGAGTTGTGGAGAGTAGCGGATAATGTAGCTGCAAAAATAATGGGGAAGCTGCAAAGCGCATGAAGAGACGACTGCCAGTTGATCTGAGAGAGTAAGTGCGAAAGCACAGCTACTCCTCGAAGTAATGCTCTGAGGCGTTTCCGGGGAGAAGAGAGCATGGAGAGTAAGGAAGGAGGTTTTAGTTGGTAGGTCATTGAAGAATGGAATCCAACACTACCTTGGTCCAGGAGGACCGGGTGTTTATGAAAATTTCCTCAACCTTATAAAAAAAATCCTGCCCTTGAGTGAAACTAGGAGGAGTAATAGTAGTAGGCAGTGAGACGGAATGGCACTGGAAATGATGAAAAAATGATACAAAATTCGGATGGGTAAATCAACATTACCGTCACACAGTGGCAAACTAATTTGGTAATAGTAGCGTCTTAAATTATGTACTGCTCAGGATTTTGAGATATAAATTTTTACGCTAAAGCAAAGTTGTTCCTTTGTGAACTTTATTTCCACCCATTTTATTTCTGAAGTTATGTATGCACAGAGTAAAATTGACAGAAATCAACATGTCATAACTTCTGACAAAAAATTGGTGGTAAAAAAGTTCCTAAAGCAAACTTGTTTCTCATTTCAAGCTGACCAACTTTGCTTTAGCGTAGAAATTTCTATTTCAAACTTGAGAAGAGTTATACAATTTAGACCGGAAGACTGACATTTCCAGGGAATGTCGACTTCAACACTTCCTAACTTCCAAAATAAAATTGGTGGGAAAAAAGTTTCCAAAGGAACCTTGTTCCTTATTTCATGCTGAACAACTTTGCTTTAACGTAAAAATTTTGCCCTAATTTGCATTGGAAACTTGGTGTGAAAGAGACAAAAAAATTTTTATGGACTGTTGCCACTGTTGCATAAGTTTCGTTTTCTCTCTTTCTTGTGCAAATGACGGCAGACCAATTAGACGGAGACTTGTTTGCAACACTTCAATTTCAGCTGATTGTTAACATAAATCAGAAACGGACTCACCTAAAAAAGCAGATTCTTACGGAATAATTCTTTTTATTTTTATTAATTGAAGACTTTTTCGCAAAAAATTTACAAGATAAGATAGAAACCTGGTTCCGACTCTAGTATTCATCATTGAATGGCCAGTCTGGATGACTCTTGTACCTAATGACAAAAATGTTCAATAAATAATGCCGGACGTGCATCTCAAAATACTTACGTGGTCAAAGGACAAATTCTTCCATTGCAGTCAAAACTATCAAGAACAGCAACATCGTCATCTGTTAAGCTGAAATCGAAAACGTCAAAGTTGGAAATGATACGGGACTTCGTAACCGATTTGGGAATAACAACATGTCCTCGTTGGATTTGATACCGTATTAAAATTTGAGCTGCGTTTTTCTTGTATTTCGTTGTGAGAGCAATGATCTAACAAAATTACAACATGAGCTGCCGAAAGTGTAGCAGAAAAAAAATTACCTTCGGGTCTTCCAATAAAACGACATCATCAGCCGTTACCCACGGTCGCTTCGGTGATCCCAAAGGACTGTAAGCTGTAACTGTTATCCCCTTTGACTTACAAAACTCACTAAGTTTCCTCTGAGTCAGATAAGGATGACATTCAATTTGCTGAACTGCCGGCGGAATACGACAATGTGAAAGAATTTTTTGCGTTTGCTGTTTATTGAAGTTTGATATTCCGATACTTTTAGTGAGACCATCATCGACGGCCTTTTCCATTTCTTTCCAAGTGTCCACAAAATCAGCGTAAGAATACAATGGATTTCCTTGTTCGTCCTGTGGAAGTAAATCACCTCCTTCTTTCAAAGCGAATGGCCAGTGGATTAGGTACAAATCAAGGTATGAAATTTGCAGATTTTTAAGTGTTGTTTCCAGCGCTCCTCGTACAAGATCAGGTCGATGAAATGTATTCCAAAGTTTGCTTGTGATAAACATTTCTTTCCTGTTTAAAAAATGGATGTAACATGTTCCAAGAATCGACTAGGGATACAATTTGTCTTACCTGGTAACGACGCCTTCCTTAATTTTCGCACTAAGAGCATCGCCGATCTCATGTTCATTCTCGTATACGTGAGCACAATCGATGCTACGATAACCAGCATCAATAGCATCACAAACAGCTTGAGTAACTTCACCAGGAGGAGACTAAAAATTGAAATAGTAGAGTTTTGAAAAAATAACTCTCAACGTAGAACTTTTTCTTCTTTATTTTATTTTGTTAAACTAGCATCAGAATATTTACGAACTTTTTCGAATTTTTAAAGAATGTTGATTTCACACGATTCACAAAGGTGAACATGTATAGTATCTATTCAGAGTAAATAACTTCTACGCGAACGCATTAAAGTGAGACAACCAGATAATAGTACTTTATTGGTGGGCGAGAGAAAATCGAGGTTTTCTTCTAATGTAAATATTGTACATAACGAGTGAGCGTAGCGAACAAGTGAGAGTACAATATTTACATAAGAAGATATCCGAGATTTCTCACGCCCACCAGTACAATATTTTATTTCATAAGGCGAGAGAATATCGTACGTTATTCATTCGAGCGCATGAATGTGATAGCTGCCAGAATTTATCACTGTTTCGAAGTGTCAGGGTCCTGGGTTCGAGTCACGGCGGCTGCAGGTCTTTTTTTCAATTTTTTTTTCCAATATTTTTTTTTAATTCTATTTATTTATGTTTTGGTCGTCACGTGAAATTACTTTTATTTGAACTTTTGAACATTTGAACTTTGCTCTGTGAAAAAACATTTATGACATAAATAAAAACTGATTCAAATACAAAACGAACCAAAGGGGCCATCCATAAATGACGTCCAGTTTTTTCAGTGCTGCCAGCACATTTAAATTGTTAATAACACGATAAATATCTATTCTGGCGAGTCAAATGTGTGTTCTACCCCCCTAAATACCCGCTCTATTGGGGGGTAGGACACATGTTTGACTCGCCAGAATGCATCTTTATCAAGTTATTAACAATTTAAATGTGCTGGCAGCACTGAAAAAACTGGACGTCATATATGGATGGCCCCAAAACTTAAACAAAAGCTACTATATGCTTCTGCTACTATATGCAACAGACAGTATCAACAAAATTTGGTCGTAACAAATGACCGTATTGGGTCAGTGGTTAGCATTCTATCCTTCTGATCTACATGCCGTGGGTTCGAGCCCGGCGGCTACAGGTCTTTTTTTTCAATTTTTTTTCCAATATTTTTTTTTTAATTTTATTTATTTGGTCGTTTTGGTCGTCACGTGAAATTACTATTTTCATATAGACATTTGAATTTTGCTCTGTGAGAAAATCACATTTATAACATAAATAAAAACTGATTCAAATACAAAACGAACAAAAATACAAATAAAAAAAGGTAAAGAGTTTGAAACGTTTGAAAAGATAAGAATATCAATTGGGAGTTGCACGTACATACAATTTAATGAAGCAGTACGGCATGTAGAAAGCAACTTAAGCATAGACCCGCACATATCAGAATAGATATGGCAAACAGAATGGATGTTACAAAAAGACTCAAAAATATAAAAATGAGCAGACCATTGATTTCGTTGGCCGAAATGTTCTCCCCTGCATCATATAAAAGTACTAAAAGCTCAAAACAGCTAACTTCCATGAGATGCAATAAATCTAAAATCAGGTAATACTAAAAAATTGTCCTCAATTCCTGACTAGTCGCTTTTAGTGTAGTGACCATTTTTTGTGAACTGTTTACAGCTGCTTACAAGCTATAAAATTCAATTATCAATTTATCAACAATTATTTTAAAATGTTAAGTCACCAAAAAATGTCCTCAATTTGTCCTAACCGATAGTACTTTTACTTTTAAGATAAATTGATCTTATTGATCTAAAAGTCAAATTCAAAAAGCTCAAAAATGGGAAAACCCCCAAACCTTTTACTTTTTCACAAATCAACTATACAAAAGAATTGTCCTCAATTTGTCCTTACCAATAGTTCTTTTACTTTTGAGGTACATTAACTGCATTGATTTTTAGTACTAAAAGTCAAAATGCGAAAGCCATCAAAACTTTTACTTTTTCACAAATCAACTCCTCAAGTTGTCCTCAATTTGTCCTAACCTACCATACTTTCAATATTTTGGCACCGTTGACTTTATAAGGTTCTATATTACCAAATGAATTATGATTTAGTGGAGGTGTGACGTAGACTACAAAAGGACTGATATCTCACAAAAGCCACAAAAGTGGAGATGTGACGCAAGTCTAAAACAGAAAACGCCACATTCCTTCTGATATATGTCCCTTTGTTAGTTGCGTCACGTTTCAACTATGTGTTTTAAAAGCGACTAGTCAGGAATTGAAGACATTTTTTTAGTATTACCTAATTTTATATTTATTGCATCTTATGGAAGTTAGCTGTTTTGAGCTTTTAGTACATTTAGTACACATCTGGTGTGGGTGCCTGGTGCTAGTACAATTTTTTTAGATGTACTAACTGAAAGGACAAATTGAGGACAATTGTTTTAGACAACGAAGATGTAAGTATCACAGAATATATATTGAAAAACCCGTACGAAGCAACGCTGAAACAAAAGAATTCTTTTGTTTTATTTGTAGGACTGGTTTTTATGAAAATTACAGTGGAACGGCGCAAACAACCTCTCCAAACCATTAAAATAGGACCAGAATTTTGAAAAGACCTAGGGCGCTTAGGAGAGGCCTCTGACCCATACTTCCATGGACAAAAAATTTCGCCTCTTTTTTCTCTACAACACTGCACAAAAAACCTCGCGTAGCGTGGGTTTGGCCCACACTAAGGATACTACAGCCCGAACACAGCAGATTTTTCACTAATTTAATTTCCGTGAATTTCTAGTGTTCACATCTTTTATTTTTAATCTTGAAGATCGATTTCCGGTCTAATTTCGCATAGATACAAGTGAAAAAGTTCCACCAACCTTCAAAAAACCACGTTTTTGACCACTTTTTCGACCTTAACGTCGAAAGTTTTCGACCGATTTTGCTTAAATTCATTTCCGTAATCAATTTTTTGATTATCTTTCAGGAAGATTTTGAAAATGGAGTAAGATATACCCGATTTATCACGGTGGGCCCTAGTAAAGATTCAGTTTTAGGGCCCTGGTTGAGTCCAAAAGCTCAAAAGTAAAAAAAGTTTTTTCCATAAGTTGTGAGGCATGCCCAGACCTTTCAAACAACAAATTATGAAAATCGCAAAAGATTTACACGAGTTATGTGCAAACCACTTAAACGGCCCTTCAACGGCCTCAATTCAAAAAAATATTTTTCAATTACCTTTCAGAGAAAAAGAAAGTTTTTGAAAATCGGTTGAGTTTTACTCAAGTTATCGCGGTGACAGACGGACGGACATTTTTTTATCGCTGATTCGTCATCTAAGGTCCATGATCGATGCTTCCCCCTACTACCGGGTCGAAATTGGCGTGGTTACAAACGTCGCACTTCGTTCTTCGTACGGGTCTAAACATCGGTTTACAAAATTTTGAATCACTTAAACTACAAATAAGTTACACGTAATTCTTCAGAAGAACAACAAAAATTGATTACATTTACAAAGTCACAAATTTCGAAAAAATATTGGGAAAAATACTTACATTCCATGTTCCAAGTCCAATTATTGGCATATTTTCGCCATTGTTCAGTAAGACGTTTGGTACTTTCGGTGCCATTCTTTCAATTTTTACAAAATAAAATGTTCAGCAAAGCTTTAAATTTAACGAACTTTTGCAATCGGTTCTAAGCGATTATTGTAAACAAAACGACGTTAGTGGAGAGACTAAACTACACTATACACTTTTCAATCCAATTTATAGCATCGTCCAGCCGGCAACATTAAACAAATCATTATACGAATATGTTGTAAGCAGTTATTTTCCTTTCATATGGATCGTATAGTGATGAAAATTATGATAATTTTAAGAAGCACTCAATTCTCAGATCATTTGATCGACGAGTGATGGTATTTTTAATCGAGCCAGATACAAAGATTATTGAGATTTGTTTTCATCCTCCTGTTTTCGTACTACTGTGAATTCAAAAAGTCTTCGTACATTCCTTTGTTGTATGTTCGACGACTCTTTGAATGCATACATAAACATATGAAGGGACCCGTACGTATCAGAATAGATGTGGTAAACAGAGTTGATGTTACGAAAAGACTCGAACGTATTTAAGTAAATATTGCCTTAACTCTTAAGTGTATGAAATTGCGTTCACGTTAAGTTGTATTGGAAATTGCCGATAGGGCCATATTGGAAAGCCCGCCCGAAGAAACAGTGTAAAAGAACCTTCCCGAAAGCACAAAATTGATCTCCAAATAGACAAAAATGTTCGCTTCAATTTTGTCTGCAACATAGCAAAAAACAATATTTTTTTTAGGGCCGACTTTACGCTGACGTAGGGCAATAAGGAAATGCCTCTGACACATACTTCCATAGACAATAATGTTTCTCTCAATCTGCTCTGCAATATGACAAAAAAATGTTTTTTTGGTTAGGGCTGAACTTAGGACCGACCAGAGGACCAAATTTGTTAATGAATATAATTCGGTACTCGGTTACCTCTCAAATAGAAAAAGAATCAACAAAATCGGTTAGGATTTGCCCGACTTATGTAAACAAAAACATGTTTCAGAGTCCTGGCTGAGTCCAAGGGCATCTTATCAAAAAACTTTCTTCCATAAAATGTGAGACATTCCTAGACCTTTCGATTATAATTTTTTTTTGAAAATCGGAAGAGACTCGAGTTATGTACAAAAAAAACGCATCCCTAGCATAGAATAGTTTTTAGTGCCCTAGCTAAGTCCAAGGGTTCAGATCTTTCAAACAAAATAAAGTTTATGACAATCGGAATAGATTTACTCGAGCTATTTACAAAAAACAGAGACTCTTTTTTAGTGCTGTAGATAAGTCCTAGGGCTCAAGATCAAAAAAAAATTCTTCCATAAATTGTCGGCCATGCACGGGTCTTTCAAACAAAAAAAATATATGAAAATCGGAAAATATTTACTCGAGTTATGGACAAAAGACCAAAAACCACTTAAACTGCCCTAGCTCGGCGGCCCTTGAGCCGACAGTGCCCAGATTCAATTTTATAAAAGATTTTTTGATTAACTTTCAGGGAAAATTTTTTTTGAAAATCGGTTGCGTTTTGCTCGAGTTATCGTGTTGACAGACGGACGGACGGGCGGACATTTTTTTTATTGCTGATTCGTCATCCAAGGGCCATGATCGGTGCTATCCCCCTACTCCCAGGTCAAAATTCGACTGTTTACAAACGTCGTGGTAAACGCATAAGACCCCTTTTCGAAGAACTTCTTATCTTCGTACGGGTCCAAAAAGTACATTAAAAGAATGCGAATTGGTTAATATGCAGTCGAACAATGCTCAGGTGTATATGTCGCCGGGAAAAGTGGGGTATCCTCGATACCGAGAAATTTGGGAGCCACTTATTGTTTAATTAGGTTACGGCATGTATGAAACGTATTTTTGACTGAAAAAGACATTATATTGAACAAAAAATTGTTCTACAGCATTCCTCTAAAATCTAAATCTTTCATTTCCATCATTTATTGAAATTTTTGTTAGTGGTACAGAGAAGGTACGTTTGACAGCCGCAAATAAAACTCGGTGACGTGGCTGCAAATTGTGACTTCCTATCACTTCTGTCTATAAATAGTTATAGTTATGTTTAGGGAATAAAAATTACAAAAGCTACAAAAACTCATCGGCCGTTTCGTTTTCGTATTTTAGGCGGTTTAACACTAAAAATCCACATACGAATTAACGAGAACCCACCAGTAATTTGAAGAGTCATGTTGTGTTGTGGAATTTTTTTTGCTAAAATTAACGTTTTTTATCTATTAACTAACCTAACACTAACCTAATTGACATTCAATCGTTCTTGTGGTGAAGAAGCCCATCATTTTGCTCTCTTCTGCGGTTTCTAAGCACTTTAGTCTCTAAAACGTCGAGCATGTGAGATGTAAAACATGCTGCTTTGAAACACTTTAACGGATATGAAATTATTCGCTAATTTGCACTTCTCATTCCGACTCTAATTGAATTATTTATTTTACTTGTAACTGCAATCTGTAACTAGAGCAATTAAGCTACGAACGTAAGGTGCAGGCGTGAAAAAATTAGGTCGAGATTTTATAGAAAGGAAAAGCGAAAATGTTTGACGCCAGGGTCATTCTTTGTGAAATCACCCAAACTCAAAATGACGCGAGGAACCTAATGAAATTGTGTCGGGTGATAGGGCTAATTGATATAAGAAAATTGTGGAAGACATATTTCCGGGGAGAGTCTTAGTTTAGCTGGAGCGACTACTCAAAAATTGCACTAAAATCGGGTACAGTCATTTCTTTAAAATTCTATAACTTTTTACGGATAAATCCGATTAAAGTGACTATGGCTGATTTAGACAGACGTTAGATGAAGCTTTGAGTTAAAAACGAGATCGATTCGAAAAAGTCAATTTTCTTATATCAATTAGCCCTACCACCCGTCACAATTTCATTAGGTTCCTCGAACGTGTCATTTTGAATTTGAGCGATTTCACAAAGAATAACCCGTCAGTCGCCTAAGCGACATCATCCCAAATTTATGTCACGTTTGATTTGAGAAAACGTCTTTTAAATGATTCCATTGATAATAGTGAACTTTGAGTCCTATGCGTTTACCACTACGTTTGTATCCAGTCGATTTTACGGGGGGAGTATCAATAATGGACAGCAGAAGCCGAATCTGAAAAATTTCTGTTTGGTAAACACGATAACTCGTGTAAGACTTGACCGATTTTCAAAATTTTTTTCTTCTGAAAGGCAGTACCGAAAGCCGCCCAGGAGGTTTTGGCTGTTTTGCACATAACTAGAGTAAATCTCTTCCGATGTTCAAAAATATTTTTTCTTTGAAAGGTCTAGGAATTGTGGAGCTTTTTTTTGATTTGCCCAACTAGTTTTTCCTACCTAAATTACCCGAATTTAGTAAATCTTAATAAAAAAACTGAATATAGAATTGAATTTAGTTAACATCTATTACGAAGTTTCGAAGTTACTGTCAGAAACGTGGTTTTTTGAAGGTTTTGAGTGGAAGATATGGTCCCCAGTATATCAGGAAAATTAAATTAGTGAAAATCTGTTGAGTGGATCGGGCTGTATAGGCTCCTAATTGTGGGGTGACTTCCTCTACACAATATTTGGTGGTTTTTCCTGAATATTCCTTTAATGATGCTATTCATCAAGGAATACAATAGGAAATTCCAGCTAGAGCCAAGTGTCAACATCCTATTTCTCCCTGATGAACATAACGTTTTTCATATTTGCTAGTGTTTTTTGAATATTTACGAAAAAAATTGTTCATTCACTTTGATTTAATGTCCCTACACGTTTACCTTAGTTGAAACATGTTTGAGCCATAGAATCCACTACTTTTGTTAAGAAATTTTCCATTTCCTCCTATAGTCAAACGAATTAATATCTACACACCATATTCCACATACTCTGGTGCTGGTCACGCATTCTATTCGTGAAACGAACAAACAAAATAAAATGCTAATAATTGTAATGTTACCCAATGAGTCTAGATTAATGGAAAACTCCACTCGCTGATTCAACCACGATCATCAAACAACAACAAAAAAGTTAATATTTATTATGCTGACCTTGTTCGTTGAATTCACTTCGATATTTTTTTTTTGCTACACATACAGTGCATACGAAACATAATTTGAACGTTAAAAATAAAGAGTTCATTCAATCAATTAAATCTGATTAGTAGAAAGTGTCACAGAACTTCATCCGAATTATAAGGGTCATCTAATTCTGTATGGAAATTTTGTTTACTCTTATGAAAATTATATGTGTTTTATGATTATAAACTCATAATAAACGTCGCATATCGTGAGCTTTGGGAAAGTTACTGTTTTGTATATACCTTAGTGCAGCAGGGTTAGCCGATATTTTTATTTTGCTCGGTGGAGTCTTTGGTTGACACATCATAATGATATTCGTGTGCAAGTTTTACTTATTTAATTTCATAACGCTTGCCATGCCATTGCGTCAATACTTTTTAGAACCGTCCGAACGTACCTAATTTTCTTGCCCGCACGATTCGACCCCAAAAATTTTTTCAGAAAAAATTCCCACCCGTCCGAAATATTTTTAAGGACAAAGGCCAGCTCGAATTCTTTGTAAATTTTCGTGCCCACCTGAATTTTTTGTAGGTCTATTAAGTATTTCTACAAATTTTGATAATAGTAGATTATGCACCTCTTGCCAAAACTGTTATTTTGACGCGTGGGACATATATCGAGAAAAGTAAATTTCCCGTAGGGGGATAAGTTCGAGATTATCGTTCTTGATAGATAAAATATTATTTCAACTTTATTTCATTGGCATTTTGAATTAAGTATGAAAGTTGAAAGATGAATTGAAACGGAAAGTTGTTGGCTATTATGAGAGTGGAGAATGTTGAACGCCCGATGAAGTGCGCGAAAAATTTTGGCCCGAGTTTTGTACTTTGCTAACCCTTCCGAAGTAAGTTTGAAGCACACAATGTCATACGACCCGCACAAATTATGTCAGGTCTGAGGTAAAATCGAAGAGCAAACTTTTGGTCAGTACTGACATCACTCTGAATTTCATGTTTCGATGGTTTTCCTCAGCGTCTTCTACAAGATATCAAGAATTAACTTTTAGTTCCTCGGCCATCTAGAACCGATCTAGAGCCCTAACCGCTAGGATCCATGGTACATACCTCAAAGGTACTGTATGCCTTTGTGATATACTGAAAGTTATTCAGATCTTTTAGATAGCAGCCATGGCAGAATTACTTTCGCTGAGGTTGTGTGGTGTAAATGAAAATGTTTACAAAACAGCGTTGGTGGCGCCACTAAGCCAACTGCAGCCATATTTGTCATTACCCAGTCACCATCCCAACAGGAAGAAGCAACTTTTTCTTTCACACTGACCCCCTGTGTGTTCAGAGTTCAAAGCAATGCTAAGTTGGCACCGCTGTCCCTGCATCTGGATAGAATGTGCATGACGACAGACATACTTTCATGAGAGAGAATGAATGTTGAGAGAACAAAACGTTTCACTCAACATGGGTATGCTATCCAGACACAGTAGTGCCAACTTAGCATTTCGCTAGCTGTGTTGGAATATAAATTTTCAAGAAGTAGCACGGGTGGTTACCACCAAAGACAACGACGTTATCCACTAGACATCGAAAAACATTTGTATTGATCTAATGATTAATTTAGGACAGGTTTGAACAAAAACACTGAATATTTTGCATATCATTTTTTGTGCCGTAGACATTTTTTACCAGTTGAAAAAGTCGAATTTTTGTTGAAGGACCTCAAAATTTTAGGTTTTTCACGATTTTATCAAAACCCACAACTCGGATTTTTTGGAACTTTCAGTTAGTGAAACACATCCCCGAAGGCTATCAATTCTGATAGTATACGATTTTGTCGCGAATTGATTTTTGTATGCAAAATTTGCATAAGGTTAAGTTAAAATAAGCACCTAAGCCGCTGATGGGCCTGTTGTGCCTTCCCATGGTGGATTACCTAGATCTTATTTGCACGATTAAGGTAATCCAGAATGTTGCTGGGCAGGAAGCTCCAGATAATGTTGTGAGGCAAGATGTAAGTCCCAAGGCTTTTGGCTCGGACTGTTATGTATATGCTGGGCATTTACATAGAAAGTGTTCAGCTGTTTCTGGATGGCCACATTGTGCACAATATGCAGTGCTTACCACCCCGATAGTGCAGGTGTCTGTTGAGGGGGCAGTGCTCGGTGAGAATTCCAGTCATGCGTCTAAAGTTCCAGGGACCCAAGTGAGCGTGACTTGGCTGTCGTTGGCCAGTTGTTGGAGAAAATTAATATAGACCTCCTTTGAAACTACCTTTAAAATTTTCTTACCGCTCTGCGAGATTCCGGCAATTTCGCATTGTAAGATGTTGGCCTGTGGCCTGAGATCGGAATGATAGTGACTTGCTTGTTGATTTGCAATTGAGGACAATGGATTCCTGATCCCGCAAAATTATAACATTTCGATCCATCTGAGAAGTAGGTAAAGCGATTATTGCTTAATATTGAGCATTCGTTCCTCCACTCATCCTAAGAAGGGAATTTCAGCTCGAAATTCCTATCGAAGCAATATACTGGGGCTACGACATCGAACGGCATTTCGAAATATGGTGTTTCTTGTACCATTTTGTTCCATAGTGCTGCATGGCCAGGCCAAAATTAGATTTGATTAGTAAAGCTGATTGGTGCATTCTGAGGCATGTAGCCCTGCCCTAGCCATAGATTCGACGTAAATTTGTTGCGGCTCTATACCCAACAAGTATTCTAGCGCAGCTGTTGGACTCCTGTGACGCCAATGAGTGCTAGCCTTTGAATTTTTGACAGCTGTTTTTGCACAGACCTAACATGGCACTGGGGCCACCAAATAAAGGCCGCGTACGAGATCATCGGTCTGAGTATTGCCGTGTAGATCCACGCCATTATTTTCGGGCTCAGGTCCCGATTCTTGCCAAATGAGCTGCGACAATTCCACAGTGTAACAATTGCTTTCTGTGTGCGTATTTGAACGTGGTTGTTCCAATTCAATTTGGGTTCTAGTACAAGCCCCAACATCTTTACTGATTTGGAAAGCTCCATTTTCTTGGTAAAGATTGTGGGCGCTTAAAGCCCGTGTATGTTTTATTTCCGTTTGCATAACAATAACTAATTGCGATTATCATCAAATTTCGTTCATCTTGAATGTAGTTACGGGGAAATCGCAATTAGTTATCGAAAGCTCGTTTAAAGTGCTGACAAATGGACCTATAATGATGACTGACAGATCATCCGCAAAACTTTGAGAGAAGAAGCTCGATTCTCTTAAGAAGTCTTAATAGGCTATTTTTCACCATGCTGTAGAGAAGAGGCGATAGTACACCTCCTTAAGGACAGCCCTTACTGGTAAGAAATGATACTGGGTTAGGCCTAGCAGTAACTACTCTACTGCTGCACATTGCAAATATCCAGCTCGTGGTGGTATCGTCCACCCCGTGTTCTCGGTACACGATTGAGTGATTTAATTGAAATTCATATTGCTAAATGCATTCGATGAATTCCCCGAGAGCAAACTGGGAAGCGACTAGAGCTTTTTCAATCCTATTAACGGTGTGGGCGCTGCGCATTTCCAAGGCTGATAGACATGCTTTTTTTTTTTTTTTTTTTTTTTTTTTTCTCAAGGGTGAGGAAACCTTCAAAAGGCACCTGGTCCTCCTGGACCCAGGTAGTGTTGGATTTTTACCAACTAAAA
>CM055403.1:8813583-8843800 GCA_029228625.1 Pseudolycoriella hygida | reverse complement strand
AAGAGACTGCGGAGCACGTGTTATTCGTCTGCCCCCGCTTCGAACAAGAACGAGAAGAGCTGTTGACTGTGAGTAGGCCAGATGTAAGTGCCGAAAACATAATATCGGAGATGTGCCTCGATGAGGAGGTGTGGATAGTGGCGGATAATGTAGTTGCGAAAATAATGACGAAGCTGCAAATTGCATGGAGAGACGATCAAAGAAGACTGGCAGTTGATCTAAGAGAGTAGGTGCGAAAGCACAGCTCCTCCCCGAAGTAATGCTGTGAGGCGGTTCCGGGGAGAAGAGAGCACGAAGACTAAGGAAGGAGGTTTTAGTTGGTAGGTCATTAAAGTTAATGGAATCCAACACTACCTTGGTTCAGAAAGACCGGGTGTCTATGAAGATTTCCTCACCCTTATAAAAAAAAAAAAAAAAAACATAGCCGTTCATAGAGTGAAGTCAAAGAAGTTGATTCCTTTGGTGCAGCTATATAGGTGTAGTGTCAGTAAAATAAACGAAAGCAGCTCGCTAAAAGTGTTTCTCAATCATTGCAAGAGCAATTTCGACAGTCTGTGGAGTGTATGTGCCATTTTTTTACAATTACGTTAAATCATCGGCACATAAGTCAGCACACCACAAGGTAAAGTTTGAAATTAATGGCAAATCAACAGAATAAACATTCAAAATACACAAACCACATTAAATTGGATTGAAAATTGCACAGATTCTTGCGTTTGCCACCCCGGTGATTTACGCAACCTGATATATAAGGCCTTGGAAAAACCCTTCGAGGCAACGGTGTAGAAACCTCTCCAAAATTTAAAAAAGAAATCTTTAAAAAGATTTCAATCAAATTTTTGAAATCAATTTTTTAAAGGCATCTCACGAGAGAGGATTTGGAAAGTGCAAATGTTGACATTACATCCGCGATTGTTCAAGCATACGAATCAGCCTGTCCCCTTCTTAATCCTAAGCCCCTATATAAGAACTCCATCTGGAGTAATGAACTTGATAGGAAAAGGAAAGAGTTAAGAAAAGCTTGGAATAGAGCTGGTAAGGTAAGTGAACAGCAAAATGCAAACAGAGATTGATATAGAGCTCTTCTCAAAGAGTACAACCAGGAACAGTTAGACCTCAAGGAAAAATGTAAAAGAAAGTTTTTCGAGGAAGCAAATACCATTCCGTCTTACGCCCGAATTCACAAGCTATTGGCGAAAGATGTCACCGCTCAAGTGGGATCCCTTCTTAAGCAGTTGTTGCAAATGCACTTCCCAGGCAGTGTCCAACCTAAAATGGTAGAACAGCTGGAATCACTGAACCCATACCTCCCACCTTCTCTGGACTGGTTGGGACTGGTCTGGAATGGTAAGGACTGGTTGTTTGCTGAAAAGCTTTCGAAAAGAGTAAGGCTTACTATCGGGTCATGTCAACCTGAAAATTTCAGGTCAGGTCAAAACTGACCTGAAACCTGATATGACCTGTGAGCAAAACCTGAAAATTTTCAGGTTGACCTGAAATGAGTTCAGCATGAAAATAAAAATGTAAAAAATCTTTAATATTAGTTATGGTAAAACGCATTTTGCGAGCCTTTGCCATATGCGAGCCCCCTCTTACCACAAGAAACATTGTTTCATTTACGAATCTCGATTCTTACCAAAAGAAACATTACATCAGTGATGAGCGTCGAGACAATAGATTTAGCGTACTCGCGACTAGTCTTAAGAGGCTCCCAAGTGGCGTTTTGAATCAATGCTAATGGAATTGGACCGATGATGATACATACCAATTAATGCTCCCCTAGCACATACTGTTTAGTAAACGCCGTAAACGCTTTTTTGCGGATTTTGTATGAACCTCTTCTTGCGTTTACAGTGCAGGTGTGTAACATTTGTGGAAAGAGAGACCCAAATTTGGGATGCAAATTTCGAGTGATCCGTTCAAAACCGAAGAAATAAGGTTAAAAGTGCAAGATATTTTGTATTTTCTTGTTTTCTACTAAAACTTGATTTCCTAATAACGAATTCATTTGAAAACAACACAAATATCTTTTTACTCTCGAGAAATGAAGTAAAAATTTCATTCGACTCCTGCGAAAACTGACATTATATCAAGAGAAACCGAATTTTGGCACTCTTTCTACTAATGTTACTCCAGGGATACTTTACAAAGATCAATGACAAAATTAAAATTTACTCAAAAGTAAAAATTTTGGTCGTGAATTAAAGTAATTGACCAAAAACGTCGCACACCAATTAGTGCTGAAAATTGACAGCGATCACAGAATTGACGCTGGTTTTCACGTTTGTTTAAAAGTCATCTTAGCTTCAATTCAAACGCCATCTATCAAGAACACATAGTTAAAACATGACTTGTGGTAAGCTATAAGCGATTACCCAAAGCTAACTAATGAGAATCTATTAGATTGAACTGACGGTCATCCCTTGATCTTTCAAACAAAAAAAATTTGAAAATCGGAAAAAATTTACTCGAGTTATGTACAAAAGACCAAAATCACTTAAACGGCCCTAGCTTGGTGGCCCTTGGGCCGACAGTGCCCAAATTCAATCCCATTAAAGATTTTTCGATTACCTTTCAGGGATAAAAAGTTTTTGAAAATCGGTTGAGTTTTACTCGAGTTTTCGTGTTGACAGACGGACAGATGGACATCTTTTTTATTGCTGATTCGTCATCTAAGGACCGTGGTTGGTGGTGTCACTACAAAATCCGGAGGCACAAAATCCGGAGGCGACAAAATCCGGAGGCTACAAAATCAGTATTTTGTAGCCTCCGGATTTTGACGCCTCCTGATTTTGACGCATCCGGATTTTGACGCCTCCGGATTTTGTAACCTCCGGATTTTTCGTCCGGATTTTGTCGCCTCCGGATTTTGTGGCTCCGGATTTTGTAGGGGAGCCGTGATCGGTGCTCCTCCCTACTTCTGGGTCGAAATTCGACTGGTTACAAACTTAGTGGTAAACGCATAAGACCCCTTTTCGAAGAACTTCGTTCTTCGTGCGGGTCTAAAAATGTCCGTCCGTCTGTCAACGCGATAACTCGAGTAAAACTCAACAGATTTTCCCTGAAGGGTAATCGAAAAATCATTTTTGTTATTGAATCTGGACACTGTCGGCTCAAGGGCCAATGAACTAGGGCCATTTAAGAGGTTTTTGGTCTTTTGTACATAGCTCTAGTAAATCTTTTTCGATTTTCAAAAAAAAATTTTTTAATCAATTTATGGAAGAAACTTTTTTGAATCTGAGCGCACAATGCCCAACAATTTATGGAAAAAAACAACACGATAACTCGAGTAAAACTCAACCGAATTTCAAAAACTTTTCGTTCCTTGAAAGGTAATGGAAAATTCTTTTATGGGATTGAATCTGGGCACTGTCGGCCCAAGGGCCACCAAGCTAGGGCCGTTTATGTGAATTTTGGTCTTTAGTACATAACTCGACTAAATCTTTTCTGATTTTCAAATTTTTTTTTGTTTGAAAAACTTGGGCATAGCCGACAATTTACGGAAGAAACTTTTCTGAATTTGAGTCCTTGGACTTAGCTAAGGCACTTAAATCGAGTCTCTGCTAGGGCTCTATGTTGTTTTTTGTTTGAGAGATCTAGACATGACCGACAGTTCATAAAAGAAACTTTTGGCTGTGCTTAGGGCTGATGTGGGCCATGACGGTCCTAACCAAAAAACAATTTTTTTTTTGCTATGTTGCAGAGGAAATTGAGGAAAACATTTTTGGCTATGTTATTGTGTGTCCAAGGCCTCTACTTAGGGCCCTAGGTCGGTACTAAGGCCGACCGTAGCCCAAAAAATGGTTTTTTCTACGTTGTAGAGAAAATTGAGTAGAAGATTTTTCTATATTTGGGGGTCAATTTTGTGCTTTCGGAAAGATTTTTTTTAAACCGTTTCTTCGGAGGGGTTTTTCAATATTGCCCTAACGGCAATTTTCAATACAACTTAATGTGGACGCAATTTAATACACTAAAGAGTTAAGGCAATATTTACTTAAATACGTTCGAGTCTCTTCGTAACATCAACTCTGTTTGCCGCATCTATTCTGATACGTACGGGTCCCCTGCATATGTTTTTATTGTTGATTCGTCATCTAAGGACCATGATCGATGCTCCATCCTACTCCGGGGTCGAAATTCGACTGGTTACAAATGTCGTGATAAACGCAATAGACCCATTTTCGAAGCACTATGTTCTTAGTACGGGTCTAAAAAATAGAGAAAAACAAATCCTTGCATTCCCTGAAGGTGTTTTATGGTGAAAGATTTTAACAGCAGAAATTTCAGTTCAATTTTGAAGCGAAAATGGTTTGCGCGAAGTGAACTCTGAAGCAAAGACAACAAACCTCCAGACTTGTTGAAATATCGAAGCTGAAGGCCTTCCATTGTAACACTTAATTAAACGAATTGACACAAACTCAAAATTGCTTTAAAAACAATTTTATGTTTGACTAAATAATTTTTAATCACAGCGCGGTTCAATTTCTTTGAACCCTAGTAATGTTGAAATAGTTAATTTCATTTTGATAAGGAATTATCATCACGTAATGTGGTGTTTAACTTGCACATAAATTAATGTTGAGAAAAGAAACACTTTACCGGCAAAGATGCAGGATTAGTAAATGAATAACCAAATTAAGTAAACAAAAAATTATCAAATTAAACATTTGTTGAAGTGATGTATTCGTTTCTACGCATGCACTTAAACACACTTGCGGTTACCTTCTTGCATGTGTGTACCCAATTTGAATTAATTTCTTTTAGAAAATAAATGCTACTGAAGCAGTTAATTAAATGGATTGTAAATCATGAACTTCACACGGATTCGCCGAAATACTAACAATAACGAACGAAACTTTATATTGGATATGATTTCTTTACTAAATAGCGGCTAATTACAAAGTCGTTTCCAAATAAATGTTTTATCTTGAGTCTTTTCCGACTACAATTTGCTTTGTTAATCGGCTTGAATCACCTGCGCTTATCAGTACTTGTAGGATCTGTAAGACTGTTGAAGGTTGAGTTTAGGTCTCCTTTTCTTCCATGCGAAGTCACGTGGTGTTAGCCAGGGAAACTGTTTAGAGTGTAAAAATGAAATCGGCTTGTTAAAAAAACATAGAGCACGTTGAAAAAATGTGAACTATCAAATTTACAATGTTTTTTTAGAAGAGAATCCTCCGTGTATAAGAAATTATTCAAAACTTTAGCTCATGTACTCAGTTTGAGTGTGAAGATCGTAAGTTGCTATGAAAAATTATGGCATTCCACGTTCACTTGCGATGTTATTTCAGAGGAAATTCGTACCTTCATACTTTAACTTTTCAAATTCCTGATTCATTCATTATTTAAGTAAGAGCCATCCACGCATGATTCTGTCCTAAAAAATATCGCAAATTTGACAGTTCACATTTTTGCAACGTTCTCTTTAGAGTGATATCGAGAAAACTTCTACCAATTTTGGGCATTTTGTATACATCGCATTTTTGATTTTGACAAATGATGGCTCATTCAATTAGTCATTCAATTCTAGGAGACACTCGTTTTTCCTTCTTTTTGGATCGTATACGTTTACTACAAACAATTTTATTGTCACTTGGGGTAGATCTAGATAGAAGTGGAGGATACATTTATTATCGTCTAGAGATGACGAATCAGCAAGAAAAATGGAAGTTATAAAGTTGCTTCCAAAGGCAAAATTGTAGAGCATAAAATTTTAGAAGACGCGTGTTTCACCATTTTAAGGAAAAATGACCCAATCTTGAATTTTGACCACTTCTAGAATTGGGCAGGATGAGTCATATATCTAGAACTATGAAAGTTACTTCCAATTTCGGAGAACACGTGTTTCAGGGTTTTAGGATTTTTCCCAAATCCCGGGATAAAGCAACTTCTAGAATTGCGATGTATGTCACATACATATAAAACTACGGCAGTTTGAAGTTTGCTTCTTGAGGCAAAGTTGGTGAGAATTACATTTTAGAGAAAATAGTTTCAAGATATCTTGAAAAAACTACGTTGTACCTCTTTTTGATATGGTGCAGGGGAGAACATTTAGGCCATCAAAATCAATGGTCTCAGACGTACTTCGGTAGGGCCTTTGACATTACTTACTTACTCAACCGGCACTACAACCCATTAAGGGTCTTGGCCTTCTCAGACCGGACCAATCCGCAGCTAGCGTCTTCCAGCTGGATACTCCCATAGGTTTTAAGTCGGCAAGAGCTTTATCATACCATCTAGATTTTGGACGCCCTTCACCTCCCTAAGCCTCCGGTCTGGTTTTAAGGATTTTTTTCGGAATAAGATTATCTTCCATTCGTTGTGCATGTCCTCTATGTCGAAAATCTCTGACAGTTGGTTACGGATCCTTACTCGGCTATTAGCTCCGTTCAGTGTTAACTTGGTTAGTGAGATCAGTTTGTTGGGGATTCCAAATTCCTCCATTACTCTCCGTAGCTTACTTCTTCTAACACTGTCATAGGCTGCCTTGAAGTCAACAAACAAATGGTGTGTTTCAATGTTGTACTCCTTGCACTTCTCCAAGATCTGTCTGATATTAAACAGCTGGTCCGAAGTTGAACGGCCTACACGAAAACCATCTTGGTATTCACCTACAGAGTTTCCCATGTATGGATGGAGGCGTTGGTAAAGAATACTCTGAGCCTCGAAATTTCAGCATCAACTTCTTCCATCGATGGTTCTTCTACGTATGGTTGCGCAGTATGAAAGGGCAATTCGTTATTTTCTTTGACATTACTTTGGGTAATAAGATGCGGCAAACAGAGTTGATGTTACGAAAAGACTGGAACGTATTTAAGTAAATATTGCGTTCACATTAGACTGTATTGGAAATTGCCCGTAGGGCAATTTTGAAAAACCCGTCCAAAGTAACGGTGTAAAAAAATTCTCCGAACGCACAAAATTGACCTCCAAGTAGAGAAAAATGTTCTCCTCAATTTTGTCTACAACATAGCAAAAAACTATTTTTTGGGCTAGGGCCTTAAGTAGAGGCCTGGGATACACTTTTTTTAGATTTTCTGGTCGAGGCGGCCAACTGGCCTTGAAACACGGATCCTATGATGCTTTGTTCCTTCCCCGTTACTCTTCTACCATTCCACCTAGTCATGTATTCTGTCTTAGTTAGATTCCCACATTTAAATGTTCCCATTTCAGAACGCATAGTTGTAACCGGTACGCTGAATAAGCCTCGTCGTCTGAGCACACATACTACGATACATCTTCTAGCCTCCGGCACAAGCCGTACACGCCAAATGAATATCGCTGCTTGGGCCCGGGCATTACGACACATCTTCAAGCCTCCGACTTAACTGTGCTTATTCCAAACGAGCCCGTAAATGCAGTGTATCACAGTGTATCAAAAAGATTTACTCGAGTTATGTACAAAAAACCAAAAATCACTTAAACGGCCCTAGCTCGGCGGCCCTTGGGCCGACAATGCCCAGATTCAATCACATAGAAGATTTTTCGATTACCTTTCAGGGAAAAAAAAGTTTTCGAAAATCGGTTGAGTTTTACTCAAGTTATTCAAGTTAGTTAGTCGAATTCAAAAAGCCGTGAGTTTAAAGTGAGGGAAACTATGTCAGTTACACTCTCTCAAAATCCCCTATCTCCCTGAACTGCGAACGGTCCTAAGGAGAGGCCTCGGACTCATAGGTTAAAATAAATTGTGGACGTTTTTCTGTCATTTTAAATTCGGATGTAAAGAAGAGAAGTTCCACATTTGTTCTAAATTTAGTACGACCAGATAATAATAGGACAAAATTCAGTTTTTAGACGACAAATTAAGAACATTTAGGATGTTGAATTATTATTAAAATTCTAATTTTATTTGATTTTTGTGACGCAAAGAGCTAAGCAGCACAAAAAAAAACTTAAGTCAATTTCCTTCGATGAGGTCTTTGTATTTTTTATTTGCGTTGTGATGCTCTGAATGCTTTACCTATAGTACATTGGTTCGCTCAGCTATTGATGACGACGTGTTGCTGACCTGTAAATTGATAAAATCGTGGTTAGTTTTAGCGCACTCTACGTCCTGAAAATATTGTGTTTACTACACTAAACTCATCGCAATACCGAGCATTCGATAAGATTTTTTTCGCATTTCTGTAAATCTAAGCGAGGCAAATAAAATCGAGTTCTTCAGACTTTCGATAAGTAGAATTAAAGAATTTAATTTTTTCAACATTTTGCGCATTTTTCTTCGTCAACTATACGTTGGATTGCAATGAACCCAAATGAACTGATCAAGTTTCATTGTTAGTACCCTATTGATTCCCTGTGTGAGAAGTGCAAAATTTTGTACCTTTTTCCAGCAGGAAAAGAAGCGGCTTTACCGACCTGAGGATTATCATCAATTACATTTCCATCGTCGTCAAAATAAATGTGCTTGTAACGTCTCGTTTTCGTGAATCCGCTAACGAAATGGATTTCTTTCTTGGGCGGACCGTGGGCATTTTTAGTTGAGGTATGGGTGCTGGACAGTTACATTTTTTTATAAGCAACACGAATGAAGAATCGATAATAAGTTTTACTGAACTCACTTGGTGTCGCCATTCCTTTTAAGTTGAATTGGATCTGGGTTCATTGACCTTTTCTTATCGTCCTTCAACTCTTGTTGCACACTGAAAAGATTATAATTCCATTGCGGAAATGAAAATGAAAAACTAATTGTTGGCACTACTTTTCGATTGTTTCACACCTTGGAACCTCAGTTAGGGACATCTGTGCGATGTCTTCGTGAATGTTGTTCGCAGTACTCGAGTTTGAATAAGCTCGAAAAAAGTTTTTAACAGCCTCAACGAGCACGGGCACTGGACGGTCTAATGGAAGTGATTTTTTGAAATAGATAATAGCTGGATCACCTGAATTTGCAAAATGGAGTAGAGTCACAGCCTAAGGATCACAGTCGAAATTTACCCGGATTTATTCTGGATGCTTTGTCGGTATCTACTAATTGAGGCGGATGCACTGCGTTCTCTTCGTCACATCTTGTTATCGGAACAACTGGTGAGGAAGAATCGGTGGAATCATTTTTAGGTTCTAGGAAGTTAGTACCTGAGAATGTAAAAGAAAATTTCATCGATTGACCTATAAGGTTCTTGTATGTACTATACGACTAATCACGCAAAAACAAAATACCTGAATTTCCGGACAATTTGCTGGATAGATTTGAAGACATAATTTGAATGGCGGGAAAAGTGATCGAAATGAAAAAATTCTAATGCAAGTGTTGTTGCTGTAGGAGACGAGATATATTGATAGATAAAACAGAAACTAGAAAAAATATGTAGTCTACACAGATAAGAGTCGTGAACATTTACTTGAATTTTGACTATACAAATTGTTATAAATTGGGAGCGTCGATCTTCTAAGTTAAAAATGTCGGTCGATTGTCAAAAAGCTAAATTTTTGCAATTTGATTTAAATCTCTCTCTCTCTCTCTCTTTCTATTTTCTCGTACGCATCCAGTATCCCAGTGTCGATGATTTTTGAGCAACATTCGAACTTACCCCGCAGTTAATGATTTGAAGCGGGTACTATTTAAATGTAAAGCTAAAAAATGTTTTCTTGTCAAGTTAAAACTGTCAGATGCAGCACAACTGTGAAACGTCAAATTTAACAAAAGAGAGGAGGACAATAGAGAAATGCACCACTTCACAACTCCCCACAGATTTGACGATTGTGGCAAATTAAAAACTGTCAAGTTACAAAATTTAAATTTTCGTGTAAAGTTGTAACTTAAAAACACCTCAAACGTGACCTAACACCAGGACAGAAGTCAAAAATTTTTAAGGGAGCGCATAATATCCTAGTGTTTTTCGCCTGCGAAGAAAAGAACACTTCCAGAAAGATGAGTAATTCCAAGAACTTTACTTAAAAAAAACTGAAACATGACCTGAGACCAAGACAGAAGCTAACAATTATGGAGGAAGTAAATGAACTCCCGGAATTATTCGTGTGGGAAGAATAGAACACTCCTAGAACAAAGACGACCATTATCATCCTCAGAACTCCTACAGAATAACTTTATTTATAAGTTTCCATTAAAAGAAACACCAAAAATAATTATGGAATCGCGAACAGCGGCGACGTTCTCGAGTTCTTTCATTTAAGCATTTTTGGCTACTCTCCCTTGTCTAATTATTTCAAATTGTCATAGTTTTATGCCGGCGCATTAAAGCCTAATTAATTACCTTTCATTAAAAAAAATTTTCGCAAATCGGTAAAGAAATGACTTCACAAATGAATTTAGTCCACAACTACTACAAAATCAGCCACTGTGTGCCGGGTTGAAATTCGAATGGTTACAAACTCCGTGGAAAACGCAATAGACCCTTTTCCGAAGAACTTCTTTCGTTGACAAAACAAATTAACTTGACAGAAAATAAAATTTAACTTGACAAAAAAGTATTTAACTTGACAAATAAATATTTAACAGAACAAATGCCTCATTTTTTAAGTTTTTGAAAAGGAATGACATGACGCCGGAAGTGTCAAAATTAGGATGCGTCAAAATCCGAAGGCGTCAAAATCTAGAGACATCCAAACCCAGAGGAGCCTGTGAGGACATGTGGCCATATTGATATTGTTTCGGAATTCAATTGAACTTCACTTCTGTGGCGCATCGTGATATTGTTTGGCATTTGTTTTGTGACTTCTTTTACAATGCAGTATTTCGAAATGTATAATAATACATAAAGCGTTGTGATTCTGTGGCAGCGATCTTAACTATATAATTTAATATTAGGGGGCTCTGTCCCCTCATCCCCATGCTTGCGGCCTGCGGCGAGCTTGGATACCCCCTGCAGGCGGCCGTATGTGCATGAGGCTCTGTCCCTTAGACCCTGCAAGGGAGATAATATGTCCACGGCCTGCGGCGCAGCAGTACAGATAAAAATGTGATTCGTATAAGGAAACTGCCGCTTATGAGAAAAGTACAACTTCGCTCATATTTCGCTCGGATTTTGTCCGGATCTTCCATTTTGTACATATGACATATTCTGTCGGTGTATTTACCACTCCGTATCATGCAAACACAAGTAAATTTATTAAGTTAGTATTCTACGTTAAAAGGGATCGACATGTGAGACAACGTAAAGTGGATGAAAGAAAATCTTTGTAAACAGATCACCACATTCTAGTGGCAAATCTGTACTCGCCCAGAAACACCGAAGCATTTGTAAGGCTTCTACTTGGGCTTCAGCTGGTCCTCTTGGTTCAGCGTTACAAGAGCGCAGCATTTTGAAGAGCACAAGTACATCATACTTTGGCCAACATAGTCGATTGACTTTCATAAATTTGACTATTTAAGCTCGTTGTAAAGCTTCGCCAAATATGTTTCACATTCACTTCCCCAAAATTGACTGAAGAATAAATGAAAAACCTTTATTATCGCAAAAACAAAAACAAGGTGTGCTGCCTTCTTGAAGAAGGGTGCTTACATACACAGCATATCGATCAATAATCAAATTACAATAAAAATTCTACTTTATGTTAAACTATTTTTCGAATCCTCAATTTTTTTGCTGTATAATTTGTATGTCTTAATTAATACTTCTTCAGTTATTCTTTAACTTTCGATTTGTCAAGTTTAACTTCGTAGAAAAAGTCAACAACACTTCTCGGCGACTTCCAAACCATAGACCGCGCACTACCCAGTTTCTTTTTCCGAACGATGCAATTATATCGCTGAAGCAGGATCGCCCCTCGTTGTCTACTACGTACACTTCCTCCAAGCACTGGAATCCCTTTTCTCTTAGCAGGTTGGTAATGGTATGCTTTACGTTGTTATGCCTGGCGATGATTCGCTGGTTATTAGAAGGACAGCTTCGAGTCAAACGTGATATGGTTTTTTTCTCTCTGCCGCATTTACGACAGAGGCTAAGAGCGTTTTCTACTCCAGGTACATCGTAGAGATTGGCGTAATTGCTAGTAAGATTTATCGCTGCTGTCCATTCTGATGACGATAGCGAATTTTTATTGCACACAAAGTCATTACTTTTGATGTGAGTTTGAAAATGTGTTACCCCAGACCAGAGTCCAGAGCCGGAAAAAGACGGCTAGCGGCGGCTAGAGGGTAAAAAACGTTCGGCGGCGGCCAAGTTCAGGAAGCCGAAAAAAAATATTGAGGGGCGGCACAGCCGCGCCGCCGGTCAATATGCAATAATGCAATAATTTTAATAATCAGTACGTGCTTTCAAAATTTCTTAATTCGAAGGTAATTGAAAATTTTAATTCGCTGCTGATATAAGTTCGTACCATGCTAATCGAACCAGTCCCGTTTTATTTTTCTCATTTATCGCATTCGTATGTCTTGCTGCAAATATGTAATAGGAAATTCGGAGTTGGACCTATTTTTTTTATGTTAGTGTTAACTTACCCGTAGCCAAGATGTTTTAACAGGAAAATATGACTTATATATATTTATATATATATATATATATATATATATATATATATATATATATTTATATATATTTTACGCACGTTTTCTCGTCTGTCAAGAAAATAATTTATATTGGGAAGGAAATTTAGAATCGCGAGCGAAGCGAGCGAAATTTTGTAATATTTATAATTTTCAATGGATTTCTTTCATTTCTTGCAAGAATTATAAAAGCTTGTAAATTCCCGGTGCCGCCGCGCCGTTTACCAAGCCTAACCGAGTTAAATGACACTTTTCATCTTCACTTAACATCTAAACTGAGTAATTTCCGTTTATTCCTCTAAAGAAATATAAGAAAAGTGATAGCATTGAGTCTAATACCGTACTACTAATTTTTGTAGTACTTTCCTTTGCATTCATTTGATACTCTTATGAGAAAATGATAAGAGTAGGAAATGTGCGAGCGAAGCGGGCAAAGAAATTTTTTATTAAAATCTGTTAAAAGATTTCCTTGATCCTTTTTTGACCCAGAGTTATTCTTTTGCTTCCTCAGTGTTAAATTTTTATTTACTTCGAAATACCAGGGGGTGCGAAGCAAGTGCCAGGGGGCTTCCTTTGCACAAATTTGTTTTTAATAAAAAATTTCACTTTATTTTTCAACCATTTTCGAAAATGCATTCCAGCCGCCGAGTCAGCCGCCGACTAATTTTCACGGCGGCGGCGTGGCGGCTAGCCGTTCGAAAATCGTTGGGGGCGGCGGCGCTCATTTCATTCGCCAGCCGCCGTTTTTGGCGGCTCTGGGCTCTGCTCCAGACCATTGATATGTTGCAACAATCTACGTAACTTCTTTGGCGTAGGGCTATGCGAAGTGCTTTTGTATTTTCGCCCTGGACGTCAGAGCTTGGACACAAGACTGCATTTCTGCGTGAAAGACAGCAATGCTCAAAAAAGTTGGTCGTCAACTCTTCATAGGCGCTTTGATATGGCAAAATGTTGGAGATAGATTTCCCCCGATGTTTTAACTAGGCCGAGGCCCCTCAGTCTTCTGGGGGCGTAAAATAAGTTATCATTGGTATGCATCGGCAGTCCGACTATTTCTTTTACGGTGCGACGAATCATCACAGCAAGTCCGTTAGTAATGCATTGAGGTACTTTGTTGAGCGGTGCGGTTTGAAGCGGGTATGTCAGAGTTTTGTTAGTTGAAGTCTTGAAAAACGTCCTAACCCGAAAAAACGAAAAAACCTGACCCGACAAATTGATTCGGGTTTGGGGCGGGTTTTTGTCGAGTTTCGGGCGGCCCGCTGAACTTTTAGTGTGCCTATCGGAAAAGCCTCGTCCCGACTCAATGGTTCGTATAAAACACTCAAAAATCGACTTTTTTATTCAAAATCGTTTTTTTAACATAAAATTTTTTATTTTCAAAACTATCGCGGTCCATGTGCGAAGGGATATACACCATCAGTAGTTAAGAAATATACGCTGCCAACAATGCCAGGACCATCTTGTAGGGGATCGCCTCCCATCCGTTTACTAGGTCCACTTACCACACAGTTTCTCTGTCTGATATCTTCAAGGTTTCTACATCGAATCGACCCAAAGATATTTGCTGAATTGATTGAAGCAGCGAAAAAGTCACTTACTAGGAAATGGCCACATTGTCCCACTAAATCAGCTCCACAACCGGGCTGACTTGTTCCTAATCGAATCAATGTCTTTATTCATAGGAAAAATAAGATAAGTGAATTATTGTACCCCAGTTAGGATAAAAATTAGAATGACCGATTGGATGTTCGAATCCTAAAATTATTTCGAATGAGCTATGGAAGAAAATAATTTTTGCAATGAATAATTTACCCAATCTACCAGCATCAGTGACATGACTTTCTACATAGTCGGCGTCTAGATAGAGATCCAAAAAGTTATTTTATGAGAATCTACGAAGCTCTTTTCATACCAGTGGAATGCAAACGATCAGCGGGAACATCCAATGAAAACAGTGGTCCGGCAGGATCAAGTCCAGCAATGGCAGCAACACGTCCACGAGTTGTTCTCTTTCCTGCAGCTCCACCGAGATGCGCACCCAAACTCGAGCCAACGATTGTAATGGCAGAAAATGGCAATCCTCTGGTATTCAACCAATCAATGAATTGAGCAACAACGGCTCCAGACATATTTACACGATTCCGAGCAGTTATGTAATTGACAGTATTAGAACCAGCACCCCTTGCGTGGACATGGAATAAGAACACTCTTTGTTAAGTGAATTATCAAATCAGCATTCAGTTGAAATATTTGCAACGAATTCGTCTTTTTTCAATGTCTTACCAGTCAACCAAGAAATAGTTACAGTCAACGTGCGTCAATAAAGCAGATCTAATCGGTCCTCCCCATGTGGGACCTCCGGCACCCCAACCATGAATGTGGAAGCGTATTTGACGCTGAGGACTGAAATGACTTGCATCCAACTGCGCGTTATTGTAGATGGTTACAATTTGTGGGGAATTAACATTAGCCCTTGTCCAGAGGTGGAAAACAATGTCGTTGAAAGCGTTGAAAAGCGGTTCTATTTCCAGATTCACATTATTTATGTCGACCAAATGCAACTTTCCATCTGAATCTGGAACAAGTTGCCAATCTTCTTCATTGGATGGACTGGATATAGTTTCATTCAAGTTAAGCACATCGTTTTCATAGATTGGTATAGCAGTAGCTGAACAGGATTATTGATAACAATTGACGTAAGTTTTTGATAAATTAAATATTTTTACCAATCGCTGCTATCGAAGCAATGAAGAAGCACGCGAGTTTCATTTTGGAATAACAGAGTTTTTGCGTATAATCTCAGGTTTATATGGTTGAAGATTTCACATTATCACCTATTTTAACATCGAAATAAATGCAAAAAGGCATAGAATTGTCTTATCTGTTTTTGTAGTATTATCAATGTTCAGATTACCCAAGTACCATCAGTGAGCTCTCAATTTCTGATGTCTTATCAGTAAAAATACTGCCGTAAGTCGCATAAAAAACTAAAGGACAAATTTTTCCATACAACTTAGCTTTATGAATAATTACCTGGTTTTGCACTCAATTTTATCCGTTGAAATGATTCGACTAGTCGTGCTCCATTGAAGCTACGCCTCGATGTGTGCCGCTGTCAAACCAAAAGTAGCTATGAATTCAATCATTATACGTTTGTTAAAAAATGCTATTCACTTAGAACTATTTAAACAGTCCCGAAAAGGTGAAAGCGGTATGACCTTTGCATACATCAATTCAACGGTTCCGTTGCCTATTTCGGAACTATTAAGAATCGAATCAAGAACCTATTGGGATGTCAGTTTAACAATTTGAAAATGTGTACCTTTATCGTTAATTTTCTTCTACACCACCGCGACATGTTGTAACGTTGTAACTCTACATATTTCAGCCTTGAAGATGGTCGCAAACATCGACCGAATGGTCGGCAGAAAATAAACAAAATCCAAATCAAACACTTGAATTTTAAATTCATTAGTCAAAACAGGCGTAGCAGAACGTTTGTTGATCCAAAGTTCAGTGCAGCCACTAAATTTCTGGCACCCTAAACATCCAGTAATTTAGCGCACATCTTAAGAAAATTTCGAACCGTATTGATATTGCCTCGACCGTCTTTAAATTGCGTTTTTGATTTTAAATTGAGTAAAAACCAAAAGCTCAAAGAACTTAAATGGTCTACTCAGGGCTGCAGAGACCTGGATTTAACAACATTTCGTATAAGATCAGCGCTGGCTTGTGTTACCTTATAAATCTACTTTTGCAACTTTTTTTTAAAGAAAGAAAGTAACAGAATTCTTTACATTTACGCATGTTACGAGACATATTGCATCTAACATATAACAAGTAAAGAGACGCGGAACATTGTTCTTATTATTTTAACTAAACTTGGTGCAATTTATTAATTTATTTATTTCGTCAATGGCCTTGGCCCCCTGACTACTTACAATATATTGCATTACAATTTGAATAAGTTCATTAACAAAGACGATATTCTCATTATGAGGTTGATGAGGAATACAATAGTTCTGTTCGTTGGTTAGTTTGACTGGCTGTGTATGTATGTGAGTGTCCAATGATGAAAGTAAAATGATTAGCGATAACCAGTCGACTAGACTAGCAGATATTTGCACAAATCGAATAGACTTGGAGTTCGTTATTCAAAGTCATGAGACTTGATTCGGCTAATCATTTTCTGATTGGAGTGAGAACCATTGGTTCATTGCAATCAACTGAAAGTCAAAGTTTAAGTTAAATATATTACGAGGGGCACCCTAAAAGTTTCGGGAATCGGCTATATCGGCTCGTGTAAACTTTTCGCCAATTTACACAAAAATTAAATTGGTCTTTCCTGATTTAAAAATGATGATCAAAAGGAAAATCGATCGTAGCACTCAAAAGATACAACAATTTCAAAAAGTCATTGCAGAGAAAAAATGGATTTATCACGTGAAAATTTTAGAGCCATGATTTTCTACGATTTTAAGTCTGGCTTGACTCCCAAATTGTGTATTGATCGTTTGCAAAAAGCATTTGGAGATGAGGCCCCATCCAAGACCACTGTTTATCGGTGGTTCGCTGAGTTTGAATCGGGACGCACTTACCTCAGTGACGACTTTCGTGAAGGTCGACCTTCCACAGCCATCACCGATGGAAACATTGACCATGTCCGGAACATGATTGAAGCCGATCGACATGTGACCTATGCTGAGATAGCTGCATCCCTTGGGATCGGGAAAAGTCAAATACAAACAATTTTACACGAACATTTACGCACACGGAAGCTTTGTTCTCGGTGGATCCCACACAAATTGACAGACGACCAAAAGGAGGCTCGTGTGAAATGGTGCCGAGATTCTCTCAAAAAATTCGACAATGGGGCTTCTGATTCAGTATATAGCATCGTAACAGGTGACGAAAGTTGGATTTACAGCTATGATCCCCAAACAAACCCAAAATCCACCGTTTGGGTGTTTCAAAATGAAGATTTACCAACAAAGGTAATTCGCGCTTGAAGCGTCGCCAAGAAAATGGTCGCTACTTTCTTCAGGAAATGTGGTCATGTGGCTACTGTATCACTTGAGGATCGTAAAACAATCAATTCAGAGTGGTATACTACGATTTGTTTGCCAAAAGTATTTGAAGAACTACGTGGAAAGAGTCGAAATCGCAAGATTGTCCTCCACCATGATAATGCAAGCTCCCACACAAGTGCTCTGACCACGACGTTCTTGGAGAAGGAAAAAATTAATTTGATGCTGCATCCACCCTACAGTCCCGACTTGGCACCGTGCGACTTTTATTTGTTTCCGAGTGTCAAGAATAAGTTGCGTGGGAAGCGATTTTTATCTGCGGAAGCTGCTGTCGAGGCATATGAACAAGAAGTGGCCCAAATTCCAACTTCCGAATGGACTCGATGTTTCGAAAACTGGTTTTTAAGGATGAAAAAGTGTATAGATTGTAATGGTGATTATTTTGAGAAGCAATAAAATCGTTTTATAGCCGATTCCCGAAACTTTTAGGGTGCCCCTCGTAAGATTACGAGTCGAGTAAAAATACGAAAAAAAAATCAAAAATCAAAAGTAGAAAAAAATAAAAAATTCACCGGTTCTCTAGCGCTTGATGAATTACTTAGCGATAACCTAACTGGGCCAGAGCCTACTATTGACTAGAGCGTCAAACAGTTCTGATTTAACTGTTACTTTTAACGATATAAAGCTACTCACAGCTACTTACTTACTTAACCGGCACTACAACCCATTAAGGGCCTTGGCCTTCTTCAACATGCTTCTCGAACCAGGCCTATCCGCAGCTAGCGTCTCCTAGCTGGTAGCTGGATACTCCCATAGTTTTTAAGTCGGCAGGAGTTGCATCATACCATCTGGATTTTGGACGTCCTGAACCTCTCTTGCCCTCCGGTCTGGTTTTAAGGATTTTTTTGGGAATACGATGATCTTCCATTCGTTGTACATGGCCGAGCCAACGCAATCGGTTTATTTTGGTAGTTCTGACTATGTCCGACTCTCCATATAGCTCACTTAGCTTATGATTGAATCGTCTGCGCCATCGGTTCTGTCTTTGATTGAATACTGGTCCAAATATTGTCCACAGTACTTTTCTTTCAAACGTGTGCAGCGATTGTTCGTCTCTTTGTGTCAAGCACCACGACTCCGAACCATACGTAACCACCGGTCTGATCACAGATTTGTATATTGCGCATTTTGAATTTCGGCTTACTGACTTGGACTTTAAGATTTTCAGAAGGCCGTAATAACTCCGGTTGCCCAGAATTACCCGTCTCTTAGTTTCGTCCGCGATGTCGTTATTAGTGTTCAGCTCCGATCCAAGGTATACGAATTTGTTGACCATTTTGAATGTGTGTGTGTCGATCGTTACGGTTTCCTCCTGGTGTTGATTCGAAGGCGGGATGATCATGTATTTCGTTTTATCGTCATTAACTTTCAACCCAAGGTACCTTTCCTCTCCAAGGCCATAAACTTGTCTTTAACAACGTCCATATTTCGTCCAAGTATGTCTAGGTCATCTGCGAAACCTAGCAACTGACTGGACTTGGTGAAAATGGTGCTGCTGGAGTCTATGTCCATGGTGCGCACAGCTGCTTCAAGGGTCAGGTTAAAAAGCAGAGTCGCGAGAGGATCTCCCTGACGTAGGCCTTCCTCTATATAGAAAATCTCTGACGGTTGATTACGGATCCTTACTCGGCTATTAGCTTCGTTCAGTGTTAACTTGGTTAGCGAGATCAGTTTGTTGGGGATTCCAAATTCCTCCATTACTCTCCATAGCTTACTTCTTCTAACTCTGTCATAAGCTGCTTTGAAGTCGACGAACAAATGGTGTGTTTCAATGCTGTACTCCTTGCACTTCTCCAAGATCTGTCTGACATTAAACAGCTGGTCCGATGTTGAACGACCCACACGAAAACCACCTTGGTATTCCCCTACAGTGTTTTCCATGTATGGATGAAGGCGCTGGTAAAGAATATTTGGAAATATCTTGTAAGAATTATTCAGTAGGGCGATTCTTCGAATACTGAATACATTCCAATTAGTCTCCTTTTTGTATATAGGACTGGTCACTCTTCCGGTAACTCCTCGACATTCCACACACGTGTGATGAGCTCGTGTATTTCCATACATAGCGCGTTGCCGCCGTTCTTAAAAAGTTCACTGGGTAGATTGTCCGTCCCCGGGGCTTTGAAATTTCTGAGCCTCGAAATTTCAGCTTCAACTTCTTGCATAGTTGGTTCTTCTATGTATGGTTGCACAGTATGAAATGGCAATTCGTTATTTTCTTCGTTTCGGTTAAGCGGTCTGTTCGGGTTAAGTAGTTCTTTAAATTACTTAGCCCATCTCGCAATGCACCTTTCCTCATCTGCTAAGACCAATCCATTCTTGTCCTCACACAGCAAAGGTTGTTGACTGTAACCATTTTTGGATTCGTTTACTTTCCGATAGAAGTTCCGAGTTTCCTTCCTACTGCCAAACTTTTCAATTTCGATCAAAACGTTCCTATCCTGCAGCCGTTTTTTGATTCGGAACAGTTTTTGAGCGAAATTTCTCTTCGAACGGTACTCTGCCTGGCCTGCTCGAGTGTATCGACTCAGAGTTTTTAGCCGTGCTGCGTTTTTGTTCTTCAGAGCTCGCTGGCATTCCTCGTCGAGCCAGTTATCTCTTTTACTTCCCGTTCTCGTTCCCAATGTCTCTGCTGCGGCGCTCTCTATATAGACGGAATTGGTTCGCATCGTCTATGATGTGTTGTTCACTGACCATTCCTTCAATAATTTTTGTCTCTAAACTATCCACGTATTTTTGTTTAATGTCTTCGTTCTGCAGTTTTTCAACATCCCACTTTTTCAATGCCTGTTGTCGGTTGTGTTGGACCGATATGCGACCTTACAACCACTTTAACCAAGTAGTGGTCAGAATCAACATTTGGGGTTCTACAGCTCCTGACACCCAATACATTTGAACAGTGACGCCCATCTATCAAAACGTGATCAATCTGGCGTTTGGTTTGTCTATCAGGTGATAACCATGTCGGTTTGTGGATGTTTTTATGTTCGAAATACGTACTGCTCACAACCATGTTTCTTGATGCTGCGAAATGAGCTTCCCGCGTTATGTGGTCGTTAGAGTTTTCATGAAGGCTGTATTTACCAATTGTGGGACGATAGAAGACTTCGCGACTTATCTTGGCATTCAGATCTCCAAGCAGAATCTTAATATCTCGTTTCGGTGCTCCATCATATATCTCCACCAGTTTCTCGTAAAATAGCTCCTTCGCTTCGTTGTCTTTTTCCTCCGTGGGTGTGCGTAGGCGTTAATAAGAGTATAATGGAAAAATTTTCCTATTATCTATCCTATTATCGCGTTTCTAGCTCTGCCGAAAACCATGAAACTTGTTCCATACTCTCTTTGACTGTCGTTACTCTTCCCACTGTAGTAGAACTTATAGTCGCTAATGGTCATGGTGTCCTTTCCAGGTCATCTCGTTTCTTGCACTGCTGTAATGTCAATTTTTGCCGCTCTTAGCGCACTTGTGAGAGATCTCAATCCTCCTGACCGCAGCAAAGATCTTACATTCCATGTTCCTAGTTTTAAATCATTGTCATTTTTCCGTTGCTTGAGTCGTTGCCGTTTATCCTGTCCGATCCGAGGCTGCGTTGTTGAGTTCCTAACCGATCCATTTTTTTCGGTGTTTGGAGGTTAACCAAATGGCCAACCTACTTCCGTTTCCCCGATGACCCGTAGGAAAGTCATCAGGTAGCACTCTTAAGTTTAGCACAAAACT
The DNA here is from genome assembly GCA_029228625.1 of Pseudolycoriella hygida. Classification (NCBI taxonomy): domain Eukaryota; kingdom Metazoa; phylum Arthropoda; class Insecta; order Diptera; family Sciaridae; genus Pseudolycoriella; species Pseudolycoriella hygida. Next base: position 8,822,550 of record CM055403.1, on the reverse strand, counting down.
CCGAAGAGAATTGAGGTCCCGGGGGACTACTACGTGGACGTAAAAAGATCACTTGATAGTTAGACAGTTGCACACCTGGCACATGGTTCAGTGAAAGCTTCTTTAAGATCTGCGGTATTATAACTCGGCGCGGGCTGAGCGACATCAGATTTTTTGATCACACTTTGTTTTCCTACCCCTTTCTCTTTTGTTGAACACGTACGACCTCAATTGACTGGCTACCGTGTTTCCCATTTTCCTTCTTTCCTCAAATTCCCTAAGTAACTAACTAACACTAAGTACTTGAATTCAGAAACCTGCTCCAGCTCCTCCTCATTCAAACTGCAAGCAATCATCTTCCAAGATTTGCCGACATGCATAACGTTAGTTTTCGTCACACTTACCTTCATCATGTACGGGACGGGTGGTTCAGTGGTGAACGCACTGGACTTCGACCGAGAAGGCCCGGGTTCGATCCCCGGAACGGAGAATTTTTCCCTGCGAAATTATAGACTGTACAACGTCCCTAAGTTCACCCAAGCTTCTAAATTGGGTAGTTATCGGGATTCGATGCCCGTAACGAATGTATACATGCAGTGACGTCACTCACAACAAATTGGTGGGAAATAGTTGACACACCCACAAGTCCACTGAGCGAACCAAAGATGGCGCCACTTAACGATAAGAATAGACACGATGACGACAGCTCAATCACACATGGATTCGTGCGGTCCCAGAAGACGAAGATGTCGTCACCCGGTCGCCGAAACTGTTGACTAGCCAACCTCCCGGCAACAGCATCCGAATAAACAAATCAACTGTGAATAGAATGTGTGAACAATCACAAGTATCAAGTTCTAACATACAAATCATGATGAAATAACCAAACCTGTCGTAAAGACCTCTTGGTCTATCATAATTGTAAATAATTAGAATTTAATGTACAATTGTAAAAATACGATGTAATAAACTATACGCTAAATAAATAAATCATCCCGTACTCCTCACATGCGGCATTCAGGCAGTCCACCTCATCCTATAAATCACTGGAGGATTACCTGCCAGCAGAATCAAGTCATCCGCATAGGTCAGTATTTTCATTATTACCTCACCCACCTCAACCTTTCCCTGCAAGGTGGCTTGCTTGATAATTTGGTCCATGAAAATTATGACCAGAAGCAACAAGAGACGACCCTGACGAATACCCTTATTAACCTCGAAAGATTCGCAAATTTCGCCATCTAACCTTAACGTGGCCCCGCTCCCTGAATATATGCTTTTAATGGAACGCAGCAAACTCCCATTAATACTGTAGCCACACCACTGCGTCTAATGTCTTTAATCGTCGACCAAAATTTCTTACTCCTTCTCTGACCTGCATCTTCCAATGAGAACTAACTTCCTCGTCCTTGAATTTGCTTACCCGAAACTTGCGCCTTTCCACTTTCTTCCTTTTAGTCTGACAGAGTTTACCAACCAAAAGATGGGTATATATATTTTATCTATATATTAAAACAACACGTTTTATAGAATTCTAACATTTATTTTACTGTTTTGGTAAAGCTATTTCTACGTCATCTGTTAATCTATTTTCTTAACATGTGTCTTAATGAACATAAGATGAAAAACTCGTTAACCCGAGACGAAGCTGAGGCTAACAACACATAGTGCTTCTCGTTCCATTGTCGCACTAGTGCGCCTATCTAATATGTTTGTTATTGTTTATTAACAAGAGTTTAGAAATGGTATACAAGGTTGAGAGAAAAAAAAAATAATCAAAACAAAGGTCAAAGATAAAATACCTGATCCAGGTGATTCAATGCTGGTGGGAGTGTGCCCAAAATGCTGGAAACGTTGGCTCTTTGGATGGCCAAAGAAATGCGCTGGATCAAATATGCCTGTGATCGTGGATCGCCACTAATTTCATTAAGTAATGGTCCGATTTTGTTGACGAGATTACGGGCGTCTGATGACCATGGGCCGAGTGTTTCGACGGCGAAAGCGTTGAAAATATAACCATTTTCCTTCAACTCGGAATATTTTATGTGCTTTGTGCGGGATGCGAGCTCTGCTATGCGTCTAGCTTGACGAGTGGACATATCGATATGGCTTGGGGCCAAAGTATCCCAGCAAGTGACATCCCAGACGAGGTGACGACCGTTAGCGAACGGAACGAGCGTTAAACCGTCGGGCTACTTACCGTCATCGCGGTGTAAACCGGGCGGCTCGAGCGTGGCGTGAAAATTGACCGACGACAGTGCCTGTAGCAAGATTTTGTTGATCTCCGTATGCCTCGGAAGACGTCCGACGCTCTTCTGACAACTTAAGCTATGAATTCCACGCTCGGAAACCGAAGTGCCACACGAACAAATATGAGGACGACAAATTGGAGCGCCCATGCGTAATGCCATCATGACTCTAATGTGGTTGTTGTCGAGTTTCGTTCCGATTTGTTTTGACGGAATTACGTTAATCCACGCATTGGACTCGCTGCACTGCAAGGCGTTGAATCTAGCAATGTCCAAATCATCCGAAAAATGCAACTCGTTTCTAATGATGCGCGACACGTTGATCTTGTCCCACTCCTTTTGGCTGTCCAGCTTTGAAGGAATTGTTTCGTTCTGATCGAACCATATTTCCAATGCTTCATTGGCATAGCAAATCTCGTCTGATGTTTGGAGGATATGAGAGACGAGTACTTTAATCGCATTGACTAAGCTCAGGAAAGACGGAAGAGCAATATCTCGAAGTCGACGAATTCCGAGGCCGCCGTATGCGGTGGGGAGAGTCGCTTGTGTCCAAATATTTTCGACCATTGAGATGTTCACAATGTGCTCCAGTGTTGCTTTGATGCGCCTATCTTATATTAAAATCTGTTAAAGTACTGCTTCGATCGCACTGCAGTGCAGTATATTTATTACAATTATTTATAAAATTCTCCCTGAAGTGTTTCTAGTGTTTATTAACGTAATTATAAGTCTTTTGTGAGTTTTCTCAGACAAGTTTTTTAATAGACGCTTTTAGCTAGGTTCAATTTTAAATTTTTCACTGCGTTACAATCGAATTTCGTACTATATATGCGTAATTACGTACGGTACATGCGTAAAATCAGCAAACGAACAATAGATTTTTATAGTGCCATCTTATGTCTAATTATTGAAATTTCAATTAAAATTCAAATGTCGAGCGGACTAAAAGTGTCTATTGCGAGTGGTTTATGGAATAAATGGAATAAATATTGGAATAAATGATAATTTTTTGAAATTCGTCAAAACCTCAAATAGACTTGATTTTGATGGCAACGCACACAACAAACCATACTAATGTGTCAAAAAGTGAAAAAACCCATTTTTGAAAACTTAAAAGAATTTTTGTTGAAAAATGGAATAAATAAATTTATTCCATTTATTCCAAAAAAATTAATCTCAAGATGGTTTAAATGCTTTATACTTTGTGCAAACCTTTTTTTAAACTTATTTGTCTAACTTGTAATGTGTTTGGTTCAGATATTTCGCAAAAACAACAACAAAAATTTTGGGAATAAAAGAAAAAATGGAATAAATGAAGTGCGTCACCCCTCGGTCTATTGTTTTTCTCGAAAGAGCTACCACAAAACTACGGAAAAATTTGTGTTTTCTGACTATTCGCATTTAATAAATGGATTTAAAGAAAATCTGCAAGGATTGTTCCAAAAATCCACCAATTCAATTTTAACTAAGTCAGTATCATTGATTTCAGCAAAATCAACAGTTTTCTTGTATGTAACGATGTACACAATCACTTTAGTTACTCCAATTGGAAGCTCTTTCCGTTTAGCATTCAACATTGGAGCATTAATTTTTGAAATTTTAAACTTGCATCTCGTTATACAAATTGTCTTTAATTTTTCTGCTTCGCACACACATTTTTGCACAAATTTCAAGCTCGCTAGTGTGCCGATGTGCAATTCCTCTAGATTTAAGAGTCCATCAAACGACATGTTCTTGAGACCTCTCTCAGATCCAACGGTGTCTAATTGTAACACTCGCAAGTTGCTCATTGTTCTAAGTTTTGGAAATAAGTTGGTGGAGTAGAAAGTGAAGTCACCCAAATGCAAACCCGTTAGCGGTTGTAGCGTAGCCAATTCGCGACCGTGGGCTTTCATCATTTCGGTTATTGTATATCCTTGTGTGGTGAATCGAAAATCTAATTCCAGGCGTCTAAAATGTTCTCGATTCTTAAGAACATTTAATTTCTCACAAATAGACACTAAATCATATATCCCGTCGAAGGACAAAAATAGTTCTTGAAGATTTGTTCCGTTTGTAACAATCATTTCCAGGCACTCTAGTGTTTTATCGACGATGGTAGTTTCGTGAATTCGAGCATGAAAGCACCAAGTTAGTCGTTTTAGGTTTGGGTTTTGCATCAAAAATACCTTTAAGTTGTTCGCCATAAGCACACGTCCGTAATAAATGCAATTGAAAGTTTCCAAATTAGAATAAGTTTCCAAAAGCAACTCATTGATTTTATTTCCGTATGGAGATGACACCGTCAAATGTTTTAATCGTTTACAATGACGCAAAATTTGGTTATAAGTGCCGTCAAGATCACAGTTCGAGAAAACAACAGTTTGAACATTTTCCAGAACGCTGCAGTTTCCGATTGAAACATCTAAGAACATAGAATCAAATTCAATTGAACTTAAATTTTCGCCACAATGTTCAATAAGAATTTGGGAAACGTCGATCTCGCTTTCAAGACTAAGAACAATGGCGTCAAAACAGTGGCTGAAGCATTTTACGTAACGTTCATTTGGATGCAGCCTAATTTCTCCTTTGACACTCACGACACTCCTACCACCCAATAGCTTAGATTTGTATTTGCTTCGAAAAAAATCGCTGCATAAGACTTTTAATCGTTCGCACGTTTCACTGATTGAACAAATGTCGTTTAATTCTAACGACTCAAATAATTTCAAAATACAATCGTCGTTCATTGACAAAAAATCTGTTTTTAAATCTTCTTCTTCCCAGTGGTTAATTTTTTGTCGTTTCGCACTCATCTTTCACTAATTTTAAATGACACAATCCTTTTTGTTCCTTGTTAACTTGGTTCAATTATATTCTACCACCATTCAATGTAATCACTACACTTATGTTTGCTTTAGTTATTGTTTACAAAGATTAAATTTTTTCGATTTCAATATTTAGAGAATGCACTCCTCTTGGAATAAGAATAAGAAAGAACACAGAAGACAAAAATTCTGGACCACGCGTGATGCATTTAGAAATTACCGTCTGCTTTTGGTCGGCAAGCTGTTTTCTTTGACAGAGAAACTCAGAGAACAGCTGTCAAGTCAAATGAAGTTTTTCAGCGCCAAAGAGAACGGACTCTGAGTTTATCTACAAGAATTAGCGCCTTTTTTGAATATTGTCGGCAAAATTTATTTTGATTAACATTGAATAACAATTCTTAATTGTATTTTGCATCACATTAATTGTATGGAAATTCATCCAAAATCAATAACATAGGTAATTTTGGAAACAAGAAGGTTCAATAAACAAATAGTCTCAGAATGTCGTGGTTCAACCATCATCAAACTCACCCACCGTTCCTTTCACGAGACAGCAAGTGTACTTTTGAAGGAGATAAGATAACGAAGGGAACAAGTATACGGAATTAACCTCATGTTAACAATAACATATAGGCTTTGCAACCCTTCCATAATTTCCTATTCCTTCAGCGATCTTTCTAAATTTTATTTGTATGATAGTTTGATTGTAAAAGATAACGACGTACTGAATTAATTTTATGGAAAATTAATTTATCAAAAATTTTTTATTGCCTGTAAAATCGTTTGATTGTATAAGTATTCTTCGTAGAGCCCAAAATGGGATTCCGTTAGGAAAATCATAAGTGTTATTTACTTGAAACGGAGACAATTTTTCGTCGAACAGGGATTTTCCTTCGGTCGATGGCCGCAATTAGGAAAACGTGTCCCCGTTTGCATCACCGATCTGTGGTACATTTTCGATGTTTTTGAACTAATTGTTCGAAATGACATAGTAAATGTATTTCAGTGATTACGATTATTGATCGAGTATCTAATGAAATTTGAAATGGAAGAAACCCAGATCACATTTTAGCGATGTTACTATTAGAGGTGTGCGCCGATCGAAAAAATTCGGCGGTGGCTAGCCGAGTGAGATGATGTCGGCGGCGGCGTGCCAAAAAAGATTTTCTTCGACGGCGTGGCTAGCCGCGGCGCGCCGATGTATTTTACTGAAAAGACTGTTTTTATAAAATTTAGCTTACAACATTAGACATTTAAACGCATGAATTAAAAAAAAAATTTATTCGAACGAAAATGATTACTTAGTTGCAACTCCAAAAATCGTGGCACAATTTTTTTAAAAAATTCATAATTATTATGAATAAAGATAACTCTGTCGAAGTTCTCAGGTGACGTCTGAGATTTATTGGAATCCAGAAATACACCAGAGAATGAAAAATTTCGTTCACTCGGCGTGCTAGTCGCTGGAATGCTGTAGACAGATGAAGCGACCTCAGCTAACGTTGGCATCAGCTTAGAGTTGTTTTTACAAAATTTTAGAATTTCGGTTACTTCAGCAACACCACCCATGCAGTAACAAAAAACATTCACGTTCTAAGTCCGTTTGTTGGGAATTCGCTGCAAACGATGCTAATGTAGAATGCCTTTCGGTAATTTCTGTTATAAACGATTTTTTCATAGAGCTGGTTGCAATGTCAGAGTTACCCGAAACGATAGCTGACATTGTATTAAGCACACCCTTCGAATATTTAATTATAAATTCGACAGATAAATACCCCACAGATTGCAGATAGTTCTTTACACAAGCAAGTTCTGGAATCGGGGGTCTAGTAGAGATGCCATAATCATTGTATCAGATTGCGGGAAACGGTGATCGAAGTTACTCAGCATACTTTTTTTCAGTTGAGCAATTTCCAATGAATCAGTGGGTTCACTTTCGAGAAAGGATTGAATTTCCTAACCCAGATTGCCCAGATTCAATCCTGTAAAAGATTTTTCAATTACCTAGCAGGGAAAAAAAGCTTTTGAAAATCGGTTGAGTTTTACTCAAGTTATCGCTGTGACGGACGGACATTTTTTTTATTGTTGATTCGACACCTGAGGACCATGATCGATGATTCCCCCTCTACTCCCGGGTCGAAATTTAGGTTGTTACAAACGTCGTGAAAAACGCATAAGACCTCTTTTCGAAGAACTTAGTTCTTAGTACTGGTCTAAAAACCAAATTTTCTATAGTTAGAGCCGACCGATCTTAGGACCGATCTAAGCCCCACGTGAGCCCTAAGCACAGGCACCGGGCCCAAATTTGTTTTTTAATATAAATCGGTACTCGGTTACCTCTCAAATAGAAGAAGAATCAACAAAATCGGTTAGGATTTACACGATTTATGCAAAAAAACATGTTGGGCCCTGGTAGAAACTCAGTTTTATTGACCTGGCTGAGTCCAAGGGCCTCTAATCAAAGAATTTTATTCCAATATGTGAGACATTCCTAGACCTTTTGATTAAAATTTTTTTTTTTTTTTTTGAAAATTGGACTCGACTATATACGAAAAACACATAGGTCCCTAGCAGAGACTAGTTTTTAGTGCCCTAGCTAAGTTCAAGGACTTAAATCCAAAAACGTTTCTTCCATAAATTTGATCTTTCAAACAAAAAGAAAATTATAAAAATCGGAAAAGATTTACTTGAGTTATGTACAAAAGACCAAAAACCTCTTAAACGACCCTATTCAATGGTCCAGATTGATCCCACCAAAGATTTTTTTATTACCTTTAAGGAAAAAGAAAGTTTTTGAAAATCGGTTGAGTCTTACTCGAGTTTTTTTTTATTACTGATTTGTCATCTAAGAATCATAATCGATGCTCCCCCCTACTCTCGGGTCGAAAATTGACTGGTTTCAAACGTCGTGGATTTTGTTCTTCGTACGGGTCTAAAAATTCCAGTACGAAATTCGTTGTCAAATTTCCAGATATTAGGCCCGTGGAAAAGCAATTCCATGTGGAAACGTAGTGACTACAGCAACATCTATAAAAATGTGTGATGAAATACAGAGCTTTTTCTAGTAAAATGCGCGTCATCGGTTTTAGCAAATTTAATTTAATGTTGACTGATTGGTAATTGAACAACGACTGACTTATAACAATAGATGAATTCGAAATATGCAACTATTAAACAATTTTCGACTCTACCAATTATTCAGTTTCCGTAATGTGAATAAATCTAATCTCAACCACGTTTAATCCGTTTCACACAATTAAAGATTCCGAAGTACGAAACATAAAACGTACAATAAAACAGCGTATTTATAGTTACATTCGCTACAACTTTGTGTAGAATATATTTGCAAAAGAAACCGAGAAAATAACCGGGGAAATATCCAATATTTAAAGAACATGGAAAAAATTCATCATATAACATATGATGAATCAATTCCAAAGAAACCACCCGGGCCCGGATTTTCTCTCGACGGCCCTGTCATGGAGTATATTCGCAGAATCTGCGACTAGTGGAGATTATTTGCAGGTCCTGGGAATAGTAGTGCTTGGCGAATAATCGCAGGAAGGTCACAAGAAATTTACGTTCAAAAATAAACGTAAATCGTTAACAAAGATATAAATTTTTTTCATTTTCATCGTTTTCGTCATTTCAATTGTTGATTTTTTTGAAAAACGTTTCAAAAATTCCCTCACTCGTTTCGAAAATTTTTGTTTATATTCTCACAGTCTACCATAAAAAAACAACTAAACAATTGTCGGTCGAATGTTTTTATTTGCCGGGCATTCGACTCATATCCGAGTCATCTTCATGGCTACAAAATCTCATATCTTAACCAGCAATACAACATCGAGAGGTAACAATTTCCAAAATTGATTACCAATCGAACACAAAACTTTTCTTTTTATCTATTTAGATTTTTACAAGATTTTTAC
>CM055403.1:8782263-8813083 GCA_029228625.1 Pseudolycoriella hygida | reverse complement strand
ATTAGCTTCATTGTACTAGTGAGGTTTAGCATAGGTAATTTATGGGTAAACTCTAATGTACATAATATTCGTGTTCATGGAATGCAAACACGAAAAATCACCTCGAAGGTCGGTAATGAATTGTTTACATTCCACAAAGATGTAAAAGTAAGCAACAAAATAAAGATCATTTTTGCATTGGGGGTTGGGATAATTGAGTAACTATTCCGTTATCGGCCCTACAAGAATTTCCTATCGAGGGCGGGTTTGTATTCCGGACCAATGGCAAGGATGTCATTGAAGAAAAGTGAAACGAAATTACAGATGTATCGAATTTTCTCAATTCATTTGCTTCGCTTTAAGGACAAAATTTCGCTTTACATGTAATCGCACTTCGCTGAGAGAAAATACAACAATGCCTCTGTCCAATATAAAATGAAGAATTATTGGACCCGCACGAAGTACAAAGGTCCTATACGTTTGCTACAAACAATTTTATTGTAACATGGGGTAGGTCGAAGTGGGAGCTGGGGGAATCTACTACCGTCTGGAGATGACGAATGAGCAATAAAAAATGTCCGTCTGTCTCCACTTTTTTTCAAACGGCTCAACCGATCGCCCTGAAATCCTGAAAGGTACATATGTCCCACGATTCAAGATCAAAGATGAGCAAAATCGGTCAAGTAGTTCCGGAGATGTGGTCGAAAAAGTGACCAAAAACATGGTTTTTCAAGGTTCGGTGAAACTTTTTCGCAAATATCTCAGCAAGTGTAGCATGGAAATTTCTCTCACAAAACTGAAAAAATTTTTTTGAGTAAATTGTCTCAGTTGACTGGGCACTGGGACCAATGGAATAGACGAAATTGAGTTTCTTGGCCATATACGAAAGCTATATGCTATACGTAGATTTACTGCCAAAGGCAAAGTTGTAGAGTATAAAATTTTAAAGAACACGTGTTTGTGACCACTTCTAGAATTGGGCGGTATGACATCTCTAGAACTATGTAAGTTAGAAAGTTGCTTCGAAAGGCAAAGTTGTGGAGAATAAAGTTTTAGAGGACACGTGTTTCAGGATTATAAGGAAAAATGGCCCAATCCTGGTTATATGACCATTTCTAGAATTGGGCGGGATGACCCATATCTCTAAAACTGTGGCAGTTAGAAAGTTGCTTCCAAAGGGGAAGTTGTAGAGAATAAAATTTTAGAGAACACGCGTTTCAGAGAGAAAATAATTTCAGGATTTCTTGAAGAAACTACGTTGGTCCTCTTTTTGATATGGTGCAAAGCAGACATTTAGGCCATCAAAATCAGACGTACTTCGGTAGGGCTATTGACATTACCTTGGGTAATTTCTATGGATCTTTGAAATTCTTATAGTTGTAAAAGAGCACATGTTTTTCATTGTTATTACAAATGAAACATTGGCGCTACGAATGCTTTTATTCTCTGAGTGTAGTATAGAGTTTATGAGGTATCTTGTGAGTTTACTGAAAAATTTTTCTTCTGCGATAATTATTTTCGCGATAAATAACTGCGTTAGCCAATGACAGACAAAAATCTTTCGTTAAATTTTTTTTATCGAATCGTCCAATTTATTCATCGAAGAATTCTTACCTCTCATTGGCTAACGCAATTATTTATCGCGTAAATAATTGTCGTAGAAGTACAATTTTACAGTAAACTCACAATATTACTTTTTAATTTTGAGTTACTGTTCCAAATTCATGAGCAAAAGAGATAAACTGTTCTTCAATTACGTTACGTAAAAATTGGAATTTTCGGACCTTCCTGTCACTCTCCCTGTGGTTCAAGCCATTCTTTTCCCACTGTTGCGTTACGTAATTTGTGAACGACCTATCAGGTGGAGTATTTAGTCAGTTACATTTCCTACAATATCGATGCCAATTTTGTCTTCAATGAAGGTGTGAATTATTCGCGATTGAGAGATATCCAAGTGATGTTAAAATTATCTATTAAATTAAACATACAAAGCTTAGTTTTAATTAATCTTAATTAATTACTTTTCTACGATATTTTATGGACCGCTAAAAGTTCAAACGAAAATCGCGTTCAAACTTTAAATTTTATATTGCCGCATATAGTCGTTTTGTTATTGAAATTTTATAGATTCGACGTTTTTTTTATTAAAATTTTTTATCATTTTCAATTTAAATTTTAAATTTTGTTTTTTATTTTTTGGTTTTTTCTTTCTAAGAATCTTGTAAGCAGGTGGCATAATAAAATAATAATTTTAAATAATTTTGTCAATAATTAAATTTTATTAATGTCTATATTCAGGAATGTATTGGTTTTTTTTTTGCGAATATAATTTGCGAAATTTGGTTGCCATTCAGGTGGAACAATGCTATGCAGCTTCACCGACTAATGAATGACAAAGTAATTATTACTCAAACGATTTGTGAGAGTTGCATTTACAACACTCTTCATTAAAATATTCAGATTTTTATTGCTAAACACATCTTCAAAAAAGTTTTCTTTCATCACTCAGAATTCTCGTTTAATGAATTGTGATCTGTCGGATCTGCTCTTCAAATTTCGTAAAGTATCAGCTTTCTACGTTCTCTTCAAAGAAATGCAAAATTCACATATAGCGACATTTATCTGCAAAAATTTGATAATATCTCTTCAGCCCTATGTCTTTTTTTACAGCTCTTGTAATCTTTTCGAGTTTTTTGAGCTCTCAGCTGGGCTGTAGGACAAAAGAAAGAAATAGACTTTAGAATAAAGCGGAAAAAATAACTTTTGCCCAACACGGACATAATAACAACATGTTAAAGTTGGGAACGAGTTAGCTCAGTGGTTTTCCACCAAGAATACCCGGGTTCAATCCCGGCAAAATTCTGTATAGGATTTTTCTTCAACTTGTAGCATGACAGTATCGTTCCTTAGCATACCCAAGCTTCCAAATGTGGGTAGTTTTGGTGTTTGGTGTCCATAAGGAACCGTATATAGAAGAATGACATACATGACGTCACCCATGTGCGATGAACTCTGTGTTGCGTAAAGATATCTGAGCCTATCTTAAGGCGTAGATATAATTAACACCAGATAAAAAATCCTATATGTAGCTACAACATATAGGCGTGGTTAGGAATTCACGTTAAGCATGTGGTCCACTTACCAACCCGCACTGGCCAGCGTGGTGTTTCAATGGCTAAATACCCCCTATGAGGAGGCCTGTATCACGGCCTGTGACGCTACGAGAACTTTATGAAATCAGGAGTTATTTGCGAGACTGGCGTGAGGCGCTGCTCAAACGCACCAAAAACTAATGTTTATTTCTTCGTCCTTCAATTCCCTAAATCTTTTGCATGGTTTTGAGTTATTTTTAAAAATTCGGAGAAAGTTCCTTTATTTTCATCAAACCTTCTGGCGAAAACATTTTTTAAGAGTTGCCTAATAGTGTTCATTTAAGTTTGTTTTCAAAGTCCTTTGTCCGAATATTGAACTTAACATCAAATTTTCAAATTAAAAAGCTTACTCCTTTGAGTAAGTTGAAGCGCCAAAAATTTTAAGGAGTGAGCGCGAGGGCTGCTCAAATTTTTGAGTTGGTTATTTTATTTGTATTTATTTTATCCGAATTGGTTCGGTTTTATTTCGCCCGAAGGTATTTTGTCAGAACGCCTCCAGCTAAGTGCGTAGTTTCAGTCTAGAAACAGCAGAAACAGGAAAAATAAAACAACAAACAGCAAGCACTGTTGGAAAAATTGTTGTTTCATCTTTCCAACAGTGCTTGCTGTTTGCTATTTTGTTGTTTTTAGTTGCATCACTATATCCGTATTGTTGCCAAAAAATAACAAACTTTCGGTAAATCAGGCCGTATCAAGGCATTATGACATCTGTGGCAAGATTCTTTTAGCAACACCACTCGTGATGGATGGTCTGCGAAAGAGTCGCCCCATACAACACCAACCTAAAACCAACAAAACAACAAAAAGCTCATTAAATTCATTGAGTATTCTGCCATGTCGGTATCTGGAATCTGGCCTTGTGCTGTTCTGATTTCCCTAAGGAATTTTGAGATTTCACCTATTCTTCATTCTTCTCCAACTTTTCAGGGATGGGATGCGACGAACAATAATCATTCTCATTGCCGAAGTGGTTAGAACTTCTAACGAGTTTTTAAGAAACTAGAGAAATACGGCGGAAATTTTGAGATTGCTATGCTAAGGTAAAAAATGGTGAATTGACCACCAGAAAAACGAATATTGAGTTGTCCGAGTAAATTTGTATGAAAAAAAAAGATTGGACTACTCATGGTTTATAGAATGGTGAGTTGTCCAATGACGTTTCATATGTTGGAAAACCGAGGGGTGGCGCACTTCATTTATTCCATTTATTCTTTTATTCCATTTATTCCCAACATTTTTTTTTTGTTTTTGCGAAATATCTGAACCAAACACATCACAAGTTAGACAAATAAGTTCAAAAAAAGGATTGCACAAATTATGAAGCATTTAAACCATCTTGAGATTAAATTTTATTTTTTTGGGAATAAATGGAATAAATTTATTTATTCCATTTTTCAACAAAAATTCTTTTAAGTTTACAAATGTGGGTTTTTTCACTTTTTGACACATTAGTATGGTTTTTTATGTGCGTTGCCATCAAAATCAAGGTTTTGACGAATTTGAAAAAATTATCATTTGTTCCATTTATTCCAATATTTATTCCATTTATTCCCATTTATTCCATTTATTCAATTTATTCAATTTATTCCATTTATTCCATTTATTCCATTTATTCTTATTTATTCCATTTATTCCATAAACCGCAGAAGTGCGTCACCCCTCGTGGAAAACTCACAATTTTGAAATTTATATGAAATTGGACAACTCACTATACCCCCCGGACAACTCTCAATTTACATTAAGTAATTAATTTTAATTAGATGAAAAAAAATAAATTAATTAAATTTATGTTAATTAGATAGCCAAAAGTCAAATCTTCGAGTGGAAGAACTATCACTTCTTTACTAAGTTTCAAAACTATCAAAAGAATTAAGTCGAAAGTTGAAGATTGTTAAATTTGGGCAACTTACCATTTCTTAAGACGCTTAAAAAATTTGAAATACACTCATCCATTTGGGGGATATCAAACTAGCGACATTTATCATGAAGTATACTTTTTGTGTTTCTGTAGACTGGATAGAAAGCAGAGGAGGCTATTTCCATGTTACATTCATGAAATTTTGCCACACATTTCAGCAATTAATTACAGCAAGTGATGTCCTAATGAATGTCTTGGATTATTGTACAAATTGAATACCCGAATAACCATCCGAGTAACCGATTCCTAAAAATAGTATCCTTGTTTGTGTTGTCTTTTTTACGCTCCACTTACAAACGTTTCCAATGTCTATTCAGTTAACAAGATAGGCGTCTGTCATGAATAATTAATTATGTAAATTGGCTTTGTACCACAGCATGAGTTGCTTGCCTGTTTCCTTTATATGTATGCGTACAGTGTACCATCAAACTACACTAACCAAAGAGAACAGATGAATGTGCGTTTAATTTTTACCGCGTATGGGTTAGGTTATGTTACAAACTTCTATGGATATCACGGTCGCATTTTGTTGTTAAGTTTCAATGCTCATTTGAACAACACAATCATACAAACACGAGAAAAAAATTTTACCAGCAGATTCTGGGGATATAATAAATTATGGCTGCTGAACAAAAGATGTTTCCATGTATCGTTTAGAGGTTGTTTATGAGCGTAAACCGGCAACTTTTGTGGGCTATTAATTAAATATTCTTATTTTTACTTTTAATTGGTTCTTTTGCGGTATCATTAATGACATCACATATTGGGTTAATCGAAAATATGTCTATGTCTTCGATGTTTTCCAAACCTAAAAATCCTTCGATTTTTATGAACTAATAACCAATGAGTTTGACGAACTGACTGTTGTAATATTCTTACCCATGCTCAAATTACTTGAAGTAGCTAAATTTCTACCATTTTCGAAATGAGTTGGAGATTTTGTTTTGTTTTTATAAAGATCTAGCGTATCGGTAGAGGTGTGCGGCAATAGGTGGCAGCCAGGCAAGGAAGTCATCTAAGTTCATTATTTTAACATTTATAATTTATCCTAAAACAAAAACGTTCGTGCTTTGCGGTTACTTGGATGATCCTAACAGATGGTCCATGTTCAATGATAGCAATAATTGATTCTGAATTGTTTGTTCGATTATGTTGCTCGTCCAAATAAACCAACCAATGTTCCATGTCTTGGGAAGAACGAAATATAATAGCGTAGATGCACCAGTTATCGGCCATGTAGTAGTCTCCGACCAAACCATAGTTTGACTAGTGACCGGCCTCATTTCGCATCGACATATGGCCGATTAGGGGCCATTCACAAAGGACGTCACGCTTGCTATAAAAATTGAGTATCCATAAAAAGGTCATAACTTATGCAGGACAGCAAATTATGTTTATGGGACTCTGGCTACCCCGTCAAACAGGGGGTGTGTTTGGGGGGTAGCCGGAGTACTATAAAAAAAATTTCTCACCAGTTTGGTGTTATGAACTTTGTGGATTTTATAACAAGCGTGACGTCATTTATGAACAGCCCCTTACTGGTGCTGGCCGGAAACTACTACATGGCCGATAACTGGTGCATTTACCCTATGAGTGCTGCAAAATCTTCGCTGTCATCATAATGTTTGCAGTAAAGTCTGAGATCTGATTAACAGTGTCACCAACCATTACCGAGCTACTCTACCAGTGTTGGTTATTTTTTGACTTCAATTACTGTTCTGATTTAAAGTTTCATAAGGTAAAAACTGTCTTATTTAGACTACTCAACCCCTACTGTCACATGTGTGTCGCAACACCTACTCTGAGCGATCCCACCATCTGTTCTGAAATAAAGTAACTTTTACTTCGTCTCAGTATTATGATTGAAGTAAACGTGCTTGATTTAGGTCAAAATCTTCGAATTCTAATCCTAAAAAAATTCAAAAAGTTGGTCTTTGGCAAACTTTCTTGTACCGTATTGCACTTGCAGAATGTGAATTTTTGAGGCGACAATATTGTTATGTAACACACTTCAAACACAATCAAATTATCCGCAACAACTAAAAATTTTGCGGAAACATATGAATTACGAGCGTAATTAATCAAATTCCACGTTGTTTTTTCGTTTTTATTCTAAAATATTCGTGAAATATACGTCACGAAATTTTACATACCATTAAACAATTCGGTGCGTATGAATTCGATGTTATGTTTGTATCCAGTATCCATGAATAGCATTATTTATGTATAAAAAGACTTACCGACAGATAGCACAGACATTTTTCTCAACACCTGATTAGTATGCCTATTACACGGCTAAATTGATTTTTTTTTTACTTTATTTTTCGTTTGCATGTTTGACTTTCTGTTTATAATTTAACCTAAATGTTGTTGTATCTTTATCTCTATTGAATAATTTTAATGTTAGCTTAAATTATACTTTGGTAGAATGTTGAGTTGCTTTTCTTTATGGAAATACGAGTCTTTGTCTGCAGAATATGCGTATTGAACATTTTTTTGGTCATGATTAATACGTTAGACAATATCGTTGGAAAAAAATTTTACTATTACTATTGGAAACATTTTTAAATTATTCTCAACTGTTTGAAAGAAATGTACATCAGTTTTCTATTAATATTGACACAATCATACCGGCAAAAAAGAAATAGAAAAGTCGAACAGTTGGTCGTTTTTTTTCAAACAAGAAATTAAAACTAAGTGACTATTTGACCCATCTACCAGGAAAAAAATTATCGTTCTTTATTGTTCAAATAGATTTTAACTAAGCGACTTTTCCCTCCAAAATTACAGTTCATGTGGTGGATACCAACTATTTCCATAAGATATTATGGTAATTCTTATGCACCTGAATAAAGGTGTGCGTCATTCAGACTTCTCTTACCGACGATGCGTGAAAACGGTAAAAATTCATACAAATTCAAAAGCTTCGGCACTGCGAAAAGCCGTCATATTTCATAAAATTATGTACTGTTATAGGCATCTCACCGCACACCTCTACGCCCGAAAAGTATTAAGCGCTCATTTTGTATTTACAGCTAAATTACATCAAAGTCAAACCGGTCAAACTAAGCTCAGTGCAAAACGAATAGAAACCTTTTTGGATGTTCAAAGAACCAGCTAATTGCATAAACTGCTAATTGTGCTTTTTACTGCTCAGTAAATTCTAATTTACTGGAGTAATATCCTCCCCAACACGCATAATTAACAAAAAATTAACACAAATTGACGCAAAATGAAGTGCGAAATGTTCAGTAGTTCTGGTAAATTACGTAAAATTTAGGTGGATTACGTATTTTCAGTAGAACAAATCAGCATAAATGTCGGTGTGCGATGTGCATACTATACATAAATTACGTATTTTCATTTTTGTCTCAGCTGACAGTTCGTAAGCTCAGTCTGTATATGGGTAGTTCCATTGGGAACACTCGGATCTCATCACTTGCCGCATAAAACCAAAAAAAAAAAAACAAAACAAAACACTCATTAAATACACACCGCGACTTTTATCACTTTAACATTTACCCACTAAATCACATATGGCCAACAACTTTCTAGATGATTGTAAGGCTGTAACTATTTCAGAAAACAGTATTATGAGCGCTCCTACGTTACGTTTTATCCAACTACACCTACACATATTATTATGTCAATGGCCCAAACTCTCTCTAATATACAAATGTTGTGCCTAAAGCGATGATTATTTTGGCTGTGATGCGAATCGCATCGCGTAAAGTTTGTATGAAAATTCAATTTTCTAAGAACAAAAAAAGTTTGTCAAGTTATATTTTCACACAAACCTTATGCGATAGGATTCACCTCGCTGCCAATATAATCAACGCTTTACAGTGCAGAATACAACGGCTCCCTGCACCAGAAACGAGAGCCGCAAAAAAAGACTGGCGTCCGGCGGCTAGATCGGCCAAGCCGTCGAAAAAATGCCGACGGCGTCTGGGCCGCCGGTAAAAAAAGTCCACTGGCATGGCGGGGCTGTAGTAGAACCTTCATTTTCGATACTCTGGCTTCAGGCCGCAATTTCCGTGATTTCCATTGTAGTCCGACTTTAATAAACCAAATTTTAAAACATTGTTTGATCTTTGACTGAGCTCTGAAAAACATTTCCTCTCTAGGGAAATGCGAGATGTCGCTAAAAAAAGGTTTGAAGGTAGCAGTGATTCCTAAATTAATCAAGAGATAGTATTCTGTTCACCGAGAGGAGAAAATTGCCCAAATAGGCAAACAAAACGATTTTCATGTGTGTGAAGCGTGAATAACCGTTTTTATCCACGAAACAAACACATCATTTGCGCCATTTTCAAAAACAAAGTACCGCTGCAATTTCCGAGGCAATTTCTATTTTCCCCTCGTGGGAAAGAAAGAATTAAGAAATTAAAAATTTTCTCGCCCGACCTGACGCGTCTTAGGGGAGAAAATAAGTAAGAAGCACATAACTTTCCAATGAACTCACGATGACCTAGGTCTCTCTCTTCCTGCAACAACGACCGACGACACGCAAAGAAATGTTAATTCATCGGAATTTTAAGAAACACTCACCTGTCACAGAATGCATAGAAAAAATATGAATTCTTTCAGTGGATTTGGGGGCAAGGTGTTCGTATAATTTTTCAAATGATGATGGGGCAGTACACAAAACTTCAATTTTGTATACTAGCTTTGAAGAAGAGTTTAACTTCTTTAAGATAAAAATATGAAAAATTGAGTAGCAGCATGCCTTATATGTAATTTAAAAAAGTTCCTATGAGGTTTGCACCGGTCTCACATACTTTCACGAGCAAAAATACTTATTTCCCTGAAACGACACGCGGGTTGCAATTTCATTTATTGTTTTTCTTTAATTATTTGTGGCAAATTTACACTCCTCTGCAAAAAGTGTGTATCCGTGGCATCCAGGATACCGGGAAATTGTTCCATCGAAAACTCGGAATCATCATAAAAACCAAGAAATAACGTTATAGCTCCAGAGTCTAGAGAATAATAGTCGAGAGTCCTGGGAATTCAACTAATAATTATTTGTAACATATCAGTTGGTGATTGCTAGTTCCATCGATCCACTTAAAACTTTATTTATATATAACCGAATACAAAAGAGCTGAAAGAAAGTAATCATTGCGAAAAAGGATACGATTCTTATTGTTGTAAAAGTAACTCATGCATTATGACTTAACTAAAATAAAGAAAATTCTGATAAACCCGAGCTAAATAGTGCTGTTGTTGTGAAAATGCTTTCTCATTTTCCATTTATTTTGCTGAAACATTTAAGTTAATTAATCAACTTCAAAAGCCACACACGACACCAAGAGATTTATAGTGCTTTTATTACATTTTGTTTTAGTGTGCGGCACTTGATGTTAAGTTACATATGGAAAATGAAAATAAAATAAACGGAAATGAATGACTATAATTAAATAAGTCGTTACTACCAGAATTTTGGAGCTTACAGGAAGCTTTCATAATGTTTTCATTTCCATTTCGTCAACATATTTTTGATTATACTTTTAAGTTGCGAAAATTGCTGTAATTACATGACGTTGTTTATCATTATCAAGTTGTGTTTGACGGTCAGGAGGTATTTCTAGAATCAATCCTCATGTTGTATATACAGAGATGCCTTTGCTGGGAAAAATATTGCCACAAGTACAAGTCTGCATTTTGAAATGATTTCAATGGTCCTTTAATAATAATCCGCCGTTACAACCCGTCCGGGTCAGAGGATAGATCATTTTTATTTACTAGTTCCGCAATTTTTTGTGAGCTTTTGCTCACATGAATTCTCTTGGAGATCCTTTCGTTACCGACGTTTTTACTGTGTCAGTGGTAAATTGCACACAAACCTTGTGCCAACTTTGATTTTAATGGACCGTTACTCATGAGTAAATTCAAGATTTTTTGAATAAACTCAAATGAGTCGCTTTTTTGAAATTACTTAGCTGGAAAACTTCCGAACAAATATGTACGAGAGGTATATGTTCGACTCTTAATAAGTAAAGTGCTTTTAAGATTTACCTAATTATCTCTGACCAGTTCGATTCGGAATACTTACATTAAATTTGCATTTACTCATTTTGGAATCTGTCGCATACTAAATCTATTAAAAAGTCATGCCACCAAGATGACAGCTGTTAGACACATATTTGCATTTTTGCATAATTTCTACCGTTTCCTGTTTTCACACAATAAGAGCGAACAGTAGTAGCATAAAAGTTTCAGTATGGGCGGTCGCTTTGGAACAATCAGCATCATCAAATGCTGTTCTGTATTGTGAATGTTCCAGGAATCTACTTTCATCAAACCCTTGTAACTAAGTACTTTAAACTGATAGTAGATTATGCACCACTGTCCAAAAGGTCCAGACCCTAAGGCGTGGTACATAATCCAAATCGTCAAAATAAACATTCTGGACAGAGGTTCGTAGCTGTTTTATCCGTCGAGAACAAATATATCGAGTAGAGGTGAGCGGGTTACCCGAATGTACGAAAAAACCCGACCCGACCCGAACCGGATTCAATTTTATCGGGTTGACGGGTTACGGGTCTTTGTAATTATTTCGCAAAAAGCGCAGTAATTTTTTTTTTCATGAAATTATAGTAAAATTATAGTAAATAATGAGAAAGTTACACGTACCCGTATGCCGTATCACAATCCGAAGGATTTCGATCGCAGTAACAGATTTGAGACTGACAATTATCATTGAAATTTAAACTGTAAAAATGGTATACTTTTCCGCACTTGTATTTAAATGAAATGTTCATTTCGATACAAGTAAGAAAAAGTAGTCTCATGACTTAGATAGTTTTGATGAATGTATGTGTACGATGGGATAGGGTAATAGTCATATTTTTCGATATAACTTGATGGATGAAAGTTTCGTTTACAATTTAATTGTTCGATGTACAGTGATTTCAGTATGATATTGTGATATGGGCATTTAGCACAAAGTGTTGTGTACACCTCCCGTTGCAGAAGTAATTTTTGTAGCACACGTCTTAATTTTTCTTAGAACTTGTGGTGGTCACAGCAATCATTTTGAATCTTTTGTTAATCTAGTGACCCGGAATGTATTTTGTGTGAATAAAATTAGAATTGTTTCAACCTCGAAAGAGGTAACAACTCTCTTTCTATATGTAGAACTAGTTTCTCCGTAAACTCGTGCTGCAAAAATCGACTTTGTGCAACACGGAAATGTAATACTCATTATCAATCAAATAGATTTTGCTAGTAAGAATGATGTATCCTAAGATCTTATCAAAATTGATAGTAATCATAATTTAGTAACTAACATAGTGATCTAACTTAACACACGCACACGTAAAAAACCGCATTTTGGTGCAACTGCTCTATGAGTTCGATAATTTAAGTTTGGCCTCTCTCAACAAATTTTCATCTTTTCTCTGTACAAAATATTTTTAGCGATTTTTTTTTATCTGGCTCAGTTTTTTTTTCTTGTTATCGGGTTTTTCAAAATCAAAATTGAATCGGGCGGGTCGAGTTTCTGTTTATCGGATTGCCGGGTTATCGGGTTTTTGAAAACTGAATCGGGTCGGGTTACAGGGTTTTTGAAAGTAGAATAGGGTCGGGTCGGGTTTCTAAAAAACTCCGACCCGCTCATCTCTAATATAAACAGTTTTGCCTAGAGGGAGAATTTCGTTCCAAAACGTTTCAAAAAAATCTTTAGCAACTGTTTAATCTATTGACCATACCATACCATTTAGCGACATCACAACTATAAAGATTAATCGTTAATTTATTTGGTTCGGTGCATCGTCATTTAGAAAAAAAAAAAAAAATCGTAAATTATGTCACTTTTATCAAAATATTAAAATAAATTTCTTTGGCAGACGCGAACAGTTGATGATAAATTTCAATCATCAATTACAAAAAAATAAATATTTTACACTAAAATCCTTATGCCAGATTGCTTGCAGCATAAGAACTTGATAAACAACACAGAAAATAATTTACCTAAACATCGTGTCAATCAAAATGCTTATCAAAATGTGCCACCATAAGTCCATAAGTGATTTGATAATAAAAGTTTGTTATTTTTATTTATAAAAAAACTATATTTGCAGAGGTTATCAGTGAATTGAGTTCATAAATTTTATGTTGAAAAGTTAACACTCGTGATAGGTTTATTTTGGGTTAAGAATTTGATAAATCATAAGAAGTTATACTGAATTTCAGACTTCAATTCAAATCGGAAGATATAATTTATAATATTTGCTCAATAAGAGTGGTGAGTGCTGCTTGCTATTACATAACCCATCATCGTGAACAAGATATGCAATTTTCGATTTCCGCACATTATACTTTCAGTAGTACGTTTCATAAGAACCTATAAACGAGCAACATACGAACCAATTAATTTCCTCACATGTGCGACAGTAAGTTCTTTCATAATGGATTTTTTCCGTATTCACTCATGCAAACTAAAACTTTCCTTGGAGGAATTTTTGTTTTGAAAAGTTTGATGGCAGTCGATCTTATTTGAATAAACGAAGCAGCAGTTTGCTGCTTAATAATTTTATTCTCGGAAGTTAGTTGATGAGAGCAGTTTTTAACTTTAAATACTGGGAGTGTTCACTTATTATCCGGATCAGTTATTAGGGCGAGTTCCAACCGATAAAACTGTTTTTGTTGTAGGCAATGTCAAACCTTTTTACGAAAATCTGGACACTGCCCGCAAATAACCAGTTAATTTAACCTTTTTTTGGACGTAAACTGGTCGGATAGCGAAGAATAATCATATAAGGAACGATGATATTAGCTGGTCTTGTCACAGGAAGATAAGGCCAAGTTTACCCGCATACATCGATTCAGACACGTGAAAAGAATGTAGAATCGATAGCTAACTGTAAGGAAGGGCGATACAAAACTTCGGACTTACTTTCTTTGTTGTTGGTATTACATAACTTACTGATTACGAAATAATTGATAAATTTAAGCCATTTTTCTCGAAGTAAGTTCACTTTACGACATCATTCGATTTAATTTTTTTTACTTTTAACCGTGTTCACAAACCTTTCATTCATTGTTCATTGCACTGTATACATACAAAACCATCTACACACCATCGCATTGATTGATTGACAAAAATTGAATTATGCGCGAACAAAAAGCCATTTTGATGCGGCAATGTAGTTAAAAGTTTTCCTTTGACAAAGAGGAATTTGATAGATTGAGTGATGGGTTCTGCCATTACATGGAACATATTTTCGAAAATTTGAATTATTCGATTTTGTTTCTATGTTTTATGTGGCATTGTGCTATGGTTTTATGGTTTAGACGTTGCGCTTTTATATTCCAGGTCACCATTTTATATTGGGATCTGTGTGAGTGTTTCGAACGTAATTAAATTTAAATTTAATTTCCATTATAGTGAATTCGTTACGTTGTTCAATTGTTTTCTATTTCGATTTTATTTCCATTATTTTACAATCGAAATTATAATCAAAACTCCATCATTTATGCTGAACGATATTCGTTCTTCATCAAATCGATGATTAATTGAACGCCTCTTCACTATGAAGAGACGGAAGATACACATTAATCAATTGGACCAAGATTTAATAAATTCTTGTCCTGCAAATTCTACGGCATCACATTATTTCATGTAATGCCATGTAGAATTTCGGTTAACGCATAAAGCACTCTATCGCACAGATTTGATTTTGTCAGTGCAAACTGCGTTGTACTGATATTTTTGCTGGGACTTACGTCATCGTTTTACTTAGTATCGATAACTTTTTTTCATGTCTTATGAATTGTACAAACTGTCAAAGCTGATATAGCGAATGAGTTTTGTTTTTCGTCAAATAAATCACCGAAACTGCTTGAATTGTAATTAGAAAATCGTTATTCAATCATTTTGCTTTATTGCGAGTCAAAATAAGATAAAAAACTAGAAAATGGAATCTTTTTTGTATGATGTATGAGCGACAGCTTATTTAATTTTTTTTCTTTATTCATTGAGATTGAAAGTTTACTGACAAGTTGAACGTAGTGGTTATTTGAAGGCAATGTCAAATTTCCATACGAAAGTGTGGCAATACCTACGACGAACTCTGTTTTACTTGCTGGGAATCGCTGTCATAAGTGATCCGGGCATACAATCACTAGACGTAAGTCTCGCCAAACATATCAACTCTTTAATTTGATCCGAAATTGTACGAATTTGCCCGAAATGTTTGTGTTTTTTCTCAAGTCTTCATCATAATTTTTTTACTTTTTTATTTTATTATGTTATTATACAGGACCTATTCATATCAAACTGGACAGTCTATTATGTTCGGCACTTTCACACTTTCATTGAATGATTGAGAGCATCGTATAAGGCGTCCGGTTTCGTATGAAAGGCCCTGTATGTGCGAGAGTGTATTGGTGTGAGTACGTAATCAAGCAATGAACAATACATAATTGTGGATGAATCTTACGTAAAGCAAACGTCAAGTTGCAAGCCCTCATGTCCGTGCACATCTCATTATATACTTTATTGTATTATAATGAACATTATTGTTTTCAGCACAATTTTATTTTACTTCATATTGCACTTGTTGCAAGTTTCCAATTTGTGTCAAAATCTTAGACATTGAGTGAAATGTGTCAGAAAAATGTGAGAAGTCATAGTAATCTAGTTTCTGCTTTCAAAGTCCTTTTGCGATGTCCTTCAACAAGACGTTGATTCAGAAGAATACGGGGGCGGTTGAAGGAACAGGGCAACATTCCTGCTTTTGATGAGTAGCGAGAGTACATTCATACGGTCCAATACAAAAGCTAAGCCGTTTTATACAGCAGCTCCACTATTGTTTCATTGATAAATACGGTTCAGTAGAAAACAAATGACAACATCTATTAACTTGTAGTAGTTATCAAGTATTCACTAAATTTGCAGTATTTTTAATCGCACTGTATCGTAAGTAGCGGAGAAAAATTGACAGGTAAAATTGTTTGAACCTCATACTGCAACACTATTATGCAAAATATTTCAGGAAAATATTTTGCAATTTCCTGTACTCCCCGTTTCCTTACAAAACGATGGAAAATTATTTCCTACTTGGTTAGTATCCTAAGACATACATGAGAAACAATTTCGAATACTTTCTGTATTTTCTACGATACATTAGCGTTGAACTTCTTCCTTCCCTGTAACACTTTCTAGTGTTGCGGCTCTTTACTCTCCTGGTAGTGCTGTATATCATTGTTAAACAGCTCTATACCTATTTATTGACTGTGATGCATTCGGTATTACACATTTTCAAACATTATGGCGGAAAGCAACATAGTTATAGTCATTCTTTCAAAGTACCTAATCGTTTTAAAAATGTCCGTTCCAACAGTTCGTTTAGAGAAATCAACTTTTTATGTCAGTAAATTCAGGAAACGTGACTGAAAACACTAAGTTGAATAAAAAATAAACAAATTTCAAATAAAACACTTTATTTGAAATAATAAGCTATAAGCCAATTGAATAAATAATTAATTCGTGCTTTTTATTAATGAGTAAATATTTAGCTTTATTTTGATGTGACAGTTTTATCAGGTAGATTGTTTGTATACAGAATGTAACGTATCATTATTTTTAAGTCTCGGATCTGTTAAATTCATCATCCGATGATTAATGTATGAATATACTAATCCAAACAAAATTTGTTGATCGTTCGTTAAACTTTGAACAGATGTAACGTTGCAGTTGAGGATTTGTTTCATGGCAGCAAGAATTTTAAATGGAAATGTAGGGTGAATTAAACAAATTGGTGTGCTGAGAAAGATAATGTTGCATAAAGGGTTAATATTATCGAACAATAGACTGGGTTTGTTTTTGTTTGTATTTTTAGACCCGTACGAAGTAGAAGGGGTCTCAAAGGCTCACTACGGAGTTTGAAACATGGATGTGTAAGATTGTCACATCTAGGTGTTTCACAAATTATGGCAATAAACGACCGATAGAACAATTCAACTTTACCGATAAAAACTAATAAATGGCCGAAAGTTATTCACCGATAAATTTTTAAACGCGAATATTTGAGGTAGTGTCCAAAAGACCTCATAACATTTTGTAAAAGGAAAAACTCCCAAGATAAGTGACTGTAATGAAAATATCGGTAAAAGTTATCGATCATTTATTATTTTTTATCGGTAAAGTTGAATTGTTTTATCGGTCAAATATAATTTTATTTTTAAAAATTGATGACTTACTTTGTTACAATTTTTCTGAAAATCTCCTAAACGTTGGTTCATGTACTTCATGATTCTTAATTTAGTTCATGAAGCTACAGGATCTTGAATCTAAAGCACGCAGCCTTCAGAAAATAGCAACAAGTGGAGGAGTGTATTTTCGGCTTGTAAGTTTGGCATCAAAAAGTAATGCGAGTACTTTATGGAAATATACTTCTTAATTTGACACCAGACCGGTTACTTTGTCTAGACTCAAGAACACAAAGTAGGCATCCTACTGTCAAAATTTGAAGCAGGTCACTGTGACGGCATTGACAAATGTGTTAAAACTCAGTCTAATTCTAAAATTTGTTGTATTGCTTGGTCTCGAAATATTTAATTTCTAAATCGCTGTTGTATTGCTTGGATTTAGACCAAACTTTTTTAATTCGAAATTAAAACAATTTGTTTCAATTCTGACAATCATGTTGATATTTTGAAGTACCGAAAACAAAAGTTTATACTTCATGAAATTATAAATTAGATTTGAATTTGCATGAGGTGGCAGATCTAGCTGTTCAAATCTAATGTTGAACAAATTTAAAATGCTAGAAGTGGCAAATCTAGCGAAATTATTTGATCGAACAAGCAAGGTGTAGGATAAATACACTAGTTATCGTCCATGTAGTAGTCTCTGGCCAGCACCAGTAATCAGCCATATTTCAATGCGAAATGTTTCCGGTAAGTAATGAAACTATGGTTTGGCCGGAAGCTACTACATGGCCGATAACTAGTGCATTTACCCTACATAAAACGCTGAAAGACAGTGCAATGATTTCTCATTCTTTTAAGAGTCGTGCTGCATAGCCTTACGAGCATAAGTGTTCTGATGCAGTTTAATTTTCATCTTAACGAAAGGCTGCGTTCTTGAGCTATGAAGATGGCAGCAACAGCCTGATATCAATCTGAAAACTGTTACGTTAGAACATCATTTTTTGTAACTATGCTGCCATCCCGGACTCTGCCCTTATGACATTACCTGCGAGATGACCTGGAGGAGACAGATAATATAAAAAATATTTTTCATATTGTCTCCAACATTTTTTTGAAAAATGCTCAACCGAGCTCCCTGGTACTTTGCAGGTGAAATTTTTTCATATATATCTCGCCAAGTACATCATGGGCCATGATGACAGCTAGCGGAAATCAATGGAGTGGTTTGGATCTATGGAAGTGATAAATTATGTTGTGGGGCAATTATTTTGTGTCAAAGAAAAATCGAGTTGCAATAAATATGCAATATTTTAAACAACTAAAACTAATGTGATCGCGTACGGGTCTTCATATTTTTTTTCTCATTTTCATTAAAAAATTAGTGATAAAATTTTACGAGCTTTATGGAAAATGTGTGCAGTGAATTCCAAGTTCCGTTCAAATATTACTGAATTCAGTCTCATACTCTGTTTTGCCACTAGTTTTGTCGTTCGTAGATTAATGCAGTTTCCAAAGTTGCATCGACGTTGCTAAAAACAACAATCGACATAAAAACAGAACAAAAAATTATCGTGCTTTCAACGTGATAAAAATTTTCACAGCTTTTTTGTAATTTTTATTTTTGTCTTTTCATCAGCGTAAAAAAATCTAAAAACAAACAAAAGGAAAAGAACCAGCAAGACAACTTAGAACACTAACAACAAAACTAAGGTGTTTATTTTAAAACGGGAGACTTGGTTTTGTGCATTATTCTTGCACCGTCTTTTTAACTCTTGTAAGCTGTCTGTACACGTATGGTGTTGTTTTTTTGTCATTTCTGTTTTTTTTTTGTGATAAAATGAAAACATTCAGCTCCTACACGTAACACCAACTTCATGTATTGTTTGTCATGTTGTACAGTGTTAGTTGTTTTAAGTACTTTCCAGAAATACGTATTTTTTCAATTGCGGTAGTGCAGTACGTTAGAAGTGAATGAATGATTAGTAAATTCAAATAATTGGATTTGCTAACGACAGCTGTCGCTTCGTGAGTTGTGTGCACAAACTATTTACAAAAAAAAATATTTATTCTCGAACTGAATTTATATGTTAATTTTTGAGAAGATTAATGCAGTGACGTCAAGAGTGCCGTCGAACCTATAAGTAAAGGGTATACAAGTACAAATGCAAGACCAACGTTATTTCGAAACAAACACGTGAAACACGACTGTATTATTGTCGGTAGTCACTAGCGTCGATAGTTCTTTAGTTAAAAATTGAAAAGCGACAAACGATTCAATATTTTGATGGACTTTCTCAGGTGAATTTATGAATTTCGGACAAGATACGTCGCTAATAATTTTATGCCATTTTCTTACCTTTTTACAAACTTTCACCATCCTTTTTTGAGCCAAGAAACGTATTAACAATAGTGGGAATCGAAGTACCGGAGTCGTATAATGGGAAAGGAAAGATCTCGGTCCGCTAATTGTTTTGAAAACATAGGAAGTTTCTGTGAAAGTTGGTTTAAAAAAGTTGGAGAGACAGTTTTTTAAAGCTGTAGATATGTGCTTTAATTTAAGAGAGTAAACTGCGTCAATTTTTGTTAAAATTTTATTCGAAAGAACCGTTAGTCTGACATCGTGATAGTCTAAAGTTATTAACTTTCATGGTTTATCGTTTACTATCCACCTTCATTCTTTCTTCTCTTCAGTCTGTTTCTTTATTGCTACTAATCGTATTGTCTTCCTTTACATGGACGTACTAAACTACAAATAAAACACCCATACATTTATCAGGTTGTGTAGTGTAGGCCAACCGCTGTGATCCGTGAGATTTACTGATCCTTTCTTTCATCACTCTTTCATCTTGCTATGAATTAGCATCTGCCGGTGCCGGCTAGGAACCTGTCTAAGAAGAGTGGTCCTAGTTTGGGCACATACAACGATCCGATCACATAATCACCCAGAATCCTACGCCGGAGCAAACAATTTTCGACTGGTTTTTACTATAATTTTTCAATTTTTATCAAAATGAACATCATCTGAAGTGATACCATCGAAAAATGAAATTATATCGTACAGAGAATTTCGAGGTTGATCACTTTAGCCAATCTGATAGCTGTCTTATCCAGCCGAATAAGGTGAGTTTAAGCTCGTTTGAAAGCTCATGGCTCTAGCAACAGATTGTAATCAATTTCTTGACACAATGATTTGGTTAGCACGTTTCTGATAGCAAAATGTTTCACGGGGTTAATAAAATATCGATACTTTCGACATTTTTTCTGCTGACTAATACCGACCAAATGTGTAAATGAATAGGAAACATTCAGAGACCCATAGTCTTTCATGTCTGAGATCCTCCTTCACTTGGATGGCTGTTTTGTTGGAAAAAAGTACAAAATTCAGAACTAAAAAAAACGATTTTTAATTTGATGCGGCAAAATATTTCTGGGGTTTTGATTGGCCATTTTTGTAGCGGCTAGGCCGCAGATATTTTGTACACTCTTACTTTCCCAGAAAATGTTCCGCAGAGAGTTATACACTCTTGAAAGTCGAGCACACTTTGGGCTCTAGCTCCTTAACAACAATCGGTAACTGGTCGATGTCTCGGCCCAAATCTCACCACTATTATGGCCGTTACTCATAACCAAATACAAAGCAATTGGCCACGTATTACTTTAGCTATTGACAAAAAACTGTTTTTTGACCCCTGTGTATACCATGTACTTCAAGACCTCTAAGTCCGACAATATCGATTTTAAAAAAAATCGGAAAAATACGCCAATCTTTACTAGCCTCAGATCGTATCCGCATCCGCAATCATCAGGAATGAACGGTTTCGGTCCGTAGTTGACTGACTTAGAGCCAAGCTTCGCTAACTCTACAGTTTTCACGCTTCCTTCCATTCCGGAGTGCCCAGACACCCATGCAACTCTAACCCTATTCTCCGGCTCAGTTGGCTTAGCATGGTGAAAATAACTTTAGATAAAACAAAAAGTAAAGTGAACAAAATGTGGACGTATCTCATTGGTACAATGCATAATTAGCATCTGTCATCGAAAACGCAAATCGACGCCTCTGGAATATTTCGAAAAAAGGATTTCCCAACTAATATCCTCTTCTGACTTAACGAACTCTTGAACGACTAAAGCGAATTCTCAAAAAATGTAAATCTACAGATTGTAGTTGTTGAAATCTATCCAACTAAACACAATTGACGTATTTTCCGATCATGCTCAAGCAATCTTCAATTTCATAATCAACATTACTCATACAATAAATGGCACAGAGGCAGAATAAAAGTTTAACGAAAGAAATGAAAAAAACGTGATGCTCATATAACGTGCAACATGTATACCTAGCATAATGAATATTCAATCAGTTCCAGTTTAAACAAGAACAAGATTAAGAATACCTCCAGCAATGTACTCGTACTTGTATGTTTATATATGCATTCTTACTGCATAACAAGTTTTTAATATTATGCACTTTACAAGAAGGTACTTGACGGTTAGGAAAAATCAACAAACATTTAAAATTGCGAATACGCGAAAATCATCAGTCACGGATAATTTTTTCAATTGAATTAAAGATGAGACACACAATGGTTAAGAAAATCGTTGTGTTTTAATTGTAATCGTGCTAATTTTGAAAGCATGAAAGAGCTACCAACATTCAAAAAAGTTATATTTCAGGAGGGATTTGCGAAAGTCCTAGCCAAAATATCACCTCACTGCAATATTTGTGCAAATGTTTGTTTTTTCTCACAAATGTTATGATTATTTGTGACTTAAATAAGACGAACATCGATTTTTAATTTTCATTGGCAATTAATTCTAAAACACATGTCAATTTTAACTGTCATGTCATTATCATCAACACCGGAACATAATTGTATTTGACATGAACTTTGTTTTTAAACGATATGTGAAAGACATGCTCTTCCTTGGTTTTCGGTATACCAGCAGACACACATTATCTGCATCCCTACACAGCAACGTATGTGTCTCTCATACACAAATGGAATGATTTTTTGTATAAGTTTAGATGTGGGTTCTGACATACAATATCATGTACGTACAGCTCTGAACATCTAGCACCATATGTCTGATCTCCAGGAAAATTGTCAAGTTTTTTTTTTACAAAGTTGTTTTTCCATTAATGAATATTAAAATTGAGAGTGCAGGAATGTTGAACATGTGCTGAAAAATTGGATGTCTATTTCGGTTCAAACAACGTATCTCGTCTCTTCGTATCCAGGTGCTATATGATGGTACGAACGAATCTGTTCGAGTTTAAATACCAAAATTACATGTATACATTGCAAGTTCATACAATCCTTTCACAATATTTTATTTCTAGGCATGGAATTGTTTCCACCCATCGCATTTACAGCTATCTTGCACTTCATACATGATGATGTCATATACTTAATACGTGAAGTGAGTTCACGATTATCTGTGCAACAAATATTCATTTTATTCATGGTTAAAAATCCACAAAAATTTTAAGATTGAAAAAAATTGTAGAGAACTTTATCTTAAAACTCTTTTCTCCCCACAATTTTATTGAGAAGATGTTTGGCAAGAATAGTATTTTATACAATTAGTGGCAAAGAGTGGTACAAAAAGTACCACATTTTGCACGCAACGTGTTGTATGCACTGTTTCATGCAACGACTTGCGAAATGAGAAATTTGAACGAAAATTCTTTGATTTCCACGAGAACGTTTAAGGGCAAAATTGACTGCAAATTTTTCCATAAACTTCTTTTTATCGTTGCGAAATGAGTGATAAAAAGTGACCTATTCTGTCACTCAAATGAGGTGTGAAAAAGTTCATTTGCACAAATGTCATTTTATGGAATTTCGTTGCAAATATAGAACTTTTTCGTGCTATTTTTGGTTGCGAAATCGGAAACATTTTTTTATCACTGCTTGCGAATTGCATAAAACGTAATATGAAACACGTTGCGAAAGCATGGTGTTTTGGTCAAACGATGTGATTTCCAAACTCGCTTATGTCATTTGAAAATTCTATTTCTAGTAATAAAAACATTTTCTTTACGCAACTTGTTGCAGAAATTGCTATCATGCGACTGTGTGTCACAAAGCCGAACTTTAGACGCTTCTGTTGCATAAAAACGCTGTATGCAACTCAGTGCAAAGTACTGCCCACAATTATGAATATTGTGATACTCGACTCGACCTAATATAGAGTAATAATTACAGATCTAGTGCTTAATAAAGTAATTATTTCCTAATTGGCATCGAAAAAAATTAGAGCAAACTGGTTGGGAAACATGTATTTTGATATCAAAAAGTTAAATTTTAACCAAAAACATCGAAGAGGTGAAGGTTAGTACAGAAGTACGTACATTTTGTACGTATAACTGCGAAGGAAAATGTCGTCTTTCGTAGTTCCGCAAAAAATCATTACATATGCGTCAGCATCGGGGACGAAAATAAGGGAAACTTTAGAATTGAGTCTGTTGGGATCCAAATCAAAAGTCAAAATGAGGCTTTGAACAATGAACATTTATATAAAAAAGTATATTTGTATTAAGCTTAGACTGTTTTTCACGACACAAATACTATTTGACATATTTGACGGGTGGCTCATAGTTTTGACGTTCAAAACGTCATTTTGAACTTAATTATAATTTTTAATTAAACTTGTGTAAAATCAGCAATACAAAATAGGTACGTAAATAACTATTTACTCAACTTTTAACAGGTGTGGAACATTCCATTTTCGCTCCGAAATAGAATTTTCACGAAACAAAGTGAAAACAACTGAATGTTTTTCCACATTCTGTATTTCTAAGTGTGAAAATGTTGATTATGTTTTTAGCAAAACTATTTAAAACTTCGCTTCGAGTGTTACAATTCCGGACCCCATCCAATTTGCCTTGTATATAAATTCTGTTTGTATATAAATTACAATTTAATGAATGAATTATTTGTAATTGCTGTCAGTGTAGGGTTGATTAACATTACTTCTCAGTTTGTTTTTCAGAAAAAAGAAGATATTTATACTGGCGATGAAAGATTTATGGATGATTTTTATGTTTTTCAAGATAGAATTTAAACAAATTAACAGCCACATATTCAAATGTTATTTATTTAGTAACAAGTCTTAATCTAATTAAAATGCAAGTGTTATTCGGTTAGGTCAATAATGTAGATTTAATACATGAAACGAACATAAGAAACGTGCTAAAAACGTGAAGGGAAAACAACTATAAGTAAGTTCAATCGAGGGGCACTCACATCAGAATCTTATACATTTTTCGGATAAGTCATATCAGAAAATGCCAGTTCGGTTTTGACCGTTCCGAAAATTTCGATACGAAAAAAGGCTAAAAATAACTCGCCATTGTTTACAGTTATAGCTCCTCCAGTGGGAATTGACTTGGAAGGTAAATTTTTTTAGTCGAAATTACATTTCAGCTCAGCGTCTATCTAAATTCTACAGAAAAATTAAATTTAATTTCCTTATTTGACGGGAAAAAAGAAGAAAGTTAAACTTCAGTACATTTAAACTTGATTTACACAGAATTGAGAATTGTGACGAATCCAATTTTATCTACAAATCAATTAGCTGATCTTTCTTTATTATCATTGCGAAGTTCCTAAAATCACACTGACAAACTTGTATATTACAACCTAACTCCTAACTTAGACAAACTTAGACGGCTACAAAGTTTCTCATCACACCGTTTGTATCATTAGTTTACACCCTAACACAATAGAGAAAAAATGTGGACGTGGTGGCTCAGCGGTGACGCGCTTGCTTTCCACCAAAAATACCCGGGTTCGATTCCCGGTAACGAATGGTATTTTTCCTTAAAAAAAATTTAGTTCAGGAAAGTCCACAAGTTCACCCAAGCTTCGATGCTTTGTTTAAATTGGGTAGTTACAGGATTCGATTGCCTGTTACGAAAACACAATGCATTCAGTGACGTCACTCACTAGCAATGCACAATGAATGGTCATCAAAGAATGGTCCCGATGCTGTACCATAGATGACACCACATTCATCAAAAATAGACGCGAAAGATGATGCCCAGATCACATGATGGGTTCGCGAGGTCGCCAGCAGACAAAAATGTCATCACCCGGTCGCCGGAACTGTTAGCTAGCCAAACTCCCCGGCAATAACATCGTAAAAACAAATCGACAGTGAATGAGAAGTGTGACAAATAGAAATGGAATTAAGTCTAGTGCACAATTGAGAGAATTATAACCGAACCTGTCGTAATGACCTCTCGGTCACTCACAATTGTAACGGAATTGAATGTAATATATAATTGTAAAAATATCTTAAGAAGAACCATACGCTAAATAAATAGAGAAAAAATGTACTTGAGCAGGCCTGATAAAAGCGATTTTTTCCACCGAAGCTTTTGTTACAACAAAACTGGTAATTTCAAAAAATTGCCTCAATAACTAAATAAAGTCATTGTTTTTTCATCTAGTAGTAGAGCTACTTTTTTAAGATTGTTTAGTTTTTTCAACAAACTCCTCGTTAGAAGATAGGTCTGCACTTTAGGCCAGGACACTTCGTGTCGAAAATGCCAAAATTCGTGAAGTGGCGATTACATTACGTTGTATACGTTTATAATTCGACACCTGACTGCGTACTTTGGTCCCTTACCTGGGAATATAGAAGGCAGCCTGGTGTACACATTAATGATATCTATACGTCAAATAAGTTTCAACTCGACACTGGGCTGCGTCCTCGAGTTAAGACTTTTTGAATGCAGAGGGCAGCAGCCTGGTGTCGAATTGAAACTTATTTGACATATACAACTCACTATTGCCTCCAATTTGGCGAAAACAGATTTTCAGCACCAGGCTGCTTTCTTTATTCCCAGCTTTAGGGCCCCAAGTACGCAGCCTGGTGCCGACTTCTATCGTGTTACTAACTAATAACTTCGCTCCTTCTTAAAAATAGGCGTTTTTAGAATTTCAGCACCAGACTGCCTTGGTCTGACAAGGTTTTATATTTCGTCGGTAAAACCTTGTCATACCGATCCAAATCAAATTCAAGAAAGCTGCTTTCAAACGCAAAGTTGTGGAGAATAAAATTTTAGTGAACCAGTGTGTCAGGGTTTTGAGAAAAACTTGCCCAATTCTGGGATGCAACCACTTCTAGAATTAGGAAGGATAACTCATATCTCTAGAACTGTGGCAGTTAGAAAAATGCTGCCAAAGGCAAAGTTCTGGAGAATTACATTTTAGAAGAAGTAGCTTCAAGATTTTTTGCAACATCTATTCATTTTGCCACATCTATTCTGATACGTATAGGGCTTTATGTTTTAATGTAACTCTAAAACTTGGCGTAAAATAAAAAATTACGTTTATTTTGTTTGCTGAGGTTTGTCAAATGAAATCAATTGAGTAAATATCCCCTCAATTTCATAACAAAATCGAATTTAAGGAGAACTTTTAAAAATCTGGAAATGAAATAAAGCAAAAGGAAATGGTCATTTAATGGTCTTTTGACACCATAAAAACTTGCATATATTTTGCGGATATTCAACCGCTGGCTGTATATTTTCCTTCTAAATATATTTACGAGACAGAAACTGTAATAAATTTAGTGAAAAACACAAACAATAAAACTGTACAAATATTGCCGAAAAAAGACTTAATGTCATATTTATTATAGTTTGATTTTATAATACCCACGTATTAACGCTAAATTCTCAGTTGAAATATCAAATAAGTTTTCTGAAAAAAAAAAGAATTTCATGAAGTGGTGGGACGGGACGCTTGGATTCAGTTTTATGTTCTTCTACCACAAGAAGCTGAAATTTTAATTTTAAAGAAAAGAGCTTTTATTGCCTTTGAATAAGAGAAATAGCGTAACGGCGGATAATTCACTTAGCGTTTGCTAGTTAAATGGTGAAACACAGACATTCTGTTATGTATCCCTTCACCGAGACTGAGTTTCTTTGATGTTAAACATTTTTTTAGCTGTTAAGCGAATGGTTTCACTACCAAAGACCAACAATAAACGTTTACATTATATTTTACTCCACTTTTCTTACCGCACAAATTTATGTCATGCCACTTATAACTTACAGCAACCTGAAAGGCAAATTGATAAATTATTTCTTATAATTTAAGGGAGAACGGCAAATATTTTATTTTGCTACAAATTCCTAAGTCATCTTTTTGTGCTCATACCGTATTAATGGTGTTGACTTGATTTCATAAAATTTTAATTTGATGACGTTGACGAACATAAATTTATTATGACCTGAAGAAATGTATAACGATCTACGTTTTTATTCAGTTTGGAGACATTAAAACATATTTTTACAACTGTTTCAGCAGCTATGGTGACAATTCGTTTCTTTTTAACAAAATCATCCAATAGAAATGTCATCTTAAGAATTTTTGAAACATATACTCACTAGATCTGTGCGCCCACTTTGCCAATCTACGCTCATAATGCAATAAAGTATATATGGTGAATTTCTGTAAGCTGTCAAACAAGTAAAAATAAAGTTTCAGAGAGCAAAGTACGTACTTAGCGATGGAGGGCAACGTGCAAATGTCATACCTTTTTATAAGTTTTTTGTGGAAGACAATAGTACGATGGGTTTGAGAGAAAAATTGTTGAGTACGTAACGAAGCTGCTCTGAAAAAACATTTCAAGTTCGTTGACGATGTTATTTCAGAGCAAATTTAAACCTTCATACTAAAACTTTTTAATTGACTTCTGATTCATTAGAGCACTGTGCCACGCCGTCCATCGGAGGCTAAAGTAAAGCCGAAGGTCATCTGCGGATAACTGGAATGATTGAGACAGCGGCTAGCCGGCTGAGTTACATTTAGAAAATTTAATAACCAAAACGTTCAACCTTTCAAATTAGAAACTTTTTTAATGAAATCGTAATTATTGTGAATGAAAATGATTTTGTCTACATTGCTTGGTAATATAAAGGATCGCCTGGAATTAACAATTTATCTGAATGAACGAAAGAAATGTCGGCGTACTCGCCATAGGAATACACAAAACCTTTCTGGCTATACTACAACAGTAAATTTTCTTTGTGTCAATCAGAATTGAAGCCACGCCTAACCGAATCGAGAGTTGAATGTTTTTGTACCATCTCATCGATGACGGCCGGCCGCCGCAGATTTTAACGTCATCCACAGTGAATGAGTTATAATTTTGATAAATTTGCTGTTGAACGCAAGACTCTATTCTGGAAAAACTAACAGATCCAGCACTTCAATTGTTGTGTGTCTTTTTCTCTTAAAATAAGATAATAATGTGATTTGGCCGACGTCCCACTACAGACAAGACTATGCCACTTGTAGTGTAGCCACAGTGTATCAGTATCTGAAAAATAGCCCCGATAATCGTCAATAAGTAAAGCCAATACATTTTTTTCGTGTATTGGCCAAATGAATAGTCTTCTACAACGAATGGAGATCGCTTCCAATGATCAAATATTGAAGTTAGTTTAGGTTGATCATTTCAGATGTTTTGCGGTTCCATTCTTTATACCATTTTCGAGCTTCATTATTTGTTTCATTTGCATTGCCCTAGATTGGACAAAGTGACATTTTTCGAAGAGAAGCTGAGAAATGTCTTCTTAAACATATTTCATGTTATGCTTACAGTACCATGCGCAAGTTTCAGAGATTCAATATGTTTGTAAAAAACAAATAAATACGAACATAACACATTTGTCGAATACATAACATGCTTCCGCAACGATATTATGTTTGGACCCGTTGCTACTTATGTTTGTTGCTGCATTTGATTATTAAACTTTGAACGATCTCCCACATGGAACCTTAAATTATTTTGTTTAGTTGGGTTTCATATAAGTCGGTTCGAGTAAAAAATCTACGTCTTAGGATTCAGATCAGAAATATCACATTCCACGCTATCTGTACGATTTCAGGTCTCTCCATTCTTCTTAATGCTTTTCTTAAGCAAAACGAATGAAATGAATTTTTTGCAAACTGAATTTTGCTTTATTATGTGTTTGGTTTAGTTAAATGTGTAAAAGAAACAGAAAATTTTGTTGTATTTTTACTTAGGCATAACAAACGGTCCCCGCCTAATGCCGGCGCGGCGTCCAGTTCTACTCTCACACCCGTGACACATATGAGCAAATATACAGCAAATAAATTGAATTTTGTATGTAAAAATTTGTAAATTTTATAGGAAAACGAGTTTAACGAACGAAATTTTATAATGTCGAGCTTTAGAACATTATTAACAAACACACATGCTATGCTATCATAATATTTTAAACGAATTGTCGTAATTCCAGAACAGAATTTATCTATTCAAACACTGCACCGAAACAGAGAAATGGAAATATAAAATGTCGATAGTTAAAATCAGTTTATTTATGTTCTAACAGACTATAAAATCGTATTTTATTTATTTTAATTAAACGTGTTTAGGTGCTATTGTTATTTTAGAGTTATTTTAAATATTATTTGTTGGTGCACATTTTACTATTGGTAAATCATAAAGAACATTTTATAAACACACTCGAACACACATGGTTATATGTCGACAAATAAAAATACAATTTCGATGTTCAACTTTTTGTTGGTTGCCTAGGGTTGATCTGAGTTAATCTTATTTTGGAAAAGGCAATTAAATGGAAAAATAGATTACAGTAACAACATTTCCGCTGGACATCTGGAATGTGTTTCTTTACAAAATGTTTTAAATAAATAGATTTTGCGGATTATATTTTGACAGAACTGAGGATATGGTTAATGTTTGTTTCTAGAAAGTATGTCGTACGCAGTGAATATCGTCGTTAGTGGCTTAATGCATAATCGAAAAACACTTCTTAAGCGTGCGACTCAGCAATGCCGAATGATGGCGCCAATGAGAAACCATAGTTTTTAACGAACAACTTCACTTAATTATGAGCATCAACATTGGCATTGTTTGTTCTAAATTTTTTTCGATATTCGGTCTTGTTGAACTTGCTTGCTTGTATTGGGGTATTAAAAAGTAATATTACTGTATTAGGCGGGAGACCTTCTGAAACGCTAAAAGTATGGTAGAATTAACAATTAACAAAGCTTGAGGCGTTTCGTACAAACACATCCGCAAGAAAGACTCTTACAGAGGAGGTGTGGCGCAAGTCTTTGGTTCTGCTTACAAAAGTTCTGAAATCAGAAAAGGGTGACGCATTAGGCTTCTCATTCAAAACGATTTTCTTTCAGTTACAAAAGTTCTGAAATCAGAGGTGGGTATTAAGCGAAGTTACGTTGTATTTTTAAGAAATTGCTTCACAAATGCCAGACCCTACAACAAACTAATTTTTCCATGCCTTCAGTTTTAAAACTGCAACAATTTGGGCTTTACTTACTTTCGCGAAGATTGTACTGTGCAAATTTAAATTTTTGCGTGGAGCTTTATTACATCCTGCCAAATTCTGGAAGTGGTCATATACCAGTATTGAGCCATATTTCCCCAAAACCTTGAAACACGTATTCGCTTAAATTTGATTATCTACAACTTTACCTTGGGAAGTAACTTTCTAACTGCTATAGTTCTAGAGGTACGGGCTACATTTCATGAAACCTTATATGAAATTACAAAACGTTACAAATATAAAAAAAAATTG
>CM055403.1:8664051-8781763 GCA_029228625.1 Pseudolycoriella hygida | reverse complement strand
AGCAATTTTGTTGCCCTGAACCTCTACTAACGATTGGCACTCAAAAATTAACTCTACTTTAACTAACAAAAAAACTTCCCTAACAAAAAAGTGACCAACCACCAAAATTTTAGCAATTTTCACCTCCTACCTTCGCCGGATGAAGTCGGATCAAAAAACTTTCTTCTACAAAGTTTTAGCTCATCAAAAACTCTAAGACTTTTCTCCGCCGACCAAAGCTCCAATTCGCCAACTGCATCGGCTACAGTCGATTGAAAAAATTTGACCTATTTTAATCAAATGTCTTAAAGAAAAAATTCGAAAAAAATTCGGGACCTTGTTTTGTCCACGTTTCAGACCATCCCTAACAACATATCAAAAAGTGTTTTTTTTTTTTTTTTTGGTTCTCGATTTTCATTTTGACGGTAAATCGGTCCCTCAGACAAAGCCGAAAACACGTTTTGACGGGGAATTGCGGGAAATGGGCGCTTACAGAAATAATGCGACCTAACCTATTTGTTTCACAGTTACTTTTACAGGTGGTATAGTGTTTACTTTATTTAATTCATTCGTTCAACGCTTGTAAGATTCATATTTGCTTCACAAAGTCTGATCTGCAACACTAAATTAAAGATCATTCTTTTAGTATCATTAATTCACTCAGCAAGCAGATAGTACAATAAGAAATCGTATGGGAGCACTTTTAGTTCAATTTGAAAAAAAGGCTAAATGCGCCATTCAAGAATTTTAAGAATTTCTCTCTTCGCAAATTATTATTCGGCTTGTTCGTCATCCACAATGAAAGACAAAATGTGGATATTTCTGTAGAAATATAAAAGAGACAGCGAAACAAAAAAATATTTTGTTTAGGTGTGAGAACACAATAAAATTGAACCATGAAATGCCTCAAATTGTATGACCGACGAGAGATACAATTTATTTAAATCATAAGTTCAATTTGGAAAATTCTTCTTACTCGTCAAAATTAAACAAAATACATAAATTTATCAATAAAAACCAATCACACAGAATCCGTAATAATATTTTGAAAATGTAGTTCCTTGCTAATTTTGAAGAACATCTTAGATGGAAACTCGAATTCAATGCATTAACCAATTTTCCAATAATTATCCAAAATCCTTATAATTATTCCTTTGAAATTATCTACTTAAATGTTGCGTATTGTTAACTACACATAAAATAAAAAAAGCCTTCACTTATGCAA
This sequence comes from Pseudolycoriella hygida, assembly GCA_029228625.1. Lineage (NCBI taxonomy): Eukaryota > Metazoa > Arthropoda > Insecta > Diptera > Sciaridae > Pseudolycoriella > Pseudolycoriella hygida. Next base: position 8,780,559 of record CM055403.1, on the reverse strand, counting down.
TCGCGACATGTACCGAAAAGATATCAAAGCAAACCTTTGAAATACAAAACGTGCTTTGAAACAAATTTGAAATTATAACTTTTTCAAAAGCGAAATTTGACCATTTCTCGGTCAATTTTCTTCAATATTTTTGCAAATATTCGTAATATAGATTGGTAGGATTGGAGATTTGCTGCAAAACCAGTAACATTTATTTAACATATGAGTAAATTTGCCCGGCAAAGGTTGGTAAATGTGCTATATTTGATCAAATTTACAAGGTTTGCCGGGCAAATTTACTCATATGTTAAATAATTGTTACTGGTTTTGCAGCAAACCTCCAATCCTACCAATCTATATTACGAAGATTTGCAAAAATATTGAAGAAAATTGACCGAGAAATGGTCAAATTTCGCTTTTCAAAAAGTTATAATTTCAAATTTGTTTCAAAGCTTTGTTTCAAAGCACGTTTGCTATATCAAAGGTTCGCTTTGATAATTTTTCGGTGCATGTCGCGATTGCATAAGTGAAGGCGTTTTTTATTTTATGTGTAGTTAACAATACGCAACATTTAAAATGAGGATTTTGGACAATTTTTGGAAAATTGGTTAATATTTTGAATTTGAGTTTTCATCTAAGATGTTGTTCAAAATTCGCAAAGAACTACATTTTCAAAATATTATTATGGATTCCGTTTGATTGGTTTTTATTGATAAATTTATGTATTTTGTTTAATTTTGATATCATCTGCTTTGTACGACGAGTAAGAAGAATTTTCCAAATTGAACTTATGATTTAAATAAATTGTATCTCTCGTCGGTCATACAGTTTCAGATATTTCATGGTTCAATTTTATTGTGTTTTCACATTTAAACAAAATGTTCTTTTGATTCGCTCTCTTTTTTAGATTTCCACAGAAATTTCACATTTTGTCTTATATTGTGGATGACGAACAAGCCGAATAGTAATTAACGAAGAGAGAAATTCTTAAAATTCCTGAATGGCGCATTTAGCCTTTTTTTCAAATTGAACTAAAAGTGCTCCCATACGATTTCTAATTGTACTATCTGCTTGCTGAGTGAATTAGTGATACTAAAAGAATGATCTTTAATTAGTGTTGGAGATCAGACTTTGTGAAGGAAATATGAATCTTACAAGCCTTGAACGAATGAATTAATTAAAGTAATCACTACACCACCTGTACAAGTAAATGTAAAGCAAATAGGTTGGGTCTCATTTTTTCTGTAAAGCGCCCATTTCCCGCAATTCCCTGAGGAAAAAATAAAAAAGTAAAAGTAAAAAACAAACAGAAAATATGAAGAGTTTGAATTTTACGTTGTTTTCTCATTTTGTTTAAAGTTAAGTTTACCATATATCTTTCCGTCATATACGCATGACTTAAAGCTAATGAGAAGTGTTAGCACGAGCCAGAAATAAGTTCCGAAGACACACGAGCTCAAAAAAAAACGTTTCGCATAAGTTGGAATCAAAACTTTCGCTTACTGATGTGATTCGAGAACGTGCTGAAAATCTCGATGAAACATTCGACAATTATAGTTCGTTCATGCACTCGATTTATGTATCTTCCTCTAGTGCATACAACTACTGGATCTTAAATCCGAAGTACGCAACCTTTTAAAAGTAGCAAGAAGAGGAGGAGTGTGTTTTCGGATGGGGAGCCTGGTGTCAAAAAGTGATGTTAGGGAATGTTGAAGAAGCCAATAGCGACTACTTTATGGATAAATACTTGTCGAGCTTTCAACGGTACAAAGTAGACAGCCTGGTATCAAACATATGGGGGCAACACTACACAAAAAATCTCATCATTAAAGAAATATTCACAAAAAACCACCAAATATCATGTAAGATCGCGTAAGTTGGGCCCACACTGACGACTCTGCAGCCCAAACTACTCAACAGATTTCGACTAATTTCATTTTCGTGATTTTCTGATATCCATATCTTTTATTTTAAATCTTCAAGAGTGATTTTTCTTTTATTTTCGCAGAGATGTAAGTTAAAAAGTTCCACTAAACTTCAAAAAACCACGTTTTTTACCACTTTTTCTACCGTAACTTCGAAACTTTTCTACCGATTTTGTACAAATTCAATTTTGTTATCAATTTTGTGTTTGTCTTTCAGAAAAAAAAATTTTTGATAAGATTTTTTTGGATAAGATTTACTTGATTTATGATGTAGAAAAAACACGTTTTGCCCTAGTAGAGATTCAGTTTTAGGGTCCTGGCTTAGTCCAAAAGCTCAAAATTACAAAAAAAATCTTCCATAAAATGACAGACATGCTCATGTCTTTCAAACAAAAAAATTTATGAAAATCGGAAAAGATTTACTCGAGCTATGTACAGAAGACCAAAAACCACTTAAACGGCCCTAGCTTGGTGGCCCTTAGACCGACAGTGCCTAGATTCAATCACAAAAAAGATTTTTCAAGTACCTTTCAGGGAAAAAAAAATTTTTGGAAATCGGTTGAGTTTTACGTTTACGTTACGTTTTACGTTTACGTTACGTTTTACGTTTACGTTACGTTTTACGTTTACGTTACGTTTTACGTTTACGTTACGTTTTACGTTTACGTTACGTTTTACGTTACGTGAGACAACGTTTTTATTGCTGATTCGTCATCAAAATTGGGATGGTTACAAACGTCGTGCACTGCGTTCTTTGTGCGGGTCTAAAAACTGAATCATGTATCATTGTGACGGCATAGACGAATGCTTTTCTTGATACCAAGCTGCATTCTTGAGCTATGCGCGAGCTCGTGCAAGTGAAACTGGAAGCAGTATTTGCCTGGTGTCAAGTTAAGTCAAGAAAATCAGAGCGTTGGAAAAGATTCGTCGATGCCGTCAAAGTGATCTACACCAATCTTAGACACCATGGTTCAACGGCATATATTACGCAGCCTAGTGTGAAGTTCTGTTTATTTTTTCATTGGATTCTCCGTCAAGAGATGGAAAATTGATACTTCAGTGGGACCTTTTCCACCGTTAATTGTCCCAGCCGTGTTTATCAGCTGCTAACATTCAAACTATCCTCCTATTTTTCAATTCCTTTCCGCAACAGATCCGGATTGAATTTAATTTGACATTGACTCTGTGCGAAGGATTTTCGTTTAGTTAAGTAGTGATAGCTAGTTTATGTTTTCATCCTTCCTGTCCGTCCGTCCGGCCAATGCACTACACTTCCATACAGTACGCTACAGTTTGCTACACTCTTCTACAGCACGCTACACTTCACTACAGTTCGCAACGCTTTACTACAGTTCACTACACGTTATTAAGTAGTTAAGTAGCGATAGCTTCTTTATGTCCATCCGTCCGTCTGTACAACTTTCATCCGTGATTTGTCATCGGTGATTGGAATTTGACTACACTCTATTGCTACTTCCCTATACCCATTTCAATGGTTGGTATATGTAATATTCAACGCCCTGTTTCTACGGCTGGAACGCAGGCTGAAGTGCAATTCAGAAGAACTAGCCAAGCTACTCCTAGCATCTCAGCCGCACAGACGTTCTTAGGTAACGCAAGTTTAGGTACCCAAACTAGGGCACGTATTTTTGCACAGGACAGAAGAAACAAAGAATCTGTGTTTCAGAATCCTTTTTATTGATGGTTTTGACAAAGCTCTAGAACTTATACCTCTAAATACTAAATATTTCTTCTCAGAGTTGTATATGTAATTTTGTTCAGAACAAAATTAATGGTGTGAGTACACCTTTGGTATGCTCACAACCGGAAAGTAATAAAAAGTTAGAGACACATCTTAAGATTTTTGCTATTGCTGACTGCAATATTATCAGTAAGACACTTCATAGTAACGATTATTATATTTCATTTCTATTGTATTTCTGCTTTCATAAAATAGCAACAATTTAGTTTCGTGCAAATGCAGACTTTATCATCCGGTAATCAGATTGTAAAATGTTTTTATTTATTTAACAAAAAATGTTGTGTTGTTCTTTGTATTAGGTATACGAAGAAAATGTCCATGAAATGATTTTTTTTATTTCTTTTGTATAAAATGTTGAACCATAGAACCAGGTATGTACTTGGCATTTATTTATGGCGTTACAGCATATCGGCTATTCAGAACTGGTTTAGATTTTCTTATGCAAAAACAAAAACAATCAAATAGCTTCTAGAAGTAATGCAAGAAATTTGAATGTTTATATTAAATCATCCCCCAGAGCGAAATCGAATGAAAACATTGAATGAAATGTGTTTGACATATTAAGTGACTCAAAAGAACTAGATTTGTAAGAAAAACAAAGATTGATTTTTTGTTATGATTGGAAAACGACTCTGTCATACTTTTGGCTTTGTGAGAGAACACAAAAATCCAGGAAGAAATGTGTTTTTGTTGCCATTTATTTGACTAAAAAAATATGGTGAAACGTTTTTGAATGAAAAAGGCAAACCCATTAAGTGAAGAAACATTGAAGCGACCCTGCAGAATATTTAATACCCGCTTGTCTTTTCGGAAACTGATATTACAAATACTACCAACTGAAAGAATTACATCTGTTGGAAAATATGTATTCAAAGAAGTAGATTGCTTGTATCCTGAGTCAAAGCTATTCCAAGCGGAAGGTAAATTTTGTGTTACTTGGGCAACATAATTTACAACACATCGAAAATTTCTCGGTCGATTTTGATGAAAAAGCTCCTTCCAATGTCACAAAAATTTTGCCACAGAGAGCCATTTCACAAACAGCATAATTAGCGAAATATCGTGCACAGTCGAGTAGCCTACTTTTTGGGCCTGACCTGTCTTCCCTATCTCTCGACCGATTTTGCTCATCTTCGAACATTAAATTATTTTCTTGGTAAAATTTCAAGAAAAAAAGTTTATCGAAATCGGATTTTCCTCAGATTTACTTAAGCTTAGTGTTCAAAAACAGACGAACATTCAGACAAACTGACATTTCTTTATTGCTGAAAATGTCGGTCCTTACTCATATGGATTCGAGTTCGCAAAATTATACGTCAGAGTGAACGTATTAGCTCCGTGTATGTAACCTCATACGGGCTCAATATAGATAGAAAAACGATTTTTCGGTGCTCTAATCTTTTTCAGTATCCGAATGATGTGACATAATTCTTTTCACGAAATTTAGAGATATAAAAAGATTGATTATAATTTGGTTGTATGTTCAGTCGACTAAAAAACTCCTAATTGGGAAAGAGTTAAAACTAACTAATTAAAATAAGATTTAAGGAATTGATTCAAGAATGAATGAACACAACAAGAAATGAAAAAAAGAAGAAATTAAAATATCGTATGTCGTTAGTTGTATAAAGTGTGTAGTGTAGAGTGAAAAAATTACGTCAATTAAAATGATTTATAAACAACAATCGCTACAATTAATCTCAAGTAGACTAAACTTAATCATAAATACTAAATTAGGTAATTTATTAAACAGAAGAAACACAACCTTGTTAAATGTAAAGTCAAATGTGTCGTTTTTTTCATTGGAATTTGTGTATAAAAATAATCATTCGACTTCTAAGATTTTACTTCATACAATCTCTACGAACAAATCAGGTAGAAGCAAAAAAAATGACTGTGCATACGAAACCCCGTTGCGTTTTAAAATTTATAATTTTGTGTTCAGTACGGTGTCTGGGGTTCATTTTTCACCGTTGTTTGCAGAGAAAATAACCAAATTGAAACTTAAAACCATAGGGACATATTTTTTACATCGAGTTTTTGGAATTAATGGATATGTGTTCGACTGTGGCGATTGGAGATAAGATATTTAGTCAAAATATGTTGTTACATGTCATATAACTTAACAAAGAACAACCATCATCTGAGAGTACACCTTGAGAATATATATTTGCTTTATTGATAGACCTGTGCGTCAATAAATTTCATGGAAATATTCGGATAGCAAACAGTGGAAAGAAACAAGCATCAAAATGCTGTATCGATGGATGAAAATGCAGTTGATAGAAATAGTTATAGCTACAGAAATTCGAGCGTTCGAACAAAGTCTTTTGACAACATCTAAAGTCAGCTGAAAGTCAAAGTGGAGTAGTGTGAGTTTGACAGTTCTCAAGGTGTAGTGCAGCGATCTGATTATAGTGAAAAAACCATAAGTTGATGCAATTTTTTTTTTAACTTTAGCATTTCCAGCTGGTCAAACACATGAATTTATGTGTAAAATACACAGGATTCGATCTTCTTGTGTTGTTTTCAGGTATATGACCACCTGGTGATGCTAACAACAAAGTCGCACAGTCTTATCATCCTATTACTGTAGTAAAATATATGGCATCAACACAATCTCTTCCATCCGCAACCAAATTACCGAGATAAACGCACACGAAGTCGAAATTGTGAAGTTTTTTTATGAATTTTTATATTCATTTATATTTTATATTCCTGTGAGTGTATGTTACTCTGCTAAGTTTTAAAGTGCCAAATTTTTTACTGCGAATTTCCATCTGTTTTACATCTTTTTCCATCTTCGATTCATCTGTTTCCTTCTTCGATGTGTCCATCATTGGACATATACATAGAAGTAAAAATAGGAGAAATGTTGGTTTAAGTCTACTCGCACACTACGACGACGCTAGGAGTTGAGTAGCATTACGCCTAGGCACCAAGGTTTGTGAACCAGTGCAACGGGTTTCCCCAAAACCCTCGAACCACCTGGGCTTTCACGGCGCGATGGCAAGCACCCGGATGGTCTGACAAGGTATCCGTGGAGGTGTGGCAGGTCATTGATTTGAGACGTCACTGTTGTGTACACGGTTGCCAAGTCATACCAGAACGTGACATCAAAAATAGCAGGAGCCGCAACAGATCAAGCAGAACGTGACAAACACAATAACTACATCGACCTTAAACACCTTTAGCCTTTGAGTCATTAGGGTCAATTGGTCCAGAGACTACTGCGTTTTTGAAAAAATTGGGCATGCTATTGAAACGCAACACAGGTGAACCTCGTTCTCGCGATTAAATTCTCCAAAGGATATCAACTGCCATTCAGCGCGGAAACGCTTCCATCATTCGAAATACACACCGTGATAGTTACGAATTTAATTTTTACTTGTCATCCTGTAATTTTAGTTTTACAAAAATATTTTATCTAAGGGTTTGTTTTCTTCAAATATTTCCTTTATTTTTTTATGACATGTTGTTTTCAAATGTTTCATGTCGCCGGTGTTCCGGTATTGCCTTTAAGTAATTAAGTAAATGCGAATTTAAAAAAAAAACTCGCACACGTGTATTCCAATTCATAACAGATGAATCGAAGATAGAAATAGATTGATCGAAGATGGAAATAGATGTATATAGATGGAAATTCGCAATGAAAAATTTAGCAGACTTAAATACACTCGTGAAATTTTTTCCTTAGTTGGATCAAAAAATATATTCAAGGTTTTGCAATTTCCACTAAATAACGCAATGAAAACAACGGTTTTCTTTGCTAGGCGTGTAACATTTACTTATGTAAGAAAATATAGAAAGTTGAAGTTTCCAGTTTTCGTGTGAAGTTTGCCAATCCGAAACGAGCCGAGGTCAACAATCACAGAAAGCTAAGACTAAATAGAAACTTTGAATTGAATTCTTTGAAAGTTCTTGAAGTTATTTTCGGAGTGTATGACACAGACATTAAGTAATTTTTGTATATTTTTCACATTTGAATTATTATTCGCTCGAAAATTTGCCTTGAACTTTTTTTTAGAACTTTATGTTCTTGCTTGTAAACTTTTTGTGGGTGTTTTACTCGCCAACACAACAATTTACAAGCTACATTGCTCTTATCATTTAACATAATGGTTGCAGCTACCTTACATATATGGGGAGAGCCACGTTACGTAATTGCATTCATAATACGTTTGCTGCAAGCATAATGTATTTGAATCTAACACTTTACTGTAGCTTTGTGCCGCTATTGTATTTTGTTTGTAGGAACCATATTGCTTTGTAATTCAAACATTATGCTTTGCACAAACATGTAATGTTTAAGACAGTTATATTGCTTCGTTCAATGTACATGTAATGCAAGCACAAAATATCCTTCAAGGTGGCCAGTAATGATGTGTTTACATTCCATGTTTACATATAAAAGCATTTTTGTGAATCACTCACGATTACTGTCTTTAAATTATGTGCAATAAAATTATGAAGAAATTACCTTATCAGATCAACATGATTGCTCCAAGAACAAATCCATGAAAATCTGAAATGAAGAAGATATCATGTTAGTATGTGAAGTAGAAAACAAGTTACTTAAAGTTGTTAAGTAATTCAATATTAAATTGTTTAATTAAACATTTAGCAACTCGTAAAAGTAACACACATTGTTTTATTGCCCTAGTACCTATTACAATATTGTACAATAGTGTTGATAATTTGCCGGAAACACCAAATAGCCTAATAGCAATTTGAATAAACAGCTTTTGTTCTTTTAGCTGCTTTTACCATGCAAACAGTTTATCCACCTATTCTATATGCCATTTTTGAAACGATTACATGAATACCAGTGTGTGAACATATTTAATGGAAAAGTGCTATTTATTCCGCATAGATGACCACTTTATAGTAGCAACCGCGAATAAGAAAAAAATAAAAATAAAGTCGTAATTTCCATAATGCAACATATTTGGTTCGGTTGCAATAAATATTTGAACAAAATTCAAACCTATTACGAACATTCATTACATTGAACATTGTCATAAGTTCACATAAAATAAACAACAACATTTTTTATGTCTTGTTTTATATACCCATAGATGAGCACCATATTAACAGTTAATTCCATAACTAAATTGAGTAAATATAATTTGGTCGTGTGTAGTACAAATCATTTTATGACAAATTTATCGTTCACACCATGAATGGTATATAGTTTTTTTCCGTGATGGTTAGTTCTAACATCATAGCGTTACATTATGATGATAATTAAAAACGATTAAACTGATAAAGACAAAATGTTTTATCGCATTTTGTGTAATGAACATATTTTCTATATGCGTTATATTTGTGGTTTATTAAACATTTTCGCTTAATGGATTTGATTTAACTGTGAATTGTCTTTTCTACACTTCGACTTCAATTAACAGAGCTTTGTTATTGCTGGTGAGGTAAACTAAGTCTTTTCTAAATCTGTGCGCCGCTGCAGGTAAGTTTAGGAGTACAGCGAACGAATTAAGCATTCAAATTGTTGTATTGTGTTGTTGTAGGACGTAAGGGCTCTATGCTGAAAGCGTGCGAACTCTTCTAGCGTATATATGAAATTCTAATTAGAGACACTGTATGTCAAATTGTAGAAAGTACATTCGACTCCTAAGCGTTTCGATCAGTGCAAGAAAATACTGACTTTAAGGCAGCAGTTTATTCTCACAATGATGTATCCATGCCTTAAAAGACTTATTTGAAATAAAAAGTGGGGGGGGACTTAGAAGTTAAGAAAATTATGAGGCAAAAACACTCTTTGAACTGTTATAAACTGTTCGAAAAATTTGAGTGTTGATTTTTTTCGAACAGTTTATAACAGTTCAGAGGGTGTTTTTGCCTCATAGCTTCCTTAACTTCCACGTGCCATCCCCACTTTTTATTTCAAATATTGTCTTTACAGGTATGGATGCATCATTGTGAGAATAAACAGCTACCCTAAAGTCAATATTTTCTTGCTATGGCCCTGGTTTCGAATAAGTATCAAGTATCAAGTCAAAATTCCATACCTGATTGACCTGAATTTTTTTTTTCTGTTCAAATCGTTTTCTTTTTCAAGGATTTGAAGAAAAATATTGAAAAAATTAAATTTAATTTTTGATCTGAAAAGCTTTTTTTGTCATAAGCTCATTCATTCATTCTAACTCAAAAATATCAAAAAAGGGTTAGAGGTGAAAAGTCTGTAATAATTCCAGGCGGATGAGTCTCAATATTTCAAAACAAAGTTGAATAGTAGTGTCACAATTTCAGCTAACTTCATTGTGAATAGCAATACGATATTATATTCAACATGAAGTTCGCTGCAATTTTGACATCTCTAATCAATTATATGGCCTCGCCAGTTGTGAACAATGATTCTTGTTACGTTTGAATGAATAACCTCCAATTCAATTGAGGCGAGAAGTGTTATCTAGTTGTAAAATATTCAGACTTTGAACTATTTCTGTATGCAGCACTGTCAACGGCAGCCTAGGTACCGAAACTCGATTCCTACCCATTAATCCTATCTCATGTTTTTTTATTATCGTAACCCGTTCGCAGCGTTTTGTTTACATAACATAGTCTAACATGGCAAAATACCATACGAATTGTAGATTAGTGTTTTGCAACATGTAGTATAGTTCTTATGTCATCATTCGTTACGATTGGGTAATAAAATGTCTTGAAAATTGTCAATGAATGTTTTCGCGAAACAGTCCCAAGAATGATAAAAATCTGAATTCCACAAAAAAAACCCATGAACATTTTGACTTCCATTCCCTTGTGCTGAATTGAATGTTTGAGACAATCGACGAAAAACGAAGAGAGCGATTTAAATGTGCCCTAGGAGTAAAACAACAAGCAAGAAAAGCATGAAATAAAAAAAATCAAAAGAAAGAACATCAGCAGAAAACACATTGATTTACGACACCATAAATTCAATGTCAATGACTTTTAAAGCTCTCATTTATCACTTGACTATTATGATACTGCTGTACACTGAATATTGGAATTTTTATGTGTATACATTATTAAAAAGTAGTCTCTTTTTATCGATATATGAAGAAATACTTTTATATTTATTTATGAACTTCTTGCTTTCTCTGTATTTTAATCAGCAAAAACATGCTCTTAAGTACTTCGTAGAAAATAATCAGATTGTCCGAACGAACATTTATATAGAATTACTGGAATCTTAATCTACCATTCCACAGATAGCCATTTGAAACTTAATATCGCTCATGAACAAGATACGAATAGTTAGGAGTAATGAATTAGGTCTATTTTTATGCAACCGAATATTGTATATCACCGGTACACCACATCGTCAATTTCATAATTTGATATGCGAAAGTGACTTTCCATTTAGAATAAGAAAATAAAAGTAAAAAGGCTTTTCATTACGAAATTATGTGTTATAAGCTTATTATTCCAATATATTGAATTACACACGTTACTGTCTATGATTGATTTGATTTACTGAATCGGTTTCGAAGAAAATTACCGCAAAGATTATAGTCTCGTCTTTCTGTTCCAGTCCAATAGTTAAAATTACTAGGAAAATTTCAACAAACGTGAGTGTTCAATGTGACAAAAGTCCTCCGTATAGTCCGTATATCACTTGCAAATTAAACAGAGATTGACAAAAAGGAATTTTTCTTTTGAAGCTTTGCCTAAATAGGTGGAAGACGCTAGGTAGGTAGGGTAAATGCACCAGTTATCGGCCATGTAGTAGTCTCCGGCCAACACCAGTAATCGGCCATATTTCAGTGCGAAATGTGGTCGGTCACTAGTGAAACTATGGTTTGGCCAGAGACTACTACATGGCCTTATATGTGCATTTACCCTATTTACATTTACAGATTTGTGATTGCGATACGCGGAAATACAAATGTGAAAAAGAGATGCCTTTTCCCCCTTTGCGAACAAATTTGACTGAAATAACAATAATTTTGCTAAGTTGAGCTTTCAAACAAACCTGAAGCGATTTATTCGCATCGTTCGCTAATACAGGGATACATGAAAATATGATATACATTACAATCATGTGATAAACCCGGTATAACTACTCATTAAGACGAGGGAGTTAGTTTCATTTACTGCATTAACAAATAACGTACACTGTATGGAGGAGGGAGAGTGTCTATCAAATCGTGAGAGCCGTCAAGGGTATTCTCTATGATTCTCTATTACTTTAAGAATATTTACTCTACCGTTTTTGTTACATTTTCTAGGAGTTCTATATTTTTAAAGGACTTCTTCTCAAGTTTTGAAAATTTTTTGATTTTTTGTTTTATATTTTCTGGTACATGACGTCATTTTTATGTTTCACCAAATAAAGCCAGTCAAGTTCAACGGAAAAAAATGTTTGGAAGGTTTTTCGAAAATTTAAAGTTTCTACATGAATTCACCAAATTTCAAAAAATTCTAAAATGTTTAGAAGAATTTCGAAAATTTTAACAATTCTTCAGATCTGATTTTTTTTACATTTTATTGTCAAACGGTTTCAAAAGAATAAAATTTACAAAATTTCAATAAAAATGAAACTATGCTGACAAGCCATATACTCGAGGAGTAATACAATAGCTTGGGTAAAACAAGCAACGCGGAAGTTGCAATAACCCAGTCGACCCGTCGGAGCTACTATCACCCTCTGCTTCGTATGACTATTGACGATGGACTGAACGGAATGAAGACTAAAATGGAATAGCGAAACGACCAACCGTACGGCTAGTACAACCAACGTCAGTGACGTATCGATGACTTTACCCCTGGAACGAAAGCTTAAGCGAGTCAGACTGTTCTCAAAGATATTTCTAAAACTTTCAAAGCCTCCACAAATAGCGGCTATAGGCTCATTAAAACCGTAATCGGTTCCATGAGGAGGAACCCTCACAGCACGGAATTCATAAGAATGCACTGGTGCGTGACGATACGAGCCGAATTTGGCGCACTAATGCTCACCTAAAACACGTCATAAATGAAAAACACCCGACAAACCTTACGCCTATCAGAGAGGCGATCTAAGCCCAAGACCTTACGTCTCTTGTCATACGGCGAGAGCTTGAAACGCGAGTTCCTTCTAACAGTTCGCCTGAGCGCAAACAAAACAAACTTCCTCTGGATCGATTGAATGTCATTGCTAAGCGATGGTGATACTGGACTCCATACTACTGAAGCATACTCTAAATGAGATCTGACATGAGCATTTTACAGTCTCGACAGGCAACGCGAATCTGCGAAATCGGCACAAACCCTCTTTAGAGAGCCGAGCATAGGAAAAGCTTTCGCTATCTTTCTGTCAACATTGGCTCTGAAGTTCAGTTGAGTATCCAAAACGACACCAAGATCCGAAGTCTGAGTGACGCTCCCCAATTCGACACCATCAATCGAGTAGGGGTTTCTCAGGCGATAAAAGGACATCTTCTTACACTTGGCGGCATTGATCGACATGAAATTCTTTTGCTTCACTCTGAAAAATGTGTCAAAATCGCGCTGAAGCTCAAGCACATCTTGTGAAAGATTTTCAGGTCATCAGCGAACAGGCTACATGTGGCATTTTTGAAAACTCTAGTCACGGCGTCGAAATAAAGATGAGGATGAGGGAGTTTGAAGGACGAGTCTCGTAACATCTAGTTTCTTTTTTAAATCTTATTTATTTGGGACTTTCGTCACGTCACACGCAGCAGTTTGAGCCACTATTAAATATTTTTTTATCGTTATAGAATGTTATTTTTTCGAACTAAGGACACAAACCTTTGCAATCTGCAGAACAAAGAAGTGAGATAAGCTTCTTAGAAAAAATTTCTTTGTACACTAAAAAAAGGTTGAATGGTTTAAGGACATTCAATGCTAGTTACCATAAATGAAAAGTAACATTTGGAAAAGCTAACAACACCTGCCCTTTTTGAGTCAATAATTATAAATGAATTGGCTTCAAAGGCATTGTAATAATAGCAAAATCAGCATAAATAAATCTCACTACCAACGTTAATAAGACGCTGCCAAGTGATATATTATGCGTGTATATTTAGACTGAAATGCTGAATGGTCTTGTATGTTCATAAAATAAATAATTAACAAATATGTGAAGTAATAAAAGGCTGTAGACTAAGATTATCGGTTGTGAACCTACACTGTGGCACAAATTTTGCGCGCAAGTATATTGTTTCATTTATGATTTCTTCGTATACTTATTTTTTTTGCAATATTGTACCAAGTCACATCCATTTAGTCGTATATTCAACACTACCATCAGCTCTGGCAATATCTTATGTGTGCGGATATGTGCCATTGCAATTTAAATATTACCAGTATGAGGTACGCAAACATTGTAATAAAAGGCAGTCTATATAGCTGTCAATCTTAAAGAGAAATGTTTTCCTTTAAAATATTTCTTATTGTTTGCACTGAGTATACATCATACCGGGTGTATGTTATGTTCCATGTGTACCTACACAACAGTATTTATAGAGATTTTGTTTGTTTTGATTTTTTTTTCAGTTTGCTATTAAAATTTGCAGAGTTACTGGTGTTGTAAGATGAAATAAAAATGGAATTATTTTTACAACGGAAAGTGTAAGCGTGTTAGTACTTTGTATACCATTCAATTTGCTTAATGAATTAAAAAAAAAATTATTGAAATTTTCCGAAAAAAATACTTTTGGCCGCGTATTTTAAATGAGGATCTACTTTAAGTAAATCAAATAGTATTTTTAGGAAGAAATTAAAAGTACCTGAAAAGTTCAGACTGAGATGATTTATTCTGTCATAACATCTAACCGTAGACCCTTTTGAGGGACACATTCGGGATATAGAGTTAATGATCTTTCTTGTGAGGCCTAATATTTGTATTTTTTTTTGCATTAATGAACTTTAAGGAAAAATTGAAATTTGGTGAATCTTAGGTTCTGAACTTTTGAACAATTTTGCCACTGTTCTTCATACCGATATGTTTTTCAAGCAGCCTGTTCACAGAATATAATTTTGTATGATTTTAAAGTAACTTGCAAATTGAGGCGTTCGTTACCAAAGTTAATCGAATTTCGTCATGAAATTCATAAAGTTTGTTTCAAGCTGTTTTCACTCGCTTGAAGTAAAATTCGAAAAACGCTTCAAGTCACGAAAAACGCTATACTTTGACAGAACGTACAGTACTTTTGACAGCATCGTTTTCAACATAGTGGCGCCAACTTATCATTTTTACTCCCAAACGTCATAAATAACATAAGATATCATGTTTCACAAAACTAACAGATATCGAAATGTAATAAATCAGACAAACGTTAGTTTACCATCGAATTTATTGGTGCTATCAATTCCAAAGCGTATGCACAAAGTTTACCATTCACTGCCACCTATTCTCTTCTAACGTTCGACTACTAAAAACCTTGAAGAAAAATCTCCCCCTTAAGCACGTACAGATGACCCCGTCTCAAAAATGTTTATTTGTGTTGAAGATGTTGTCAGTCTTTGTTTAGGTGAATGGTTAATGTAGTGTAAATAACATTTTACGAAATTATGTAAAACTTTCTTATTTTAGTTGAGTAAATAGTAGACGCAATGACAGACAAATTTCTTACGAAATTATTGTAATTATCTGAATACAATTACGTTGAAAGCCACGAAAATTCCTCAATGAAATAAGGGATAGACATTTTATATTCAGTTCCAGTGAATAGGAAATTTTCTAGTAAATTGTTCAGTCGAATCAGTAAAACGACATCTTATTAATAATTCAGACGGTATTGATTATGTCAACTACTTTTGAAACTCGATTGAATTGTAATGAAATTATAAGACTAAGGGTCGACGACCCGTATGCGGTTATGTTTTTGTATTCATTGCAACTTTATGAAGAATAGTGACTCGCCTGGAAACGAAATCAATCCAAATGTGATAAACATTCATCGGTAAAAGCGTTGCCTGTCGGGAAAACTTTGAAAAGAGGTCTTTAATTGGTTTGATCGTTTGAAATAAAGAGGAAACTAGAACTCGCGTTCGGCTTGAATTTTTCAATCAACAAAAAATGGTATAATTATCCTAACAAGAAGTATTTTATACTACACGTAAATATAACTATATGTTACCTGTAAGCTTATTACTAAAGATGGATTTTGGAAAAGACAAAATGTGCCATTCTTCTCTTTTACATTTCAGTAGGGTATAGTATATTAGGTTGGGTGCGGCGAAAAGGTTTCATTACACGAGGGATCAATTTTGTGATACGAACTCACGAGTGTGTTTTTAGGCAACAAGCTTTAGAAGATTGTTATTTTCACAAGTGTAGAGTCAAAATACCAGTTTTTTCAAAGCGAGTTGCTTAAAGACTCACTAGTTAGTTCGCGAATCACAAAATTGATTCCGAATAAATGAATACTTTTAAACGCATCCAACGTAAGTTATTTTTTTGCCTATCCCCTCCGAAAAGTTAGTTGGCTCATACCAAAAACATTATGTGACGATGGGGTCGAATAAGAGAATTTTACACTTTTTTCAAGATTGAGTTTGCCTTTTGATAATCCACGCTGAAAAATTCAAACCAAGCAAAAAGTCGCACTTCATCATTAAAACAACAGATCGCACTTTGAATGTAGATTCTTATAAAATTCAAATTTTTTTATTAAATGTTAAAGATTTTGGAAACAATATTTCACATGAATCATTTCATTTTTTTCGCCGAAAGCAAGGGAAAAACTTTCCCTAAGACACAAAATAGATAAATATCCTCAATGAAAGGTTCATTTTTAGGCAGAACATTTCAACATACCCCAATACACACGCAGGCGAACCCCAAGCGAAAAGTACGCATCGAGTGTGTATTGGGGTATTCGGAAAGATACTTTTTCTGTATAAGTGGGAGTGTATTGGTTGTGACGGAAAATATTTTCCCATCACTTGGGACGAAAAGTTGCTTTTCGCGGTATGTGCACCAACACACTCTCACTATTACAGAAAAATATATTTCAAAATACCCCAATACACACTCGATGTGTACTTTTCGCTTGGGCTTCGCCCGCGCGTACGTACACATCTCGTGTATATTAGGTATGTTGAAATATACTATTCTGTAATAGTGAGAGTGTGTTGGTGCACATACCGCGGAATCCCAAGTGATGAGAAAATATTTTCCGTCACAATCAGAGTGTATTGAGTGCATACAGAAAAAATGTTTTCACGCTGTATAATATGCTCACTCGTTTCAAAATATACTTATACATTGCATAATTATACTTCTTATGGCACAGAATAGAAGCGGTGGCGTTGACACTTTTAAACACAATCATACACTCAAGTACAACCAGCTAAAAGACACATAGAGACTGAGCAAATGTTAATCGATTTCTATATTTTTTTTCTATCGATTCAATTATTAGGTTTAACATTAAGTTCACAATACTATAGTATGTAATTTGTAAACACAAAGAGAAAATCGTAAAGCATTGTTTCATTTTTGTAAAGTTTTTAATGAAACTAACACTAACACATCAATTGCCGACCGTTTTCGATTTTACTTTACTTTTTTCGCTTTGGTAATGCTTTCTTTTAGAATTTCTTTACGTTTTGTAGTTGGCGACTGTAACTGGTCAATTATTGCGATTAAAAGTGGGATATAATTGCAATATTATAATCGAGCTCCATACAAGGTGTCGTATTAAAGTTCGAAATTTTTGTTTTTTTATTCAATTTGGACATGGTTTCCGTTATGGTCCCCGGAATATTTTGTAGAAGAACATTTTTTTTATTCTTGCAGTTTACAGCCATGCACAATAAAAATTACCCGCTGACATTTATGACAATAGAAAAACAATCGTTATACAATATCAGTGGATAATTTTTATTGTTCATCGCTGTAGTCATGTCGTGCCAGTAGTTGATTTTTGCGCGAAGGGTTCACCAGATGAGTTATAGGTCTCTTCAGGAAAAATGTCAGGAATAGTCTAAGGTTTATTTTGTTTGAACATTGTTTAAGAAAAAATAAATTATGTGAGAAGTACAGGTCGTCAAAGTTGAATTTTGGTTCACAGTCAACTTTGAACTTACATACAGAAACTTTTATACCGCAATGATATCGTATGAAAGTTTATTTCTTCCTAGAATTTAATAAAAAATCCGAAAAAGAACGTCGATTTGAACTTGGGTTTCGAAATTTTCATTTTGTTCACATTTTGTGGGAAAAAATCTTCTGTAAAAATCCCAAACGGTAAATAATTCGTACATTTTTGTAACTTTTGGCTTCAAATCACATTAAATTTTTTTTCCAACGAAAAACATTGTGTCTTCCTTTTTCGAAGCTTACAAAGATCAAGAAACAGCTCTTTTCATCCTTTCTGGAACTTAAAGCCTAACCAAATTCAATATCTCAATAAAGGATTAACGTCTTTTCGATGTGTTGTTCATAATTGGTGAGCTACAATCACCATGCTATGAATCGCGTGTGGAAATAAAGTTTTCTTCCCGGTACCGAAAATCAAGTGCAATTTTCCGATAAATGAAAACGGATTTCCCGGTTAGATTAGACTTCCATTACCCAAGAAAAACCTTCAGTTTGTGAATTCTCATACGATTTCCGGTCAGGTTTCTGATTTCCCGATTACTTATCGATTTTTGTTCCCAGTCGCGTCGAACATTTCCCGGTATCTATGATTTTGGTGGAGCGATTTTATCGCGCATTTTAACAGAAGAATCGATTTACTTGATTAAAAGTCTCATGACGTGAATTTGAATTGATAATTTTCTTCTCATTCAAAGCATTAACGACAATAAAATGATCCTAATAGTGAAATTAGGTTTCATGTTGCTTCAACGTCTACATCAATCCGTTTAATAGCTACACAAAAATCTCATATGAATTCTTTTTTGAATTAAAATTTTCTTATAAAGTGAATAAATTAAAACGTTCATTAATCGAACGCAATTTGTTGTGTCTTGTAACTTCTCTTTAACATTTTAAATCAATTTATTATTAATAAAAATACACAAACAAATCAATGTCTTGTTTCATGTTATTACCAAAGCCAAAGTTCTGCATTTTTCTTTGAAACTCGTTATGTACCGCGTAGGCATGAGATGATATATTGGTGGGACGTTGAATGATTGATTTGAAAAAAATATATTAAAAATTAGTGTGCTGTATGTATGTTTGGTTGGTGCTCCAATGATTCGATATTTTAAGAATAAATTTGTTACAAGTTTTTGATTAAATTCTATCGAATGTTGTTATTTCAGAACTACATGTTGTTACATTTGACTGAATTTTTAGGAGTGTATGTTTATAGAACTAAAAAAATATAGAAAATTGTATTTTTGACATACCCAGCGCATCATTGTATGCAAATAGAATTACATTTAACGAGAAAAGGGAAACAATAATAGAAAGGTTACATATTATGTTCACATGAGTTCTGATTTAAATAACTAAAAGTTCATAGCATCTAACTCAAAAACATTGTTTATAGTGTAATTCTATAAAATATTATCACAAATTCTACAGCAACATGTGAAAAAGCATACGAGTCTGTTCCTTGATGCATTATTGTAGATTGAAAAACCTTTCACCGTGCATCGAAATGTTCATACAGGCAAACTTTCAAACGAGCTCTATGCACAAAATGTCAAACCTTTACGAACTAAGACTTATACTACGTAAAAGTTGGTAAATGAAATTTTGTTTGTAAATAGAAAAACAGATAAAAACTATTTGTATTCAAAGTTTGTTTACAATTCAGCTGACAGTAGCAGATTACTATTAAAGGGAAGTTATTTGATATTTCTTATACGAGGTACTTTTACTCATCGTGATATAATAATAAAAATCCGCCGTTGCAACCCGTCCGGGTCAGAGGCTAGATCATTTTATTTACTAGTTCCGCAATTTCTTTTGAGTTTTTCCTTACGGCCCATAACTTGTATGCTAAAATATAGTCTACCTTTAGGCGCTCAAATATTATATTTTCGCTGATATCAGTGGACAAAGACGCAGTTTCATAAAAGTAAGTCAGCATTTCCCTTCCTAAATATGTTGCTTTTTAATAGCAACTAAACTTATTTTTTGGGATCCTACCTACTCTGAGAACGGCGAAAAAATCGTAAAAATTTGCACAAAAACTCGTCGTTCTGAGACAAGGTTTAATCCCAAAATATAAGTTTAGTTGCTTTTAAAAGGCAACATATTTAGGAAGGGAAATGCTGACTTACTTTTTTGAAACTGCATCTTTGTCTACGGATATCAGCGAAAATA
This sequence comes from Pseudolycoriella hygida, assembly GCA_029228625.1. Lineage (NCBI taxonomy): Eukaryota > Metazoa > Arthropoda > Insecta > Diptera > Sciaridae > Pseudolycoriella > Pseudolycoriella hygida. The sequence goes on along the minus strand of CM055403.1, from coordinate 8,760,653 downwards.
TAATATTTGAGCGCCTAAATGTAGACTATATTTTAGCACACAAGTTATGGGCCTTAAGTTATTCCGGGTGGGTATGTTATTCTATCTTAAAATGGTTTCTTAGGGAGAGAATAGTAAATTCCAGTATCTAAGATGCCAAGAATTGCAATTACTGGGAAAATTAGAGGCTCAATGGGCATACGATCAGTTTAATTTAACATTTTGAAGTTGTTTCGCTTATTTCTCCAATTGTAAAATAGCCACGGCAAGTTTCCAATTATACAAAGTACTCCGTTTAGCGCTCCGTTAAGGATTTTCATTTGTTGAAAACATCACGTGACGAATTTCAATCAATTAAAATTCTTAACGGAGCGCTAAGCGGAGTACTTTTTTTGAGTGGAAACCAGGATCTACTTAAATTTTCGACGTTTAAAACGTACTGACATACTGACAAATAACTATCTAAAAACGTCATTTTGACAGTTCAAATAGTTCGACTTTCGATCCTAATTTATTCAAATAAAAGGAAAATTCCGACTTCGAGAAAATCTTAAGAAATTCATTCAAAGTAGAAAAAATCCTTAACGGAAATTAAAAAAAAAAGGCAAATTCTTCGAATTAGAGAGAAAAATTCTTAAAATAAAGGAAAACTCTTATGGAGGATTTGCCCCATAACATAATAGGAATAGATTGTTCCCTTTTATATTCGGAATTCGAATACTTACTGTGAAAAACCCATCCAAAACACATACAGACAGACAGACAGAGGGGAGAGTAGAATTGAAGAATAGTATTATAGAGTAGATGATACTATGCAATATTAAGTGTACACTGTACACAAACACAACACTGCAAAATGAAGTGAATGTTCCAGTCAGCTGGCGAAAAACTTATATTTACTCGAAAATTTCATTTAATTTTCCAACGAACAACTCACTTAAAACAATGATTGTAATAACTAGTTTCTTTGTATATCCTTTTCCTTATCTAACTGCAAATACATTTCAGTCAATTCAGCTCAGTCAATTGGAATTGTTTGACTGTACAACAAGATGGCTTGCTCCCCTGTAAAATGCTTTCAAACGTTTTTTTTTTTTTTTTTCAATTAAACTCCGTATCAAATCCAATCTAGTTTCATGATCTTTCCAACACCAATTTACAAGACTACAGAAATTGCACCATATAAATAATTAAAGTTAATTGAAACGTACCCAACATAACTAATCACCATCTTGTCACTAACGACTTAGACATTATAATAAATATTTTTATCGCACATAATATTTCCACTGGCTTTCAATGAGCGATAAATTGCAATATAATTTAAAAGGTTTCGTTTTCAAAGTAACTTCTTTTCCTTTTTTTATATAATATTCTTGATGGAATTATTTACTTTGCTATGCATTTCGTCTCAGTAGCATTCGTGGTGGCTGATATTTTATATGTATACATCTGAAATGTTGTTCGTTATCTGAATGTGTCGCTGATGGTTAAATAAAACATACACAAAATTGAAAAGTATTTTTAATTCCGTTACACCATACGATTAAATGATTTAAAATTCCGTTCATTGATTGAATTCGATGAGATACTTTTATAGTCTGGCAAATGATTGACCTTTGCGCGTTACGTTGTGCACATGTTGATGAAATATTGGAATGCGACATGTACAAAAAAATGTTGGAAGTTATTCGCTGAAAACAAAATAGTTTCATGTCTTTTGTGCGAATTTAACCCCATCGATTGCTCACATTTTCTCAGCCAGCGAATTTTTGGTAAAATTAAATTTAATTTTAGAATGTTCAAGTTTTAAATTCCAGTAAACGTTGAGAAGTGACAGGTTGAACGAATGAATGAAGCAAACAATTGAGAAACAAATTTAAATTCTTTGTCATGTAACAGGAAGTTTCGCAACTTAGATGTGGGCGTCGCGTCGAGGCTAAAAGAGTAGGATGCGACGGATCATATGGCATTAGAACGGTTGCAGTGTGCAGAAAATGGCCTATTTTTAGAATATTATTTCTCAAAAATTTTAAAAAAGTTTTACAAAACTTTATACAAAATCTTATAGTATATTATAACACAAGGACTATAATCGCGTGACTATAGTCGACATGAAATGATCCTAGGGCTGTAGTGCAAAGTCTAATAATGCACCGAGATGAAGTTAAAGAACGAGGGCATAAGTTTGAGGTTAAAATGGAGAAAGCTCGGATAAATCTTTATCAGTCTTAGTCAAAAAAATTTATCAGATTTTACATTTTGACTAGACTATACTAGTTGTGACTGTGGTCAGACTAGTCTATAATAGCAATGATTATATCCAAGTCTTCCATAATTTCGCTGATTATAGTGAAATCTAATAACGCTATTATGGTGCTTTGAAGATGTATGTAACTCGACTATAATTAACATGTTATAGTCCAGTTTTCAGGGGTTCGAGCGGAAGCGAGAGAATTGGTTAAAATTGTTATGAGCACTGGCCCAGTGAATCTGGCCGCAAACTTCGTACTTTTTGGAAAGGGGGAAATCTTATAATAATAATAATAATCAGCCTTACAACCCACGAAGGGTTAAGGCTAGATCATTATATACTAGTTTCGCTGTTTTTGAGATCATTTCATTACCGGAAAGTTTTACTGTGCCAGTGGTAAGCTGTGCGACAAGCCCAGTGCCATCTATGAGATGTAACTAAGAGCGAAACTAGTAGGAGTAGAATACCGATTCTCCCAACAATGCGTTTTCCGGTAGGCCGCACTACACTCAACTTCACTCGATTCGATTCAATCAGTTTTGTATTTGTTTACAAATCTAACAATTGGTACAAATCTACAAATCTACCGTCTACGGCTGAATTTCGAACCAACGCACTGGCAAATCAATCTCGTAGGAGCAAGCAGACGTGTTAACCACTGCGCTATCGAGTTGTTTGGGGAAACTCTTATGGAAATGAAATAGCATGTTACGATCACTTAAGTCTCAAAATTTGAAACGAACCCCTTTCTTCACAATCAATAAGATGTTTCTTCCTTGACGCAATTACGGCAGCGCAAACCTTAAAATTAGACCCAAAGCTTAAGGGTTTACCAGGATCGTAGCCAGATGATATGAGCCTTAGGATACAAATGACTATTGACGCATTCACGCCTAGGAAGACTTAATAAGAAGACATAAAATAAATAAAAAGTGGGGGGTCGCACATAAGATTATGGTTATCAGCAAAAAGACATTGTTAACTGTTATAAAATATTCAACATCGAAATTATAACAGTTGAAACGGTGTTTTTTGCTGAGAAGTATTGTGTGCGCCTCCACATTTTAATTCTGATTATATCTTTCCATGGGTGAATGCATCATCGTAGACAGTCATTTGTATCCTGTGGTCCTAATCTTCTGGCTACGGCCTTGTTGAATTTCGACCGTAAAATTGTTAAGGAAATCTCCAAAAAAAATTTAGTAAACATGATATTTGAACACGAGTCTGAAGATTACATAAAGATTAAGATTAGGATTAAGATTAAAATAAAGATTACATAAAGATTCCAAAAATATGGTTTTGGTTCAAGGTCGGTGAAACTTTTTCGCATTTATCTTCGTGACGGAAATTGCTGTTCGTTGAAAGCTATGAATCACTAAACTATTAAACCATAAAAGGTAACAGAGAAGATTTTGGGAAAATCGGACGAGTTTTCGACATTGCCTATCGGGCAATTTCCAACTAAATTTACCAAATGCTTAATCACCAATTTAATGAACTTTCATCACATAGATATGTAGTTGGTTCAGGGAATCGTACGGGTCTATGCAGTTATGTTTTAGTTAAAATTTCCAAGGAAAATAATAACAGTAATTTCGTGCATTTACAAACTTTAATTTATGATCAAATCCTTTCCTATTTGGACGATTTAATTGGAAAACAAGAACCGATACTCCTGAAAAATCAATTAAAATCAATTTGCTTTACTCGATAAATTTTATTCGATTTTACACAATTCATTCGAAATAAATAGTAATTCATTCAATCATTTCAATAAATTCTTTCAAACAATAACTTGGCACAGTGAATAATATGAGGCAAATATCTAAAAATAAACGTTCAAAACCCGATTATTTTATTTGCGCATTCACTTCCATTCGATTTGATTTGCGCAAATTGCTTTTACTGTAGTTTATCAGCAATGGAAAAGGCATTTAAGCGTGGAAAATGGGAACGATTGAAGAAATTTTAATTACTTGCTCTTGAAAAACCATTTACAATCTACATTTTTATTGTTATTGAACATGGTCTGGTTGCAGTACAACTTCATACCCGGTCGATGATAATGTAAAAAAGTGAGTGCTGCAATATTTAAATACAAATTTGAATATGTTTTGCATCACCAAATGCAATTTGTAATAAAATGAGGAACTTACTTAAAAAAGTATGTAAAAGGCTTCGGAATTCGAAAAAGAGCAAAATTTTTAATTTTTTTAATACAAACTCGAAAGAGTGAGAAAATAATTGAGTGAAGTTACGATGTATAGGGATTTTTAAGAAGAATAAAAAACTCCTCAATCGCAAAACAAATGTGCATTTTTATGCACAGACGAACAAAAAATGTCAGATCTCCTTACAATATTGAGACCGTGGAGTAGGCTTCCTCTGCCTACTTTTGAAGAAGTACCTTTCTTCCCACCTATTCAATTCGAAAAGTAATTTTTCCCCACGCGTTTATCATGACTCCAAACTTCTTTTTCACGAAAGATTCCAAGTAAGTATTGAAACAAAACTAAAAGATCATGTCAGCTTTAATAATGTCAGTTCTATCCATTTATTTATAAATTCCTATTCATCTAGAGTTTCGTAAACTTCTCCGGTATGCGTATGATTTTTGTCATACCAAAGACAAAGAATTTCCAGAGAGCTGCTTATAAAAAAGGTGAGATGAAAAAAAATTTTTTATCTATCTGGAACGATAATCTCGAACTTATCCCGTCCCAGCCGATGGGTAAACTGCAATGGTAAATGGTGGGACAGTGTTACATGTAAGTGGGTCAGAAATAGCTCTTCATTTACACGTAAATGGCCATAAATGACCCATAATTGTAAATATGTGGGACATGATTTGTCTTTGTCGTTTACCCCTCGGTCCCAGCTCAGTGGTTACGTTACGTATCTTACATACTGGCTTTCCGCCAAGAACATCCGGGTTCAATCCTGGTGGGGACAAATCAAGGCTGACGCGCTATTGAAAAAAATAACGTCGCTATCGCCATTCGAAAATAAATAGCGACGCTATCGCTGTTCACCCAATAGCGCATAGCGCGCTATTTTTTGCGCTATTTGCTATTTCTCATTGACGCTTTTATTAAACTTTTGAAAATTATACCGAGGACACACCATAAAGCACAGAATCGGTTTTCGCTTTGTGTTTAGGTGTAATGGCTGTCGTTTGTAAAATATGTTCCCATAGTTATGAAATTTTTGTATTTTCACTCAAAGCAAGTTAAAACGCTGTGCGAAAATAGAATTTAGAAAAATTTTTGTCTTTCGGTTTTGGTTACATTTGATCTGATTGAAATTATAAAACTCATATAAATGAGAACATAATACAATATCATCGGGTATGCGTGTTTATAGCGAGTTTGGCGCGTGTTTTCAGCTTTGGAATTTTTAAAAATATTTGACTTAGCCACATCAACTGGTACATTATATCCTTCAGAAATTATAATTTGTGTGCCGACGTAGATTGAGAACAAAGTGGAATTTGTCGTAACTATTTTTTAATTTTTTTAATTGAATAAGACTGAACCTTCATAAAATGATTTTTCGGCTTATGGATTTCCAAGATGTCATTAATGTCATTTCGACTATAGTTCTGAAATTCTCTGACACTATGTGAAATATTAATTTAGATATTATGCCAATCAAGAGTCTTGATTGGCACCATATTTAATCTTGGCTGATTGAAATAATAAATTTTCAGAGAAGAACAAGATTTAACTTGGCTTGATAGCAGACTGGTTGGCGAGCTTCAAAATACTTGAAAATAATTTAAAAAAAACGAACATGGCCCTATACTCATGCGACACACTCTTGAATTACGTTATGTGAGTATTAATCCAGTACAACGCAAAATGGTTAGATATTACGTGAAAACTCCTATGAAGTTACTTGGTTTCTCATACAGAAAAATAGCGATAGCGCAGAATCTATGAAAAATGCACTATCGTTATCGCTATTTGAAAAACAATAGCGCATCGCTATAGCGCATTTTCGCTATAGCGCGGCAGCCTTGGGACAAATTCTGTATAGGATTTTTCTTCAATGTATAGCATGAAAGTAACGTTCCTAGTCACACCCAGGCTTCACAATTGGCACCAGAAGAAATCCTAATGGTAAAATGCAAGCACCGCAAGCACCGTTATCCGTGGTTCGGAATTCACGTTAAGCATGTGTTCCAAAAAATGCCTGCCGGTAAAACTCATACCTTCCGCACCTAGTACATTATAGATGGCAGCAGGTTTGTGTGCAATTTACCACTGACACAATAAAAACTTCGGTAACGAAAGGATCTGTAAGAAGAGCAAAATTGCGGGACTAAAAAATGATCTAGCCTCTTACCAGGACGGGTTGTATCAGCGGATTATTTATTTATTTTCTTTTTATCCTTCTTTTACCTTTCTTTTTGAACGGAGGCTTAAACATTCGGTCACGGTTGACGAATTAACAAAATTTTGAAAGTCATTTTCATTACTTGACTCGGATTTCTGCCACTGTTCGAAATAAGTGAATGTCCATGTGTGCAAACAAAATTGTTGACAAAAGAATTTTCACACATTTTTTCGTAAACGCGCTGGAATTTATTATCATGGAACAAAAAATCTTCTACAAGATTCTGGTGAGATAAAAAAAAGTGGAAAAGGAGGACAGCCTATTGATATAGCAATGTTTTATGACCAGAGTGGAAAATATATTCGCTGATGAAATATGACGTTTTCTGCCCTCCAGGGCATCATGCTATATTCTTTTACAAGGATGGAAAGCGAACGAAATTCCTAAGTGATAACAATTCTTATGTGTGACTTTTTCATAACAATTTTATGGCCTATCGAGCGTCTCGAAATAAAAATTAAAAAATAATGTCACAAAACGATCTTAAAGCGTAATACTTTGAAAGATCTTTTTGTCGTTATCTAGGGTAAGTAATTATGTCCAATTTGTCACCTCCATCCTAGTAAAATATAAAATTCATTTAATTTTCTCTGCTATAAATTAAAAGGAATTTTAATTAGTTGCAATATTTTTTTTTCGCAAACTAAGTAAGTTGTGTCGTGTCACAAGCTGCTGTCACCATACCACATGAACGAACAAAATTTTCACATTGCAAACTACGCATCATAATGTTCATATAAGTATGAAACATTGAGCACAATGTGTATGCTGCACAAACATGTCACGTAAAATATAGAAAAAAATGCAAAAGCGATAAGTTTAACTTCATTTTAGGTCTGTTCTGGCAATTCAATTTTGTTTCTTTTTTTTAATTAAATATAAAACGTACATTCTTTCGACGAAACGTAAAGTATCTAATGAGTCTACCAAACTAAAAATAGCCTTGGAAAGCTTTGTCTTAAATCTTATATCTATCATTTTCTGTAGAAGTTATTAATTTTCCTTCATAAAATTTTGTCCCTTACGTCGAAATCATAACAAATGGTTGAAAAGGTGTCTAACAGTCCGATGGTTTCGTTCTGGAAGAATTTTTCCAATTATATTTCATGTCTACGCTGGACACATAACTAATAGCCCATGTTTTGAGCTGTATTTTCATTCTTGTGTTCAAAATAATTAAAAGGGTGTACGATGAATTGTCTGAATATGTACGTAGCATTCATTCGCACAATGTTCAATCCTCACAACACAATCAAAATAAGGGTTACAGATATTATTAGAAAAGCAAGGGTTAAAAGTGTCATTGGGTTATGTGTACAAAATATATAACAAGTATAACACGTAGCGTGTTCCTTATGTATTAAAAATACGATTCCACTTACATTTTACTTCAATACCTGCTTTGACAATCTACACAAGTTTACCAAGTTTACACAATACTCCAGTCAATATATCGACGAAAATTTTAGAATTCAATTGATATGTACGTTTTGGTAGTATATGTGTCTCTTAGATTTTATGCTCAAATAATCTAACTGATCGTAAGCCCATTTAATGGCTTCAAATTGCTGTAATTTAGATTATATCACCTTAGACATTTCTATGGCATTACGTTGGAATAATACTAGACCATGTGTATCTAATATGCTTCTGAAGTTATTTTAAAGATATGACTTTGCTCAAGGTATCAGCAACAATTTACGGATTTTCACACATTTTTTATTAATTTTTGATGTTTACTTGATCGTACACTGCTCAATTTAATGTTTTGTCTTTTTCCTCATTGCAGACATGAAACTGAATAGAATAATATGTTCTGACTCAACACAAGCGACTTTTAATCTTTTATGTATGTACAATTGTACATACAACCTGTAAGGAAGATATGGAGTACTTAAAACCAAGTCCTTCCATGTTGCAAAGTCTTAGAATTCTATATTGTCACTGAAGCATCGTTAGCTGTTTTAAGGTTATAACGGCCCCAATCGAGATTTCGAGACAAGCAATTGTTTCTGACCCCCTGATTTTAAATTTCAACATATCTCGCATATGCTTCATATTCCACATTTGGTATACTTGAACAAATTGCGAACATACGGCCAGTCAATATTAAAAAGCTATTGTAAGTGTGATGTAACGAATACCCGTACGAATGAAAAAATATGTCTACATCGTTGCAAAAAAAAAACTTATTACCATACGTTTGGCACAATAACAACATTTTTCTAATCGGGTGTCAGATTTAGATCAAGGAAAACTCAAAGATAACTTGCTTTCTTATGTTGATTTGTGTTTTTGCTCTATAGATGCAAAAACATTGTCTCATATATGTTTCCTTCTGTTTTTGGTTACGAAAAAACCAGTTACAAAAGAAAAGGGTTTATTGTCACTACTTTTGAGTTACAAAAACGAAATTGCATAAAATGAACTATGAAACACATGATGTGATTTTCAAACCCTTAGCGGATCGTTTGAAAATTCCACATCTAGTGACAAAAAACCCTTCTTTTCACAATTTGTTGCATAAATTGCTATTGTGTGTAACTAGTTAGCGAAACTACTTTTTTAAACTCATTGAAATAAATCAAGGACTTCAATAGGTTTCCTGTATGCCCAAAACAAAGACGAACATGAGACTTGTACATTGTCCCTTAAATCATTGGTTCAGCCAAAGGGGCAACGAACATAAAATACGTTACTAAATTGTACAATCAAATTGTAAATGCCTATCTTGTCGCTATTACCTGTAGAGTGTACATAGCACATGTCACTTGTTCATAGTGCAATAGATGTACACTGCACATATCACTTGCAAAAAATGTCATTGTACATTGTATGAATCACTTATTACGTTTGTTACGTTATACATGTGCGTTATCATGCTACTTGTACATGTTGTCGCTTAAACCGTTGGTTTTACCGGACGTTACATTGGGGTCATTCCGGCAGGGTGATAAGTAAGAACGGTTTGAACTGCTCGATACACAAAAAAAAGTTTTATTTGTGTTGTATGGAACAAAGCCCCAGAAACGTGTCCTGAGCATGTTTTCCTTGCAAAGAAAATCTCGGTTTTTCGTCGTTTACTCAGTTGAAGCCGTTCCAACGTTCAATTTTCCATTTTTGCACGAAATGACCCATTGCACAAGTTGAATATATCATACAGACAAGTACAATGTACATTCTACATGCTGTGTGTACATTATGCATTAGGGATGAACAAGAAGTACGTCGGAGACGTAAAACATATGTAAAATGTTAGGGAGAGGTATGCCTGCCATATTCGTTTTTTTTGTAGCTTCATATCAAGTTTGAATTCGAAGTGAATTTATTGTATTCAAATCATTAAAGTATCCGTAATTTAACACGCAGTGGACAAGACAACTTCATTTCGTTACTTGCATTATAAGTGACTGGATATATTCTGTATCGTCATAAAAAAAACTATGTGTGAAAGTCATCTTTTGCGCAAAATGCCTTATTAAACAACTTGCTGCATAAACATCCATTTAGGATATGCAAGGTATGATCGATCGATGCTCTTTTCAGAGCAAAGATTACAACAAAATGTTGCCATTTTTAAGTACATTGCGAAAAACATCGTAACGTACTTACTAACTACTTGAAAACGAATGATTTCACAAAACAAAAACTAAAGTCGAGTGTTCTCCGCTATGGGTGTTTTATCAAGCAAAATATTAAATCATTTTAACAGACGTCAGATTTCGAGTTGACGAGTGTAATTAATTTGTTCTAATGAAAGAATTGATACAGAAATTATGCATGTGTCGAGCCATATCATGTGTCTTATTAATTTATTAAATTCGTTCCATGCAATATTGCTGGAATAACACGTTACTAAATATATAGCTGAATATAGATAGCTGTATTCGATGTGGCATTATGTACGAAAAGTGGCTTATCTCTCAAACCAAAATAAAAAGATAAAACACATGCGTACGATTATCTGACTGGGCAAATGATATTTAGTAAGCAATAAGTAAGTCGATGAGTTTATAGATTGAACGTGCTTCGAAGGTGCAAAAAACTGATTCCAATTTAAAATAACGTTGAACTTAAGCTGATCGAATGTTTAATCGAAACCTCTTCAAATACACATAACATCCAGAACTGATAATTCGCTTCTATCAGTTGTATGATGTAATATGCTAGAGTAAGTCACTACATAAATTTAATATATTTAACCAACAATTCAATTAAAACTTCAAATCCACTTCAAACAACAATAAAATGTGAACAAATACGAATCCAGTGAATTCGCACGAATGTGACAAATACCATTAAAATTGTTGATAGTTTCCGAGCACAACATTTACCCATCCAAACAGTTGCGTCAAAGTTTGGTTTTATTGTTGATGCTTTCCATTATATTCAATTGAAATCTCATGCATTACGGTATTCCAACATAATTGAAAGTTCATCACAACTGAAATTGTTATTGTCTAAAATAATATTTCTAGTGGCTTAATTAACGGTGGTATTTAAAAGGTTTTTTTAGGAAGTAGCTTTAAGAGTCGTTGCATTCGAAAAGTTCAATTCAATATTTGAGAACACGGATTACTACTCAACATCAAACGCAAGTATGTTTTATGTGTGTGCTGTAAGTAAAAGCTTAAGCTATTACGTTTCTTCAAGGCATTTTTTGGCCCTATTCATCAATTGCAAGTATTTGTATTGGTATAGTAGGAAACTATATTTTCATTCAGAAAGTTGAAAAAACATTCGGAATCGTTGCATTTGATGTGTTTTTAAGTCTGACATAGAACACAGAAAGTACGCTTACAAAATTAACACAAAACTGTTTGCGTGCTACTTCTATACTTCAAATACAAGTTGTGTATTGAGGGTGTTCAAAATTATATGAGAAAACAAAATTTTTGAAAATTTGGGCTTCCCAGCCGGAAAACGTTGTGTTTTTTGACGCTGATGAATGGTGTGTATGGGTGTTACCGAATCCGAGTGAGTTTAGGCGGTGCTCAATGACAAAAACCCGAGCAAAAACCGTCCAAAAAAAAAGCAAAAATCGTAAAAAAGCTCGTTTACCGAAATTTTCATGAAATACGTGAAATATTAAGAGTCATATTAAAGAAAGTTGGATCAAACTGGCTCAAAATCACCTAAAAAACGTTTATTTAGGTCTCCGGAAGTTACAGTACTGTTTCGACTTCAAAAAAGCCCGTCATATAGGCTGTATACTGCGCAGGCTCATGAGTCAATGCCGGAAAAGTTATGGCACTTATTGAAAAATGTTCTCCTATGAAAGTTTAAGCATAGGATAGTACTGCAAAATAACACACAAACAGTTTGACCCGGCATCATATCTTTCGAAAAGTTTGAAATAAGATTGATGTTTCGAGTACATGAATGAAATTTCATGTCTGCGCTCAGCGCTCTTTGGCGTGTTTCGTCACGTTTTGACTATTTCAGGACAGATTAGTATCATAAAAATATGAAATTGCCATATTGTGCAGCGGTCTACAGGAAAATATTAGTTTGGTGGTGATGCCTAACATGTAAGGATGACGTTGTACTCAAACCCATATGAAGACTTTTACAAATTTAGTAATAAATCTATTGATTTCTTGTTTTTTCTCAATTATTACTCAGTAGAAACAAAAATATACAAAGTAGATGTTTCCTCTGAAATTTTTGATATATCCGTGAAAATGCATGTAATGTTCGAGTAGAACGTCATTTTTACATGTTAGGCACCACCAACGTAATGTTTTCCTGTAAACTACTGCATTATTTGTCAATGTTCTATTTGTGTGATACTAATCTGTCTTGAAATAGTTAAAAAATGCGCTTAGGACAACTCATGAAAGTTCTTGAAATTTTACTCATGTACTCGAAAAAATCAATCTTAGTTCCAACTTTTCGAAATTTATGCTGATAAGGCAAACTGTTTGTGTTTTATAAACTTTCATAGAAGAACATTTTTCAATAAGTGACATAACTTTTTCGGCATTAGTCCATGAAACTAGACAGTATGAAACCTCTTTGACGGGCTCTTTTGTGTCGAAACAGTACTGTAAGTTCCCGACACCTAAGTAAGCGTTTTCTTTGAATGATTTTGAGTCGAATTGATCCAGCTTGCTTTAATGTAACTCTTAATATTTCACGTATTTCGGTAAATATGCTTTTTCACGATTCTCGCTTTTCTTGACGGTATTCGTCATTAAGCACCGCCTAAACTCACTCGGATACACACTATTCATCAGCGTCCAAAAACACAACGTTTTCCGGCTGGGGAGAACATATTTTCGAAAGGTTTGTTTTTGAACACCCCTATTGTGTATTTAAATTCGTAGATACGTTTTTATATGTCCCATTTTCACAAGTTCTGATCGAAGTCGGAACGGGAGTCAGACGTCATTTTCATTGCAGAGAAAACTATTTGAGGAGAACAGCTAGTAAGAGACAGTAAAAGTTTTGTCTTGATACTTAAAAAAACTTTGACCGTTCGTCGGACTAACAAAAGTATTCCGATAATCGGTTTTCTTTACACAACTTCTATATGGACAACTACATTAAATATTGGTAATCCTGGTTGTAGACATACAAATTGTAAAAAAAAATGTTTGAGACAACATACCATAATGTTAATTATAGGAAGTATAGGTAGCATTCTTATCAACGATAAGCTATGAATGATAAAAAAAATTCAATTGCAGAAAGTGTATGATATTATTGGTATCCATAAATAACAATAAAAACATAAATCATCATTTTCCCCTTGATTTGTATTTTCGGAGCAGTTAGTGTCGTTTTATACGAAATTAAATGGCCCTTTTGGCTCATATACCAGAAAAATTGCTATTGATTTTCTAATATATCGAGTTTTATATGCGTGCATTGACCAATTATGCGTAATTACAGTCACAGCTCTAATAACTCTTTAGGCAATATTAATTAAAGTCTAAATTCTAGGAGTCAGTCTGCACAGCGAATGTGTTGCTTAATTGTGACGGATGAATTTGTTACTTGAAAAAATGCCAGCGGTAATAAGAGCCGGTAACCATCGAGCCTGTCATGTTCAGGTGATTTGTGCCAGGGTAAATTTGGCATTTCGTAAGCGGAAAATTGATCTTTAAACAAGCAACAAATAACATATTTCCAGGAATTTCATGGTTCTTTAAACAAGTTAAGCTTACAGCTTCTTTAATCCATCCAGTCTGTTAGATTATATCTAATCACTTCAATGAATTTCATGTAACTCTGTCCGTTTTATTCACTATGTGAATAACAGTGGTCGCAGGACAAATACTCTCGTTAATACGAATCCCGCGACTGTGATAAATTTTCGGCAATATCAAAACTTTATTGCGTCAATGTTACGGACTATCGCATTTAAAAACTTTAAATATTTTGCTGGTAGGGAACTTCTAATAAAACGTTGCAAAAAAGTTGTCTTACAAATCAACATATCGAAATGCTTATCAACCGTAAATAAAATTTGGAGCATACGTCTAAAGAGATCTCTCAAAACAAAATTCAAAAGATCCCACGGTCTGTAATAATGATCATCGAACTAACACGTTTGGACATTTTAGTTATTTACTGCATTGGTAATGTAAACCGACATACGTGCGAATCAGCGAGTCGAAGGTGAGATATCGTAAATGTACAAAAATGTTATAATCGATTTATGCAGCCAATTTTGTTCAATATTTTAATGCATTAGCAAGCGGTAGGTACAAAACAAACGAACAAATTTAAGATAGTTTTCACGCGCTCGCTTTGTCAGCAACGAAGCGGCCATGTTTTTTCGTTTAGTGCGATGAGAGTGTTTCATACCTTACACAGTAATTTGATTTACATGGTTTAGTGCAGCTTTATACGACATTTATTTTATGTATGCATTGACAATGAACGACAATATCGCTCGCTGTGCATTAATAGTACATTACGTCTGTGCTTCCAAATTTTTATTCTGACGAGTGGGAAGGTTACGGCCCGACCCGAAGGGGAGGGCTGTATTCCCACTCGTCAAAATAAAAATTTGGATGCACTCACGTACCGTTTTTTACGTGTTGAAGCAATGCAAATGCGCATTTCACATGAGCGGAGCGAATGTAAAATCGCATTTGCATTGCTGAAACACGTAAAATCTATTACCTCATTTCATCGTCAAAACATTTTACTTCACAAATAGGAAGATTTGTGATCCCGATGAATCACTGAAATTTTTTTGATTGCGTCAAGCTCAAGATCTTCCGGAATTTATCGTTCGGAATTTGATACGCAACTATCAAAATCTTATGTTAATTAAAATTCATTCTATTGTATTCTTTATTTGATGTTTGTGTGGAATTTAATTGGATTTAACTTCTGATTTATGAATTTGAATGTGAAAGATTTATTTCTACGGTAGCTAATCGTCTAACCAAATCTAATGACATTCAAAAATGCTAAATCTTCAATTCAACTATAACAAAGCTTTTCAATACAACAGTTCATAACATAAACATAGCATTCCGTACGGGCTTCTCATTACATTTTTTACATTTAGTTTTTTGTTTTTATTTCATTTTATTTTCCATTTATATTCGTTACCTACCTATGCCTTCTGCTAATAACAATGAAGTTCTTGTGAGGTGATAACAAATTTCAACGCACACTTCCAAACAATTTTCGTTGCTCTATAGTTGTTATCAATTTCAAGTATGCGATGATAACAATTTTATGGATATAATTGACGACGAAATTAAAGTAACTGTACTACCACTACACAGTACCGTAGTCGACCAGAACTGATATGGATTTTAATTTTCCGTTTTTTTACTTCCCCATGTAGTGCGTGAAGCGAAATGATTCACAGTTCCCAAAGGAATTTCAGAGAGAAATGTGTAATTATGGCCGAAAAAAGTCAATTAAGAGCATAGTTTTCGTCGAAAAAGGTGGGAAAAAGTGAGTAAACTCTGTTGCTTGAGGGTGATTTTTATTAGTTTTGTTCAATGTAACAACGAACTGAGATGAGATTTGCCAATTACGAAGTTACGAAATATTCTTTTAGATTCTTGAAGGTAAAAAATCGTTCTTTTCATCTAACACTCTACATCCTCACGTCTTTTTAGGGGACAAGTTCACAATCCACGACGACGTCCAAAACAAAGAAATTTGTAAAAATATTTTAAGTGTGCCTCGTCCTGGACTTCTTCAATTCACTTGGGTTTAAAATTACAATCCTTGTGACAGCGAAAATCGCCCAGTTCCGGAACGTTATATTTGATAAAGCGACCGTGGATGATATTATCCCGCGTGAGGGTAATATCACCCGCAGTTGGGGATATTATTATCTTTCGTCATTTGTTAAAAACGGCAAATAACTGTAAATGTTAAAAAAGCGACTTTTGTTATTTTGTTTGTTTTTTCGATTCATCTAGAAGACTGTTTCTTCTTTTTACAAAGTGGGAAAAATAAGGAAAATAATTCTTCCTCGAAATGTTGAACAAGAGATTGCTCCCTTAAAAAAAACAGGTTTTTAAAGGAGGGACTATTATACCGCAGACTATTCTCCATTAAAGCCCCGTAGTCGTAGACGATCTTATCTTTCCTTTAAACCACGGATAATAACATCGCGGAAATGGACCCGGCATGGCAAATGGGCGATTTTTTCCTTTAAAGAATAAAAGTTTCTTTCGAATAAAGAAGGAGAAATGCGTAGATAGCTTGATTGAGAAAGTACAAAGAAATTAAAAAAAGTATCTGAACATTCACTTTTTAATGCTACTGTTAGCAGACCATCGAATTATATTAGTGCACATCCAAAAGAGTTACTGAGAAGAGTAAGTCTATGACAGAAAAAGATTAGGCAAATTTTTTTCGTAGATTATCCGCTTTAACTAAAACTCAATCTGCACAAAATGACAAAGCCTTTGACGCGACAGCTAAATTTTTATTTCCACGAAGACCAGTGCCATATTATCGCACGCTAATCCGTACCTAAAGTATATTATTTTCAAACATTGGTTGAGTATGGATCCAAATATTTTGGCACCAATTATTGTATTATTTGTAATCAAGAATCAATGGCAACATATTAGCAAACGGTTTTGGAGCAAATAAAAAGTGTGACTTACCGGTCTATTTAGATTATCCAGTTAAAATGTAATATCCCGTATGTTATGAAAGACAGTCTCAACGGACCAAAGGTAATCAATGTTTCTATTTAGCAGCAGATTCTTTAAGTTTTCGCAACTTCATTTTTCATTCCTGTTAAATGTTCCGTAGACACGAAGATATACTCAAATTTACTTGTTTTTTTCGAATGATAATTAATTTATTTGAATCATTCACAACATCCACTTATGTATAACTCCTACTTAAAATTTATTTATTACACCATGCAAGATAAGTTATGAAATACACACATAAATATCTCATTGATTCTAATATCTTTATTCCCGTTCTATTTGTCTGTGTAATTCCAATATTTGTGTTTCTTTTCTGAATAAAACTAACTTAAAAAATATACCACGAACAAATGACTTTGTTCAACTTGAATCGGTTTTTCTTTTTCACTTCACAACAAATTTTAATCACACAAACGGACCGTTTACTTGCCGAACAAAACGATTAGTGTTGAGGAAATTCTGACAGTTTCCCAGTTATTATAATTATTATTTGATTATCTCGGCTTAATCATAAATCACTTAGCGAGTTAGCAACAAATCGAAAGCACCCTATCCGCATCAACGATCTCTACAAACTGAACTAACACAAGAATCGCAGACGAGTTTTACGTTGAGCATTGAAGCGTTGGAGGGATATTGTAAAATGCGTATAAATTGAATACCTAAAACTCTCTGTTTTCGGTATAAATTCTCCGACTTTCGTATAATCACTATCAACTTTTCTCTCTCTCTCTCTCTCCCTCTCTCAAAATCTTTTCTCTCTTGTACTCTGAGCAAATTGTACGCCTCGTTATTTATCTTCCATTTCGTCGTTACGTTCCGTGTTTTTTTTTCTTTCCTTTCTTGTTTGGTATTTTACGATCAATATTTTGCACATTGGCTTTGAAAATATGTCCAGAGATTGTCAATATTTTGTTGTTGGATATAGCTCGAAAAATGCGCTTTATTAATTTTCTATTACATTAGAATTGTTTACTTTTTTAAACCATTAGTAATTCCAACAATTAAGAATTAAGGCAATGGTAGCAGAAATAGTATTCATAACATAAACACTGGGCTGGGGAATCTGTAATGTAAAACTCAATGAA
The DNA here is from genome assembly GCA_029228625.1 of Pseudolycoriella hygida. NCBI lineage: Eukaryota > Metazoa > Arthropoda > Insecta > Diptera > Sciaridae > Pseudolycoriella > Pseudolycoriella hygida. The sequence continues at coordinate 8,742,777 of CM055403.1, read as the reverse complement.
GTACTTCCATATTAATTGATTAAAGTCACCTTAAGTTGAATTTTTAGATTTCTAGAAGTTCCAGAATTTTTCAGTATAATGAAAAAAGAATGAAAACGTTGTTCGAATGTCTTAAATGTTGGATGTACACGGTGGTTACCTGTTCTCTTTAAAAAGAGTCATAAATTGAAAGCGCAAAAGAGATCATAAAATACAAGATGGTAGTCTTGCTCGAGAATGTGAGGTGTTGTTAAGTTTTTCATGCATAATGCACTTTACAAGGTATAACACGGCCTATTCGAAATACCCACATGGGTTTTTGAGGTTTAATTTTATATACGTAAAATGAATGTAAAAATCGGTATAGTTTCGTTTAGAAAGATGTGCTAGCAAGTGAACGTCATTTTGATTTGATAATGTGGTTTTGCTTCGTCGAGCATATAGGTAGCTATGGCGACCATTGATGAGATTTTAGTTATAATGATAAGAACGTTTTTATAGATTTCGATGATTTTTCAAAAATTTGGCTGAGCGACACGGAATTCAATCGGGGTAAACGATAAAACTAAACTTATCTCTTCATTAATTGTTAGCATAAGCCAAATGTTTCGAAATTGAAGCGCAAAGTGCCGCGCCGTCTTCTATTAAAGTTTAGCTATTTTCATGATGAAATAAACATATGAAAGTCGTGCAATCGCTTAATTCATATTTCCGACATAAAATTCTGAACCAATTCTGAAACCAACTTATATATGTATAAATTCACAGTTGCAAGTGAATAAAATTGACAACAGTGGCCTCTCTCATAGACCAAGTGCGCAATAAGTCAATTCCATAAGAGGAACTGACATGACCACCGGCTCGATTTCTTCATATAAAACTGCGTCATCGCCGCAACTTGAATAAAGAATGAATGAACATGTATGAAGAAATCTAACCGACGCGACGACGGTCATTTCATTTACCCTTTTGGATTTCGCTTATTCTGCATTTATCTAAGTTTGTTAATGTGAGCGCTCAGCTATTAACCAGCTGGTTCAGAATTTTATGTCGAAAATATGAATTTCACGAATGTATTCACATTTTAAGAATTTAAATGTGTGAATCGCATAGACTATAGCCTAAATGTTGTAGGCTGAGAATTTGGGATGAAGATAAGTGTGAGTGGTTTAAGTATTTAGGAACAATTTTTCTGGCAGATTTAAGGAAATATCGGTCGAAAACTTTCGAAGATACGGTCGAAATAAGGGGTTTTTTGAAGGTCGGTGAAAATTTAACGCTTATATCGAGGGGTCACTCACTTTAATGAGATTTAATTGATTTAATGAGATTTAATGAGATTTAATGGATTTAATTGACTCAATTTTATCAATATGATTTTTACGAGGATAAAAAAATCAAGTCCTGAATTGCTATACTTGTGTTGAGTTGAATGAGCAGTCGTTGGTGAAGCAAATTTTAAAGACACATGCAGATGAAAATTATTCGTTCATACCATATAAACAAGGAAGCCAGCCTTGTGAAGGAATGTCCCGTCAAATTCGTTCCATGTCTACAACTTTGTCTACAGTTGTGAACTGCTCGATGATAGACACAATTCATCGGATTCGAAAAATTCGAATTCAGTCGGATATAATTCATGAATGTGAAGAAAAAAATTACGTTTCCAAGATAAGAAAGCAACAACAGCGACATAAAAAAAAGTTGACTCTGGAATGTCTTCCGAATTAAAAGGAAATACTCGACTTAATCGATCAAGCAAGGATTGATGTGATCGCAGATATCCGTATCCTGAACATTGACGCAGATAAACTTAATTTCAAGTGCCAAGTGGACCCCACAATATTTTGAAATGAATTTCACTACGAGGATGTCGATGAAGAAAGTAGCAACGACGACCTTGACGATGGCAGAGAAAATAATGGTTTTGATGCGGACGAAGACGCTCATGAAGCTCAAGAAATATCCGGCCTAACCGGTGAATAAACTTGCGAGATTATTCATCATCCGACATCCGACATACAGATTAATGAAAATCGACAATTCTAAAAATAGTCGTTGACTTCTCAGGTAAAGAAAGTGTTGTTCGTAATAAGTCCTCTATTTGCTGGCTATTGTCGTGTGACGAATACAAAATGAGCAGCGATCGAATTCAAAGAGTAATGGAAAATGATTATCAGACATCAAGCAAGTTTACTTTAAAAACATCTTCTCAAATTACTGCATTCGAAGCGGTAACTGGAATTTCTATTGGAGAATGGTGCGCGTTTAACATCAAGTCTTAAAAGATTCGAAGGCAAGCATTTTTGTTGAAATGATCTTAGGAAAATCATGTGAATCCAGGAAATATGCAAAACCATCGCAATGTTATAAGTTCCACACCAATTGGAGTCCTTGGAATGTGGTATTCTTGGGATGCGAGAGGAAAATTAATGGTTCAATCTTTCAATCATTCGTATATAGGAATTGAAACAGGCGTTAATTTTGGACAAACAAACTTTACGAAAATTAAACGACTTAAAGTGCTAGTCTGTGTTAAGAAATTAGTTTAATGGGTTTAAATCATATGATATTTTAAGATTTAAATCCATTAAAGCTCTGAGTGTGGGACCCTTCGGTTTTGAGTCTTTTTTTTACTACTTATCTGGATAATATATCCCCTAAGTCACCTTGAAGGCTTCACCGCAATAATACCTCTTATAATACCTATTAGTATACCTGTTACAGTTGAACAGGAGCTGGCGCGTTTGCTGAAACTTGCTTGCATTTGGTGACTGCCACCTTTTTATAACCCTGCAGTGCTTTGCAAGCTTGTATTGTTTCATGAACCTAAGGAGCCTCCAATCCTAAAAATCCTTCTTACATCACCTTTACATTCCCTTTACATCACCATTCCTCCGCACCCACATTTTCTTTACATCCAAACAACCATCTGAAAACCCAGTCTAGACCTAATTCACAAACCATCATCGAAACCTGATCCAAGCCCTCGCCCAAATCTAGGTCTAAACTCTGAAGAAATTTCTGAAATTAATGAAATAAATTAATAAATTTTATTGTTTAGATTTATTTAATAAAATTTAATGAGATTTAATTGATTTAATGGATTTAAATCCAGATCGGCTTCGATCATGGTCCCTAGATGACGAATCAGCAATAAAAAAAAATGTCCGTCTGTCCGTCACCACGATAACTTGAGTAAAACTCAACCGATTTTCAAAAGCTTTTTTTTCACTTGAAAGTTAATTGAAAAGTCTTTTATGGGATTGAATCTGGGCATTATCGGCCTAAGAGCCAATGAACTAGGGCTGTTTAAGTGCTTTTTGGTCTTTCGTACATAACTCGAGTGAATCTTTTCCGATTTTCAAAAATTTCTTTTATTACCTTGGCGCCTATAATAAGTCAATTATAGCACTCAAAATCGCTGGAAATAGGTCTATAATATGCCGATTATAGTCGATTTCTATACTTCGACGCAGGATCATAATAGCGTTATTATGATACATACGCTCGACTGTTATCAGCTCTATTGTGGTCGAATACGACCATAATCAGCTCTATTACAGTCGACAACGACCATAATCAGCGCTATTACAGTCGACAACGACCATAATCAGCGCTATTACAGTCGACAACGACCATAATCGGCGATATTATAGTCGAGTCGAATTATAAAAACTGCAAAAGGATGCAAAGATGATAGTTCAGATAACAAAAGGAATTTCGATTTTGAGTGTGATGCCATGGATCAAACAAACAAGAAAAGTGGCACATTTTCCAAAAAATTCGTTTGATGAATTAGTGAATGGTTCGGTCTTATTATAGGCGCCGGTAACAAACTATCGTATAACACAAGGGCTAAATCGCTCGATGATAGTCTCGGTACGTGAATAGACCTCGGGCTGAAGCCCTCGGATCATTCACTCCACTTCGACTATAATCACGCGATTATAGCACTTGTGTTATAATATACTATTGTCGATTTTAAAATTCTTACTTTTCTGCAGGATAATTTACTTATCCTATCGGAGTATTATATCGCTTGCCTTCGGCTCGGGATACAAGCTTACTCCTCGAAGATAAATAAATTTTCCCGCAGATACGTAATAATTATTATTTCGGAATTTATGATTTCGAAATTTACGAATTCCAAATTAACAGAGTTCAACAGTTCATAACTTCCGAAATAAAATTTATGGAAAAATTGCTTCTTGAGCAAACTTGTTACTCATTTCGTGCCGAACAATTTTGCCGAAGACAAAAAATTTCTATCTCAAACTCCGGATTCTGCAATTTTGACCCCGCATTTTTCAGAAAGTTCGACTTCAACTAACTTCTGAAACGTAACTGATAGAAAAAAAGTTTCTTCAGTAAAGTTGTTCCTCATTTTATGCTGAACAACTTTGCTGAAGACAAACAAATTTTTTATCAAAATTCTGAGCAATTACATAATAAAAAAGACCCGCTACTATTACCATATATCCCACTGTGATCTATTCTGATGTTCACGGCTCCCTTGCATATGTTTTTTGATATGTTGTAGAGAAAACTGATGGGATATGTTATATATGTTACATGTTACATGTTATATATTTTCTAGACACTCAACTTTAATCTGCTTTTAGAGAAAAATAACCACAAGGTCATTTTTTTAAACAAGGATGTGATTCTGTTTTTCTACCCCTGAGATTATTTTATGAATTTGCCATATTTCAAATGTTCTAAACTTTTATGACTTATCATAAAACGAAGTCAAATACTGAAGTATGGATGCAATAAAGTAGAAAGTCAAAGAAGCAAGGAAAAAAATAAACAAGCTGTGAAACATTGAAAATGTTGCAGGTACCAAAGTGAAGGTCTTATCCAAGCAGTTTCTTCAAAAAATATCTTTTAGCATGAGAACAGACAAAAATATCTTCAACCTAATTTATGTGATGCATGAAACTTGCAACACAAAACATTTGGGGACAGTGCAGTTAAATGAAAATAAAAATAAAGAGAAACAGATAATAAAAGTAACGAACTCCATGGAAAAGAAGTTTTTTGTAAAGTAATTATTGGAAGTATGTTGATCTTTATGGCACTGAACAAGGATTTACGTTTAAGCCAACTTTTCGAATAGTTTTGACAATTTCAAAAATATGACTTCTACCAAACTGTAAATCTTCCACAAAATAACATTTTTATTCACAGAATTTTTAAGTGCATTTACCTCCTGTGGAATCAAAACCATAACTGGAAATGTCGGTAACTAAAAATATGGCATGTGATTGAGGTATACACACCACTAAATAGGTGTGACATATGTTTTACTAGTCAGAGAGCAGAGCCGTAGAAAACGGCGGACGGCCAATGAAAACAGCCGGACACTATTTATTTCAAGTTGGCTGTCTCTGTCTTTATTTTTCTAAAGCATTTCACTCAAAATATTCAACGATAAAATTCAAAAATTAAATCTCTTATTTATGTTAAATCGGAAAGTGAAATCAATCTAATCGCCGCCCATTTCAGCTCTTCTGTCTGACCGGAATACTATCTTTGACTCTGCTTTTACCATAAGCTAAAATGGCCATGTCTAACTACTTCAAACTATTTTAGATTCTGGTCATTCTACACTTTGCGAAATACGACAATCAATTTGTTGGCTTCACGCAGCTCTATTGATTCAGTCGTCATTTAAAAAAAATTAATGTTAGAAAGAGGAATAAATGATTTCTTGGAGAGTATCATATTAATTAACAAATCCGGCCCTGGACATTTTTAACCCGACTTTTTGGTGTGACTCTAAACTGGCTTCTTTTTTCGGTATTCAGACACTAGCATACCGAAAAAAGAAGCCAGTCCATGTCCATGTCCATGTTTTATCCATGTATTAGTATTGTGAATGTTGTAATGGCAATGAGTTAGCATGCATGTTTGGCCAATTAATCGCCAGCAAATTACCAAACTGCATTTTCGGTGTATTTACAATGTATTTTTTATGTATCGTGGTGCATAAACTATGTAATTATTATTGCTGTGCTAGTGTACTAGTGCTGTGCTGCTGACGTACTAGTGATGTTTTTGTGATGTATTGCTGATGCACTATGATTGTGTTTTTGTTTTGTTCTGCTAGGGTGATTCAACTTTGAATGCAAATAAATTGAGACTATCATTGACACTTTCTCAACAAGTTGAAAGTGGTGAACTCTCTATCTAGATATTTGAAGAGTTCCATAAAAATGAATGGAAATCTCACCTCTCACAAAAACTCAGCGAAATATCTTCGAATGAACATCGACGCCAAAGCCAAATGGGTTGAACATAAACCAGATTTGATAGTTGTACGGTTGACCAAGTCGACATATATTTCTCTGCTGAGATGAAATTCAGTCAACGAGACACAACCTATGCGCCGCCTAATGTATTTTTTCGGCGTCAGTCTCTGTTACTAGTTTACAGACAACATGAGCAAAGAATGATTTGATTACTAAATAAGAAAATACTTAAATGGAATGGCATTCGTATGATGTTCAGCGACGTGCGTGCATACATTAGCCGTAGTTGTATATTTTGTCTTGTTATGAATCTGATTAATTACGTTAAAAAAAAAACTAGCTGTCAAATGGTCAAAAATAAAGGTTAAAATATGAGTTTCTGTGGCCGTATGCAAATTGAACGGTTATATTCACCTTACAGCAAACAACTGAAAATAGAAATATTTTTTCTCTCACAGATCTTAATCTATTGATTATCAGCGGGATATATTTGAGACCTATTAAAGATTTGGCATGTTTGTCATTCAAATTCGAATCGACCAGCGTACTGATTCTACATAATATTTCTATAAATCAGCACTTCTTCGCATTATTTTGTGGAAGGGAAAATAGCGGAAAATAGTTGACAGACGTTAGATAACAATTATATTTGCTTTTTATTCAAATTATGCGACAGCCAATATTTTTATGTATTTTTTTTAGTAAATATTATTTCTTGGGACTATTGTTGAAGTGGTGATTCTCAATAATTCTTGGCAAATAAATTTATTGTTAACATGTAATATCGCTAGTAGGTGGCAATAGCTATTTTGTAGTATTGTGCTATGAGTGTATTTATGACGACAGAGTAAGATTGAAAAGTATATTGGTTGTTACGTATTATAAAACAGTAGCGAAAGCAGTAAGCGAAAGATGTCGTTTACATGACTAGCACGAGCCAAATTCCTCCATTGCTTTTGTTTGTACTCGCAATTTGCTACCTTCTAACTTTATTATTCATTAAGTGACCGCATAAGACAAACAATAGTTATTTGTGTGTCTGTTTTGGACGATTAATTTTAGGCAATTTCGCGAATTTTAGACGGAGCAAAGTGAGGTCTACATGCGAAAAATTTTTCATGCAGAGGTCCGAAATGGAGAGAAAATTTACAAAATTGCCCTCGATTTCGGCGCCGAAGCATGAAAATCAATGTTTGATTGTAATGTTTGTTTCCAATAGTTTATATTGGAAATGTATGATTGAAATGCGCCGATGGTGAAACAGGTTGTCGTCATGTGTCATTTAAAAATTCAATAAGATATTTGATTTGTAGAGGCTAAGCCCCTCTGCCTTCCCCTAATAGGGGCCTGAAAGGAACTCTTATGTATACACTTCCTCCATCTTTTAATTGCTGTGTGATTAACTCGATTCACCAAGTAAGTCAAATTAAACAAATTCGAAGAGATAGATTTTCCCCTTGTTCATCTCAATATTGTTTAAAATGTGTCACTTTTTACGGGGAGTGTATAAAATGTTTTTCTCGGAGTAGGGGCCGTGATGCAAGTCTTACACGCCAAAAAATTTACAAGAAATTTTTCCGTAGACTAAGGAACATATACAGCAATTTATTGACTACCCCCCAAATACGTCCCCCCCCCCCAAATACGTACCCCCCGGACGCAGAATTTTAGGCCGTAGTGCGTTTTTACTCATCAAAATCGGTTCAGCCGATCCGGAGATACGAATTTCAATTCATCAAAACAAATTGTAGTCGTGCAGAAATCCTAAAGTTGTGTTGGTCGGCTCCATCTAAGCTCATTTTTTCGTGTTAGTGTTAGTAGCTGCTGTACGAATATTTTTATAGTTGTGTTAGTATCGTACTAGACGACCAGAATTGCACACAAAACAAAAGTGTTACTATCACAATCGACTTTTTTGGCACCGACATTGAAATATTAATGTCTAACGGAATCTGTATTTAGAATAATGGTGAATCTCACTCAGAATAACCCAACTTTTTATTACATAAACAAAGTTTGGAGCAAAACATCAAAGATCTGTTGTTCTTAAAATAAGTCCATTGTACTGGAAAGGCTATTGGCGGCACTGCATCTAGTGTCAACTATCAGTATGATGACAAACAATTCGAACTCTTGATCGCGATTCAAATCTTTGTTTAACCAGGCCACGTTTGCGGTAGGCCTTTTTTTAGGAACATTCAGTTTAAAATTTGGCATGCGGCGCAAATTCACTACCTATTTTGGAAAAATAAGAGTGAATTTTTAAATTCTTCGACCAAATGAAATTCAAGTGGTCTCAAATTCTTCATACACCCGAGGAAAGCGGCTCAACCGTGTTGAAATTTTTAAGAAAAAACGATTTTGAGCTTTTCCATCAGAACATTTCTTCACTGAGTATCCACCACTTAGATCGGATTTTTTCGGAAAAAATGATCTTCTGCGAATTTCTCCAATTCGCAAATTTTCAGTACCATATTTGGCATGGCCTCTTCTCTCAATCCACTCTGGTTACGAGCCTGGTTCCTCTTTCAAAGAAAATGCTCTTAAAATCAAAGTATTAAATGCTTCAGAAATACGGCAGCTTTTTAGAAAGTTTGAAAAAGTATACGTAATTTAGAAATGTTAGAAAAGACACCCAGCACGACCCTAATCCGATGAAAAAAAGCCCAAGACCCACCCAAATTGACCTAGCTTCAAGCCCATTACAAACGGGAACTCGACAAGGAACAACAAAACCCAAACTCTATCAAAGCTGAAGGCCTAAAACTTGACCTGATTCCAATAAACTTAGCAGGGCCCCAACCCTTATCGGGTTTGAAGCTTGAAATTGCAACAAAGATACATGTTGTTCTGATACGTGGTCTGACTCTAATCTGTTGTTTTGTTAAAAGGTTTAACAGTAACAGTTTAAAAATGAAACGTGGTTTCCCCTACGGAACAAGTGTCTTGTGTCTCGGTGTCTTCTCATACATTTCGATGAACAAAAAATGATGATAATGATTTAGATATCATAGTTGATTATTAAGACGACATGTAGCCATATTCTTATATATTTAAGGATTTATTTCCGTTTTCGAAAGCCCAAATCCCAATCTTGATCGGACTTTTTTCAACCCGTTAAAAATGAAGCTCATCCCAAATCCACGTTTCATAACCCGAAAATCACCCAAATGAATTTCGGCTCTAGTTATGTTCGACAGGGGTCGGGTTTTTTAGGAGTTTACAGTTACCTGGTCACCTAATACACTGGGTTTATGTGACCATCAGCTGTAGCAAACATGAAAATACGTAATTTGTGTGTAATCGCACACCAACACATACACAATTCATTCTGATTTGTTCTGCTGAAAATAAGTAATCCACATAAGTTTTACGTAATCCACTTAAATGTACCAACACCATGTTTGCTTCAATTTATGCTAATTTTTTGTTAAAGGTTGCCAGTCTATACTTAGTATATCATTGGCTTAATTGCACGATTAAGTCCCTTGTGTTACAAATATATGCGGATCAAATATCTATTTTCACTCCATTTTTTTCTTTTACACAAAATATTAGAATTTGTAATCAACGCAAAAGTTTTCTTTTAATATGGTAAGTGCAAGTCCTACCAATCACATCTAGCTACTAGTATAGTCTTACAATCGACATGACAACCTGCCTCGCAGCGTATACATTTCGCAAAAATCCATTTACTTATCCATATGTTCAATAAAATACATAATTTTATAGAGACGATATCTTGTTTGCACAATAATTTATTATAAATCGGAAAATCAACGTGTTTAATATGTACATTTTTAACTGCAATTTCAATTTGCATTTTGTCGCTACAAGTGTTATTTATTGAACAGTTTATAAAATTAAATGACATCGTTTAAATGCTCACCATTGCATTTCGAATCCAAGAGTTTTTGTTGTTGTTGTTCTTTCGTTTTACCGGTTTCGGAAGCCTATCTTGTAAGAATTTTATCTTTGAGTACAGAATGTAATTTAATGTTTGTCTTCATTCATCAAAGATAATAATCATGTTCTCGGGAAAATGAGCGGAAACATTATACGTTCATTTAGCAAATGGTAAAAATTAAATGAAGATGTGGATTGCGAATCAAACAATAAAACAAACAAAATGTCATTAAATCAAAATTTATAATCAATAATAAATAAATAAATATAAAATAAAATTTATATAATACAATCGTGTTGCAAACAACACAATAAAAAGAGATGAAGAGAGAAGAAAATGTGTCCCAAACTTAACATCGAAAGCAAAAAATATGCTCATTAATTTATATAATTTATTGTCATGTTCATCTGACCATAAAAATAAATTTTATTGAACAAGAAAAAAGATTTTTATTATTTTCTTTACAAAAATATTTTAGACAAAACTGGTGTTTTATGTGAACATATTTGCCATTATTTTTCAACTAGCAGAATAAACAAATTCTTTGAATTTAGTTGTAGCATTGCGTCATAACGGATCATGATGAGTTTATTCACTCAAATGTGACTGGAATCGATAGCTGAATTATTAAAGAGTTTCTGTCATTTAATAACTCTATGAAGAGAGGGACATGGAAGCTAATCACACCCTCTCAATTCAATAAAGAAACTAGATGTGTGAACGAATTTCTCAAAAGCATAAACCGCCTCGATGCAATTGCTGTAAAAAATGTTCTTTCATAACGACATCTTTCACGCGCGCTAGCTGCACACAGTGAAAAGTAGTAACACTGTCGAAAAATAGTACATTTACTCTTTTTAGAGTACAAGTGGGAACCCTAAGCCTCTAAAGGGCTCATTATGCGAATCCCATAGCGTAAGGTTTGTGTGAAAGCTCAACTTGTCAAAAAAAATATTTTTATCAAGTTGAGCTTTCACACAAAACTTACACGATGTGATTCGCATCTCGTCCAATATAATGAGCACTTTAGAGTCGTAGGGTTCCATTCGAACTCTAAAAAGAGTACATGTACTCTTTTTCGACAGTGTTACTACTTTTCACTGACTGTAGCTGGCGCGCTACTACTTCATTAATTTTGTACTCTATTTACTCTTTTTTTCTACCAAAAATACTTATACTTAAGCCCGTATTATAAACGATACAAAAATTTTCGCTGCGAGGCAAACAAATCTGTTCTCTGTTGGAATCATTGTACATGGCATTTAATGCTTCGAAGTGCACCCCTCCTTGTCACGCTATTGTCACAAAAGCTCGCTACCCCCTCCCGGGTTTGTTATGTCACCCAAGACGAAAACGAAAAGATGCTTCAACTTTTACTAAAATAAATGTTGAAATTGAAAGTACAGTTAAGCGTTTTAATTTCGCTACAAATAGGTCAGTCAAATACACATTCCAGTTCCCACTGGCTATTGTAAATTCTTCAAATTGAGCACCTTGAAAGTATGTGAAGCGAATGTCGTTTCAATTCTATTCAGAATTCGAGTCTCGTGTGTGGATATTTCTTCGAAAGTGTTAACACTGTTTAGTAAATGTAAGATACTTGAACTAAAATTATTGAATTCCATAATTTCACTCGTTCGACAATTATTGTGTAAACCATCCAAGTGTTCTATCGGAACCTAGAATTCCATTGACTTAATTGATGTTCCAAAAACTCTAGATAATTTTACTGCAACAGTCAAACGATTTTTAAATTTTTCGTTTTAAAAGTGAGATGTAACGTTTCGGCCGACCCCCTCCACCCTGTCACACTTTGTCACAAAATCACTGACCCCCGTCCCCCTCAGGCGTTACGTAATTTATGAACGACCCTAAGTTCAAGTTAATTTACATTATTTTGTACTCTTTACAGTACTTAACCGTACTCTTTATTACTCTTTTACAAGTTAAAAATGTACTCTATTAATTTGCAAATTTTGATCTGGGAACCCAAAACGTCTGCATTGCAATTTCTCTTATAGACTAGTAGTGCGGCCTGCGAATTTTGATTAATTTAAGTAATGTAAATTCTTAGAAAAAGGTGGGAAAATTAGATTCTTCCATTATACTTTATAGGTCTCAATTAAGTACTCTGATTGATTTTGTTTTCTTGCAGTTTTCGACAGCGCACATTTTATCAAAATTAGACTCATCTTTAGTGTCGATGTGTTATACGATGTTGTACCCACCGAAGCTAATGGATTTGACGAAGTGCGGTTACAAGAGTGGCTCCAAGACAATCAGTTGCACTTGCAAAAAGAGGAGCATGTCATGTTCATTTCTCAAGGACTTTTTGGTGAGTTAGAATGAATGTGAATTCATAAAATGGGACGCAATCAATGTAACGATCAAATTACGTTTTTTCTGAGTGCTAGGGCTTCCGAAATATTGGTGAAATAAACACGACGAATCGAATTGATATGTTCAAGAATAAACCTGTAAATATGTGTAGTTAGATTATGACGTTAAATTAACAACTATGATGCCTTCGTTTTACGAGTCCTTCCTCACTATGATAATCGGCAAAGAACACACTGATTTCGTCTATGTTATATTTTCTATCATTTTTACTGACATTAAATTTTGTCGAATTTTTAGACCCGTACGAAGAGCAAGTTTCGACCCGGGAGTAGGGTGGAGCTTCGATCATAGTTCTCAGATGACGAATCAACAATAAAAAAATGTCTGTCCGTCCGTCCGTCTTTCAACACGATAACTCGAGTAAAACTCAACCGATTTTCAAAAACTTTCTTTTCCCTGAAAGGTAATTGAGAAATATTATATGGGATTGAATCTGGGCACTGTCCGCCTAAGTGGTTTTTGGTCTTTTATACATAGCTCGAGTAAATATTTTTCGATTTTCATAAATTTTTGTTTGAAAGACCCAGGCATGCCTGACATTTTATGGAAGAAACTTTTTCAATTTTGGTCTTTTGGACTCAGCCAGGGTCCTAAAACTGAATCTCTACTAGGGCCCAATGTGTTTTTTCTTATCCGATTTTTACAAACTTTTTGTTCCTAAAAGATAATCAGAAAATTGATTACAAGATCAAATTTGAGCGGAATCGGTCGAAAAATTTCGAAGTTATGGTCGAAAAAGTAGTACGTGGTTTTTTGAAGGTTGGTGGCATTTTTACACTTATGTCTCTGCGAAATATGCGACATACCCCCTGGAAAATATTTTTTCTGGATTCTACGGAAAATTTTAGGGGGAAGTGTCTTTTCACTCATTAAAATCGGTTCGGGCGATCCGAAGATACGACCTTTAGAAAATAATCATTTCCTATACAAAAAGCGCTGTTTCATAGAAGCCAAAGTTAATGCAAACATCCTGCGTTAGTTGTTAGTGGGTTAGTTAGCTTTAGTTCTAGAGCCATTTGTATGAAAACCGACTTTATTGGCTCGTGCTCGAAAACGACTCGATAACTTTTCTTGAAATTTTGCAGGGATCTTCGGGTGGGCATTCTACGTCATATGAGATTTTAAAAAGGGGGGGGGCACCGGCCTCGTTTGGGCGCCAGGGCTCTTAGAAGACGCCATATAAAGCCCATATGTATGGGTTTGTGTGTGAGTGTGTATGATAGCACATTTTGTATGAGGCAATGGTTGTGTGTTCGAGATAGAGGTTTGGTGTCAAACGGAAAGTTGTTGGGTTGGGTGTGTAGTGTATCAGGGTTACCGCCAAAATGGCGGAAAATAGGCGGGGACTGAAAAAAAAACTTTTGATATGTTGTAGAGGAAGTTGAGGGGATTATTTTCTCCCATGGAAGTAGTAGCCGCCGCGCTTCGGTTTGGCGGCGGCGGTGGCTCAAAAAAAACTTTTGATATGTTGTAGAGGAAGTTGATGGTATCATTTTCGGCCATGGAAGTAGTAGTCGCAGCGCTTCGGTTCGGCGGCGGCGGCGGCTCAAAATAATGTAATGTAATGTAATCACAACGAAAACCCTTTTTGAAAGGGAAACGTGACGCAAGTCGTCGTCTCTTCTTCCAAAACAACTGGTGTGCAACACAATGTGCAAATAGCCAACAATATATAGAAGAGACTATTTGCATACTTAGACGAATGTTCCTTTCATTCGAACTAATTCTAGTTTCGTTACCCAAAAACTTGTTGTGACGTTTTGTAAAAGGAAAACTTCCTTAGCTTTGTTACCTACCTAGTTTTTATAGCACTTTTTAAAAGGAAAATCTTCCTAGTTTTATTCGCCATCCCGTTCTTGAGAAATTTTCTGAAAGGAAATATTCTCTATATTGAAGAGTCGTTTGTTAATGTTTCGCTATAAGGATTTGTTGAGTGTTCTTAAAAGGAAAAGTTTTCCAGCTTCGTTAGCCACTTAGTTTTTGTGACATTTCGTAAAATTTCCCTAGCTTCATTAGCCACCTAGCTTTCGTGACATTTCGTAAAAGGAAAAGTTTTCCATCTTCGTTAGCCACCTACTTTTAGTAACATTTCGTAAAAGCAAAAATTCCTTTGCTTCGTTGGCCTGGCCACCTATTTTTTTGTGACATTTCGTAAAAGGAAAAGTTTTCCAGCTTCGTTAGCCCCTTATTTTTTGTGACATTTCGTAAAAGGAAAAATTCTTTTGCTTCTATTGCCCCTAGTTTTCGCGACATTTTGTAAAAGGAAAAGTTTTCCAGCTTCGTTAGCCACTTAGTTTTTGTGACATTTCGTAAAATTTCCCTAGCTTCATTAGCTACCTAGCTTTCGTGACATTTCGTAAAAGGAAAAGTTTTCCAACTTCGTTAGCCACCTACTTTTAGTAACATTTCGTAAAAGCAAAAGTTCCTTTGCTTCGTTGGCCTGGCCACCTATTTTTTTGTGACATTTCGTAAAAGGAAAAGTTTTCCAGTTTCGTTAGCCGCTTAGTTTTTGTGACATTTCGTAAAAGGAAAAATTCCTTTGCTTCTATTGCCCCTAGTTTTCGCGACATTTTGTGAAAGGAAAATGTTTTCCAGCTTCGTTAGTCACCTAGTTTTTGTGACATTTCGTAAAAGGAAAAGTACCCTACTTTCGTTAGCCACTATACATACATGTACAAATACACATACATATCATGTACATATTATAAAATTGATGAAAAATGACATTGAAAACTTTCTTCTTTGTGTAAGAGTTTTGGTTCAATGTTACGTCTTTCCATGTGCAAATAGTCTCTTCTATATATTGTTGGCTATTTACACTGTGTGCAAATAGACGATGGTATACAGAAGAGACTATTTGCACAATGTGCAAGGAGTCTTTTCGAAAAAGGAAATTCAGAAGAGCTTTTAGGAGGGAGAAAAAATATTAAGGAAAATAAGGAGGTGGTAACGGGACAGTAGTTGGGAAGCATTTTACGAAATCAAAAAGAGTTTTCTCCTAGTTAATAGTTTAAAAATCACACAGGAGAACATGTTCTGTTCAAGGTTTTCTTATCCTAAAAATATATTTGGATACTATTTAAACAAACGCATGAATACTTCAGAAATGGTTGTATTGCTCACGTTATGTTTAATGTACACTTTCTTTAGTTGAAATTAGATTGAATTTTATGAAAAACTACAGTAGATATTTTGTCATATGTTAATGGCTAAAAGTTAAAATATTTATGCTTTACTGCGTTAGAATTTGTTTAAATCTATCTAGTTTGTTATTGCTGCAAATTTGTCCATCCGTTATGTTGTTTAGTCTACAAACCATTACATTTATTGAGCAGATTTTCGTTCGATGTATGAAAAAGGAATGCGGTTATAGATTTTCTGTTTTGTAAATATTGCGCTATATCCGGTTGAGACATATATCATTCTATGAATTAATTAAGCAGGAAACAAAATGAAATATACATCTAAACTTGAGAGAATCTGCTTTATTCATATCACCCAATAAAGACGTCATTCAGAATTGAAAAATATTAAATATTTGATAAATAAACATGTCATCATTGCCCATTAAAACTTTTTTTTTTAGAACGTAGAGTTGTATTTATAAATTGGAACAAGTCTTGGATTTATACGTTTTTGGTTCTTATATTATAATTGTTAATAATGATAATGTTTTCGACGAGAAATGAACTATGTCAATATACTAATATACAAATTGACTGTGATGTTTTTGTGCAACGTCGGCTTCTGTCAGCGTATAGTGAAATTCAGGATGAAACACTGAAAAGTGTAAACGTAGCTATAAGCGAACGCTAACCTGCACTAGTTCGAAAAATCTGAGAAAAAAATTAGAATTGTTGCCGGGGGAGATAATCACAAGTTTCGTTCACAAAGGATTTTCTCTTTTGTATGGGATTATCGAGGATTTTCCCTTTTTTATATGGGATTTTCCAGACAGATTGACAGGCACTAGCTCTTGATATGCGAAGGTCAAGGTCAAGGTCAAGGAATTTTCCAGACAGATTGACAAAGGATTTTTTACGTTTACCTGCCCCTCGAATGTTGATGCTTTTATGACTGAGTGTAGTATAATCTGAAAATTTCAAATTCGTCATTTTATCCATTTCACGGTATCTACCGACCAAGATCAGATTTTCAGCTCTAAACACTAAATGGAACTCGCTGAGGTATGGTTCGCTCGAGTTTGACCCTTCCGCAGCTTCGATTTCACTTTTTGGTGCATTTTCGCACCTTTTCACCGTACAGAAAAGTCTGGAAGGTACATCTACCCCTTTAGTCAAAACTTGACACTTCTGAATACGGTTTTTCGATGTACACAGTATGCGTATCGAATTGTGTGAGTACGTGCACAGCACATACGCAGTAAGTTCACAGAAAGGTGTGTACTCTCGCTTTTCTTTGATTTTTGGAGCTGCTGAGTTTTCGAAAAAAAATTGCATGTTCCACCGTAGGAGAACCTTTCTAGGCAGCACTATAAAAAAGAGTGCTCACAATGGCACAGCCATTAAAAAAAGAAACAGACATTGTGCAAATAGTCTCCTCTATATATATATATTGGTGGCTATTTGCACATTGTGCATATAGTCTCTTCTATATACGAAGCTAGAAAACTTTTCCTTTTACAAAATATCACAAAAACTAGGTGGCTAACGAAGGGAACATTCGTCTAACTAAGTGTGCAAATAGTCTCATGTATATATTGTTGGCTTTTTGCATTGTGTGCAAATAGCCGAAGGTATATAGAAGAGACTATTTGCACACAGTGCAAATAGCCAACAATATATAGAAGAGACTATTTGCACACTTAGACGAATGTTCCCTTCGTTAGCCACCTAGTTTTTGTGATATTTTGTAAAAGGAAAAGTTTTCTAGCTTCGTTAGCCAACTAGCTTTTCGCGACGTTTCATTAAAGCGCAAATTTCCTAAAAAGAAAAGTTTTCCAGCTTCGTTAACCACCTGGTTTATGTGACATTTCGTAAAAGAAAAAGTTCTCTACTTTCGTTAGCCACCATACATACATGTACAAATACATATACGTATCATGTACATATTATAAAATTGATGAAAAATTACATTGATTCTTCTTTGTGTAAGAGTTTTGGTTCAATGTTACGTCTCTCCATGTGCAAATAGCTAACAATATATAGAAGAGACTATTTGCACAATGTGCAAGGAGTCTTTTCGTTAAAAAAACAATCTTTTCAACAACAAATTACAATAAATAAAAGTTATCTATTCTACTTTAGGTAGTTCATTTTTTCAAAAAACTCATGAAATTGCTTCTTCTTTCACACAAAATAAATATTGTATTGATGCGGAAACATCAAAAACATTTTTTGTTTTTGTTTTTTGAGCAAATGCTGAAATGGGAAAAAATCTAGAAATTCACTCTTCTGCCATTTTGGGGGGTTTTCTCCATCCATAAGACACCCAATTGGAGGCAGGTCTACGAAACTATTTTTTATTATAGGCTAATTCATTATCTTTCAAATGATGCCAAACTCAAATGTCAAACCCAATTCCTTTTTGGGCGACTTTTAGAGTGAGTATGTGTTGACTCTACTTTTCCCTAAATGTTCCCGCTCATTTCGAATGATTTTGTGCAGAATTGTAAAACAAATTATTACAAATTATTTAAAGATTTTAGCGCTTAGCGAGAAATTGTCTCGTTAACAGGGGTATTAGCGAAACACTAGTCGCTAACAGCGAGCAATTTGAAAATTAGCGTCGCTAGTAGCTAATGATTAGCGTTGATACTACCCTGAATGTGGCTAATGATACGTAGTGCCCATATTCAGTTTATTACATTTTGGCTAACAGCACCTGGTGCCAATAGTCGTTTTATAATATTTTGGCTAATGGCATCTTACCATATTGCTTTATTTTTTTTCAATAAGGAGTCCACATTGTAGCACACGGTGTTCGGCTGCCCAATTAGGTGGTATGATTTGTTGAGACGGAAATTAAAATCTATCCAATTGGCTTAGGGATCATCCATAAATACTGTACGCACGCAAAAATGACGATCTGTGGACCTCCTCCCAATCAAAAGTGGAAAATGTATAAAGCGTACGCTTTCGTGAAACCCCCTATAAAGCGAACGTACTTCCCCTCATGTTCCCCAGACACGTAAGAATATGGGTAATATTTTGGCATAGCAATGTTCAAAATTTCCCTAACAGTAAATAGGATTTATAATGTTTTCTCCTCTCTCGTCAGCTGCTGGTCATGTAAAAAATAATCATCCCGTTGCAACAACAGTGCGAAGCATATTTCTTAGATGGTCCACTGAAATTGAGCACCACAACTACCCACATAAAAATTAGCCTCGTCGATTCATTAATCAAACAATAAATAAATGCTATGACTTTGACTAATTGATATTGTGAAAGTAATGTGACCCCATATTGTCAATTTACGCCAACAAAATGTGGTGTCAATTTATAACGAGGTAATCTCATCTCCTTGTTACATTTTCGATGTACAGTGAAATAAAACCCACTGTGCAAGTATAAACAATAGATGTAATTTAAAACAACATTCGAGATAATATTTTAACATAACAAAAAGGGAACGTGTTGAAGTCGATTAAGACGTCTACTCAACGAAAACCCGCATCCATACGCTGTTACATTCTTGTCATTCAAAAGCAGCCACAGTACATATTCATAGAACAATTCACAGGGTATAACAAGGACATTCAATTAAAAGCAATGAAAGAGTAAATTTTTGTAACACTTTCGCTTTTGATATTTTCAAAATTATTTCTAGAAAATATAAAGGGCCGGAAGGTAGTATTCTTAATTGTGAGCGCAAAAGGAATTTCCAAAGGAAATTCTGACAATTTTATGGATTATCTAAGGGCTTTATCTCCAAAGTTCTAAAGATTTTCCCTCAGTTCGCGTTCGTAGGGATTTTCCATAATTTTGTAGGAATTCCGTTTATTAAAAAGATATTTTTCGAATTTGAAAAATGTCTATAAGGTTTTTGAAAGTTTCCTCTTATTCACTTATAGGAATTTGATAGCCTTGACGATTTCACTGGATACTATCCAGTGGATAGCTCTAAGTGTTTTTTGACTGCAGAGGATTTCCTAGTTTGCAAGAGTTTGGGACGCTCACTTTCGTGGTCTGGAACACAAATCTTATGACCCTTTGCTCCTTCTCCCGTTCATCATTTAAAAATCATGAAAACCTTTGCGTGCCGACCAGGAACCAGGCTAGAATTAAAACATTTTCAAATAGCATTCATATAACAAGGAAATAAATTGCAGAACGGATAGAAAAACATATTCGAAACCACATTTCTGAACCATTTTGAAACGGTTGGAGTTCGAGTTTACGCTGAAAATTTTCTACAGCTCGTGTAAAAATTGCTCGTCACTGTTGTAGTCACCCTGCATAATGAAGTTATTATTGTTTGTATCATGCGAACGCGAGCAAAATTTCTCTGTTTTGGTTATTTAAAAGCTTTATAAAGAAACGTTTCGTTCGAATGATTCATTAAATAAACTTAACTTTACCTTTTCGTGCAATTTGTTGACAAAAGAAAATGGAAAATTATAAATGGAAATGTCTTTTCATATTCTAAATGTTGCAGTTATTTATTAAAAGGTTTAATTCCGTTTACCCTACGAATAAACCTATTGTTATTTTGTAACAAAATGTTAACTTTGTATGTATAAAGTGTTGACATTGCAGAGCATTGGAGTGAAACGTTCATAATGCAGGCACGGTATTTTTCAGTACAAAATAATTATTCTATGAGATTCAAAATGTATATAATAATCAATAGCAGGCTTTAGTTCAAATTAAATGCTTATAGAACGCAGACCCGTACGATTTCCTATAAAACCTGAACCAACACACTCGAGTACTGCAATGGAAATTTTAATAAACTTCTGATCACGTCCTTCGATAGGATTGAAACTCGCAACAGGGAAATAATTTTTGAAAAACCTGTTCGAAGAAACGGCGGGGCGTAAAATAAGCGGTAGCGATATGCCCGTGACGCAAGTCCTCCGTACGATTCAAGATTTTTTTTTTTCATAGACGGAGATTAATTATGGTGCAATTCAAAAAGTACGCACGCACAATTTCTGATCTCTGCTATTCCTCTCAACATTTTCCCACGCTTCTTGATACCTCTCCCTTTAAAAGTTTTTGAAAAAAAAATTCTTCTGCAAATTATTAAGATTTTCGGTGGCAGATTGTCGAAAGCGCCTAAGAAAATAGTAACTTTCAGTACAAAATATGCTCTGAAAAAGCCAAAAAAAAGGTGAGATGTGGAAAGTGGCGGATAACGTAATCGCGAAGATAATGGAGAAGCTGCAAAAGAGTATGGAGAGATGAACAGCGAAGAGAGGCAGTGGCTAGGTGCGTAAGCGCAGCTCCTCGCCGAAGTAATGCTGTGAGGTGGTTCTGGGGAGATGAGAGCATGATGAACAAGGAAGGAGGTTTTAGTTGGTAGGTCATTGAAAGTGGAATCCAACACTACCCAGGTCCAGGAGGACCGGGTGTCTATGAAGATTTTCGAACGAATCAAAAAACTGCATCAGAATCAACAGGTCAAATTCCAAATAAGCACTAAATAATAATAAGTTAAATTGTTCATTAATTTGGATACGAGCCTTACCCGCAGGTTGAGTTGAGCTCGTCCGGATTATTGTGTGTCCTGATTTTGGTCGTCCGTATAAATGACGGGAGTCAACAAAACTAGGAAGATTTCATCTTACTAAATGTCACAAAAACTGGGTAGCTAACAAAACTGGGAAGCATTATACGAATTGTGACAAAAACTCACTGGCTGACAAAATTAGGAAACCTTTCCTTTTTCGAAATGTCGCGCAAAAAGTACGTGGCCTACAAAACTATTGAAACTTTTGAAATATAGCCTTTAAAATTTCCTTTTGGGTCAGAAATGTGAGTTAACTCCGTGTTTAGTTGACCTAATTCAAATTTACTTTGTTCTTACTACTCAGCCCATCTCGCAATGCACTTTTCCTCATCTGCTAAGACCAATCCATTCTTGTCCTCACACAGCAAAGTTTGTTGACTGTAACCATTTTTGGATTCGTTTACTTTCCGATAGAAGATTAATTTTGTTCACAAGATCGAATGTGATGTTCTTTAACTTTCAGGTCAGAAATTACAAATTCTTCATTTTGTTGAAAAGTTCAATATCCATCTCCGCAGAGGGAAGATATGTGAATAATTTCTTTCAAAATTTCCAGTTAGTCCTGATGATGCGAATAAATTTTAATGAAGAATTTGTAATTAGTGACCTGAAAATTAAAGAACATCACATTCCATCTTGTGAAAAAAATTAATTAATTTCCGTCAACTAATTCCAAACAATCAATAATATTAGAAAATGTTGTCTCAAAACTATGCTACAAGAACTGTAAATGAAATTTCTGGTTTAAGGTGGAGTAAATGGAGTTTACGACACCAAGAACTGAGATATCACTTCACATTTCGTGTAACATAAATAGTTTCATACATTGAGCGGACTTTGATTGATATATAAAAGTAAATGAACTACCATTTATTGCCTTCCTCATTTCATTTCATTTATTACATCCATAAATACATCATCCATTTTGTGGACCAACTGTACATCCTCATACGATTTAAGGTATAAATTATCAAAAAAAGAAAGAAAACTATTCACCACCCGGGGCAAATAGTCAAAAAACGACTATTCGCCCCCCGGGGCAAGTAATCAAAAAATGACTATTTGTCGCCCGGGGCAATACCTCAATAATTACCTCCGGCGGGCGGCAGAACTAACCCTGCCGAGCCCGATGGGTGAAAATGTTTCTTGATTTTTTTCTCGATAAAGAGAAAACTCCCCACCGTAATTTTTTCAGGGTATGTGAGAAATGAAGTAAAGTTTTTTTTTTGGATGATAAAAGTAAAAATCAAGGAGGGTACTCATGTCGAAAACTCGAATTTTTCAATTGGAAGGCCTGCGGAGGCCAGAAAATTGACTTTTTCGAATCGGTCTAGTTTTTACTTAAAAGCCTCATCTAACGTCTGTCTAAATCAGCAATAGTCACTTTAATCGGATTTATCCGCAAAAGTTATAG
Organism: Pseudolycoriella hygida; assembly: GCA_029228625.1. Taxonomy (NCBI): domain Eukaryota; kingdom Metazoa; phylum Arthropoda; class Insecta; order Diptera; family Sciaridae; genus Pseudolycoriella; species Pseudolycoriella hygida. The sequence continues at coordinate 8,720,123 of CM055403.1, read as the reverse complement.
AATTTTAAAGAAATGACTGTACCCGATTTTAGTGCATTTTTGAGTAGTCGTGCCAGCTAAACTAAGACTCTCCCCGGAAAAGTGTCTTCCACAATTTTCTTATGTCAATTAGCCCTACTACCGGTCACAATTTCATTAAGTTCCTCCAACGCGTCATTTTGAGTTTGGGTCGTTTCACAAAGAATGACTCGCATTGAAGAGAGAAGAAGAGCTAAACATTTTGATTTTTTCTTCGTACTGTCTCGTCTTTAAAAATCCCGGACAGAATCACTAGGGTTTCCTGGTACCTTAAACCATTATTCTGGTTGGATTCCAGTCAGAACAAATTCATTGAAGGCATAAGAAATTGAGGAAGATTCCAAATTTGGCCATTTTTCATATTTTCTACAACTACAACTTATACCAGCGTTCCGCACGTGATCCATCTATGATTTTAAAAACTAGGGACCATGAGCTTTTCAATGATATACTTGGTTCCGCAGATTAGCGCTGGTACAACTGGTGAATCGCATTTAAAAAAGTCAATTTTTTCGCCTAAAATAAGCCTTGACGTGCCACCCAACAATAGTTTCCGGACAAGGGGTGGCTCAAACTCTTCGCCTACTTAAGAAGTACTTACCTGAGAAGTTTCAGGAAAAGCAGCTCAACCGTCTGGAAGTTTTTAAAGAAAAACGATTTTGGGCTATTCCATGCAGAGCATTTCTTCAAATATTCCACATCTAATATTGGATTTTTTCGGAGAAAATTTTCTTCTACGAATTTCTACTAAAGGTCCAAGGAATCAAGTAAGCCTAAAATATGAAGAATCTGAGACCACTTGAATTTCAGTTGATCGAAGAAATCGCAAATTCACTCTTAAGTAGAATGCAGGACAAAGAGAATCCTAGCAAATTTGATCTGCGAGTCCGGTGCTTGGTTGCAGGCACTTCCATGGCCACAACTCGGAAAACACCTTAACCAACGAAGAATTGAGATTAGGATCAATAATTGTTGAACCGCATATTTGCGTTCGTGCAGACAGAGTTACCAAATATCCGCAGCACGACCTTTCATGTTCGAAAGCGAAATGTACAAGATCACGACATGCATCAGTCAACGATTTGCTTCATGGAGCACTTAAATAGGCCGAATTACCATTTATTCTTGAACCGCCAGGCTGCTCTCGTCCAGACGGAAAAACACCCGACGGAATAAGTCTTGTTCCATGGGGAAGAGGACGTTCATTGCTTTGGGATTTCACATGTGTTGACACGCTCGCTACTTCTTATTTACTAAATCCAACGGCAAGACATGCTGGTTCCACATCAAAAAAGCAGAAAGAAATAAAATACAAAGATCTATTGAATCAATTCATCTTCGTACCGGTTGTTTCGGAAACATCAGCTATCACAGGAAAAAAGGGTTTGGAATCGATTCACAAAATTGACAGCAAAATATTTGATTCAACGCATTAGGGACCATTCATAAATTACGTACGCTTTTTTCAGTGCTGTCATCAGATTTAAATCAACAATAACTTGAAAAATATTTACTTTTGAGACATCAATTGTAGGGTGAATATTCTCCAAGTTATTGTTGATTTAAATCTGATGACAGCACTGAAAAAAGCGTACGTAATTTATGGATGGTCCCTTCGTTGTTATACAGGAAGGCAATGCTGCTTCAATTTTAGGAACCATTGGAGAATCAAGTTTGAGTGAAATCTTGGATATATAAGACTTATTCAATACGATTTTTAAGGGTGTTGGCGGGTATACATTTTTGCGTAGGAGGGGGAAGGGGTATAAAAATCGTCATTGCCACTCTCAAAATAGTTGTTCCAATTTTACTTGTCAATAGCTGATTAACTCTGCCTTTCTGTTGAACGCGTACATTCTTGACTAACTGGCCGCCGCGTTGTCCAGTTGTTTCGTTTCCTCTTGAGCGATAGAGTTGCTACCCATTTAAACTACAATCTACATTCATAACTTCAGTTTCGCCAACACGATGTTCAACCATAAGCCAAGATTTTCTACTTTTAGCATTTCAATTTGGTCTAATCAAATATTTGTTATACTACTCAAAGAGTGTTTGCCTCAGTCGAACGCCTTCTAACGCTAAGTGTAATTTTCCCGCAACCCTTTTATGCTAACAGTCAAAACCCTTCAATCAATTTTACCAGCAAATTCTTTTTGGTATTGAAAAAGCGACTGTAAATTAATTTTCTCCATTTAATGATAATTTTCAACCATTAGTTCCTCACTCGAAATAGCAAAACAGTGTTATAACTCACGCCACATATAAAGCAACACCTTTTAGCAATAAAACTTTTTAATAACCACATTCATTGCAGAACATCGCTCTAATGTGGTTATCCTTTATAAACGTACTGAATATCAAAAAGTTGTGCGTATAATTTTAACTTCTTTATGAAATTTCAGTAACAAATCTGAAACTTTACAACTTTTTGAAAACTGTTAAATGAACCATTCTTTGTATGTCTTCGAATATGAAGAAGAAGACGACACTCGTGTATTCGTTAAATATTTTTCATTTATTTTCACCTTACCATTGAAACCGCATCTCCAACGAGTACAATTTATAAATAAATTGTGTATTCATTTGTAAAATTAAATAAATGTGTTATGTGGCACCAGCACCATCAAGAGATAATATCAAATTTCCTTTTCCATTTTACATTCAAGTATATATTAGTAGGAGTATTGGCTAGCGGTTGGTCGTAATATTGAATATGAATTTATATTTTAATCGTTGACGTTGTCAGTCTTTGGTCCATGTGTAATTAAATACAAGGAGTTATAGTTTGTGTCTATTTCATTTCATTATATTCTTCCATATCGAATTACTTAGCACCGTCCACACGAACAAGGTGTAAGTTTGGTTATTAAATGGATTAAATGTTGTATTTAATACGAATCTGCACAGATGTACGACAAGCCACGCAAAAAAAACGCGACAAAATCCGAATCTAGTTGAAAAAGAAAACCTTTGTGCAACTTGTTGGATAATGGGAACTGTTCTGTGATAACTTTACAGCTTTCCTTAACTCCATGTTTACTATTTCAATAAAGACAAAAAAAAAAGAAAATTCAGAAATAAAACACAACCAAAGACCCGTGCGTATCAGAATAGGTGTGGCAAACACAGATGTTGCAAAAAAACTCGAACGTATCTAAATATAGAAATGAGCAAAAAATATAATAATACGTTCAAAAATACCTCGAAATTACCCAAGGTAATGTCGAAGACCCTACCGAAGTACTTCTGAGACCATTGATTTTGATGACCGAAATATTCTCCCCTGCACCATATCACAAAGAGGACCAACGTAGTTTCTAAAAGAAATCCTGAAACTATTTTCTCTAAAATGTGAATCTCACCAAGTTTGCCTAAAGAAGCAAACTTCAAAATGCCGCAATTTTATAGATATATGGCATCCCTTCCAATTCTAGAAGTAACTATATCCCCGGATTGGGTCATGTTTCCGAAAAATCTTGAGACATGCGTTCCCTAAAATGTAATTCTCCACAACTTTGTCTTTGGCAGTAAATCTCTATTTTTCATATTTAACCAAATGTTGACGAAAACCCATCTACTATCGTATTAGGCCGAGAAACTGAATTTCGTCCATTGTGGGTTCCACTGCCCAAACCACTCAACCGATTTCCACCAGCTTTGCGAGATCAAATCCTTTCATTTGAATCCAAAATGAACAATTTCCGTGCTATACTTGCTGAGATATTTGCGTAAAAGTTTCGACCTCCACTTCTACGACCATATCTCCGGAACCACTGGACCAATTTTGCTCATCTTCGAACTTAAATCATGGGACATATGTACCTTTCAGTAGAAAACAAGTTTAGGCTGATCGGTTGAGCTGTTTGAACAAAAAGTGGAACGGACAGACAGACGGACTTTTTTTTGCTGATTTGTCATCTCGAGACGATAAAAAATGTATCCTTCCACTCCCACCTCGATCTACCCCTTGTTACAATAAAGTTGTTTGTAGTAAACGTATAGGACCTTTGTACTTCGTAAGAGTCCAAATATCGGCTTAACTCTTAAGTGTATGAAATTACGTCGACATTAAATTGGATCGAAAACTGCCGAAATGGCAGTATTAAAACAGAAATTACCGCAAGTAATATCGAAAACCCTCTCGAAGTACGGCAATTGTAGAAGTGGGTATATTCTGGAATTAGGTTATACGTGTACTCTAAAATTTGATTCCCTACAACATTGCCTTTGGAAGTAGCTTTCTAGCTGCCATAGTTCTTGATACATAAGTCACCCATCCTGATTCTGGAAGTGGGACATTTTTCGTGAAAATCCCGAGATTCGTGTTCGTTAAAATTTACAACTTTTTCTTTGGGTAAGTCTCTATTTCATACTTGACTTGCATAATTCACGAAAAACCATCTCATACTGTCGAGAAAAAGGATTTTGTCCATTCTATGAATCCCACTGCCCGAACCACTCAACAGATATCTTACGTTTTTTAGATCAAATCCTTTCATTTGACACCAACATGAACAGTTTCCGTGCTGTATTTGGCGAGATATTTGCGAAAAAGTTTCGGCGACCCTCGAAAAACCATGTTTAGACCCGTACGAAGAACGAAGTTCTTCGAGAAGGGGTCTTATGCGTTTACCACGATGTTTGTACCCACCATAATTTCGACCTGGGAGTAGAGGTGTGCGCCGGGGTTCTTCGGCTGGGTGTTCATGAAGTCTCTAGCCTTAGGGCTACATTCTAGACTTGTCGAATGTTCAGCAAAAATGTAGAGGAGAGTTGTATCCAATCGGCTCTCAAAAACAATTTTGCTTGTAAATGTCACTGGAACACATTATTTGAGTTGCGCCGAATTTTAGCCGATTCTCAGCCGAATGTCGACTTAAAGTCCCAGGCTGGGAGTAGGTGGGGAGCATCTATCCTGGTGCTTAAATGACGAATCAACAATAAAAACGCTGTCCGTCCGTCTGTCACCGTGATAACTTGAGTAAAACTAAATTGATTTTCAAAAACTCTTTTTTCACTGAAAGTAATCGAAATATCTTTTATGGGATTGCATCTGGGTATTATCGGCCCAAAGGCCGTTTAAGTGGTTTTTGGTCTTTTGTACATAACTCGAGTAAATCTTTTCCGATTTTCGTAATTTTTTTTGTTTGAAAGATCTGGGCATGGCCGACAATATATGGAAGAAACTTTTTTAATTTTGTGTCCCTGGACTTAGCTAGGACACTAAAACCGAGTCTATGCTAGGGCCATAAATGTTTTTTGTACATAACTCGAGTAAATCTCTTCCGATTTTCAAATTTTGTTTGATCGAAAGGTCGAGGACTGTCTCCCGTTGTATGGCAGAAAATGTTTTGATAAGAAACCCTTGCACTCAAAAATTGGATAAATCCTAATTGATTTCGTTGATTCTTTTTCTATTTGAGAGATAATCGAGTACCGAATTATATTAAAAAACAAATTTGGACTCGGTGCCTGTGCTTAGGGCTGAAGTGGGCCTTAGGTCTGTCCCAAGTTCGGCCCTAACCAAGAAAAATCTTTTTGCTATGTTGCAGAGCAAATTGAGGGAAACATTTTTGTCTACGTAAGTATGTGTCCGAGGCATTTCGTTATGGCCCTAGGTAGGTCCTAAGGTCTGCCCTAGACAAAAAAATAGTTTTTCACTTGTTATAGAGAAAATTGAGATGTACATTTTTGTCTGTTTGGTTCGCAACTTTGTATTTTCGGAAGGCTTTTCATCGGACGGGTTTTCATCGGACGGGTTTTTCAATATTGCCCTCTCGGCAAATTCCAATACAATTTAATGTGTACGTACGTAATTTCATACACTTAAGAGTTAAGGCAACATTTACTTAAATACTTTCGAGTCTTTTCGTAACATCAACTCTGTTTGCCACATCTATTCTGATGCGAACGGGTCCCTTCATATGTTTTCGGTCATTTTTTCGACCATATCTCCAGAACCACTGGACTGATTTTGCTCATGTTTGAATTTGAATCAAGGGACATATGTACCTTTCATGAGATCAGGGTGATCGGTTGAGCCGTTTGAGAAAAAAAAGTGGAGAAGGACAGACATTTTTTTTATTGCTGATTCGTCATATTTAGACGATAATAAATGTATCCCCCCAACTCCCACCTCGATCTGCATCATGAATCTATATTCCACCGAGACGAAATATATTTGTTCTTGTAAAACTGAAGAATTTGTTTATTTTCGTTAAGCAAATATTTTCGATTTAGATTTCAAAATATTGTGAATTTCGTGATGACTTCCATTTTTTAAGTGACAAGTAAGGATACCGCGGCTGTTTGCCAATCGTTTTGCATTGCTGACGCTAAAATTGTAAAATTTTTGGGTCGCAAACGTAATTTACTAGCCCAAAGAAAAAAGCGCGCCCGAAGTCCATCGTTAGTATCCAGTAAGTTCGGCAAATGTTGAATCCATATCGTCGCAAATTGCTTTGTATTTTTCCTTTTCGTAGAACAAACGATCTGCACGATTCGATTTGGAATTTCATTTGAACCACAAGGTTTTCAACGAAAGTAAAAATATCACAGATTTAGTTTCAGTCATGTGCATCGAATATGTTGAACCTACCTTCTAGCCTGTCAACTTCTTTCTGGAGTCTCTTCACAAGTTTTTCAGCGTTTTCAGCGCGAGTTTCAGCCGCCTTCAAACGAGCTGTTAGTGATTCCATTTCAATTTTGAACTCCTCAACTCGATTGTTCGCTTTTTGTTCCGAATTTTCCAGAGATTTCAATGAGTTACAGACGGCCTAAATGACGGAACAATCGAAATGAAATGCAAAACTATAATGACTTCCAAATTTGCGATCCGTGGATTTTTGTGTTTGTGGATTACGGAAATTACAATTGACCGAATTAATATTTCAGACATAAAATTCTCAGTACTCACACAAACGAACTTTAATAAATTCATAAACTGCAAGTGAATAAAATTGTCAACAATTACCTTTGTCCAATGCCTATGTGGCCGTTCATAAAGGACATCACGCCCAAGGGGAAGGGGGTCTGTGACATCCGTGACACAGTGGGGCCGTGATGCCCACCCTGTTGCACCCATTCGTCATAAGCTTCGTTCGTTGAGCGAAGCAATTAGTGTATCACTTAATCATACGATGATATGAGGTATTAGGCTGGCATGACAGGGGGTAGGGAGGTACGAAAAGACCGATTTTGACATCCTCAAAGAACGGCTGTTCTTGTTTTGTGTGAGTGCTTCATCTCGAAACCAGCTGGTTCAGAATTTTTACTTTGTAATAGTTCATAGCAGGAAATGTGAAGGGATCTTGCTTGGGATCTACATTTCATGAACTAACTTTCTAAGTATCTTGCAGCTAGCAAAAAATAACTAGTCACGTAACACACACACACACACACACACACACACACACACACACACACACACACACACACACACACACACACACACACACACACACAGATACACACGAGTCCACAGTCTGTTACATAATATGTTTTCACATTCGAAATTCATCGGAAAATGCCTCTAGAAAGCACTAAATTGCAGGCACACATTAGCACACGATTTCATAGTTTAACTTTCTTCTGCCCAAAGACAATCTACATCCTCGACTTCGTTGGTTGAACAAAATGTTTAATCCACAAACATTCCACTTCACAGGAGCAATAAAATAAATGGAAGACCTGTAATTCTTCATCCAATTCCTGGACCTTTGAATAGCCAGTTTTAACACGTTCTTCAGCAGCTTCCAATTCATCTTCAACAAAAGCCATTTTTCGTGATACTTCATCAGATTTTCCATCAGCATCTTCAGCTAGCAGGCGAGATTCTTTCAATTGGTTCGTTAATTGTTCGATACGCTCTTCATCTTGTTGCAAACGCGCTTCGAGTACTCTGCAAATACTAAAAGAACCACCGACACCGACATATTCATATGGAAAACGACAAAAGGAAAATGAAATTTTACCGATTATTTTCATCAGCTTTTTGAGTTGCTTCCAATAATTTATGTTGAGCGGTAATTGAACGTTCTTCTGTTTTTTCCAAATCTTCTTCGATTTGTTGCACTTTACGACTCAATGTTGCCACTTCGGCTTCAGTAGCCGTCAAGGTTTTTTCTTTTTCTTCCAGTTCCTGTTCGGATGCTTCTAATTGATTTTTTGAGTTGGCGAAATCCAAATCAATTGCCACCAATTTTCGTTCACAATCTTTCACTTCTTCCTTCAATTTTTCTGCTCTGATATTTGCGTCTTTCACCTGATTTTCGCACGTATCAGCCTTCTCTTCAGCATTATCCTTTTCCAATTTCATGGCTTGCATCTTCTTTTTGATCACTTCCATGGTGACGAATATTTGTTGTTCTTTTACTCACAAAACACAGAAATTAAATAATTTTATCAGAAAAAAAAGTCCCGTAAAATTTAGCGAGCGAACACACGTAGACTCCTTTACTATTCACTTAACTCCGGCAAAGAAATTCAATTAATTAAAATCGATTTGACTCCCACAGAATATTGGGCCAGTGTCGCTAATAACTTCAATTGATCGGTAAATAACGGAACACCAATTTGATCACAACCGAACAGCGATTGACGATTATCTATTTTTACAACAATGCACGCACAATTTCAATCACTCGGTACTTTCTTTCGACTTCCTATATTTAATTTTCATTTTGATTTCGATTCGTTTTGCATTTATTTAGAATGTAACTAAAGATGTTTTGCCATGCACTATGCCAACCAACAATAGTACGGTTGAAGGTGGTAGGTTTACGCGATTGAGCGCTACCGTCCATCGCTACCACTAATTACTGCAGTTCTGTTTTTATCGACATTCTCAGATTTTTTCATAAACAACAGAGAAATGCAAACGATAGCTCAACACCGGCTAAAGTGTCTATGTCCGCTGTCTAAACAAATTACCTGTTAAAATGTGGGATCGACGGCATCAATTCATTGAAATGCGTTCCGGTGAAATCACACTTGTTACCAAAACCTTTTGCGTGTTTTTGGTGCTTTAAGTTGACCTCTATTTTTAAATACTCGTTCGATGTATCAGGTACACGTACATTCCATGCGTTCAGTACGTAAAATACGTAAGGGGCCATGCAAGTAGTACGATGTTTAAAAAGGCTAATTATTTACCCCTCCCCCGAGGGGTAGCTCACTTCTGAGATTTGTAGATTAAATGGACTAAAAATGAAAAAATATAATTTGTTACCAAATCTGCTAAAGCGCTTCAAAGGACTACATAAGATAACAATTCATTACTAACTTTCAAAAAACGAAATATCACAATTTGTAGCGCATTCAGAGGTATTTGGTGTAAATATTGGATAATGGACTAAATGGCTCATTCCACGAACCATTCTACCGTTGTAAACAATGTAAATGCTGTAGAAACTGAGTGTACACAAATGTATTTTTGTTCACTTTTATAGAAAAGTTACCAGTTTGTATGGAAAACAATGGTGAACGCGAGCAAATTCACAAAGTTTACAAAGCAGATGTGTTGTAATGTAGAGAACGGTATGTTTTGTCTCAATTTTAAAAGACGATGCAGTAAGAGTAAAAAAGATGCAAATAACGGTCCTTACATTACATACCGTATGAATGAGCCATAACCTGGGTAATGAATTTCATCTCTTTCACTCTTGCAATGTGACTTATATTAACATGAGACAAAATGACAAAATACTCGTTTCCCAGGTTGCAAGACATCTACTTTGCTTTCGTTAACCATTGTTTTCCATACAAACTGGTAACTTTTTTATAAAAGTGAACGAAAATACATTTGTGTACACTCAGTTTCAGCATTTACATTATTTACAACGATATAATGACACATGGAATGAGCCAAATACATTTATTCCAATTTATTTTTTCACAGGAGTGTCCAAACACCCTCAAACTTCTCCGAATCTTATTTTGCGGAATTATTTGTTTAGTTTCTGACGCGTACGGCCCAAATTTGTTGGATAGGCTTTAATTTTTTTGTGGATTAAATGGACTAAATTGAAGTGAGTGACCTCTCCCCCTCCCCCTTGCATGCTTTTGTTTTCCCAAAAATTTCAAAATAATTTTTTTTATAGTGCGTACTCTTTTAGCTAGCCCCCGGTGAGTACGTACTACTTTCGTTCAAATTTGCAAATGTTGAGCCGACTAAACATCAGATGTATACGTTGCTCACACCGTTATAACTTAATTCCGCTCCTATAATTGGAATGTGTAATTCAAAGCCAATCACATCAGCCAAGTCCGGCAAGCCAGCTTAATGTAAAAAATTAGGTATATGGGAAAGAATCTAGTAGCAAGTACTTTACGGCGCAATACTTTTCAACTTAACACTAGGTACCTTGAACCATACCCAACCACAAAGTATGCATCCTGGTGTGTGAGTGTTTTTCCATAAATTATTATTGGCTCCAACATCCCGAGTAAAAGTTTGAATTGAAAATAGCTCTTTCGGGATTCACTAACATCACTTTTTGAGGCTCCCAAACCAAAAATACACTACTTGATGCAACTTTCTGAAGGCTGCGTACTTCAGATCCCAAATCCAGTAGAATTCATACACTGGAGGAAGTATAAATTCAAGAGCATAGACGAACTAATTGCTGGATGTTTCGGAGATTTTCAGAAAAATTATAACAAAGTACGCCATCAATTTATGAAACACCACCAAGTTTCGAAAGAAATTCTGTGTTTTCATAGTAATTTTTTCTTCACAACTAGTAGACGTTCTGAGACCAATTATATCGATGTGGTAAGTCTATTGCCGAATATGAATTCAATCAATGTCGTCTTGACGGAAGCGGATAAATTACAGCAATCGAGACCAAGTTAGCTATGTAATGAATGACTTTTTGTTTCAAAATGGGGGTGATTGCGATTATTTCGAATACAGCGAGTGCATTAAGACATTAATGGCAGCTCTGTCGGAAACAAACGTCTGATCATTTTACGCGAACAGCAATTATTCGTTCAGTTGGTTAATCCTTGGTGAGAGCTGCCAACGTTCACTGTGAGTTTTCAAATGATGCGAAAAATCGTTTCTTTATTGCAATATCTATTATGTATATCTATTTGGTGTAATGACAATGAACTATCTAAACGCTGATAAATGTCGAATAATATCTTTCACTCGCTAAGATGTCAACGATCGAATTCGATTATGAGATCGACAATAGTTCGCTTAAACGCGTTGAAGTTATTCGCGATTTGGGCATTTTAATGGATAAGAAATTAACATTTTCCAGTCACGTTCAGAATATTATCGCAAAATCGTATTCTATGCATGGATTTGTGAGGAGGATTTGCAAGGACTTTCGCGACGTAAATGCCCTCAAAAGTGTCTACTTCGCTTATGTTCGCTCGTATCTCGAATACGCTTCTGTAGTGTGACATTCATATCATGAAACTTACATTGACAAAATTGAGTCCATTCAAAAGAAATTTTTAATTTATGCTTTAAGACGAACAGTTTCCCGTGACGAAAACTTAGAGATTTCCGCCTTACGTCAGCAGGTGTAAGTCGATTGGTTTGGAGGTCTTAGCAAGACGCCGGATAAACGCTTGTGCTTTCTTCGCTTTTGACCTATTGAGTATGCGCTTGGATGCTCCGGCACTATTGTCAAAGTGAAGAGTCAATCAGCCTGCAAGGTTTTTACGGCAGACTGTCAATCGTAAGTCTCAGCATCTTGTGGTTCAAAGTCACAGGACTGACTACGGCAACTATGAACCTATGAAAAACGTCTGTATGCAATTCAACAAGTTTGTTGAATTATATGACAGCTCGATGTCTCGAGAAATATTTCGTAAAAAGGTAAAAGCTAAACAGCTCGCAATCAAATTTAATGGAGTAAATAGACTCACTTGAAAGCGAAAGCTCATTTGCAAATGTAAATTGGTTTAACTGTTCCAATGTACATTGGTTCTCACTCGACCAATCCTAGTCGGTTTGGTTTGTACTTTAATCAAAGCCGCCTAATTGGCCTCTGCTCACGCAGTCTACGTGACCTGGAAACGTCACAGAAAACGAACTTTTTTTTTTCAGGTGGAACCAGTACCAAACCCACTCCGCTAGAGAGGCCAATTTGTTTTTATATAATTTAGAGACGTTCTCTTTAGTTAAAATTTCAAGAATTGTATTAATTTTTTATTTATATTTGTTTGCTTGTAAAATGTAAGTAGTCAGGATTATTTGACGAAATAAATAAATAAATAAATAAAAAAAAAGTTCAATTACCAATTAAAACCTTACACATTTTCACTCCCCCTAAAAACAGACGTCACTGTCCATAAATGTCCCTGACCTTCAACCACATCGAGCTGAATCATAGCTCGCAAGGTAGTTTTCACATTTTCAATATTTATAGGACGGAATTTATTTAGTTTCTAAGAAATAACAAACAAAAATTCAAACAATGGTTAAACAGGGATAATTCACCCCTGCGGATCTGTTAGTGTTATTCCAACTTTAATTAGTAGGGTGACGTTTTTTGAATTGGAACAACCTTAAATTGGAATGCATTGTTTCCATTGTTATTGTTCCAAATCAAAAAACAGTCTGATTTTGATTTCGAACGAATTAATCAATGAGCGTTCCAAACTGAAAATTAGGCGTTCCAATTTAACATTCGCCGTTATTTATAAGAAAACATTTGTCATTATGGTTGAAATTCGACTGCGTTCCAATTTATTCCAATTCAAAAATCGTTACCCTAGTTGTGTCGTAAAGTGACAGACTAATCATTTGCAGGACTAATTCCCGATCGCGCTATTCTGATGTAGCACGGTACTCGTACTAGACATAATAATAACAGAAAGTGATTGAACCAAATACTTCTTTTTTGTTGATTCGGTGTCAAACGAAAATAAATTAAACCTATTCGAAATAAATGTTAACACTTTATTGGCTCTCAATCTATTCACATCATTCACATTCTTAATGATGAGTGTCGATCGTTTTCATCTGATGTAAAATAGCTATTTTTCTAACAAGTGTCTATTTATAATGGGATCTATTTTTTGGCACCAGTCAACTAACCATGACTTCAAGTATTTAATTGTTATTAGTCAAGTTAGTTGAGTTCAATGTGTTAATTATCTACTCTTTTTCGTGAAGCATTATTCATATGTTAGTGACCATTGTCCGCTCGAATGTCGCAAAAGAAGTCCAGAAGCCCATCGGCTTGCTTCATCTTCCAAAAAATTCCGAAAGAATAACAAAAGAAATTTGGATTAATTTCCATGCATTTGAAACAAAATGCAACTACAAAAGAAAATTTGACAAAAAATCTAAATGTGTTTTAAATTTGGACACGTTTAGAGTTTTTATCAAAGTTTCTTTTGTTATTTTGAATTTTGCTTCAAATGCAGGAGAATTAATCCAAATTTCTTTATTTGTTATTCTCTTGTTATTTTTTGAAACATGAGGCTTGGGGATGGGGATGCTCTTATGAGTCTTGTTGGCTTAAGATGCAACAAAGGTTAGCCGTTTAAGCAGAACTACAATCTTCCGAAAGAACAGGGTGCTCGGCTTAGAGGTAATCATAAAATGATGTTTGTACATTTAATAAAACCAGGCGAATACCATTGGTATTCGACAATCAAATTTTCTATTTCACAGTAAATAGGAGAAGCTATTACGGAAATTTAGCAAATTATTACAATCAAGACCTCACAAGAAGGGTATTTTGAGAGTCTTGAAACGAAGAAACTATTTGCACGCGATTTGCCTTCTTCAAACTTGTAGATGATACTTTAAAGAATGGTAAATGCTATTTGCATATTGTACAGTCAACACAATTTCACCTTTACGTCCTAACGTAAACCAGCTGGTCTCAAACTATTCACGAAAACATAACCAAAGACCCGTACGTATGTGGCAAATAGAATAAATCTTGCAAAAATACTCGAACGTATAGTATAAGCAAACAATCCAACGTTTAATGTTCCTTTAAGAATTTCAAAGATCCATAGAAATTACCCAAGGTAATGTCAAAGGCCCTACCGAAGTACATCTCAGAATATTCAAATCTAGAAATTGTTACATCCAAGGATTGGGTCATTTTTCCCTAAAACCCTGAAACACGTGTTCTCTAAAATTTTGTTCTATACAACCTTGCCTTTGAAAGCAACTTTTTACCGCTTATAGTTCTAGAGATATGGATCATCCTTCCCAATTCTAGAAGTGGTCATATCCCAAGATTGGGGCATTTTCACCCAAAACCCTGAGACACGTGTGCATAGTTTAGAAAATAAACCCGAAAAACTGTTTTCGTATATGGCCAAGAAACTCAATTTCGTCGATTCCATTGGTCCCGGTGCCCCGACCCCTGACTCGATTCCCACAAAAATTTTTTCCCAATTTTCAGACATCAAATCCTTTCATTTGACACCAACATGAGCAATTTCCGTGCTATATTTGCTGAGATATTTGCGAAAAAGCTTCACTGACCCTCGAAAAACCATGTTTTTGGTCACTTCCTCGACCATATCTCCGGAACCACTAGATCAATTTTGTTCATCTTTGAACTTGAATCATGGCAGGCATGTATCTTTCAGGGAAAAAAAGGGTGGTCGGTTGAGCCGTTTGGAAAAGACGGACGGACGGACGAACGGACATTTTTTTATTGTTGATTGGTCATATTTAGATGATAATAAATGCATCCACCCAACTGCCACCTCGATCTACCCCATGTTGCATTAAAATTGCTTGTAGTAAACGTATAGGACCTTCGTACTTCGTACTGGTCCAAAAATTTGTATCTGTGTGTGTTTGCTAATTCGAATTATAGAATGGTCCCAGTCGATGAATCATAAGCCCTGTACGAATACAATATTCTTACGGTTTTGCAATGGAGCGTATAACGCTCAGCTTCGGTTTGGCACCCACATCTGTTCTCGCAAAATAACATCTAAAAAACAAGACAAAGGTCTTTTAGTAAATTTCATTACATTCTAGAGATTTTTTGTAACGCACTGTGATTCGTACGGGTCCGAGTAGCATATGTTTTGTTTTTATTATGGCAAATTCTGCTTTCAAATTTTTCTTTTCTCAAATTTAAACGAAAAAAGCTACTAAAGTACATCAACTGAATAATCCATATGAACAAATAGCAAATGAATCAAATTGAAAAAAGTAATTGTTTTTTCGGAAAGTTAAGCACTTCAAAGACGAACATGTACCTCAATAAGTTTTTTATCAGTTTGGGGCGATCACTTTCGTGACCTGGAACACAGATCTTGTGACCCTTTGTTCCTTTTACCGTTCATCATTTAAAAAAATTCATTAAAGCCAAATAACTAGTGATTCTTGGTGGAGGGGGGGTCACCTATCTGTACCACTACTCCCCACCACAATCCCAACTTGACCAGAAAACTTAAGTTTTTTCCTTCGCTTCCTTAGCCATCTAGTTTTTGTGACATTTCGTAAAAGGAAAAGTTCCTTTGCTTCTTTGGCCACCGACTTTTTGTGACATTTCGTAAAAGGAAAGTGTGTGTAAGAGTTTTTCTTGAATGTGACGTCTTTCCATGTGCATATAGTCTCTTCTATCGATTGTTGACTATTTGCACATTGTGCATATAGCCAGATTTTTATTTTTCCGGACTAGTTTGTAACTTACACCAAAATATAGTTGTGATACAACGACTTCAAAAATATTTTTTTTTATTTTATGAAAAACATGAAGAGGGTACGAAAAATCGGAAAAGTGGATTTTCCGCCATTTTTTGAGGTGTTCATCTTGTTAATATACGCATTTGACGTAAAGTGTCCAAAAGTATTTTTTTTTTATTATAGTCCAATTCATTACCTTTCCAACGATACCAAATTCAATGTTTTTTGAGAAAAATTACAATTTTGGCAACTAAGTGAATGTTAGGCGACAAAAAGGGAATAATAAAGCTTAAAAGCTTATAATGGTAAAGCTTCTCAACTTTTCGTCCATTTTGTCTCTTAACATTCACTAAATCTAAGAGTTGCCAAAAATGTAATTTTTCTCAAAAAACATTGAATTTGGTATCGTTGGAAAAGTAATGAATTGGATTATAATAAAAAATAGTACATTACGTCTGTGCTTCCAAATTTTTATTTTGACGAGTGGGAAGGTTACGGCCCGACCCGAAGGGCAAGGAGTCTTTTCTTTAAAGAATCTCAGAAAAAAAATAAATTGCGACCTTCGTCTTGAAGTCTTATGGCTTTATTGCCACTGCTGAACTGATGCTGCTACGCGAATTCAACATTAAGTGGCGCTATCTGTGAGTTGTGATGAGTGCATGCAGTAAAGAGGCATGAAATTGCAAGTTGACTTCCTCTATCGATTTACGACACATTTTGGGGTGCGTTAGCGTAATAAATGTGTAACTGTTTGTGTTTCACATTTTTAGAAACACATAAAATGTTGTAAATTTCAAAAAGTATGTGCGCAAAAGGAAATTTTCCTGATGGAAATAATTACAAATGCCTAATTG
The DNA here is from genome assembly GCA_029228625.1 of Pseudolycoriella hygida. NCBI lineage: Eukaryota > Metazoa > Arthropoda > Insecta > Diptera > Sciaridae > Pseudolycoriella > Pseudolycoriella hygida. The sequence goes on along the minus strand of CM055403.1, from coordinate 8,703,620 downwards.
AGCGTGATATAATTGAAAAAGAAACGAAATTCCCATTACGATACATTAAAAATCCATCAACTTCATACAATTATACCTATATCCCTCTTCAACACGCTTCCACAATGCAGGATACAAACGCAGACGAATAATTTTTCGATATATGGAAACAAGCAATTTCGATTGAAATATGTAAGTGTCCCTAATGCTACAGTGGGTCTATTATTCAAGTATTGAAAATCCATAATTTTCCGTTAAGGCAATGTCAATATGTACGTTATATCGTCTTTGTTTGGCCCATTTTCTATATCCGTAAAAAAACAATTGAGTAAAAAATAAAAAAATGAATTTACATCTTTTGGATACAAAATATCTGAGAGGATAAACTAACAAAAATTATTCAAATATTTTGACAAGATACGCAAACAAAACGAGGAGACAACCGAAATTTTAATCGAAAATTTTGTTATGCGAACAAGAGTCTGTTGAATAAAGTGTTTCAAGTTTTATCTGGCAATTGAAAGATATTGGGTCGGATCTTTAGCCGAAATCTAACGAGGGGCGTGCTTTTGTAAGTAATGAATAAAGTTTGCGTGATATTAAACTCTACAATACAAACGACTCATATTGTGTCTTCCGATTACAATACTGAAGAGGAGTAAGAACATGGTAGAATAGTTTAATTGCTTTCTAAAGAATATGGTTTTATGTTGTAATTAATTGTGAGTCGGTGTTAAATGCGAATGTCGATGTTGATGAAACACTGAAGGATTCAATATGTAAATTTAGGATCTGTTTTCGAATAATAATGCGTGTATGTTAGCTTAACCGGCTCTACAAATATTTGATTGAATTGATAATTAAAACATTGTTGTTGTATGCTACACAATTCCGCTTACACGTGCTCAGACAATAATTTTAATTAACATGAAACATGCTGACATGCTGGGTGCAGACATCACATATTCTTCTTGGTTTTTCCTATCCTCGAAGTTTTGTGCATTTACGAATTTTCGAATACATAAGTAGAGGTATGCGCCGCCGTCGGCGCGCCGGCGCGCCGCTGAAAATAGGGTCACGCCGATGCCTCGCCGCCGCCGACAAAAATTTGTTCACGCCGCCGTTTGATTCTACTGAGCTTGAAGTCTCAAACTTTACCTTTTTTTGAAAATATTCAGGATATTTTTCAATTAGCATTTAAAAACTTGGATTAAATTCATACGCTTTTAAAAGTTTCTTTATTTTGACGGTTATAGACGGTTATTCACAGTTATATATTTCAATTAGTTCATAATTAGCAGTAGGAGTGACGTGTGTGCGTTCCTGATTGAAAAATTTTCAAATAAGTCATTTCATAATATCTGAATCTATCGAAAAAAAATTTCAATGAGACTTTTCATACGAAATTGTGCTTTATTAGTTCGACAGATTTAGACATTTAATAGACATTAGTAGAAATGAAAATTGAAATTTAGAACTTTCAAAAGCGAGGAACAGTTAGTCTGGATTTTCGATCGACTTTTTTCAGTTGTTTTTGTAAATATTTAGACTTTTACGAAGAACGACGCTCTTCAAAAAGGGTTTTTTTTGTTTAAATAAGACAAATCCAAAAAAATTGTCTGTCTGTCCGTCAACGCGATAATTCCATTTTCAAATTTTTTCCCCCTGAAAGGTATTCTGATATGGGCATTTTTCGACCAAGTGCCGCCGAGCTGAGACTGAGTAAATCTTTTCCGATTTTGATAAATCTATTTTTAGTCCATAGGTCTATGAATACCCAACAATTTATGAAAGAAAATTTTTCAGTTTGGACCCTTGGACGTAGGGGTCATACACAAATTACGTACGCACTTTGGGGGGGGGGGTTTGTCGAGCACGATTGTACGTACGCAGAAAAAAAATTAATTTTGATTAGTTTTATCGAATTCGAATTCACAAATAGTACCGAAAGTGCGACCGAAACGTATCGCCGCTCTTCGAGCCAACGAACTGTTGGCAATCATAGCTCAAGACGACGTAGAGGAAGCCGACTGGTTGAATATAGATGACGTGGAACATTCCAAGGAGTCGATTTCAGAAATTAAAAAGAAACAAAATGAAATGAGAAAAGCGCCTGTCATTTCTATAGAGAATCATATGACACAGGCATGGACGAACGAAAAAAGGGTATTTTCAAAATATATTCTTTTAATGACGGGGGGAGGGGGGTATGAAAAATCGTACGTACACGACAGGGGGGTCTCAAAATTAGTACGGAAGCGTACAATGGGGGGGAGGGGGTCAAAAACATCAAAAAAACTGCGTACGTAATTTGTGCATGACCCCTTAGGACCACATGTGGGTCCAAAAATTGTCCATAAGGTTAGCCCTCTAGTCCAAAAAAATATTTTTCGACTGATATAATCGGGATTCGTAATGTAAAGGTTTTTTAATATTGCCTTTTGGGCAACCTCTAATGCATTTTTCTTTTATTTCTTTCTTTGTTTTCAAAATGTTTTCTAATTTAATTTGTTTTTTTTTTATTTTAATTTTTTTTAAAAGTGTTTATTTTGTTGTTCGTTCGATGCGACTTTATTTTTTCCAGAATATCTGTACCTCATTCGAAACTCTCCGCACTTCGAAAAGAGTAGTCTCAATGTGATTTTCATATAAACAACTACCTCGCTGGGCCTATCTTCAATGTACGAGAGATCAATGTCCCTGGAATATGACGGCATTCCCCATACATCATTCCAGCACCATTCACAACTCGTCCGAACCCTTCACTGGGGTTTTGATTGAGACTTTTTAGTCGTGGTAAAAGCATAAGACCCCTTTTGTAAAACCCAACCGAGAAACGATCCTAAAAATAATATACACAGTGTATATGAGTATAGGTGTGGTATTGTACAATATACAATGGTTGTTGGTGAGAGGGATATCCAATGCGAATGTAAATCGCTTTTAATTGTGAAGTAAGTTAATATACGTAAAAAATCACATTTAAGATATCTCAGGAAGTATAGCACCCAGAAAAATTAAAAATTCACCGATTCCTTACAACAAAAACATTGTAGACACTTTCCCAGAATACATGTTTTTTAACGGGAAACGAGAAAAAGCAACTAACTACGGCACAGTTGTTTCAAAAACTCATGGAAATAATGCTCGATTTCCCACTCAAGCAAATAAAGTACTATTGTGCAACAGTTCAAATATATTTTGTAGCACTGAAAATTGACGCAACGGAGTTCTGCTTTGTAGGAGACTGAGGGAATAGTCACTAATTTCTCATTTATGTATTTTATGTCTGGTCTAACAACTTTTCCAATCATTAACAACAATATTAAAACTATCATTTCTCAACTTCAAAGATTCGACCTCGTACAAAGTAAAAAATTGAGTGACTGTTTCACTTCTTTGTTGTTCCTATAACGCAAAATAGATTTAATAAACTAATATTCCTTTTACCTAAAGATCAAGTGTTAGCCGGAATGATTACATGATTTAGTTATTTTTGAGAACTTTAAATTATCGCGGTAACCATTGGTTAAATGCATTAAACTCACTCACCAGATTTCATAGCCGCATATCAAAATTACATTCATTCACGACAAACATAAGAATGAAAACGGGGACATATTTTCAGAAAAAATATCACAATATTGAATAAAATTTTGCAATAATGACGTAACCTACATGGACAGTTCACAATAGTAACATAACTCCTATTTAAATGCACTTTTTGCGTGGTGGGTTGACACTTTGAGTTTTTTAACTCCATTTACGATGCACTTTTGAAAACGCATCAAATTTTTCAAATTTCTTTAATTTCGCGCCTTTTTTCGCATACAGAAGTATATACACACGCACAGATGTGGAGATTATTGCAAAATTTTATTCAATTGTGTTACGTCCGTAACGAAAGTTGCAATATAATAACTTTGGAATTACAAAGAGTTATGTTCAACTTCTGGACTTTGAAGATAATGATTTGATGCATCGTTTGTTGCAAACGAAATATTTTATCTTCATTATGAAAATACATTCTGTAAATAGTGATTCCCGTGGAAAAACCGCGGGATTTAACATATTCAGACAGTTCGTTTTTAATGAAAATACCAAAAATTTTTTGCAGTAAATAGTCTAAACGATGCATCAAATCATTATCTTCAAGGTCCAAAAGTTTGATAACATAACTCTTTGTAATTCCAGAGTTATTAGCAATTGGAGTTTTCATTTCTAACTTAGGAATCTACGTATAAACGTTGATTCTGCAACATGTCTCCGTTGTTCTTGCCGTAGTAAGTTTATTGTGTGTATGAAAGTATGACACTTATTTGATGAGATTGATGTTAAACTAAAAGGTAATAACGATAATTTGAAGCTTTCAACTATAGTTTTATTCATTTCGACTAGCAGTAGTGCATATTTAGTTTTTGTTGTGATTGCATTCTGCAATTAAAAAAAGGGAGTTTCGTTTCCTTTGCCTTTGTGAAAATAAAAATTTTTTTAATAATGTATCGTTCGCTCGATGTACAAAGTATTAAAGTGGAAAAATGATTCAAGTCTCTTACATTCGACGGTAAAGATTGAGAAAGGTCTTCCAATCGAGAATTTAATAGATGAATGAGGTGAAGTAACTTTTCCCGCGGTCTCTAGTACCGATTTTCGATGAGATGCTTAGTTGCACGAATATTCATAGTTATGCTGAAATAATACTTTTAAAAGTTCACCAGCCCTGGGCCTTATGCTCATTGTGTTTGAGGAATGGAATAAATCTCAGAGGGGCGCAGTCCCCTTGCCGCCTCTTCGTTCTTTTCCTTTGGTTTTTCTTCCCACTTGAATTTGGTTTGATGCACTTTTGGGTTATAAAACGCAATGGAGAACAATATTTTATTTTACTTCCTCTGAATTATTCATGTAGGACGAACGTCCCTCACACTGGTAATTTGTGACTCACAAATAGACAAACCTATAATTATTAATTGCTCTACAGAAAATATATTGATTGCATCAATTTTGGGTCAAATATAATGTGCTTGCGAAAAACGTATTCTGCATCATAATTTTAATTATGATAATATCAGCAAACAACTCGATAGCGTAGTGGTTGACACGTCTACTTGCTACTATGAGATCGAGTTGCCAGTGCGTTGGTTCGAAACTCAGCCCAGACAGATTTGTTCCGATTGTTAGATTTGTAAACAAAACAAAGCTAATTGAATCGGTTCAAGTCATGTGAAGTTGAGTGTAGCGCCATCGTACGGCTTACCGGTGAAAGGCATTGTTGGGAGGTGCCGGTATTCTACTCCTACTAGTTTCGTTCCTAGTACATCTCATGGATGGCACTGGGTTTGTCGCACAGCTTACCACTCGCACAGTAAAAACTTTCCGGTAATGAAAGGATCTCAAATAGTAGAACCACAAAAAGTAGCGAAACTAGTAAATAATGATCTAGCCCCTAACCTTCATGGGTTGTTAAGGCAGATTATTGTTATTATTAATATCAGCAAACATTATAAAAAACCGTGTACAACCTATAATAGAAATATAAATTCACTTTTGAGACTGGTCTCATAGAAAATTAATATTCTTTCAAGGGCACTGTATGCTCCTTTCGCTTTGTTAGTTTACAAGAAATGCGTTTGAATTACGTTAAGTTATATCGATAGATATTCTTGGCGACAAAATGTGTTCACATTTCACTAGAGGTACACACATTTACAATAAAATCTTGGGGTCATTTTGAAATTCACTCAACTTGTTCAGCTGTTGACCTTGACCATCGAAATTCGAGGGAGCAAGCCACGCTTGAAACGCTCTTTTCAATTTTGGCCATTCATCGTCGATAATTGAATAAAACGCAGTGTCCTCAGAATGTCCTTTCAGTATCGAATCTTTCCGCAATATGCCTTCCAGTGTGAAACCCAGTCGTACGGCTGATATGCGTGACGGAACGTTCAAACTGTTACAGGTCCATTCATAACGTCGATAACCGAGATCATCGAACACGTAGCACATCAAAAGATATTGAGCTTCAGTGGACGACACAGTTCTTTGTAGCAATGGCGAAAATATCACGCGACCAACCCTAGCAATCCCATCAGATGGAGAAGCCTTGGTGAGAGCAATAATTCCGACTGCTTTTGAGGAATTGTTGACAACAGCGAAATTTGGCAGTTTAGTGCGTGTCATCGTTTCAGCAATATAATTCTGCATCTGTTCGAGAGAAGTGAAACGTTCACTGCTGAGATAAGTCCAATCTCGATTGTCAGCAGATAGGCTATACGCCATGTAAAGGTCGTTGGCATGAACGAACGCATCGAGTGGTTCCAGTCGACAAGTACGACCAGTTAATGTGATACTACGCTTTGGATTTGGACGAAGTCGCCATTTCGGCATGGCATCACCAATAAGCTGACCGTATTCATTAGTATATGGCATTGATTGCTATTAATATTTTTTAACTGATAAATTTACTCAAATTTGCTAAAATCGACTCATTCACTTACTTTTACACAAGAAAAAGAGTTTCGAATATTTATAAGTATTATACTTTTGAATTAAACAAATTTTCAATACTAAAGAACTGTTTCGATTTGTTCTACTTGCAACAAAAACTTATTTTTAGATTTATTTTAGAGCTTCATGGGCTTGCAGTGATCGTTAAGTGCAGTTATTCCGTTTTCTCCTAAAATCGTTGTAGATGTGTAAATGTAAGTGTAACACCTAATAGCCTACACAAACTTACGTTTTAGAAAATGTACATTCGTGGATTTAAAGCCGAAATGATCAACTGAATCGCAAACACAATAGTGGCAAAATCCATTCGAAGTACAACGGTTTACCACTTATAAATATTTGGACTAGATCATAAACGCAATGTTCATAATGAGATGCAGTGACTATAATTTTTCAGCAACAATCTACATTAAGTTCACATTAAATTTGATTGGAAATTGCTGAAAGAGCAAATGAAAACCCCGGCCCGCCCAAAGAAACTGTATAAAAACCTCTCCAAAACCCCAAAATTTAAAAAAAAAATTAAATAAATGTTTTGTATTAGTGCCGATCAGAACCGACCTAGAGCACTAAAGAACCCGAGTGAAAAAAACCATGCGATTTGAGACTGTTTTTGTGTATGGCACTGAGTTCTGTATTTTCGAACGTTTTAGACTGTTTTGAGCGTCATTATCATCAAAAATGATGAGTATGCTCATTTTGCCTCAATTAATCGACATTTTTCTGATGTTTGAGACTGTTGAGACTGATAAGTATGCTAAATTTGAGACTGTTTAAGACTTTTGAGTAAACTCATTTTGAGACTGTTGAGCATACTCAAATTAAATGATATTTATTGAAGCTTCTGCGACTCAAAAGCCTCAATGAAGCCTCAGTCAGTCTAAATCTAAAAGAAAATTAAAATGAGTGGTCTCCTTAATGATGATTTTATAAAAAAAAACGCAATTGAGTACTTCTGAGTTTTTTTCAAAAATTGAGACTGATTTGAGGCTGTGAGTACATTCAATTTTAGTACTCAGTGAGACTGACATTTTCACTCGGGAAATGTCTCCTTTCTTGAACAAAAAAGTTCAACTCAATTGTGGAGCGACAGGAACCCACAAGTAAGTCCAAATGAAAAACAACATGGACGAGGCATTCTTATATTATGTAAATAGGAAAGAAGGATATAGTGTTCTGCAAGAAGGATCACTAAATACGTTAGAACAGCACAACAACGATGAATCGAATAAGTTCCAAAGTTCCATTCCGACCCCAATGACGCATGCTGTACAACTTTTGAAAGCTTACAGTAGCATTTTTCAGAAAATGAAAGGAAGACTACGTTTGCGCAAGTAACATAAGGTCAAAACTTTGGAAAAGCTTCGTGTTGATGAAAAGTTTCATTTTGCGAATTTTTTACCCGAGCTCAAAACTCTTTAAAAATTCCGAAACGAAAGTTAGGGCCATTCTAGTGCCTCAATTGTTTTTTCTGCTGGTTTGTAACACTATTTAGTTCACTGGAGGCATCGAAAATCGAAGAAGTTACCGAATATGGCCATTTTTCACATTTTCCTCAGCCAAATCTTGTACCGGCACTTGTCACGTGAACTGTTATTAATTTTAGAAACTAGGAAACATGGGCTTTCCAATGGTATACTTGGTTCCGCAGAAATGCGCTGGTACACGTGGTGAGACGCTTTTTAAAAAAGCAGTTTCTTCACCTAAAAATGGCTCTAGCTTCCCACCTACCCATAGTTTCCGGGCAAGGGGGGGCTCAAACTCTTCGTCTTTTCGAGGAGTACACACCTGAGAAGTTTGAGGAAAATCCGCTCAACCGTCTTGAAGTTTTTGAAGAAAAACGATTTTAGGCTCTTTCATGCAGAGCATTCCCTCAAATATTCCACAACTCTGAGTTTTTCGGAAAAAATGTTCTTCTACGAATTTCTCCTATAGGTCCAAGGAATCAACTGAGCCATCAATCTCAAGAATCGGAGACCACTTGAATTTCACTTTCATACAACCTGGTCGAAGAATTCGCAAATTCACTCTTAAAATTCTCTGAGAGTGCAACATATGGTTGAAGTACCAATGTGCCTCTGACACAGTTAAAAAAAAACATCTGCGCAGGTATACTGCGTAGTGTAAGTTGCTTCATTTTATCAGTAGACGCAGTAGACGTAAAAATTCCTCGAAGACATAAATATCTCTCTGTGACCCCCATCCCTCATCTTCACGCCTTTCATGTAATCCCCCAACCCCATAGTGCGTACTTGAATGGGTGATACCCCCAAAGCCGAGTGATATGCTTAATATGAATTGAAATCTTTGTAACTAGCGAACACATAGTCGATTTATTTTCTGAATTACCCCTGAGCGGAGTTCCGTTAAATCGTAAAAAAAACTAGCAAAAGAAGAATATAAAATACCACCAACTGAAAATTATATGTACACATTCCCTACACAACCTTTTCATCTTATCGCGGAAATTCATAAGATAAATGAACTTACATTTCGACTTAAAATATTTAATTGAAAAAAATGAAATACAATTTTCTACCTTCTGACATTTCACGTAAATCATACATTACTTTTTTCTCGTTCTAGTATAACGTTCAGCAGTTTTTTTTTCGAAACACCACCACCTCTTACCTCATGAATTTTGAAACATTTTCTACTGAGTCATAAATAGCACCAGACATATCTCCTTAAGAAAACTAACTTATATCTCTTGCATTACGCTCGAATAAGACATTTCTATTAAAATATTACATATTTTATATTTCCCTGTTAAATATATTAAACTTTCTCATATCACAAAACGTTACACCCTAAAAAACACACATTATTCAAATTGAAGTGCAGTGTTGTATAACACCTTCATGTATGTGGCACTTACTCGACGATGTGGGTGATATCCCACCGTATTCGGTGTGGCGTAGCATTTTGTACAAAATATCTGCTCTTAAATGACGGCTAAAATTTTAGATAGAAGGTTTGGTAAAGCGTGGCCTCAATTTACGTCGAAAAATTGACACCAGTCAAAAACTTGTATGGCTTTTCGTGCTTTTCGTTTATTTCTCTTTATAACACAAGGAAAATATTTTCCTGGTAATCTTATAAGACATTGTCAATATCTTGAAAATATCGCAAAATTTTGCAAACGATACACAACTACAGATTCGCACAATTAAAATTGATGCGATAGAAAGATCTTCGTGACTATATTCGCGAAATCGTATCAAAATAGATATTACAAGAGAACCGTAGTTCGTCTTTTGAAATCGACCTAGGACATGCCATGACCATAACCGTGAATTGAGACCTGTCACCTCAACGTACTGTATACCTTTGACTTTAAATGCGATTCTCTATCTAGTAACGCGAGTAAGACGTATTCTATGAACCGCTCAACTGGTTTTTACGACTTTTATCACCGAAAAGTATCACTGAGCTTATCACTAACGCGCACTTTTTCAGCCATATCTCCGGAACAACTTGATCGATTTTTCTCATCTATGAACTTAGGTTAGGGCATACATGTATCCTACATGAAAAAATGATTGGACAATCGGCTGAACGGTCCAAAAAGTTTGGAAACGAACCGGTAGATGTACAATGAATTTTTTATCATTTCTGCCATTTCCAACTCATAACCGGCATACATACGCCATGCAGCGGTGATCTCGCCCATGCAACAAACTTCGTAGTGGATCTATAAGACAGTCTCTACATCGTGCTTACTACGTGTCAAAAAAGGATAGGACAAATTCAACACCTCCTTAAAATGGGGTTTGACTAACGGATACCTAAATTACGTGACAGTGCTTAAACCATTTAGCATTATTTTCTTGTAACACGATGATGTTTGCAAACGTTTAGTTTATTGATTAGTTTATTGACTCCAAATCCATGTAAATGCTACGTAGAACATCTTTTATAGGAAGTATGGTTATAAATTTATTATTACCACGTCATGCAAATTAAATAAATTGAAAATATCGCCAATAATTTCGTTTAACGATAAAACTATAAAAACTATGCAATTGTTTGGATACCAAACACTATACACAATGCCAGATCGCACAGCACTATACCACCCATACCACCATGAATGCAAATATAATTGAAGCTACATATGTTACAAAATTAAAATCAAATAAACTTTCACATTGGAAGTATTAATAAAAATTAATTTGACTATGAATGGTGTATTTGCTGAATCTGATTGCTGTAGAACTTTTTAAATTTAGCGTATAAATCAACTACAACGAGGTATGTATCTACCACAACAAATGAAATCATACAGTAGATTGTTGAGAAAAGTTACATTATAGCATAAGATAATCCAGCATACGGAAACGGTAGTCTAAACGATAAGAGCTTGCGAAAGATTCTTGCTAGTGCTGAATATACGTTACTGACAGTTTTCGTGCTAGAAAATGAAGGGCGCTTGAAAATGAAGAACATTGCAAAGATCGATAGCTTCGTTCGGGCTTTCGCCTTATTAGGGGTCATACACAAATTACGTGCTTCTTCAAGTAGAGAGAGGTCAACAAATACTTACGATTTAATACGAAGGGGAGGGGGTTTGATTCGTAAGTATACGTACTTACTTGAATAATTTTTTCAGTTATCAGTGACTGAAGTGAACGAAATTCGAGCATTTAATTTTTGAATCGAAATTATGAGAGAGAAATGGTATTTCTGAAACTAAATCTGAAAGAAAATTTTAACTCCACGACTGGGACCCGAAACAGAATCTTCACCTTTCCGGGGTGCTGCTCTACCAATTGAGCTACCGTGGACATTTTCAATTCAGATCTAATTTCAAACCGTTGCTTACATACTAACACATGGAACTGCGGTAAATTGCCCAAAAGAGGAATAATTCAGGAACATAAAAAAATGCCCTAATGTTTTTTACGAACTCAAGAGAAGAAGTCGATTTTTGTATAAAATGCAGAGAAATTAGAAAAACATTCAATAACAATTTTGTTAATTAATTTCAGTTCGGAAATTCGTTTATTTTTGAATTTTCGATTTCTCTCAAGCAAAAATAAAACTTCTATTACGATGTTGATATAATAATTTCCAGGAGACTGAGGGAATAGTCACTAATTTCTCATTTATGTATTTTATGTCTTGTCTTCCAATCATTAACCAAGATAGCAAAAATTGAGCGACTCTTTCACTTCTTTGTTGTTGCTATAACGCAAAATAAATTTAATAAACCAATATTCTTTTTACCTAAAGATCAAGTGTTAGCCGGAATGATTACATGATTTAGTTATTTTTGAGAACTTTAAATTATCGCGGCAACCATTGGTTAAATGCATTAAACTCATTCACCAGATTTCATAGCCGCATATCAAAATTACATTCATTCACGACAAACATAAGAATGAAAACGGGGGCATATTTTCAGAAAAAATATCACAATAAATTGTGTTACAAGTCCGTAACAAAAGTAAAACCTTTGGAATTACAAAGAGTTATGTTATCAAACTTCTGGACTTTGAAGATAATGATTATGCATCGTTTAGACTATTTGTTGCAAACGAAATATTTTATCTTCATTATGAAAATACATTCTGTAAATAGTGATTCCCGTGGAAAAACCGCGGGATTTAACATATTCAGACAGTTCGTTTTTAATGAAAATACCAAAAATTTTTTGCAGTAAATAGTCTAAACGATGCATCAAATCATTATCTTCAAGGTCCAACAGTTTGATAACATAACTCTTTGTAATTCCAGAGTTATTAGCAATTGAAGTTTTCATTTCTAACTTAGGAATCTACGTATAAACGTTGATTCTGCAACATGTCTCCGTTGTTCTTGCCGTAGTAAGTTTATTGTGTGTATGAAAGTATGACACTTATTTGATGAGATTGATGTTAAACTAAAAGGTAATAACGATAATTTGAAGCTTTCAACTATAGTTTTATTCATTTCGACTAGCAGTAGTGCATATTTAGTTTTTGTTGTGATTGCATTCTGCAATTAAAAAAAGGGAGTTTCGTTTCCTTTGCCTTTGTGAAAATAAAAATTTGTTGAGGTAAAAGTATTAAAGTGGAAAAATGATTCAAGTCTCTTACATTCGACGGTAAAAATTAAGAAAGGTCTTCAACCGAGAATTTAATAGATGAATGAGGGGAAGTAACTTTTCCGCGGTCTCCAGTTTATAAAAACTAATTTTGAAGAATGAAAAAATGTTGGGCCATGCTGGCTATATGTCGCAATTTAATATTTCTTGAACACACTTCTACATCGAAAAATATGTCACTGCCACCATTACACTTTAAATAAAACCTTTCGTACTGCAAATGAATGAAAACGATCCAGTTACACATCAAAATACACAGCGCAAATGTGTGCGTACAACTAAACACTCAAATGTATTCGTGGACATTTTCATACGCATATTTTAGTTTTGCGTGCATGACCACAAATTTTCAAAATGAAATAGCAGCATAAATATTCGTCGTAGCGTACTCAAATTAGGGAAGACCTAAAGCACTCGATGATCTTCCCCGGTCTTTTCGTACTCGGCAAACGACTATTTTCCAAACGAGACAACAAATAACTATTTATATCAACATCGTCATAGAAGTCGTATTTTTGCTTGCGAGAAACACAAAAATTCAAAAATAAACGAATTTCCCAACTGTAATTAATTAACAAAATTTTTATTAAATGTTTTTCTAATTTCTCTGCATTTTATACAAAAATCGACTTTTTCTCTTGAGTTCGTAAAACACATTAGGGCATTTTTTTATGTTCCTGAATTATTCCTCTTTTGGGCGATTTCCCGCAGTTCCCATGTATTTGTAGCCAAAGCTAACGCATTTATCGTTCTCACGAACTACGCGCGCTTTTTGCCACCTTTTTTGCCACGTTTTTGCCAAAACCTATACGTACTTACGGAGATTTAAGCCTTTGGCAGGTGTAAGGACTATGATTATCGTATCTCACCTAAAGTGGCTTCCATCCCAACTTACAAATTGTTAGTGATGTCTGTCCTATCAACCTGACAGCGAGAATAGAATGTCGTATTGTTATGTTGTCAATGAGGATTAGAGGAAATCATTGAATAACAAAATGCAATAGAGACACGACGTCCTTACAAAATCTGGACGCCTATGATCCGGACGGAAAAGTCAGCAAGCGTCAAGATACGAAATTATCTCAGAAAATCCTGATAATATTTTAAAATCCACGATCGCCGCACATAGTATTTTAAAACAATTGCCAGACCAAACTTAAAATAACATCGCGGCCGAAGAACAGTGTAAGCTCAGTTTTTTTAGTATATGCAGTCGTTTTGTAGTGGTTGCTCAGCAGCAGAAGGCAGTGAACTTAAAAGAAAAATGGAAAAGTGGGGTCGAGCGGTGGCAGCTCCCGCGAATGGGGTGTCAAGGGGGGTATAACCCTTTTTCAGGGTCTAAAGAGCAGGGCGCCATGAACGTTATGGAAGCCTGTTGGGCGTCCAAGAAATCTCGCTGGCAGACTTTGACAAAAAATGAACACAACAGTAGTTCAAACGAGTTTTTGCTGCCACGGAAAATATGGTGCAACCTGAATAGAATTCGTACGGGACATGGACGATGTAACAGCATGTTATTCAAATGGCGATTGAAGAACGATGCAAGTTGTGGTTGCGGCGAGCCATATCAAACAATCGAACATATGGTGAAGAAATGCCCGATTTGGAAGTACATGGGAGATGAAGACGATCTGAAGAATCTTAACGATCAAGCGTTGCATTGGCTGAGAACCTTTAATCTGTGATTTATCGATTTTATTTCATTTAATATTTATTTATTTTTCTAGTTTCTCTGTTTCTGTTTACTACTTTTTTTTCATTTTCTTTTTCATTTTTTTTGTTTTTAATTATTTTGACGATTTTCTTCATTTTAACTAAGAAGCGAAAAATGTGATTCTCCAACTACTTTTGTAAATTACACAGGCGGAATGCAAACCATACGCTAAATAAATAAATAGACCTGCACAGGTTTGGATTCACATTGTCACCTTTCTTCACGATATGCGAGGGAGAGGAAGAGACTGCTGAGCACGTGTTATTTGCCTTCGAACAAGAGCGAGGTGAGCTGATGACTGTGAGTAGGGCAGATGTAAACGCTGAAAACATAATATCGGAGATGTGCCGCGATGAGGAGGTGTGGAGAGTAGCGGATAATGTAGTTGCGAAAATAATGGGTAAGCTGCAAAGTGCATGGAGAGACGATCAGTTGATCTGAGAGAGTAGATGCGAAAGCACAGCCCTTCCCGAAGTAATGCTGTGAGGCGGTTCCGGGGAGAAGAGAGGATCAGCCCCTTCCCGAAGTAATGCAGTGAGGCAGTTCCGGGGAGAAGAGAGCATGAAGACGAAGGAAGGGGGTTTTAGTTGGCAGAAGAATGGAATCCGACACCAACACTACCTTGATCCGGGAGGCCTGGGTGTCTATGAAGATTTCCTCACCCTTATGAAAAAAAGGCTGAGAACAGTTTGGGAAAAATTCAGGTCAGGTAAGGTTTTTCTTTCAAATAACCTGAACCTGATCTGACCTGATATATCGATGACCTGACCCGACCTGACCTGATGACCTTGTTCGAAATGTTAGGACTGTAATTTTTGTTTAAAGTAAAAGTCGAAACTAAAGTTGTACAAAGTCGATTTTATTACAAAATATTCCTTAATAATTTTCTGAATGCACTTCTTTTGCGTTTGGAATATTACGAACGATTGACGATTATTGAAAGCGCGAGAGGAATGCGAAGGTTACACATACAAACAAGAAAACAATTAGGCAGTTTCATTCATGTCCGAAGTAATTCGGTTGCATAAGTTTCAATTGTTCCAATCATTCTGAACGTTTGACCAAAGAATGTGCAAATAGAGATGTCAAATCGATTAAGTGAATTCGTGACACTTTGGATCAGTCACCGCTGGGTCGATCTACAATGAAGAATTTTATAATTTGCTCATTTATCTCTTTTTCTCTTCTTTAGATGTTTTGCTACCGTTATAACAACATAAAATGATATTGTGAAATTCGTGGTGCAAAAGTTTCTAAAAGAAAACTCGAAATGGAGAGAAAGAAAGCGAAAAATGAAAATTTCGGTCATTTTTTCAATTTGTGCTCGGTGACCAGTTGTCGTAAAATGTTGGGGTTGGTCGCAATCGCCAGCACAAATTCGTGGTCAATCAGATCAGGTCAGGTCAGGTCACAGCTTACAAAATCAGGTTCAGGTCCACTCAGGCTTTTCAGGTCAGGTCAGTATAAGTCTCTTCTATATATTGTTGTCTATTTGCACACTGTGCAAGGAGCCACTAGGTTTATTAAATTTATCAGGTTTCATGTCAGGTTAACATGTCCTGCTTCCGCGCCCAGGACACTGATGATTGATGTCCTGTCATTTCAACGACGTTTTTTTTTACATTTTATCCGATTAACCCACCCATTTTAATCGGCGTTTTAAAGTAAACTATGTATAACAACATTTTACGTGGTATAAAGGCCTGGAAGAAGCACTAGACAAAGATTTTCACAGTAATTAATTCATATTTGTTCATCTCAACAATCTTAAAATGTAATCAAGAGAAAAAAAATCTTTGAATTGGTTTTATATTTATAATAACTTCAGATTTAATTTACTGCATTTTATATCTTTTATCAATTAAGAAATCCATGAGTAAAATATTTGTTACTTTATCCTTACACAACAGAAACAAAATGACAGACACCTGCATTCAAATAAATTTGAACAAGATATCTATCTGATTTATTGAAAGATATTTGATATTTTGAATGTTAATTTATCGAAATTCCTGTTAAATTAGATATAACTCTTTCCCATGAACAAATTAGACATTTGATAATACAAACTTTTTTATAACGCTTTTGAAAGACAGAAATTACTACATAAATAATTTGATAAATGAAGAATAATATTTTTCGTTTTTATTCATTCTGTGACCTAGTAAACACTTATATAATAAAAAAAAAATACGAAAAGTTTCACAATTTAGTAGAACATACCAGATCTGCAATGTAGTCACCAATATTCACGCTTTGTCGAGTTAGATCCAGCTGTAAAAAGAAATTGTGTCAGAAACTTCGAGCAAAATTTCAAATTTGTTTTTATATTTTTGACCCCGTAAAGGTTAAAGAGAAAATAAATCAAATATCTGACTTTGCCAACATGCGCGATTTGAGTTCTGTAAGTGTTAACACAGAGGGCAGCCTGATGACTATTGATGCTAAAGTACACGTGCACATATGAAGGCCGGTAATTATTTCATTTTTTGTACCTGTAATTCTAGTACAGGAGTCAAACTGCCACTTCATGGAAATGAAAATTGTTGGAATTGTCACTCGACAATAACTTGCACTCGTGGAAATGTGAACAACATAGTGTGCATAAATCTAATAATCTAGTTGTTCATGACGTTCTGTTCACAGAACACTTCACTTCTCAATAAACGTTCAAAGTGAAAACATCTCTTTAGCATAGGAACTTTTAACACACAAGCTCGTGGGCGAAATCCTCCACAGGCCCACCAGTTGGAACTGCAAATTTTGATCCAGATTTTTTTTTTTTAGCTAGATTTTTTTTTGGATTTTATCAGCTTGGGACGATCACTTTCGTGATCTGGAACGCAGCTCTTGTGACACTCTGTTCCTTTTCCCGTAAATCATTTCAAAAAATCGCGAAAACCTTGGCGTGCCGATCAGGAACCTGTCTAACATGATAGGTCCCAGTTCGGCCACCCTCGGGGTGCACGACACACCGTGCTGTGTCTTAGCTGATGGAATTTAGGGAATTCACATAAAACGAGACAGTCCGTTTCCTCTTCACAAACCACAGGAAAAATCTGGGTCACCTGAAATTCTCATTTTCGTCAGGTGCTTGTTGAGCCCGCTTTGTCCGGTAGTCGCGCCAACCGCCCTTCTTATGCGATCCCGGCCCATCATTAGGAGCTCCCTAGTCCTTCACCGCTTTCGCGCAAAGCGAATTCGGGATGGGGTTGTAGTGTTCGGGTCCGTATGTAATTGCCGTTGAGCCCGTTTTTGCCAGCTCATCAGCCTTCTCATTACCGTCCACTCCGGAGTGCCCAGGCACCCAAACTAGTTTGACTCGATTTCTCAGCCCTATCTGGTTCAAGTAGCCTAAAAAAATCGCAAATTTGACGGTTCACATTTTTGCGACAGGCTTTTAAGTGCTCGCTTTTGTTTTATAGCTTTGACATTTTGACTCGTTGACTTTTGTTGAAATTTCTACAATCTTTCTTCGTTCAATATGGCTCATAGCCGGCTCAAGCTGATTTTTAACGATATTTTCCGTCGGCAGCTCGACTGTACCGAAAAGTGGCGATGGAAAATACAAAAAAAGTTATAGTTTAGGTTGATTCATTAAGCATAACATAACAAAGTAACTTAAGTCATAGTCATCACTTGTAATAAATAACCGTGATATTAGCATAAGATAATGTATTTTTGTAAGTTGGAAAGTTTATATTACCCGTTTTCTTGATATGAAATATATTTCAACTTGTGATATTAATCAAAATAAGTATGGTACTCTTCTTACGCTAAAACTTTTACGAATTCGCCTTGCAATCCGGAAATAAATAGCAAACACCGGCACTTTTTTTTCTGCCTTCATTTTATTTGAAACGGAAAATTTTATGGGCAACATAATATTTGTTTGGCAAAGTTTTAAAATTGTTGAGTTGTGTTATCTGTATTTTCCATGGTGTGTTTGTTTCACATTCACTTTAGATATTACAACGGATATAGCATTGCAGTCTCCAAGTGTACAAGGAAGAAATCATTGCTTCCGTGACTATGATATAATGGCGGAAAGTTCTTTGATATACTTTTCTCGAACACAAGTAGATGAGCTTTTTAGCCCCGTACGAAGTACCTTAAGGGGCTTACGGCTTTATTCCTACGTTTTTTACATAGATAGACCCCCGGTAGATCGGGAAATACGTACCATCAAAGAAACAAGAAACAAATCCTGTCCCTCCGTTTGCTCGATATCTTCAGTAAATCGTCACTGATTGACAAATTCAAAGTTTTCGAAGACGACGGAAATCTTTACCGAAATATTTGTCCGAAAATGTGTTTAAAATTGTAAAAAGTTTATAATTTTATAAGAAGATTTGGCTTCGAAATCGTACGGGGCTAATGCAGAGTCTGGTATAAATTGGTACTTACACCAGCTAGATGATGCATTAGAGTCAAGAATATTCTCATTATAAAGTTGAATCTTATGTATCAAAGAAAAATGTATTAATTATTTCAGGTAGTTCTTCTGCAGATCTATTGTTTATTTTCTTTGACACAGTTGCCTTTGATAAAATATCAAACGATCTGAAAGCACGCACAGAAAAATCTCGAAAGACACATTTGTTGGTCGTAATAATTCCACTTATGTTCATCAGACAATTCAGGCACATTTCACAAGGTATTCTCGTACAGAGTAGCTTGAGTAGTTAATTAGCCTTACGATTGTTTACGAAAGCTTTCAAGTTTTTTTAACGAAAATATAAAGCGAGATTCAACACAACGTATATGAGAATTTCATCACGGTTTTACTTTTCCTCCTATATGCACAAAACATCAAAGCTTTCCTCATTAATTGGTAACGTAAAGCAATTTTTCTGCTGGATATTGAAAAAAGGAAAGAGGAATGGTTTGAATGATTCTAATTAGCTGAATATGTAAAAACAAAACGAAAACTGACAAAGAATGTTACGAGTAGTAACAAACGAATTGTGTTCTCTTTGAACGGAATCAGTTCTTTGAGCTTATGACAAAATCAGGGTTGTATCTCGAGTTGTTTTCATCAACCAATGTTTTCAGCAGAACTGGTGCAAAAACAATGAAGACAATCGCCCTAAAGGAAAACTGTACGGTGTGCTCTTAGTGACGCGGATACAGGGAAATCTCAGTAACGAAAAGCAATACAGAAAAGCTTGACTTGTTAGCAAGACTATCGTTTGGAAAATATAGATTTTCAATTTGCGATACCTCAGTGATTCCAAACTGTTTTTGGTGAGTTGTTTTTCGCGAGGGGGCAATTACTCAGAAGTTTACTAATTTCTAGAGTTTTAAAGACTTCTAGAACTTACAAAAGTCCTATCAAAAGCATTTCGGTAGAAATCCTTTTGACCTGGACTTTTAGAGTCCTATGAGTTCCAGACGTCACAGAAATGTTAAAAGTTCTTGAATGATTTCTGAGTACTTGCTCCAACTATATTTTTGTTACGTACTTACTTCTTTCAGATTTCAGAGAACGCTGGCGAAAATTTTTTCTTGTTATTCACCAAAGTTTTCTATTTGAATAATCTCATGAATTTAATTCCTAAAAATTCTTAAAAAATTCGCAAAAATTCTTAAATTGTCTTTTAGAATTACAATTACTTCCATTTATTTTTATAGGTTTATAGAATATCCGCATATTTCTCAGAATTCCATTGATCGAACACAGCTAAATGATAAAGATTGTAAGGAATTTTTTAAGAATTTTATGTAATTTTTCCTAAACACAGGCCCTGCTATAATCACTATGTTAATTTTAATACATTACTTTTTGCAATTCACCAACAAAAACACGATTTTTCGTGCGTTGTTTTGGTGTCGCATGAAGTCATTTTCTCGCACTAGTGCGTAAATTTATTTACTTTTTACACACTAGTGCGGTAAATGTGCTTTTACGTACTGAATGAAAGTAGGCGTAAGTTTTAGTTCGTTTATTTAAAGTTAATTCAAAAAATTGAAAAAGGGGAAACAAATTGAAAATAAGATCGTTTTTGTTGGTGAATTGCAAAAAACGTTGTTACGCATGCTGGTAGTTTAACGCACACGATGTGGACGATGTGTTGCCCTCGGCTCGTGTCGCCAATTTCACATCTAGTGCGTTAAAATACCTTCATACGAGTAACTTGTATAAAAAAGTACTATAAATTTCAATTGTGTCATTATTCTCATCAGAAATGTAATATTATTTTACATAATATTAAGATGAAAAGGGTCGGCGAAATTGAATTTGAGTGTGAAATAAGCAGCTTAACTTTACCTTCTAATCGTGAGAAATAGGCGGTGTTATACCTCATGAGGGGCTATTCATAAATGACATCCTACGCGAGGAGGGCTAGGGCTGTGTGAAAACTGGACGCAAAAATAAATTGGCTAATGTTAACACCGTCAGTTGAAGTCATCAAGAGAAACCCTTCCCTAATTCACTAATTGTTATGTTAACTACATTAGAAACAGAGACGCCGACTTCGACTTTTGTCATTGGGTGCAAAATTAGTATTTTGAAAATATAGCACCGGGTTAAAATTATCGTGGCGTCAAGCGAAACTACACAAAGAGATATATCATAATTGAATTCGCCGTAATTGTAATTATTTCATGTTTGATTCTCCCCCTATTATAATTACACAGAATTAGTGTAATATGTAATTGTATCCTGATTTTTTCAATCACACATATCGCACTTGTGATTGGATTCAATTACGAAAACATTTTTTTTACCTATTACACCTATTACACTGTAATAGCTAATTTTCAATTATGAATGTAATATTGTAATTTTTTTTATGCAAAATTATATTTATGTTTATTTCCTCAATACTACAACCTTGTCAATCTCTTATTTCTGTAAACTCTATCTAAATTCTGACTTTCACTTTGTTGCTCCGACATCAGGTGTGTACCGGCCTTTCTCCAGTTCTCCAGTCCACCACTCTACCAATGTTGCTATCGGGGATGTACATTTTGATTGTCTTATTTTGAACCGTTGATACAAGAAATTTAATTACACTTTGTAATTAATTTGTTTATATAATAAGAAACAGTTGATAAGCTGGTCGAAGTGCTCTTCTTGCTAATCTTCGTTATTTGGTATCGAAATGAAGTCCGATCGGTGTTGCTTCATTAGCAGATCGATAAAAAAGAAGAAAAAAGTAGAAAACAAAGAAAAAAAAATTTGTCGGGAAGCGATTTCGTCAACCTGACGATGAGTCGATTACAGTTGTAATTGAATTTCTTTATGGAAACGTAGAGAAGCCAAATAAGAAGCTAATCTTCGTTATTTCAGGTTGGGATCAAGTTCAATCGGTGTTGTTTCGTTAGAAGATCGATAAAAAGAAGAAAAAGTAGAAAACAAAGAAAAAACAATTTGTCGGGAAGCGATTTCGTCAACCGGACGATGAGTCAATTACAGTTGTACTTTTATTTCTTTGCAAAAAAATTACGATAGCAACAAGTGATACGATGATTTGATGTGGCAATTGCACAATAAACAGACGTAAGAAAGGCTTTGAAATCAACAAGAAACATATAAAATGGGTAATCTCACAAGATTTATTTAATTATTTAATGTTTCTCTGAAAAACATTTCTTCCTCATCCATGTCCTCGTCATCACCATGTAGAACCCTATGAACAAAGTCACTTTTTATATTGAATAACATTTCGGCCGTAGTACGACATTCTCTCAAAACTTTTGAATACAATGAATAATGTTGTCCGAATCTGTGTCCATGTTGTTGCAGCCATTTCATCACTTTTAATAGAATATCGAACTTATCAAAAATTTTATTTTTGTCTTCACACAGTAATTGAAAATCCATATTTAAAGATCGAAAAGAGGATGAGAGGCTCCTCAAGTCTAATGAGATTTGAGGATCCTCTTTTTGATCGATTGAGGATTTCATTTTTACTTGGATACGCGAATATTTCAACTGAATTAAATGTTACTTTTCAGCTTACCTTCAAAAATTCTTGTCAAATCCGTTAACTCAAAAGATTCGAGAACCGTTTTTAATGTCAACCCATAGATTTATTTTTTTTTTAAATTTAGATTCAATTAAAACAAAATGTTCACACTTTTTTCCAGTTTTCTTTTATTTATAAAAAACTGGTGTCTCATTGGAATTCCAATATGTCTGAATCCTTCAGCGAATGACTTTACAATAACCTATCGATCGATTGAGACAATGTAGAGGATATATTACTGCACAATTTTTGATTGTGTATGTAAGCCTTACATTGTAAGGTTCCACGACCTGTATGACCCACACAATCGATCTAATAAATTTCAGCAATTCAAGTTCTGCGGGATTTTCAACTTATGATTATTTTCTGAGACGTAACTTGAACCTAAATCATATCGCGTAACGGCGTAATTTTATTGTAATGATCGGTAGTACAATTGAATTCGTACTATTTTTTAACAACTTGTAATTTATGTAATAATTTATCACGATATGCGTAATATTTGTAATTGAAAATTGACGACATTTTAAAATTACGCGCAATTGAAATTTTATTATGAATTCACAAGATTTGACAAGATTTCCACTTTCAACTTGGGCGCTACTGAAGTGTTTATGATGGTGGAAATTCAAAAGTATTTGAAAAATTATGTTTTAGTGGCGAGAATTTCATTGGGTGCGATGCATTGGAAGCTAGGCCATAAATTTAACGTAGGAAGGGGCCGTTCCCTGTAATATTTATTTGTTCAAGTTTGGCAGAACTTTGTTCTAACCGTAACGCTTGCCTCATACCCAACCCCCCCTCTCTTGCGTTACGTTATTTATGAACGACCCCTCAAAGTCTATTTTCCGCTAGCAATTTATGTACTGCTTCTTTGTAATTAGCACGATCAGATATAAAAAACTTACTGTTAGCACAAAAACTGACGCAATTCACTGAACTACATTGAAAACACACCCTTTCATTTATTTCGTCCTTCTGGGGGGGGGGGTGGGTTTCGAAAACGGACGTTATTTACCAGAGGGCTGAGCGAAACTGGACAATATTATACGAGGGGGTGGGGTGTCAAAAATCACAAATCATTATTAAATGGCACCTAACTGAAATGAAGTGTCGTAAAAAATAAGAACTAAAACGAAGAAAAAATAAAACGCACATTCTGTACCGTTGAGCTTTTACCAAAGCCTTCACATGATGAAAATTTGCTAATATTGAACATCAAAGTCTGCACGGTACGAAAAACATTTTTCATGCATTTTCAAATAGAGTCAGAATATAACTTGAAAATACTTCAAACGTTTCAAATGTGGTGTTTTCCTTGATGTGAAAATTAGTTTTCACTATTTAATGTGTTTTCCAGCATTTTTTTCGTTCTTCGTTTCCGCAAATATGCAATTTTACTTGAAGAAAGTGGTTGCTGTGTATCCTGCTACACATGTACACTTGGATGAACAAGTTGACATATGAAGTTGTTGGTAGCGAATCACAATTTCAAAGTTCTTTTGAGTGGTTTTAAGAGGAGTAAGCGTTTAACTGTATGCTATTCCGAAATTAAAAAATTCGTTTGAAGTTGTTGAGCGAACATTTGAAAAACACCTTCTTACATACAACAGTGTTTCGTTTACAATGTGGTAATAAGGTGACAATGAAGTTACAAGGGAACAAATAAATACGACAAAATATTTGAGAATTAACATATTTGTTCATAAAGTAATTGGCAAATGTAGAAGTCCAATCCAAATAAACAACTATCCCGATTCACTTCCACTTCGGTTCCCAACAGTTAACAGATGTCGTTGGTGAGTGAAAAAGAGAAAAAAATTTATAAACCATATTTATCGCAACTCGAGAAGATAGAGAGAGAATGTCGAGAAATCTACATTATTTTGTTTTATACCGGCGGCGGCGGCGTTCTTTCTCCATATAATTTCTTTGTAAAACCCTCATCCACAAACGAACCAAGAGCGTCGTGAAGCATCGGCTGTATTTGGCCTATTCGTAACGAATTTGATATTTTCACTCTTTTAACCCAACCTGGAGTCGCTAAAAATATTTTTCAATTTTAGCGTTAGCGCTAGCTTAGCTAAAAGTTTCCCTTAGCGAACACAAAATTGCTCTTTCAATGTGAGTATAGTAACATTGTATGTATGAGTTACAGATGAAATATGCAATTTACATGATAATCGGACAGTTCCATATCATCCAAATCCAATCCAATACTTTAATTAGTTTCACTTTTTTGTGATTTATTGGTAAATTACGTATGTGCTGCCAAATTGGTTGTCTTGCTTCGTAGGAAGTTTGTTGCATGACCCAAGAGCGAATGCTGCAATACTATGAGTCAAAACAAATTTTCCAAGCACTTGCGTACAATAAGAATGCTCGGTAAATGTTCCCCGAGTCGCTTGCGACGAGATTATAACGCATTTACCGAGCAGAAACATGTCATAAATATTTACTATCTCACATATTTGACCTTCACTGTTCTCGAACGGGCCACTTGCACCATCTGTCGACTGCGTATTTACTGTGTGGTCGCGGACCCCCCTGATTCTATCCCACTCAATCCAGGGTTTACCCGTAAACCGTTACGTAGGAAGGCTGGTGTCACTCGGAGTGTCATATAAAAGTATCTAATTTCACTATTTCATCTTTTCCTGCACGCATAATGTAATAACATAGGACTTCATGAACATCGGCAAAGTAATAATGTTTTTGTTTATCTATGTCGTCGAAAATATCGAAATATCGTCGATTACAGATGGTATTTGTTAAATACTACTAATTTGGGTCATTTGAATTGTAACAATATTTAAACAGAATGTAACAGATAGCAACTTTGAAACCATATGCCCTTACACATCCACTACACCATACACCTACAACAAAAAATGTATAAGATACATTTGCTATGTTTCATTCGATATATCTGGTATTATGATTTTGTAAACCTTTTTTATAAACAACACAGAAAATATTTATATTCATCACGAAACATTATTTATATTCATAAAGGTTTCAAGTAGAGAGAATTATGGGCAAGCTACTGCAGCGTGATAAAATAAACACAAAAATAATGTTAAACGAAAATTGTTCTGTTTTAAATTCAACAACTTTTAAGTTTTCAAATGAAATATAAAAGATGCGTAATAAGTACACCTTTACTGACGGGTGTAGCAGCTCCAAATGCACTTGATATTCAAAAAATAGCGCCAAAGTCGTTTGTAAAATATACAATCAGATAATTTCAACTCAACAGTTTCTCTCCCAAACCCATACAATCATATATTTGCCCTTCACTGATGAGTAAAATAGTTATCAAAATATGTGAATTCTCACATTGCCCTCCATTTCTAAGTACGTACTTTGCTCTCTGAAACTATCTTATAGGTGGCGCTTCGCACCGCTACATTATCTTGTCGTTTTAAAATGAAGGGTGCGACGCGAAATGGAAAACGTTAGCCCAGTCAATAGAACGCACAGAAAAAAAAAACAAAAAGTAAAAAAAAAACATACAATTTAGTGAAATTTAGAAAAAAACGAAGAAAAAATCTAACAAAAACATTGGAATAGAAATAACGAAAAGGAATGAAGCTACACACCTGTGCTGTTACTAATAACATTTTGTATTTTATTTTGAAAATTTTCAAAGAAAAAACATTATCCGATTCCATTATCCATGCCAACGAAGTTAATTCTTATGAAAACAGAACGAATCGTTAAATAATAATAACAAAAGTTAGCTTTCTTTAACAACGTGAAGTAATTCAAATAATATCTAGTTGAATTTAATTGTTATAAGCTAAAATGTGTTTATTTTTCCACGTGCTTTGTAACGTGTTGTTCTTAATTAGAAATTATTACGATAACTCACAATTCGTTAAGTAAATCAAATACAATATCCATTTTATTTTGATATCACAAAGACACCCCACAGTGATACCTTTTTTCTGCCGCTAATTTTATTAAATATTTTGAAAGTAATATTCACTCTGTTTTTGTGTACGTCTTCATTAGAATAATGAGGTTTGAAATTCAATTTTTTTTAGAGTGAGCTAAAGTAGCCGTTAATTTTTTCGGCAATAAATCGGTTGAAAAGTTTGAACCGTTTCAAAGAAAAACATATTTTTGGCAAAATTCGATTTTATTCGAGGCCTTTTTCCCCCTTGCGGTCTGAGAACAGAAAAATGTCGCTAGAGCCAGATCTGGATAATACTGTGTATAATGGAGCACTTCAAATTCCAATTGATGCAATTTTGCAATCGTTTTCATTGAGTTGTGATTGTGAGGTACCTTAGGGTAAACATGACATGACTTGACCTAGATTAAATAGAATGTCGAAGAAAAATGGACGGACGTGTTTCTATTTCGTTATTATTAATCGTATGGTTGCAAAAACTTGTAAACATTCTTCATATACGATAAGCACTCATAATGATCCGATTGCACCAACATCTTGCGGCTTATATCTGGCTGATGTTCGAATGTTTGACTGAGACCAATGATGGACATACGGTTGCATTCCAAAAACAGTAGTTGTCCAACCACGCCATTCAGGTTTCGAAGCGTCCATGGATCGTATTTGCATGTACTCGGAAACGTGTTCGCTGTGAGGCTCACAATGAGCAGGTACAGCGTCAAAGCGATAGTATTTTGCTGTTGGTGAAACAAGTTTTTTTTTTGTTCAAAAGTTGTTTGATACTTTATCAGACTGGGCCACAGGCGGCTACTATCATCTAGTCAAGCAGTGGATCCGTTAAAAACTAATTGATGGAAAATATATCCCACGATAATTTCTCACTTGTGTGTTTAGTAAAACTGATTTTATGTTGATTGATTGTGAAAAATCGTCAACTATTCACTGGTAGTCAGGTTATGTAGTGGACTCACGCTTCTGGCATTCAAAATACCACCAGCATTCACTTTTTAGTCACAACAAAAAGGAAAATCCCATCGAAAAGCCAAAAGATTTGAAGATGAAACTACAAGCAACACTTTTCGTTTCGACAGTTGACAGGTATAAGTGAAGTAAGTGGAGAAGCCAATAAATTACTCCCATT
Organism: Pseudolycoriella hygida; assembly: GCA_029228625.1. Taxonomy (NCBI): domain Eukaryota; kingdom Metazoa; phylum Arthropoda; class Insecta; order Diptera; family Sciaridae; genus Pseudolycoriella; species Pseudolycoriella hygida. The sequence continues at coordinate 8,676,299 of CM055403.1, read as the reverse complement.
TCGTCACAATTAATTTAACAACAACAGCAACAACAACGGGGAAGTAGTCGAATCCAATTTGGACAACACTGCCAATTTGCCGCGACGCGAAATCAACAGAACTGCAACAATTGTGCGTTTATATAAGAATTCCACGACATTTTCTCACGCATTCGGAAGACGTGCGTCAAACAGGTCAGGCTTGACATCACCTGACGTTCAATTCGTTTGGCACGATTTCAAAAAACGCTCTATTGAATATTTACAAAAAATATGAACAAAATGTTTACTCATGTCAACCTAATGAATGGTTTTCAGGAAGGTCGATTCAGGTTTCAAGTAAAACCTGAACCATTTCAAGTCGTCTGACCTGATTGAAATCTTAACTTCGAGTGGAGCCGTTTTACCGCGTTTCAAACTTCTAAACCTATAATATTGCTACATAATGGCCTTTGATTGTTTCCCCCACTCAAGACAGTCGATGAAACTTGTTCCATACGCATCCGAAAATACAGACGCCATAACTTTACCAGTTTAGTGCTGCTTCTTTCTTCAAAATAAAGCGACTACGTTGGCTCGGTCATGCACAACGAATGGAAGATCATCGCATTCCGAAAAAAATCCTGACGACCAGACTAGAAGGCAAGAGAGCAGTGCGTCCAAAATCCAGATGGCACGATGCAGCTCTAGCCGACTTAAAAACTGTGGGAGTACCCAGCTGGGAGACGTTAGCTGCGGATGCCCGGTTGGAGCAGCATGTTGGAGGAGGTCAATACCCTTAAAGGGTTGCAGTGACGGTTTAGTAAGTACTTAAGTAAATTTAGCGATTAGGAAAGAGAAGAAAGTTAAATAGCCCACTTTTCTACACCCAAAAAAATTAAACGACTTAAGGGACAGTCTTGCAAAAAGTATTAATAATTTTTGCTAATATGTTATAGCTCATGCGAACGAAAAATCTCCATTTCCGGAGCGATTTTCCCCTCAATAAGAAGTGTTTCCAATCAATGATTAACTCCATTGAATTATAATCTAAATTAATTTGTAGTCAAATTGCTAAGATTCTCACAATTTAAAAAAAAATATCTGAAATTTGACTAAAACGTAAATAATGCAATCCGAACGATGATCAAACATAATGGTACTTAATTGCATCTGAAAGTTTTTCTGAATCAACTTCAATTTCATATTTTTCTTTTTTTTTTGTAATTCTTTCAAACTGATTTGATCTAAAATTTTACTTGAGATTATTTGAACATAAGTTGTTACAAGGAATATGCCACACCTAAAATAATGAACATGACTTAACAATATTTTAATTCTTTATCTTCAAATTCAATTTGTATAAACATTCAGTTTATTTTCACTACGCACGATCATTCTTTTGGAAAAAAAAAACAAATTTTTATAGTAATGTGAAAAAATTTTTATTTTTGAAGTGACCATCTACTCTCCAGTGTACATTCTCTATATGCATAAGGAGGTTATTCAGTTTGATGGTACTTCAGACACAAAAATGTTTTCTTATTTCTTCAATTTATATAAAAATTATTAACATTTCTAATATTTCGTCTCTCTGATGATATTTCCAGTTCCATCTATATCGCAGAGTCATTTAGTCAACTTAAATTGTGCAAATAATATATTTTTAATTGAAAGCTGAAATTCTACAGCACCCATTTAATTGTAACAAATTATATTTTAATTTTTCAGACAATTCGTTGCTCGTAAATTTATATTAACTCATTCAATGTAATGTATTTTAGCCATGAAATGTAATTTTACACAGATTTGCAACCTAATGAATATCGTTTACACATTAATGAATTTCGTAGCGGAAGACAAAGTTTTGTTTTCGAGATGAGATTTAACTCAACCATGACTACACAGCACCATGTGAACCAAACTCACAGGGTGTCAGCAATAAATTTCCCTGAAAAATAATATATTACAACAACTTATACAGAACAATACTCAAGGGTGAAGTTTTGGCCGATATAAACATTTTCCATTGTAGTGCTTTTCAAAACCAGAACACAATTTGGTAGAAACAAAAGAGACGCAGAGTTACAAATGGAGATTCCATTTTTGACATAACTTGACCATAATTTTGTTGAGTGTCCTACAGGTGAGATGGTTACCTACTGGTTAAAACACCCGTCCCAACCTGACCCGATTAATTTCTTATGTGAACGTGTGGGTTCTCAGGCTTCAAAAATTTAATGAGGGTCGAATTACGAAACCGATAGTTGAGCGTTAACAAGAGTGGATTGCTTCGTAAAAAATGTTTCTTATTCGATTTCGACATAGTTACTACTAACGACTGTTATGGTCTCGGAAAATTTTGTAGAACATTTTTTTTAGCTTTGCAGTTTAGTGGAGCCGATAATCGCTTTTCCGAGCTGATAAAGTTTCTCCATGTGGGTCGAATTTGAACTTTTTTTTTCGAAACGCCTGAACCCACAAATAATGTGTAATGGTCCCACAAATGTTTTGCAGAAGACCTTTTTTTTAAATGCGATCTTCCTCTGCCTCTCCTGGAAAAAGTCATTTTTGGCGTTGTTCCATGAATTATGGCATAAGCATCAATGTCTTCTTGTACGCATACAGGTTGAAGGGAAACTTTTTAGGGCTAATTATTAGTATTCCGATAGTACTTCACAATGCAGGTATCCGGAAGGTGACAAATATTTTAATGAGATATTGGAGCGTCAACTCCTTTCCCGACTTTCAGTTTTCATATTGAAACTTCAACTTTGACTCCACCAAAACAACATAAACAATTTAAAAATTTTCAAAGAACGTAGGTAGATAGAGAATTTCATAACGAATTCACGAAAGCAAACCGTTTTGACACGTGACTGACCCACGCCTATTTCAGTGTGAGTATTAGGCGAGGCGTTAGGGGGTCAAAAAATGAAAGTGTCGAAAGTAGGTGGACTTAGCTAAAAACAGACCTTTATGGTACCCCGATAAAAAGTCAAAGTTGGAGCAATCAGATCCGAGTGGATATACGGCTCGTTCAACGACAAAATGCGTAAAAAAACACGAAAGTCAATGAAAAGGTAGATTTTAGAGAAATTGAACAATTGAACTAACATATAATAACATTTCTTGTTAAGCGGAAATCATTGATTCCTCTTCAGAATACTCCAAAGAAAAGAACTTAATGGATTATTGGTGCATCTACATCTACAAGTTTCGAATGCACTGGGAGTCAACCAATGTGACCATTTTATGGTACCAGTCTTGGAGTCTTAACATAAAGTTTTCATGTTTTAAATCCTTCCGAAACATTTAGATTCACCAATAAATCATTTATATTGTAAAGGGACTTTCAAGCAATCATTGCTACTCAAGTTAAGCTTGTGGTCCTTGCAGAGAAAACTACACTTTGTCAAAGCATCACTTTCTTTGCAGACCTTTTTTTTGTAGATTTATCAGTTTTAAATGACCCTTTCATTGATCATGAAGTACAGATCATCCAAAATCTTGTCCTAGATGACGAGTCTTAGCATCAGACCTCAGACCATCACGAAATGTACAAGAATCTTATATCTAGAATTTTTTCATAGCCTTAACTTGTTCAGGTACAGATTTGGCTAGTAATGCCCAGTGGTCGTCCCCACAACCCTCCTACGAACATTTTGTGCAGATCCCGACTTCGGGCAAAAGCACTTCTTGTGAGCGCCACTTACGTACGCTTCGTAGCGTTCCGCATGCCTTTGCCTTCGTGTCGCACCAATTTTAATAGCAGTGTCTTTACAGCTCCATTGATCAAATGCTAGCTCAACTCTTTTCTCGCTTTCTCAATGTCATGTCTCGGCCACCATTGGCTCATCATGTGGCTGATGACCTTAGACGATAGACTCTCCCGATGGAGTTCCTGCCAATCCTAAATACCGTCAGAACCTTTCACATGATCGGTCCAAATAAGTTAACTGCTTAGTGTCACCCCGAGACATTTTACCTTTGGTCCGAGTTCTAGATCCATATCGAAGAATCTAATCCTCTCCCCTAGATTTGATACTGTGGCTCTTCCACTGCAGAGCACAAGCTCGGCCTAAATAGGGTTGATCCTTAAGCGCTTCTCCTGGCACCAGTTCTCCACTATTTCCAACGCAACTCTGATGCGATCTCCCAGCGTACTTTCAAATTTCCCTCTAGCTAAAACTGTCAAGTGATGATGATGAATGAATGAATAGCTTATTTAGAATAATTTCATTAAAATAGCTTTACATTAAATACTTAAAACTAAGACTTTAGTCTTTCGTCTATCACATGTGATTTTAGCGATTTTCCAAATTTATATAGAGATGCTTCTCCCTCCTGTAATATTCTTTTGTACTGAGTTATACATCTTAATTCCCTTATAAAACAATTCGTTCTTACTAGTCGATTTCAAAGCAAATACTTAATTCGTTTACACTCATCAGTTTTAATTCATCGAGCATTTCAGTTGATTCTGTCTTACGTTTGGCTCTTAAAATGTTCATAATACACTTATCTTGCATTTTTTGTAATCGCAAAATGTCACCATGATTGCAAAGGAATAGAACACTGCTACAATACGTGAAATGTGGCTGAATCAATGACTTATAGAGATTTATTTTCTGATATGAGTCAAGCTCGTTCCTAAGTCTCGCTAGCACTGAAACTTTACATCCAACTTTCTTACAGACGTAACTCACATGGCTATCAAAAACGAGTTTTTCATCAAATATTACACCTAAGTACTTCACCAGGATGCTACCAACGAATTACCGACAAATTTTGTCTTTTCTAAATTAAAACAGTCGCCATTTAAAATAAACTTTTACATTATTTTGGTCTTCCTTAAATTTTATTTGCATTCAAATTCCCTATTCTTTCCTTACAAATTTAATACAATAAAAGACGAAATATTATTTTAACAAAAAGATTCCATCGTGGCTAACGATAACAGATTTTCTAGATATCACTAAATAGATCGACATTCACACTGTTTTTAAAACACATTCTCAAATCAATTCAAAGAAAATCATTTTCTATTTTTCCACACAAAAAATCGTTGCTGAATTCTCACCGTAAAGCAAGACTGGAATATTAAAAAGGTGTTTTCAGTGGGTGAATTTGGTCGTTCAAATTGTACACAAGAGTGAATATATTTTTCAGTGGTTATGGGGCTTCCCTTAGAGCCACAAAATTAATTCTTTTAGGAATGGAAAAGAGCTTTAGGTATTTCGAATGAATGAAAAAAAACTTTCTCGGTTGATTTTTTCCATTTTGTTGCTTTTGAACGCAGCAGAGAATAATAAATTGGGAAAATGCTGGTATTTAGAAACGAAAGAAGATTGTCTAAGGATTCGTTTGTTTTTCTCCCATAGACGAAGCACATAAAAAAGTCTATCATACTTAGTAAGAGAATGAATGATATACATTTATAGAAAGTATCAAAGTGTCAGGTCTTTTCTTAGTTTAGAACAAAATGGAATTATTTTGACACAGAACAATTAATGGATTTTTTCCGTTTTTACACTTTTAAGGGTGTGAAAGCATTTTCCTCTGTTATGGTTGGAAGTGGCCATAAAAATAATTATGTAAATCAGGATTTATTGTTTTTCATCAGATTACATTAAAGGTTCATTAAATTGTTGCCTTCTGCATAAATGGTGTGGATGTGGAGTTGAAAACATTTCTGTAAAGTCACACCATTGCAATTAAGTAATCTAATTTGCATTCGAGAGGAAAATTTGTCACGAAGCCAAGGGTTAAAATGATTAGAAATTTAGAAAAGGAATCGGGATCGTGTCGGAGCGTAATTTTCATACACAAGATATAAAAATTAACATTCGCCGCGACCACTACTCTAAAAAGTATTATTTTTACGAGAAGTATCAGTTTTCGCAAATTACAAACTAATTTGGAAAAGAATTGAAATTCAAACAAGAGTAATTTTGTGGCGCTCATAAAAAAACTACTGCTCGAGCAAGTTACACGTAGTTTCGTTTATGGGCATCAATTTTACAACAGTAATTTCTAATTTGATTACAACTAGGTCTCATAGTCTCATAGTACTGTTTTATAACAGTAATTTCTAATTTGATTACAACTAGGTCTCATAGTTGGACGTCTTTTGAAAGCCATTTTAGAAAAAAAATTTAGTTAGTGTTCCAGTGTTCCATCCGGATTTCTTTGATGAATTTATATAAGTCCTCCAGTTTGCGGTTTTTTATTTTGTCCAGTGTTAGGGTATGGTTGTTGAGGATGGTTGCTCTCGTCTTTATTAGTGTTGGTCAGGTCGTAAGAAGGTGAAGTGGAGCTTCCGCATCTCCTGCATATGCTTGTGTCGCTGAGTCTCATTCTATTCATGTGTTTGTTTCGTTTGCACTGTCCGGTGATCGCTCCAATTAGGAATCTCAGTTCGGTTCTCGATTTGTTTATTAGAAATTTGGTGTTTTTGATATTTTGGGCCGGTAATTATGGCTTTGCTGTGGTTCCAATTTGGTAACTCTTTCCATAGATTCTCGTGTGATCCTTTAAAGAAGTTTTTGATTACGTTTTTTTGGGTGGGGTAAGCTAGTCCTATATTTGGACTTGGGCCGTCATGAATGCTTTCACATCCTGCCCGGGCCAGGGTATCAGCTATTTCGTTTCCTTCGATGTTGCTGTGCCCTGGGACCCAGAGTAGTTTGACTGAGCTGTTGGCAGCAAGGTTTGTGTGGCGTTTAGACATTCTTCTCTTGCTCTAATTTTGATGTAAAACAGTGACCATCGGCTTGGTTTTTGGTGCATATATTTATTACGTTATCATGTGTTTCGAGTCAAATCAATTAATTACAAGAGTCCATGATGGCATTACGTTTCCGCTTGTGTGATTGTAGTGTATCTGTCGAGAGATTTTTAGATGCTTCTATGTGGGTCAGTACGATGAATGCCAATTCCCGAGTTGGCGTACTGCTCGAGTAAAATTCAAACTTTACTCTTGTTGCAACTTTCTCTACTCTGTCCAGAAACTTCACTCTTCTCTGGTCATAAGCTTCTCACTTGCTTATTAACCTCTAATATTCTCCTCCAGCAATCAAAATGAGTAATTTGCGCAAGTCAAGTCCTAATTGGATATGTGCCATCATATTCGCAAAACTAAGACAATGTGTCGAATTACGAACTTCCCCTAGGACGAGCAATATTACGCCCTGCAGGAGGCTCTGGTTCATTTGCTCACAACACCCGTTTCGTTTGAAAAATAATAGCAACAACTCCAGAAAATTTTGTTTGAATTTTGTGCTTCAGGACTTTAAGGTGGATTGCTCAATTTTCGCCGTCCATTGACAAAAAGATGTCTATCAATGTAGACAATTTTATATCGACAATGTCTGAAAAATAGAATATAGATACAATGGATTATCCTGAAAGGATTTAGTAAAATTTGCCTGAACATAGTGAACATGACTCCTTGACTTGTATTAGTTTCAATGCAATTTCTTCAGTGTTTCGCTGAATGGTAAAGGTAATTAATTATGCCGATGTTCGAAGCACACCAAATGCGACGAAATGTAGGTTGTGAAAAATGAATGTAAAAATTTCGTTGTAAAATGTTGTAACATTGCTGTGAAAGTGTTGTGATGGTTTTAAAGCTGTTGTATAGTTTATGTAAAATCGGTGTCTGATTGTTTTATAGGTGTTAGCTAAAGGATGTAAGTGTTGTGTGAGTGTGGTCTGTGTCTTAAAAACAAGACTAAAACACAACTTTCGCAACTCACACAACAGTTTTACAACACTGTACCACAAAATACAACAAAAATATAACTCATTCAGCTCAAAACCATCAATTCCACAACTGTTATCCTGCAAAGTTGTATCGACTGTTATGTAGATTCATATTTATATTCGCGTTGTGAAAGTCGATAAACGTACATAAAATGTGCAGATAGGCGATGTGTAAGTGTTATGTAAATGTTGTAAAACTGTTGCAGGAGTGGTTGTGGGGTTGTTGTTTATATGTATGTATAGTTGATGTAAAATTCATATCTGGAGTCTGTGTGTGTATGAGTGATGTTTGCTCATACAACAGCATGGGCGGATGGCTCTCCATTGGAGAGTCTAAAACTTCATCCAACCACAAAATTACAAAAAGCATAAATTAACTTCCATCAAAGATAGTTGGTTTATCTAAGTATTGTCGTTCCTTAACATATTCGGGAACCTATAGGTATAGATACAACCCAAAATATTGACTCCTTTCCAAGATGGCACGACCTTCCTAGAATTTTTCCGGAAAAGCGGCCGATGAAATTTTTCATTTGGTGACGTGACTAACGTTTCCCGAAAATTTCAGGAAAATCAGTTCGAGAAAAAAATTATTAATAGAACATGGATAGATGCATAGAAACCGACAGATCAGACAAAAAGCTTTATATTAATAATAATGAGAACAATAGAAAAACGTATGTGGAGGAGAGTGGAGATAAAAACTCTAAAGTTTGCTTATACATAGGTGTCTTGTCCCAAAGGTTTTTGTGTGGCGTTTTTTGGGATTGTAAACTTTTTTGGGGTGTGGGGACAGCGTCAAGCCCTCCGCTACCGCTGGGGGCATGATAATCCATACCGAAGATTTCGTTTATAATCAGAAATTTATAACTTTACGAGCTTCATACTGCAAAAAACTATTTTGTATGAAAGTCGCAACAGATCATTTATTTCCAAGCCACGACAAGGACACCCCTCCAGCAACAGTCTCATAAGAGTAGCGCCTATTAATAAAGCACTAATATATGATTGCTACAGTGGACTTAATTTCAAATTAGAGGTGAACGGGCATGCCAAATTTAGTGCCCAGCCCATACCTTTTAGTGCCCACTTTTTTTAAAAAAATGCCCAGCCCATGCCCAGTGCCCAAGACTTCTGTGCCCAACCCATACCTATGCCCACGACTTATTGACTGAGAATGTAGATTTTATTCTGCAATTACTTTACTGCTGCCGGTGCTACCTATTGAACTATATGCGAACTATAAAAGACACATTCACAATTACTAAAAATTTTAGTATCTGTAAGTGCTTAAGTGTTTATCGTTTTCATCAGCAGCATAAATAACACAAAAACACAATTCGGTCTTTTTCTTATTTCGGTAATGTAATTGATTTTCTGCAATTCAATGTTGAAATACGACAATTTTCAAAACTGCTCTGAGTGCGGAAAAGGTCAACTTCGTAACTGCTTCTTATCATTTCAAAAACTATGAGTTCCATTTTGTTTGATAGGACAAAATAAAAGATAAAAAAAAGCCATTGCCCGTCTGATTATCCTTTTTTGAATAAAGTTTTTTTTTGTTACCATTCAAAATGCGATCTGTTGCATATTGTAGATACGTATGACAGAGAACTAAAATTACGCATTATCAGATGCAAACACATTATTGATGATATGACCTAACGTCCCGATGAGGAACATCCGGAATATTTCTCACTTTCTTATATTTTTCCGCCATTTTTTTGCTCGGAGTGTTTATAATTCCCCCCACTAGACGTTATAAAAAGTCCGGGCGATATTAGGCGTGGCGTTATGACTCATCACCACATTATTTTCACGTAATTGTACAAAAATTATATGGGCGCCCATATTCACCGAAAATGCCCATGCCCATACCCATATTTTTAAAATTTCAAAATGCCCATGCCCATTGCCCATGGGCGTGGGCAGCCCACTCACCTCTATTTCAAATGTTACGCTTTGACGTTTCTAAATGTAAATTTACATTGATATAAATCAAAATGTAACAAAATTTCAACCTTTCCCGAATCATCCCGTTTGGGATGAAATATTTTTGTTGTAAATTTTATGTTACACAATTTTCCAAATTATGTTTTCTGAAGAATAAATAGAAAATGCAACATTTAGAAGCTGTAAGTCCTCTGTACTGCATTAAATGCGTTTATTCTTTGTAGAATTCGGATAACTGCTCGCTAAAAGCGCCCAATAGTTTCTTTTGCTACACCCACGAGATGCAAATCAGTCGTCAGAGCGTACCCACACAATTAAATTGATAGTGACTGTAATGTAGTCAAGTGCTTCTTCCACTTCTCAAAATTTAAACTGTGTTAATGAACGACGTATAAATAAACACAGTAATTTTATAAGATTAAATTACACGTACATTTATTTTTGAAATTTAAGATGAATAATTAAAACGGCCAATATTTAAGAGTGGACATTACATTTTAAAAAATCAACATGAAACAAATCTGAAACTGATTGTCCTAAGCAAACAATGTTCCTCTTCAGTCATCATAAATATTTATATGATGCATGAGATGATTCAAAAATTTCATTTATTATGCGTATAAATTAAATGTAAAGTATCCACACCGCTTCACTCACGTTTTAAACACTTAATGCATGTATTCCATTGGAAGCAACATTGACGCTTCATGTTTTCTTCAATCATATATGCACTTGAAAATTCATTTAACCAAAAAATTACATTCACAGAGTTGTATTTTACAGTGAAACATCGATCATTTTCTTGCAATTTCAATTCAATTTCAAACGAGATTTGTGGTTTTAGACTTTAATCTTACGAATGCGAATTAACGCTAAGACTTTACTACATAATTTGCTCTATATGCATTTTTCATAATCCCTAGTTTGACGCTGTCGTATAAATCCCATAAACATTGTGGTTGGAACTTCATTCTTGATGCGTCATTTAAATTAACATTAAAACTGAATAATTCGGATTGTTGATTTTCGAATGTAACAAAAGTGTTTAGCATCGAGACATCTGAAAATTTATGCTTATGAACACATTATTGACTTATGTACACTTATAAATTCCGAAAAAACCAACACTTGGATGGTCTATGAGACGACAACGTTAAACTTTTAAATATAAAATTTTCGACGATTATGCGAACATACAAATACAAAAATACTATGTTAGTGTTATTTCTGATAGCCTCCTTAACATGGGCTCTATGAATGTAGGCTCGTTGATGCACCGACGTTCGAGAGATCATGTACACACTTGTAAAGATTGAATTTATAATTATAAAATTCAAAAGTTTGTCTGTTTGTCTGTCGGTTTGTCGGTCACAAATTTCCAGCGTGAACCAACATAGGTCCGACCTGCTTGAAGAGTTCCGAGGAACTAAAGCAAAAAGTCGTTTTGCATTGCCTTATATGATTCAAAAATAGGCAATGCAAAAGTAGATTCACATGCGAATCCATCAACGTCCGACCTGCTTGAAGAGTTCCGAGGAACTAAACCCTTTTGCATTGCTTTTTTTAACCCAAAAAAGCAATGCAAACCTAATTTCGAGGGGGAAGAGAAAACCACAAGGGAAACCTAGAGACAGAGAACGAGAGACGTTCCTTTTGTTAATTCTGGACCGCAATGAAGCAGTCCAACAAAAATAAAGCGCTCTTATTATGGGTACAGTCTCCCATAATAAGAACAGTATCGCCATCCGCACCTAGCATCGTTTTGCAACCACGCTTAGCGCTGGACATCACCAACCGGCGATACTTTCAAGCGAATTAAAAAGTGGTATTTATACATTTGAAACTGCGTACTTTCTGTGAAGTATAAAATTTATACGACGAAAAATGATTAGAAATTTTGTATGAGAAATTTGTTCAAGTAATTTCAGGGAGAATATATTGTTATGAGTGTGTGTGTGTAAATGTAATAAATGTAAAAAGGAAGAAACGAAAAAACTATTTTATGCACGTGGCTTCATTCAGTAATATTCTCAATGTATTTACGTTTGTTTATTAAGTGGCGTATTCAAATATTTTTTTTTATTTGTATGAAATGAAATCATGTGGCGTATTCAAATATTTTCTTTGTAAGGAATTATTTGTATGGAACGAAATGATGCATTGATTTTCTTTATACATTTTTTTGGTTGGTGAAAATGTCGGGCAGTTGGACATTGGGTCAATTTTTATGTTTTTAAAAATATCTTGGAATGTATGGGAGTTGGGCGATAGGTTTCTTTGGCAAAGTCTTAGAGTTTAGTGGGTAGAAGTCACCAGCATTGGTGTAAATGTCGGGCAGTGGGACATTGGGCCAATTTTAATGTTTTTAAAAATATCTTGGAATGTATGCGAGTTGGGCGATAGGTTTTTTTGGCAAAGTCTTACAGTTTAGTGGGTAGAAGTCACCAGCATTGGTGTAAATGTCGGGCAGTGGGACATTGGGCCAATTTTAATGTTTTTAAAAATATCTTGGAATGTATGCGAGTTGGGCGATAGCTTTCTTTGGCAAAGTCTTAGAGTTTAGTGGGTAG
>CM055403.1:8600542-8663464 GCA_029228625.1 Pseudolycoriella hygida | reverse complement strand
GGGGCAAGTGGAATACGGTGAACGTTGAATATGGGGGAAGTGGAATACGGTGGAAGTAGAATACGGGGGAAGTGGAATACGGAGAACGTTCAATACGGTGAACGTGGAATACGGGGGAAGTTGAATACGGTGAACCTTGCATACGGTGAACGTTGCATACGGTGAACGTTGCATACGGTGAACGTTGCATACGGAGAACGTGGAATGCAAGGAAAGTGGAGTACGGGGAACTTGGAATACGGTAAACGTTGCATACGGTGAACGTTGCATACGGTGAACGTTGCATACGGTGAACGCTGCATACGGTGAACGTGGAATACAGGGAAAGTGGAATACGGGGAACTTGGAATACGAGGAGAGTTGAATACGGGGAACGTTGCATACGGTGAACGTGGAACAGGGGGGAAATGGTATACGGGGAAATGGTATACGGGGAACTTGGAATACGGGGAACTTGGAATACGGGGAACTTGGAATACGGGGAAAGTTGAATACGGTGAACTTTGCATACGGTGAACGTGGGATACGGGGGAAGTGGAATACGGCGGAAGTGGAAAACGGTGAACGTTGCATACGTTCCACGGAGGAGGTGGGATACGGGGGAAGTGGTATAAGGGGAACTTGGAATACGGGGAAAGCTGAATATGGTGAACTTTGCATACGGTGAACGTGGAATACGGGGGAAGTGGAATACGGGGAAGTGGCATACGGGGGAAGTGGAATACGGGGGAAGTGGAATACGGGGGAAGTGGAATACGGGGGAAGTGGAATACGGTGGAGTGGAATACGAAGAAATAAAATTCGGGGAAAGTTGAATACGGCGAACTTGGAATGCGGTGAACGTTGAATACGGGGTAAGTGGAATACGGGGGAAGTGGAATACGGGGGAAGTGGAATACGGGGAACGTTGCATACGTTCCACGGAGGAAGTGGAGTACGGGGGAAGTTGAAACATTACGCATCATTATTTAAAACGAAAAAAATATGGCTCTCTGAATAGACAACACGCGAAAATGATAAAGCCTGTGTAGCCCCTAGGGGCGGGGGTTTCGGCTACGAAACCTACCCTTTAATGTTAAAGCGAAAATGATAAAGCCTGCGTAGCCCCTAGGGGCGGGGGTATTTACTAGTTATCAGTATATTTAGAATAGCTTGGTACTCAGCTCCCATAACCGTTATTAACATCGGTACTAAAACCACAAAGAGCCAATACCGAATACTGGCTTTCATGAAACCTTTTCTACGGTAAAAATCTACCAAAAGTTTCCTTTTGGTTCACGTCAAAGAGTAAGAAAAGAGAAGATTAGGTGTTATTTATGTTGCTATTAAATAAGCAGGAAGCATATAAGTACTTTTCGATTTCTAATTTCTAATCGTTGGAAAGGTAATAAAACAGCCTTTACGAAAAATTGAAGCCTGAAATCTATGGACAAAGCAGGTGGCGCTAGCAACGCTTCAAAGTACAAAATTTGAGAAAATGAAGTTTTTGATTTTTCTCACCCGGAATTTTCTTACGAAAAATCTGAAAAAAAAATTTTGGCGTTTTTGAGGTCTAACAATATTTTGAGGGTAGTGAAGAAATCTATTTGAAAAAAACATTTTTTTTCTGCCATGCCTAATCTAGATCTGGATTCTTCCGTGTGTTGGCGTCCGTGGCATATAATACAAAAATCAAGAAGCTACCACAATTCTAATGCGTTGCCGTATTTATCGTGTCGGGTATCGTTGGGAAGGTAATTGGAAAAAAAGTTGTATGCGCAGGCAAGATATTGTAATTTTTAAGCCAGAGGCAATAAGCTGGACAGGTCTTTTTTCGCTATTGAACTTCGATCACACAATAAACGTATCCAGCTGAATGCCTCTGCCTTTGGAATCATGGGCGCGCTTTAGCGATGCGCCCGTTAGTCCACACACGAACAAAAAATTAAGAAAATCTTTTTTCGTAGACTGCGGAACCATATATACAGCTAAGTTTTGACTTCCCCCTCTTGAGACGTACCCCCCGGAAAATATTTTTCCTGGATTCTACGGAAAATTCTAGGGCGAAGTGTCTTTTCACCCATTAAAATCGGTTCGGTGGATCCGAAAATATGACATTCATAGAAGCCAAAGTTAATGCAAACATCCTACGTTAGTAAGTGAGTTAGTTAGATAGTTAGTTAGTTCCAGGGTCACTTGTATGAAAACCGGCTTTTTTGGCTCGTGCTCGAAAACGGCTCGATAACTTTTCTTGAAATTTTGCAGAGACCTTCGGGTGGGCATTCTACGCCATATGAGATTTTAAAAAAGTGGGGGTACCCGCCTCGTTTGGGCGCCAGGGCTCTTAGTGTTCTGTTAAGAACATTCAGCGCCAGAATTCAAATATTTCGAACTTAAAATGTAATGTCGAAACTTTCCTCGAGAGGTCGTCAACATCACATTTTAATGTTCATATCTTTTATGTTGTTCTAATAGGTCATGTTTAACCTAAAAAATAATTGTCAATTTTTCAGTGTTTTAATTTACAAGAGATGGCGCCGATGCCAAACTTTATGATAAATTTGTTATTTTGTATGGGATGTCCATGATTTTACTTGGAAAATGCAAATTTTTTATTAAAATGCTCATACATTTCAATGTTTCGTGCTTGAATATTAAACTTTAATATGTTCTGTGTGATAATACAGCCAATACAAATGGATTAACTTTAATTTTCGGTGTGAAATTAGTGTTTTTCTGTACCGTGTGTTGACCGTTTTACAAAGAACTTGAGTCAAAATGCAGATAAAAAAGATTTTCAACTCATTTGAGCTATCAAAATTGTGTGGATTTTACGAAACCGATCAATTTGCACCAGACAACACCTCATTTATACACAAAACTGAAATTGTTTGAAAAAAAAGAAGGAACAAAACACCAACATTGTATCCACAAAAATTCTTCATAGAACCTTTTTAATATCGATTATTTGTCTAAATTTCTATTATTATGTGTTTTGATCTAGTTTATTAGCCTTAACTATCACTGAAACAGCTTATAATGTGTGAAAAACACAGATATTCATTATGTTGTCGCGGTCCTACGTAAATGGAACACAGAAAAACACTAATTTCACACCGAAAATTAAAGTTAATCCATTTGTATTGGCTGTATTATCACACAGAACATATTAAAGTTTAATATTCAAGCACAAAACATTGAAATGTATGAGCATTTTAATAAAAAACTTGCATTTTCCAAGTAAAATCATGGACATCCCATACAAAATAACAAATTTATCATAAAGTTTGGCATCGGCGCCATCTCTTGTAAATTAAAACACTGAAAAATTGACAATTATTTTTTAGGTTAAACATGACCTATAAATTACTTTCCGTGTAACCACCGACGTGTTCACTTCACATTATTTATACAGTCCACATAGCGAGCCGATTTACCACTTAGAAGGTGTCACATAAAGCCCATGTGTATGTGTTTGTGTATGGTAGCACATTTTGCATGAGACAAGGTTGGGTGTTCGAGATAGAGGTTTGGTGTCAGAGGGAAAGTTGTTGGGTTGGGTGTATCAGGGTGACCGCCAAAATGGCGGAAAATAGACGGGGACTCAAAAAAAAACTTTTGATATGTTGTAGAGGAAGTTGAGGGTATCATTTTCGCACATGGAAGAAGTAGCAGCCGCGCTTCGTTTCGGCAGCGGTTCAAAAAGAACTTTTGATATGTTGCACAGGAAGTTGAGGGGATCATTTTCGCCCATTGAAGTAGTAGTCGCCGCCCTTCGGTTTGGCAGCGGCGGCGGCTCAAAAAATATGTTGTAGAGGAAGTTGAGGGTATCATTTTCGCCCATGGAAGTAGTAGCCGCCGCGCTTCGGTTCGGTGGCAACTCAAAAAGAACTTTTAGTATGTTGTAGAGGAAGTTGAGGGGATCATTTTCGCCCATGGAAGTAGTAGTCGCCGCGCTTCGGTTTGGCAGCGGCGGCGGCTCAAAAAAAAATTTGGATATGTTGTAGAGGAAGTTGAGTAAATCATTTTCGCCCTTGGAAGTAGTAGCTGCCGCACTTCGGTTTGGTGGCGCCGACGGCTCGAAAAAAATATATATATAATTAGTCAGAAACAATTTTCCTACTTCCAAAAGAACTGATATCACAACGAAAACCCTTTTTAAAAGGGAAACGTGACGCAAGTCCTCGTCCCTTCTTCCAAAACAACTGATATCAATTGGGGTGACGCTTACAGCTTTGAAACACAAAAAAATTTTTTGGAATGTTTCCAGTTTTGATTAAAAAAATGCGTCACAAATACCGGACATTGTTAGACCCGTACGAAGTACGTAGGTCTGATGCGTTTACTACCACGTTTGTTACATTGCGAATTCGAACCCGGGAGTGAGGGGGAAACTTTTTTTGTTGCCTCCAGATGATAAATCAGCGAAAATAACAATGTCCGTCTGTCGGTCTGTCTGTCGGTCTGTCTGTCCGTCAACACGATAACTTGAGCGAAAAAAACAATGTCCGTCTGTCGGTCTATCTGTCCGTCAACACGATAACTTGAGTAAATCTTGACCGATTTTCAAAAACGTTTTTTTTCCTGAAAGGTAGTCGAAAAATATTTTATGGGATTGAATCTGGGCACTGCCGGCCCAAGGGCCGCCGAGCTAGGGCCGTTTAAGTGGTTTTTGGGTCTTTTGCACATAACTCGAGTAAATCTTTTCTGATTTTCATAATTTTTTTTTGTTTGAAAAATCAGAGCATGGCCGACAATTTATGGAAGAAACTTTTTTCAATTTGAGTCCTTGGACTTAGCTAGGGCACCAAAAAATAGTCTTTGTTAGGGCCCTACGTGTTTTTTGTACATAACTCTTCCGATTTTCAAAAACTTTTTTTGTTTTAAAAATCTCGGCACGGCCGAGAATTTTAAAAATCTCGGCACGGCCGAGAATTTATAGAAGAATTTTTGCCTCTGATTAGGGCTCAAGTGGGCCTCATGTAGGTCCTAAGGTCGGTCCTAACATAAAAAAATGTTTTTTACTATGTTGCAGAGCAAATTGAGGGAAACATTTTTGTCTATGGAAGTATGTATCCGAGGCTTCTACTTAAGGCCCTAGGTCAGTACTAAGGTCGGCCCTAGCCCAAAAAATAGTTTTTTGGTAGTAAACGCATCAGACCTACGAACCTCGTACTGGTCTAAAAAGTAGGAGTGGAGAGTTCACTGAAGGGTGGAATGATCCGACACATATCTCAAATTCACGAAACTGAAACTTACCACATTTTTAACGATTTTTTCAGTTTTTCGAATTGAGCGTTCCCTTTAATCGCTTCAGATTACGTCGGTCCTCTACAAGATTTTATTATCAAGCACCTACACAAACCACTACTAAAGAGTAATTTCTTTAAAATTTTCTTCCAAATTTGCCTGCATTTCGAATTCCTTTTCCTTTCCAAACATTTTTTTCTTGCAATGCATTTCGAAATAAATTCAAACTTTTAGCACATAAACTTCTTTGATAATAATATTGAGACTTTCTTCAAAATCGACATCTAATTCAAGTCACGTTCGCTTGTCTTTTCCAGCTACATAGCTCAACTACACATGAAATAAGGCAAATATTTCGTTAAATAAGATTTGTGACATATAATAAAACGTATGTACCCTATGCACGTTTCATTTTTCTCAAGAATCGTGTCACATGTGTATTTGAAACTATGTTATGCAACGCATAGACCCGAAAATTTCATTGCCATGAATTTATGCTCGAATTTTAACATCATATTTTGGTAACAATTTGAGGATTCTCTGACCTACATCAATGTATTTCAACTAATTCTGAACGATTAGATACTCGACGACTTTTATATTCTACGATAAAACAAACTGATAAACAAACTTCTCAAATAATAATGCACATAGAAGACATAAAAAAAATATTAAACATTTTTGTCAGCATCTTTGTCCTCTTTCCATCACGAATAATGTCATAAAGTTTTAGACCTTCACGAAGTATGCGGGGCTTATGTGTTTGCCGTTATGTTTTTCACAAAAGAAGAAAATGATGAAATGGCTTGATTGTTTCGGGATATATGGTTCTAATTCTAACAACTAACCGGTAACTATTTCCATGAATATTTCATAAAATATGAAATTTAGAGAATCGTTGTGAAGTTGAAAAAATTGTGAATAACGTAATATAAATAATATAAGGGTATGTACTAATTAAATGTCAATTTAAAAATATTTATTTGTCAATTTAAGAAAAGAATAGTTTATTAAATTGGATACGGCGAAAATGATTCTTTACATGAAGGATCAATTTGTGAGACGAGCGAAACTCACGCTCGTGTTTTGAAACAACCAGTTTTGGAAACTATTATTTTGACTTGTGTAATTACATACCTCGCTTTCGGCTCGTATATGTAAACTCTACACTTGTCAAAATAACAGTTTCCAAAACTGATTGTTTCAAGACAGACGAGTGAGTTTGCGAGTTCGCAAAATTGATCCTTAATGAAAAAATCATCTAATCCGTATCCAACGTAAGATATTTTGTTCTCAGCCCCATCCGAAAGTTGAAATTACATGCATATCCTCATCCAAAGTATGCATCGGATGGATTATGCGAACTCTACGTTTGTCACAATAATACTTTCCAATGCGAGTTTTCAAATTGATTCTGAGTGGATGAATTACTTCACAGTGCAGTAAATAGTGAAATGATCAAATTTTGCACATTCTACGAATAGCTTTTTCGCTTTAATTAATATATTGGTGCATCCGCTCTAAAGTTGAACCGTAATATAATTGCGGCCATAAGAAATACATAGCGCAATTATATTTACAGCGAATCGGCTATAAATAATTCTTTCATTTATTCATTTTTCTAAAGAACACAATAAAAGAAATTCGTTGGACGTGAATGTACCAGATGTCAGCCAAGTAGAATTGGTTACAGCGAAACTCTACTTTGACCAGATGAACATCTTCATCTGCTGCGTTTACATTCCATCTAGGTCACCAGTCGCTACTTATCAATTGTACAATGACGCAATTTCGAAAACTCTAAATTATTTGGATTTGGACTCGAAGGATGAACTCTGAATCTGTGGTGACTTCAATTTACCTAACGTTGAATGGGTAACTCAATCGGACGGTACCGGTCCTAACGACGACTTTGAAAATCTTCTCAACGATGGCAACGTTTTGATTCCGTGCAATTTGGATGACAGCGTAGAAGCTTCTATTCCCGTCGTCAGAACAGCAGGTAACAGAAAAAAGGAGTTCAGCTACGCAAAAGCAGATTTCGACGGTCTTAACGCTTATCTATCATATGTTGACTGGGATTTTGTGCTGAAGATTTATGAGTGCGCTGACGTAACGGTCAACGCGTTCTATGACGTGCTGCTATCTGGACTTCGTTCATTCGTTCCATACAAACGCAACATTTCAATGAAACATCCACCATGGTACAGCAAAAAATGTCGTTCTTTGGAGAACCAATGCTCAGAGGCTCACAAATTGTTCAAGGAAACAGGTATGTTGTACGACATTCTTCA
Organism: Pseudolycoriella hygida; assembly: GCA_029228625.1. Classification (NCBI taxonomy): domain Eukaryota; kingdom Metazoa; phylum Arthropoda; class Insecta; order Diptera; family Sciaridae; genus Pseudolycoriella; species Pseudolycoriella hygida. Next base: position 8,655,941 of record CM055403.1, on the reverse strand, counting down.
ATGAGTTCGAAACCACGCAAGCAAATTAATATAAGGCTTACTTTGGCAAGACACAACAAGATATCATTTCCGATCCAGCCAAGTTCTGGCATTATGTTCGTTCCAAGACAAACTCCACGAACTACCCTTCTGTCATGTCCATCGATGTCATGTAGGCACGAATACTCGACGTACTCTCCATTCAATCTCGCTTGTCGTTTGTTTAATATGGTTGCTGCGCATATAGATCCAACATTACCATCACGAGAATTTCGTCGTTTTACACTGGAACTCGATGATTCAGTGTTTGGTTCATTTGGTAATTGCTGACAGTTGTGTTTCCTGATATCATCGCTTCCTTCCACAATTTGATTTTAGTTTTCTATTACATTTATTTGACGACACCATGATGGATTTGGTTTTGTTCTTTCTTTGACACTGCTTTCTACAAAGTTTTCTTACTTTTTTTTTTAATTGCAATTTGACTTGAATTATCTTTTGATTCATCTATGTTCTATGACAAAGCTCTTTAAATCTTAATTTTTTTTTTTGAGTGATTTTCTATCTATCACTTTCATCAAACATCTTTCCTACCAGGTGGAAAACTTCGTACGTCTCATACGTCTCATATTCATAAGTCTGGTTCCCGTAATGTTATAAAAAACTACAGAGGTATTGCTATACTGCCAACTTTTGGTAAATTGTTCGAATCCATTGTATGCAACCTAATAAGTGATCATTGGTCGTCGAAAGTGGCTCATGAACAACATGGATTTGTGAAAGGTCGCTCAAAAATCACCAACCAACTTGAATTTACGAATTTTGCCATAAATGCCGTCGAAAATGGGTCGCAGCTGGATGTTATTTATGCTGACTTCCAAATAACTATTTTCATCTTTATAATATTTTCCTTTTTCTTGTTCTTTTTTTTACTTTTGTTTTGGTATCAGATAAGTTTTTAAGGTTTATGATGTGATAATTTTTAAGGTATGATTCTACTTGTGCACAACGTGGTGGGGCGGGTGGTTCAGTGGCGAACGCACTGGACTTCCACCGAGAAGGCCCGGGTTCAAGCCCCGGAACGGGGAATTTTTCCCTGAGAAATGATTGACTGTAACGTCCCTAAGTTCACCCAAGCTTCATAAATTGGGTAGTTACTGTGGAGTAACGAAAAAAGTATCAGTATAAGAGAAAATCATTTGTGACGTCACAAGCATTTGATGATTCTGTATACGCAACAATGGCCAACGAAGACTTGTTAATATGTCAAGCAAAGAAATCGATGGAGAAAATCGTTGGTGCTACTCCCACTAGTCAACCATAGATGGCGGTGTACTGGAAACACATAACTTTCGAAAAAAAAATATGGCGGGCACTGAACACGGTGTGAATGATGATGGCCTTTCAATGGGTCGCACAAAACAAACAACATCATCACTTCGGCTCTTCGGACCTGTTACATGGTAACCATGGTAAAGAAGTGCAGGCAGACCAAAATCCAGATGGTGCGATGCAGCTTTTGCCAACCTGAGAACTGCGGGAGTAAGCAGCTGGAAGACGTTAGCTGAGGATAGGTCCGGTTGGAGAAGCATGTTGGAGGAGGCCAAGACCCTTAATGGGTTGTGGGGCCGGTTAAGTAAGTAAGTAAGTACATGGTAACCTCCCGTTGCATCGGACATATCAAAATATCAACGAAAAAAATACAGTAGTTTCTAAGAATGTATTGTAATAATATGAATGTATGTAATAGTGTTAGATATTAGATGTAAAGCCATACGATTAATAATAAAACTTGTGCACAACGATAGTTGTATAAGGCAAAGCCTTTGTGCAGGTTGCAGGTATTCAATAAAGAAATTAATTAATTTCGAAAATTTCTCTAAGACGAATATTAGATGAAGCGCTGTGCAGAAGTCAATGGATCAAAAGATAAATTCGTGTGAGTTTATCATTACAGGTAATATAGCTGTAAGGACATAGCTGGTGTCCTTAAATTTCAATTGGAGCTGCGCTCACTACTTACATTTTGACTCGAAGCTATAGTTGACTACCAAATTGATAGTCGACTGGTAACTTCTACTCCTTCCATCTTTCTACATTTTTCGATTTTAAAGGGTTATAAAAAGCTCTCATTATACCATTTAAATTGTACCATAATAGGCGCCGATATATCAAGATTCAACTCACCATATCTTGATATATCAAGATTTAAGCAAATCTTGATATGAGAATTTTGGGCTAACTCAAAAAAGTCCTGAAACCACTTTCTCTAAAATGTAATTCTAACCAACTTTGCCTTTGGAAGCAACTTTATAACTGCTATAGCTCTAGAGATGTGAGTTACTTCGATTTTCGAAATGGCCATATCTCAGTATTGGACACAATTTCCCCCCAAGACCTTGCAACACGTGCTCTCTAAAATTTTGTTCTCTCCAACTTTGTTTTTGTGAGCAACCTTCTAACTGCCATAATTCTAGAGATATGAGTCGTCCCTCCCGGTGTTTAGGTAAATATTTTGCGCGAAAAAATATTACATTCTATTTCCAATTCCTCAAAATCAAAATTTGAACAAAGGTATAAAATCTACTATAAAGTTGAGACTACAAGTCTTATTAAGGAATCGTACGGGTCTGCGTTGCATAATGCGTTTGTTTAAACATCTTTGCGCGGACGTTTGAAAATTGTATGAGGGTTGAAATAAATCTTTTAATTCTTTCGTAAATCAATAATTACCTTTCTGGCATCCTGTCACTATCAAGTAATCATAAAAAAACATCTTTTAGGCTGAAATTGTGCAGTCCGTCGACGAGCATATAGCATGCTACTGCCACCGCTGTATTCTTATCTATTAAAATACAACTGACTTAACGCATGATTTCAGTAATCGTTTTTGATCGTAGCTCGTCACATGCCACAGAGAACATTTAAATTGTATTTTTTTTAAACAAGTGACGAAAATGATGAGCAGTGAGTATTTGGACCAACGTTTTCAGCATTATTTGTAATGTGAGGCGAACTACAAGTAAATTATTTCTCCTTTTTTGACGCAGCATTCAATTCCATTGATAATCGCGAAATGGTACAGTCAACGAACAATGAACCTGATGCTAACCAAGATGCAACTGCCGAAGAGGGAAACGAATGCGGGCTATCACCGATTGAAATTTTAAATGACGATTGTTTGTCGCAAGTGTTTGAAAACTTAGAACTAATTGATTTGATTCGGATGACTTTTGTTTGCCAGCGTTTCCGTGGGGCCATCGTATATCGTGGTACACGCATTCACAAATTATTTGACATTGCAACGCTGGAAAGGTTTTTCAAGCCAGAATATATTTTTGAAACGTTCGGTTCACGAATGGCCAAATTGAAAGTGGGAGTTTGTGATATAAGTCCATCAAAACCGGAATACTCTCGTCTGGAGACGTTGCTTGATTTATTGAAAACGTATTGTAGTGAAGGATGTTTAATTGAACTGCACATTATTTTCGACAATGTTTTCACCATGCGGACGGAACAATTTATTTTGGAAGCGAGTAATATTTTACGCAGTGTACGCACATTAAGTGTGATTTGTTCTGACAGAGGAGCTAGCAATCAATTCATAAAGCTCTTCCCAACAGAGAATCTTTGTCGCCTAAATACATTAAACGATCTTTCTGAGGAAATTTGGTTCAAGTTGTCACTGGAACGCAGCTTACATCACTTATATGTTCAGCAATGCACAAGGTCGGATGATGCTAATTATGTCCCTGTAACATCATTTTTGACATCACTACCAAATTTAAAAAGCTTCCGTTACGGCAATTTTGCCATGAAGGAAAGGCTATGTCAAACTTTGGCAGAACACGCGCAACACGTGGAAAATTTTGGAATTGTTTTTCTTGCATCCAGGCGCCTATTAAGGAATTTCACGAAATTAAAAAGTCTTCTCATATGGTCTTTTGACGGTGATGGCAATGATATATTTGAAATACTAAATTTCGTTGAACATAAAGATCGTATTGTAGAGGTGGAAATCTTTATGTTGCGCAAACGTAGTAGCGATATTCCATATACTTATCTAAAATCGATAATGTTGCAGTTTACATCTCTCACCGATTTGTATTTGACATTTACAACAGACCCGTATTTAGACAATTTTATTACGATGGAAATGGTTTTGCCATATTTCACACATGTGACGACAGTTGTTACCACTTGGTTAACTGGTTCGTCCTATGACGACAATGTCGTTGTAGCAATATTGACATTACTGGAAAATATTCGTGTTCTAGTTTTCATCGCAAGAAACGACATAACGCGAGATTTTTATAATATTGTGGTAAATGCCTGGCGAGAAAAACAGCAATCGCATTCGTTGGATTACCCTCTGGAACTACGTTATCGTTACGGTCGCAATCAGGTATCCGAAAATCAAGTTGACGAAATTGTCAATTTGAAAGCTGCGTTAGACAGTGATTACAAGTATTATCCGTGGATTTAGAAAGATATAGAAACTTAATAAAGCGTGCGAAGTTTGTAAAGTTGTAACTGGTTTTCAAGTCATATAATGATTGTGTTTACATCTCTCCGCTTGATCGTTCACCGGTGGAAGTAGAGTTTATGTGAGTAGAGTTTCGCAGAACAACAAAAGTCAAAATGAAAAATGTTGATGAAAAATTGTTGTAAAATTTTTACAAATATTTTATGGAAGTGTTGTGGGGGTTGTAAATTTGTTGTCTTTTTGTTGCGTTGAAGATGTAAAATTGATGTCTGGATTAGAGATATGCAGGCCGCCCGAAACTTGAAAAAAACTCGATCCGAACCCCAATCAATTTGACGGGTCGGGTCGGGTCGGGTATTCGTTTTCTTTTTTCGGGTCGGGTTTGATGACTTTGTTCCAATGGCAGGTAATCGAAAAAGGAAAGTTGGGATTGAAAATGGGCAAAATCGCAAACAACTTCCGAAGGAATGAGCGAAAAATTTGTGGGAACTGGGTTTTTCGAAGGTCAGTGAAACTTTTTCGCTTATACCTATACGAATAAAGCGCGGAAATTGCTTTTTAAGATACCAACCTCGAAAAACTCACAAAGAACAAACAAAAAAAATGAGCTGAAAATCGATTGAGATTCTCAAGCTGTAACTTCAATAGAGTTTGAAGAACTCCTAATTTTTCCGGAACAATTTTAGGTTGAGTCAAAAATTTCGACCACGGTTTTGGTTGTCACCATCATCAGGATTAAATAAGACTCAGATTCCAAGTTCGGATTCTTATTAAGCGAGTTTTAAAAACCGATAAGTCTAGAAGAAAAATATCAAATAGGAAGCACTATAAAACATTCGTTCCCGTAGATAGTTGAGTAAAAATTCATAAGTGTACTAATTTCTTACACAATTTTTTTTAAAGTCCGTAAATAATGCAGAGGCATTTTACCGACCTTCGATCAACTGAAAGCATTCGTCGGACTGCGAAAAATTTCGGGTTTCGAGAAATTTGATCTCTCTGAGTTCGGGTCTGGATGTTGTATGAGTGATGTGTAAGTGTTGGTTAAATATTGTGAGTGTTATGTAAGTTGCGGAATTGAAGTTGGAGGGTCAATTCGTTACCGAAGTTTTTACTGCGTCAGTGGTAAATTGCACACAAACCTAGTGCCATCTATAATGTACTAGGGCGGAAACCAGTAAGGCTTAGAATGCCAGTGCGCCCCATCAATGTGTTTTACCGGCAGTCATTTTTTGGACCACATGCTTAACGTGAATTCCGTACCAGGCCTAACGGTAGCTAGCATTTCTCCATTAGGATTTCTTCTGGTGCTAATTATATCTCCGTCCAAAGTCAGACTCAGCTATTTGTACACAGAACTCGTCGAACATGGGTGACCACATATTTGTCATTCTTCTATGTACGATTCGTTGCGCACCAAATTCACAATTACCCAAATTATGAAGCCTGGGTGTGCCTAGGAACGTTACTTTCATGCTATAGATACATTGAAGAAAAATCCTATACAGAATTTGTCGCTACCAGGATTGAGCCCGGATATTTTTGGTGGTATAGTGTTGTACAACTGTTGTGACGTTATTGTGTTGGTGTTGTGCGAATAGGCATGAGGTTAACGTTAGTTACCGCAACAATAAAACATCCATCAATTCAACAACTTACACAACATATACAATTTATAACCAACTCATAAAACATCGAGATATCAATTTTCTATCTCTTACACAACAAAAAGACAAGAAATTTATAATGACCACAACACTTCCAGAACATTGTTTAAACGTTTCACAAATTTTAACAGCAATTTTGAATCAAAATTGGTCATTTTGACTTTTGCGAAACACTCGTAACTGCCACAATTTACCACAATCACGTCATTGTGCTCCTCGCTGAATGGTCAATAAACGGTATAAACTCATTCGACTAAAGTTCATATTATTGACCCTTTTGGTCATGCAAAAACAAAAATTATGATGTCAAAATTCTGCTTAATTCAAATGAAAGGCATAAATGTAAGAAAACGTCTCACTTGGGACCAGCCTGCCTCCCAGAGTTATGGCAGAGAAAGTACCGAATTTGTATGGGAGCTACAACAAGGCATGTGTTAAAATTATGCCTACCCCAAATGAGAGGTGTCACTATTAGTCCTAATTTCCCCCGTTATCAACTTGACACCAGGCTGCCTCCTTGACTCAAGGAATGGAAAATCCGTATGGGAGCTATAAGGATGCAGGCTTGTCCTAAGTAAATGGTATTAGTGCAAAACAACGTTTGCGTATTCATGAACTTGAGACCATCCTGCCTCCTTAGTTGGTGACTCAAAGAATATTTTTTCTCCATTGGATCGATAAGAAGGCAGGCCTGACCTAAAATTCTGATCGGTACCAATGAAACATATAACTGTAAAATGGCATTTCCACAAATATGAATTTGACACCAGACTGCCTCTTCGAATTCAAGCAAGACATAAGCAGATACCCGTACGTATAAGAATAGATGTTACAAAAAGACTCGAAAGTATCTTACTAAAAATAAGCAAACAATTCAACGCTCTTTTAGAACTCTAAGAATTTAAAAGATCCACAGAAATTGCCCAAGGTAATGTCAAAGGCTCTACCGAAATACGTCTGAAACAATTGATTTTGATGGCCGAAAAGTTCTATTCTGCACTATATTAAAAAGAGCACTAACGTACTTTCTCCAGGAAATCCTGAAACTATTTTCTCTAAAATGTAATTCTCACCAACTCTGCTTTTAGAAGCAAATTTCTTACATCCATAGTTTCATAAATATGCGTCATCTCTCCCAATTCTAGAACTAGAAGTTGCTTTATCGCGGGATTTGGTCATTCTTTCCTAAATCCCTGAAACACGTAATCTCTAGAACTTTATTCTCTGCAACTACAACTTTGCCTTTGACAGTAAATTTCCATATTGCATAGTTGCGTAAATATAGACGAAAAACCACCTGCCAAGAAACTCAATTTCGTCCATTCCATTGGTCCCAGACCACTGACCCAATTTCCACAAAAAAAAATTTCCCAGTTTTGTAAGACGAAATGCTTTCATTTGACTACGTCGTCGTAAGAGTTCACAGGACTTGATGTTATTGGCAGAGAACGTGAAGACAATTGAGATTATCTTGTTTATTTCGCCATATTTTCCTTTACATTTATTACCCCGCCAACGCCCGATGAGGCTCGCAAACATCGTTACCCAACCAAAGCGCCACTGCATCTTTGCTGAGTGATTATCTATATATAAATAATTATAATAATCCACCGTTACAACCCTGCCGGGTTAGAGGCTAAATCATTTTTTATTTTTTAGTTTCGCAATTTTTTATGAGCTTTTTTGCTCAGATGGATTCTTCTTATCTTATGGATCCTTTCGTTACCGAAGTTTTTACTGGGTCAGTGGTAAGTACTGAGCCTGTGTGTGAATTGTGTGAATTGTGGGAACTGTAGGTTGAAGAAAACTTAAAACACATAAAAAGGGGAAAACAATAATTTGGTTACCTGTACTAAGAGTTGGTAAGTCAAGGTTCCCTCAATGATGGCTTTAAAGACATCATTTATGATGGGGATCAAAAATGTATAGAATTTGATATTTTTTCACATAGAACACAGCGCCACTTTCCTATACATCAAAATAAATTCAACGGTTAATGTTAATTTTGACATTTGGGCTGATGGCTATAATGTGTTACAGCGCGTCTGAGTACCACATTTGCACCACACGTTTTATGCAACTCCGTTCCGAAAAGTGAACTTATTCATGACTCATTTGACGGAAGAGGCTACTTTTTATCACTCATTTTTCATCTTATCACTCCTTTCACTTTTTGTCACTGAAATGAGTTAAAAAGTACTTTTTATCATTCATTTCACATTTTATAAGTCAAATGAGTGATAAAAATAAAAGTTTTTAAAAAATTTACATGAAAAATAATAATGAAAAGTGAAAAAAAAATGTTAAATAGATTAGTACTCGGCTGCTAGAACAGCATAAATTCTGGGAGCTGGACCCTTCGTCAGTACAAATTTAGGCCCTAATTATAAGTAATTTTGCCCTTCCTAGCACGAATGAAGTCATGCAACTCTTCGCTGGTGTCTTATACACGAAACATATCGCATGGAATCTAAAAAATAGTGAAAAAATAGAATTTCGGGAACATCGTCATAGTTATTTGTGCACCTGTTTTGGACGATTGATTTTAGGCAATTTCGCGAGTTGTAGACCGAACCAAGTTAAATTGGTGCTTTTTATCACTCATTTCAGTGATAAAAGTTAAAATGAGTGATAAAAAGTATAAAAGTAAAAGAGGCATGGAAAAGTTCACTTTTCGGAACGGATTTGCATAAAACGTTGTGCACAACACGTTTCGAAATGTGGTATTTTTCTCACTCGTTGTAGCGGTAGCGATGCGCCCGCGACGCAAGTCCCCATACGAGTAAAAAATTCAGAAAAATGTTTTTCGTAGACTTCGGAACTCAAATGTGGCGCATTTTTTTAATCAAAAATGAAAACATTCCAAAAAATTTTTTTGCGTTTCAAAGCTGTAAGCGTCACCCCAATTGATATCAGTCGTTTTGGAAGAAACAAAGAAACTTGCGTCACGTTTCCTTTTTAAAAAGAGTTTTTGTTGTGATTACTATTACAATTCCTTTTCTTAGACTAGTACGATATTCTAATTATTGTATAATTGACCACGTATTGTTTAACCGTTCTTTATTGACATGAAAAAAGCATTAATTTAAATTAGTTAATTGATTAAGTACCAAACTTTCATCTTCCTTTGAATTAAACGAACAATATTCAGTACTGTACCGGATGACAAAAAACACATTGCGTGTGAAAAAGTAAGATTTATATTTATCAATTTTACAATACGAAATTAATATCAAATAAAAGGAAAAAAACTTGTTCTGTCTATTTCAAAAACGCCACAGGGGATATGGCGACACTTTTTTTTTGTTTCGACTCAGAAGGATGAAGGATGCTGAGATATACGTTTGTTATAAGAAAATTGTTGTTTGAAGTACACTCATTAATTTAATATTTTTTCCTTTGTTCGTTTTATTTTCGGTTTGTGTCTTTCGTCATTATTATGCGTGTAATATTATCCATGTTCAATCTCGTACATATACATTTGTTGTAAGAATTCATTCAATTTGATTATGGTGTAACACGTAAGAAATTAAATGATTTTTTTTTTGAAGAAAAGATTTACGTGTTGAACTTCATTGTTATAATTCACGTTCATACATGGAAAGATTGATGGTTGACTACTAACATTTTAATTTAATTTTTAGTTTTCGAAAAATGATAAATTGATTGATTGTGCGATAAGAGTTAAGTCTACAATTGATTGGGATTGTGTAAACGAAACGAAAGGAATGTCTTTTCTTCACAAAATATTAAAATAAATAATTGGAATAAATTGTTGAGCGGGCTATCGTTAGAGATTGCATTGATTCTCATGAACAACTTCTTCGTATAGGTTCGAAAAAAGGCGCGGTTATCCATCTTATCCTGGAGCGCTAGCTCCGCTTTAATTTACACCGCAATAATTTTATGTTAAAAACCAGAAAGTTAAACTAAGTTTTTGCAATTTTTCTTTAAGTTACTCTTGATAATGATGCTAGCTCAGCTACATACGCCACAATCTCAAAAAAATCGTTCTAAGTAAGTCTAACCGTGTATACGTACCGTAACAATAAATACATGTTGATATTGTTTCGCGATCGATACGAATTCCGTGACTACACAATAGATTTAATTTTGAATATTCCCTTGCTTTAGACTTTTTATTTTGTAATTACAATTTGTCATTTAATTTACATGTTTTTCCGAGTCGTTTGCGAATGACGAGGTAAAGACGCATTTACCGAGCATCAACGTGTAATAGTACATTACATACCTGCTTCCAAATTTTTATTTTGACGAGTGGGAAGATTACGGCCCGACGAAGGGGAGGGCTGTATTCCCACTCGTCAAAATAAAATTTTGGAAGCACTTACGTACGGTTTTTTATGTGTTGAAGCAATGTAAATGCGCATTTACATTGCTGAAACACGTAAAATATTGTACGTAACATATGTTCCATATGTTTTGAGACTTCTTTCAAGTGTTCACACCTCTACATAAATGAAATCGAGATGCCAATCAATGTTCATATATTATTTGGGAACTCCTCACCTTCACTTTCATAAATAAGATGTTCTGAAAATATCATCCAGAGTTCACCAGGAGATGGTCTTACGTAGTCATGTTTCAACCCATTTTGGTGGACCCGTCTCAGATCGAACTTTTGATGATCTCAATGACGAAACGATTCCTAGTGGAAAAGTTTCCTTTGATTTGGGATGTTGTTCTGAGGGTGAGCAATCGAGAATAAATGAAACGAGTTGAACAAAACATCACAGCATAGGCAGAATTGCAGCGAACCCAAGAAATTGGGGAAAAATCGGAACTCCCGAAGTTATGAACTATTTTAGAGGTTGGGATGTCTTCGTAAGATCAATACTTTTTTTTTTTTTAACAATATAGACAAAATGAATTTTATTCGTCAGCATTGGAACAAATTACAATCAATACTTAGGTTATTCCAAAAGAAGTATTTCTAAACTTTTATGACGGTACAATTAGAATACTGTGAAGGAACTTGAAAATTTGACTTTCCAAACACACTCCAAAAGGCAAATTTGTCAATTTCACCAAAATGAGATTTCCTTCGAAAATCTCAGCCACTCTTCCGATCAATCACCTCCGGACTATTTCGACTCGGCAGACCCATAAACTACGGAATGAGTCATTATTTGATTAGCATATGGAATTCAATTGATAAAAACTAAGAATTTTGTCCGCCAAGGGCTATGGGGCATGGCTTGTGTTGAGGTGCAAAAAATCCGTAAAGAATGCATTTTTGCTCCGGTTCAAAGGTGGTTTATAGAAGATTCAGAGATGGGCAAAGTATTCAGTACAGCGACGATTTCGGATTCGATTCGTCGCACTGCATAAAAAGCCGTTCAAAAAGTCTGAAAACTGATGGAACATATGTTAAGTGTTTCCAAATATTTGTTTTGAGTCGTAGTATTTCAGCGTTCGCCTTCGGCTACTGCAGGAAACTTCTTACAAGCCAAAAAAACCACTTTGGAAGCACATGCGCAATGAGCCCTTAATGCATTGGCTGTCGATGTGCTAGTAACGCACCTAAAAACGTGAACGGTTAAACTAACACTACTGCAGCTCATGCATAAAGAATCCCACTGAATAAACATGTAGTCGGTAACACTAACACTTGGAGCTTCACTCCTAGACCGTGGAAAAAATACTTTGTTTTTGGGGCCATTCAGCGGGGTGATAGGGAGGGTCTTAAAAAGCGTGCATGGGGTGGGGAGCTAGGTGGAAGAGTACGTACTACACAAAAAAATTATTTTGAAATTTTTGGGGCAGCATTGTTATTCAACCTCCGTTCAAATCGGAGTCTCAATTTTGTCCTAATAATTTGTATGGTGATGGTTCTCTGACTCCGCCGGCTCAGCAAATATGTCATCGACATCGGAATCTAGGTCGTACACCCACTCAATGTCTTCCTCGTTATCATATTGAACTGTTGCCAATTTTTCGTGTTGTCTATTGTCTTAGCACTTTCAATGGTTTTACTAGAGATTACCGTTTTCTTGCGTGCCATGTTTCCTTTCAAATGGCTTTTAATTGATGCTACTGAGCTGATATAAAGGAAACAGGCGCAGGCTCTACGCTCAATTTTACCTTGTGTGGACGGGCAAAAGCAATTATAGACAATTCATTTGGTTGATTCTGACAACATTTCGACGTTGTCCTTCTCCTGCGGCTTATTTTTGGTTTTATTTATTTATAAAGTCCGTGGTCATTGTGTTCAAATGTTACCGGTTGGCAACATTTATCAAAATTGATACGTGGCAGCATTTAAATATTGAAATAAAAACTCAAATGTTCCAAACTAAAATGTTTTTGTTAAGTTGTTTATTGGTTTTGCTCCAAAAAAAATTTTTTTTTGTTACAATTCTCAACCCCGAATTTTGCATTATTAAGTAGCGATACCTACTTTATGTGAATGCTCTTGCTGTCTTTGAACATTTTTTTGACAGCTGTCAATGTGACATTCGACATCTGTCACTTTGACTGTCAACGTTTTCAACTTAGGCCAAATCTGAGTCAAATAAGGCCAAATTCGAGTCAAATTAGGCCAAATTTGAGTCAAATCAGGCCAAACCTGAGTCATATTAGGCCAAATATGAGTCAAATATATGTCAAATTTGAGTCAAATTAGGTAAAATTTGAGTGACTCGAATAGTAGTGCACCACTCAAAAAGTGCAAAAATCATCTAACGGTAAATAAATCAGATTGACATCGATTGTGCCCACTTGAAATATTGTATTTTATGATACTCGTTCTCACTGGACTAACATATTCACACATTGAACAGTAGAACGTACTGGGCTAGCTCAAATACGGATGCGTCTATAGTATTGCAACTGAGTGTATAAATTTAAATATTCCAAGCTTGACTCGTTCCATAATAAAATTATTTTTTCACAAAGAAAATTCAAGTATTTTCCAATGTAAAATAACAATGTTGCAAACGGTTCTAAAAAATTAGAAAAAAGCGCAAAAATCCTAGTTTGATTAGCCATTCTCCATTTTCTAATTTTATGTCGGCCAATTCTTTACTTTTCGCGATCAATTCTTCATTTTTTGCGGTCATTTCTTATTTTAGATTTATCAGTTTAAATTCTACCCATATTTTATTATGGAGCAAAGCTGCCAGAGGTTTGGATCGTTTCAATTTATATTGGAACGTAAATATTTTACATGGGAAAATACAAGATTTTTCTTTGTGAAAAAAGCAATATAATTATGGAACGAGTCCTGTATAGGTTTGAAACTTTTAAATTTATATTGGAACATTCGGTGATTCACATTGGAACAAAGTCATTTTTGTGGAATATTTAGAGTTAAAATTTGTAACGCTTGAATTAAAGCATTTGAATTAAATAATGGAAAATTTTGGATTGAAAATTTTAACAAAAACATTTGTTTTTGGAACAAAGTTTAACATTTTTTGTAACAAATGCACGCCAACAGAATAATATATCCCATTGATATATGCGTGCGCACTTAGCGGGGTGCGTGCAGGGAGGGGTAAAAAATTACCGTGCGTACTGCTTGAATGAGTTTCCTCATCTTAGTTCTAAACACCATTTTAAGGAACAGTTTTAAGGATAACCATCGGCCAAACATTGTGCGTCCTCTCAACCTCTCAATATTCGTTAAATTGACTGATCGGAATGTGCTTAACGAACTCTTAAATCACTTACCAGTTGAAGTTCCACATATACCTCTGACCCTCTCTGATAAAGTTTTGATGAAGATTGCCCAAAGAAAAATTAGCCAAGGTGACATCAGTTCAAGTTTAATGTTCGCAAGAAGGAATTGGAAACCATCAAAAAATTAAAACAGAAACACCCAGACGAAGAAACGGCAATTGAACATGTAATTTTACCAAATTTGGAAGATTTTGAAACATCAACTGAACAATTTCCAAAAAATTCCATCAAACCCTTCCCAATCAGTTCTTACATAGACGGAGTAAGACCTCGGCGCCTGAAGAATTTGATATCATTTTCTTGTGGAGATTGTGGAAGATTTCTAAAACTGCTGCCTATGGTGGTGCACTAATTGCACTAGCTAAGAAAAATGGAGACATACGACCAATAGCAATCGGGTTAGTGTGGAGGAGGTTAGCCGGTAAAATTTCGTGTTTCTGTATAAAAGAAAATTTGTCCAATCAACTTACACCCATTCAAAACGGTTTTGGTATCAAAGGCGGAGCCGAAGCTATTGTCTATGCGATTCGGACTTTCGTAGAGGGAAACCATGACGGTCCGATGGCGATAATAAAATTCGACTATAGGAATGCCTTCAATGAGATCTGTTGAACGAACCGAAAACGGTAGAACCCTCTTAAATAATAATAATAATATGTATGTTGAAAAGAACTCAAAGCTTTGGACGTAGATATAAGACGTGAGAAAAGTGAATTAATAAGTTGTATGAAAATTTTGAGAAGAGATTAATAGACACCGACATTTTTTGCTAAGCCAGTTTTTGCATGATCAGTAATTTCAAATTAACATCCGCATAATACATAAAGTTGCGAATAAAATATAGACGATTTGTGATTTAAAATGAATTTTTCGTTAGAATTTGAACAAAGCAAACAGCACATTCACTTAGCATATTTATATGACTCGCATCGAAAATGAATTAAAGTCACTATTTTATTATTATAAAAAACTAAATTTACAATTCCACATAAACATAAACTAATTTATTGCCAAACACAATGTTAAATAAATATTCAAAATGTTTATTCAACAATTTGTATTAATCGGCTATTTATACAAGTGGATTGTGTGAGCTTTTGGATTAAGAAATTTATTTGACAATCTGCTTAGGAATATATGGGCAAAATGTCTGATCAGTTTTTTTGTCGATTTTGCTCATTCAAAATCCCGTATAATAATGTCGAATATTCTTTTTGTAAATTAAATGCCGTTTTATGTGAGTCTTGGTCAAGGCTAGTCAATTGTCATAGCACTCAATTACAGCAATTTAAAAGAAATGATTGTACATTACAACCATACCCGTGTAAATTGTAGAGAAACATCACCCCTACCGAGAAGAATCCATGCGTTTCATGTATTCAACTTTTAAACTTTTCTCAGTGATTTGACGAATCTTACGTTAGCAAAAAAACCGTTCAGTGAAACGGAGTTGAAAAGTAAATCTTAGATGTTCCAACTCTACATACTCAAAAATTTAAACCAGAACAGATGCAACATCACATCGTTTGAGATGTATGCTCTCACAGGCGATGCAACATCACATCGTCTGAGATGTGCATGCTCTCACAGGCGATGCAGCATCTAAGATTTACTTTTCAAGTCAGTTTCCGGTTTGCAAAAACGCATTTTCAGATGTAGTGGCACTCATATCAGCACTGACTTATACATCGATGTACACCAATTAATCGAATCTTTTCCTGGGGCTAAGGAGCTCCTTTCAACGAAGTCAAAGGTTTTCTCTGCAAACCAAAATTTTTGCCTAAAAATTTCTTAGTACTCAGGGATTGTTAATGAACGAAAAAGATATCGGTCTCGTTTTGACGTTATTTTCATAACTAAATGATTTCGTTACAAGAATAATGTTATTCAAAAACTGCAATAATTTCGTTATTCGAATAACGTTATTCAAATGACAAATCGTTTTTGGTATTTGAATAACGGTATTCAAATAACGTTGTAATGAAAATAACTCTCAATTGCCATGCTTATTCACTCTTTAAGGAAATTTTTTGAGCGCGGCTCGTTTGCCTTCGACACCACCATTTTCCTCATATCGTCGAAAACTTTAATAGCGTCTTTGCTCCACAGACCGATTGTTTCAGCAGCGAAGGGGACGAATAAATAATTTTGGTTTATAAGGGATTGATATTTCTTTACTTTCTGTCGTGCTTTTTCCTCTGCTGAATCCCTTGCTTGACGAGTACTCAGTCTTAGGTTGCTGGGCGCAAAAGTATCTGTACAAGTTGCGTCCCAAAACAAACTGCTACCTCTCACCCAGAATTAGCGTCATTCCGTCAACCCTTTTGCTGTCTTCCCTTGATAGTCCTACAGGCTACAATGAGGAAGGAACATCCGCTGAAACTAGTGCCCGTTTGATTATGTTATTAATTTCCGCATGTCTCGCGTGACTACCAGCACTTTTCCGACACTTGAAGCCATGACGACCTTTTGTGTCCACGCGTGATCCACAGAAGCAAGTGTAATATCAACTCCCAGATGTAGACCGATGGTTATGCCAAAGGAGTTATTGTCCAACAGAGTACCTATCGTTTTCGACGATAATGCATGCAACCAATCACCTGACTCGGGTCTGTGAACGGCTAGGAGCCTTGCAATTTCCTCTTTGTCTTTGAATTTTAAACTGTTTAGCAAGTTTGTAGTCACTGTTTTATTCCTTTGTTTTTGAAGAGATGGTGTTTCTGGTTGCCCTGCATCCGGATATAAATCATTTCACAACTTTAAGCTGTCGCGATATTCGGCAATTTTCTCAGTTTGTATGTAGCTTTCTCAGAGTATGTAGTTCCCGTAGAGTAGAAGTGACTGAGAAGAGCAACATTGCCATAAATACGGGAAAATTGATGGGCAGTGTATTTTCATTTCGTTCAAAAAAATCATCCGGTCCACCTCATTAAAAGCATTGCGGAAATCGATTTTTGTTTGAGTTGTTCTTGATAAAGGTCCTCGTGGCGTGTGCTGCAGCTTCACAATCGCCGGTTATGCCGAAACCAACTTTTTTGGGAGCAAATTTAGCAGCCCTTGGCAGACGGACAGATGAAACAGCCAAATTTGAGGTAAGGCGTCGCAATATGTTATTGCAATTGGTCGAATACCATCACTTTTCTTGTCCAACGCGCAAAGTGATGCTCCATACATCATCATCATCGAAACCCTACTCCGCGTGGGAGCATAGGGCGTCCACAAATCGTCGCCATCGTACTCGGTTCCGGGCGAGAAGTTTGACCTCCTTCCATTTTTTGTCAGCTACTCTCGCTTCATCGACGACGGTTCTTCTCCACGTTATCTTTGGTCGGCCACGTTTTCGGGTTCCCTGTGGATTCCATTCTAACGCAGTTCTTGGAATATCATCAACAGGTCGCCTTAATGTATGTCCGATCCAATTCCACTTTCGACGCTTGATTGTGACCTTCATTTTTTCAACACCGGTTTGTTTCCCCAGCTCTTCATTGCTTATCGTTTTTGGCCAGTAAATTCTCAGAATGCGCCTGAGGCATCTGTTGACGAAGACTTGGATTTGGTTTTCGATGGTCGAAGTCATTTTCCAAGTTTCACAACCATACAGCAATACTGAGATGCAGTTCGACTTGAATAATCGTATTTTCAGGTTTCTTGTCAGCTGCGTTGAATTCCAAATGTTGTTTAGCGAAATGAAGGCTTGGCGCGCTTTCTGTATGCGGCTTCTTACGTCAATGTCGGCACCTCCATCCTTTGCCAAGATACTTCCTAGATAGCAGAAGCTCTCCGTTTCTTCTATTTTTTCACCAGCGATTGTCAGCATGCAAGGCGTTGTTGTGTTGATGCGCACCAGTTTTGTCTTCGCTACGTTTACCTCAAGTCCAACTTGTCCGGCATACTTGACGAGTCGGCGTAACGATTCTTGCATGTCGCTTGCTTTCTGTGCCATGAGGGCTAAATCATCGGCGAAATCAATATCCTCCAACCGTTCTGTCAGCGTCCACTGAATACCTCTGCCACCAGCATTCACTTTCCGCATCACCCAGTCCAGGACTATGATGAATAGAAGAGGCGACAACACACATCCTTGTTTGACACCAGATTCAACAATAAATCGCCGACCCAGCTTGCCACGATGTACCACACGACATTTTCCTTGATGGTAAAGTCCTTTAATCAAGTTCAGGAGCTTTACAGGGATGCCGTAACTTGACAAGATTTTCCACATCACTTCTCGGTCCAAACTGTCGAATGCCTGCTTGAAATCGATGAAAAGCAAGTACAGCGGGGTGTTGAATTCCACTGACTGTTCTATGATAATTCGCAAGGTGTTGATGTTGTCCACACATGATCGATGAGGTCTAAAACCAGCTTGCTGCTTGCGAAGAATTGGTTCTAGGACCTTTGATATTCGGTCGTGGATAATGATGCTAATAATCTTGTTTATCGTGTTAAGAAGTGTGATGCCACGCCAATTGCCACAAATTGTAAGATCGCCTTTCTTTGCCACTTTTACAATCAAAGCGTCGATAAACTCATCTGGAACGTTTCCTGATTCCCACACTTCACAGACTATTGGGTGGATTAGCTCGTTTATTAACTCCACATCAGCTTTCAGCATTTCGGCAGCAATGTTGTCAGCACCAGGTGCTTTTCCGTTCTTTAGCTGCTTGATCGCATTCTTGACATCCAGTGAAGTTGGTGATGACGAGTTGAAATTACATGTTCGAATTCGAATTGGTTCGGTCGGACTCTGTGGTGCAGTTACGGGCGGTTTATTGAGAAGCTCCTCAAAATACGTGCTCCACCTTTCACATTGCGCCAAATCCGAAGTTATAAAACTCCCATCAGCAGCCCGTAATGGCTTGTTTGCATCCGCTCGTTTTCCTGATATGCGTCGAGCAAGACGATAAGTTTCACGCATGTTATTACTGTCAGCTGCACGTTGAGCTTGATCAGCTAAATCACTCATCCATTTACGTTTATCTGCTCTTGCACTCCGCTTTATTTGCTTTTCCAACTCGTTGTAATTTTGGCTCGTGCCAGGCATTAATTTCAACTTTTTCCGTTCCTCAATTAGTCTCCATGTGGTATCAGAGATCCATTCCTTCCTCTCATTGTTCCGAAAACCCAGAATTTGCTCTCCCGATTTCTGCATAGCATTTTGTACCGTGCTCCATTTGACCGCAGTGTCTTCTTCATATTGACGACTAGAAGTGACTTCCTCGCGTATGTTCTGTATGAAGCGTCTCGCTATTTGTCCGTCCTTAAGCTTCGATATATCTAACCTTCTTGGCGCAGTGGGCTCTCGTTTTCTATGGGTCGATAGTTTAATGCGAATGAGTCCGGTTAGTAAGTGGTGGTCACTGTAGACATCCGCCCCTCTTCGACTTCGGACATCTAGGAGAGAACTTTTCCACTTCCCACTGATTGCGATGTGGTCAATTTGATTTTTGGTACGACGATCGGGTGAGATCCATGTAGCTTTGTGAATGTCTCGGTGACAAAATAATGTTCCGCCTATGACCAAGTCAAAGTTTCCACACAATTCTGCGAATCGCTCACCATTATCATTCATTGTTCCTAAACCATGGGTTCCCATCACGTTTTCCCAGTTTACATTCAAACTCCCCACTTGTGCATTCAAATCACCCAATAATACCAACATATCGGATTTCTTCACATTGTTCAAAGTTTGAGCCAGTTGTTCGTAAAAAGCATCCTTCACGTCGTCAGGAGCTTGCTCAGTTGGTGCATATACTTGAACAAATGTTAGATGCCTCACTTTGGTTGCCAGTCGCAGTGAGATGATCCTATCCGATATCGGGTTCCAATCGGTTAGACATAGTTTTGCGTTCTTACTAAGAAGAAAACCGACGCCGCTGCTATGATCTTCTGTTTCAGGTTTGCCGGAATAAAAGAGAGTTTCTCCAGTAGACAGTCTACGTTCCCCGCTCCCTTTTAGCCTGATTTCGCTTAATCCAAGAATTTCAAATTGATAACGCCTGAATTCTCGAGCGGTCTGCGCTAACTTTGTTGGTTTCATCATCGTTCGAACATTCCAGGTTCCAAATCGTGTCCGTTTTCGTGTGCCAAATGTCGTCAACGTTTGTTCCGGTCCAGTTTTATTCTTTGTAGACGTTTCGTTTGTTGTTTAAGTTTCAGTAGAGTGAGAAACAACCACACAGCTACCTAGTTCGGTGATTTTCTAGATCTTATGCGGCCGAACCCACGATGCCCTCTCCAATTAGCCGTGACCTAGCTTCCCCCGACGGGCTGGTTACCATCAACTTCGGCTAGGTTGCTCACGTTTCCAGGGATCACGAACGCGGACGTTGGAGTAGGACTTGAGAAGCAGAGGCTATGTGTTGTTAACAGGAAGCAACAACATGTATTGCGCATGCATTCCCCTTTGATCCTTTGATGATGCTCCATACATAATCTTGATAAAATCTGATTACACTTTTCCAGACAATATGTGATTTGTTAAGGCTGTAATCGATCTCAGTAGCCTCAGACCAGCTTCGCCCGTTGATGGTAACACAAATCCTTCAAATTCTCAGGAAGTAGAGCATCAATGCCGGAGCCGTTTTGGAAGCTTTTGATGATGCAGTAAACTTCCTTTTCGGACACAATAAGGGGTTCTACTTCCTTTTTCGGTGGATTGAGGAAATTCATTTCTCTTGAAGGTGGCGGGTTTTCTAGTTTAAGTTGTTCAAAACTAGTTACGTATTGAGGCGCTAACGTGTCCTTGGACGATAGAATTTTTACAGCGCCTTTGATGTCTCCTTCGGAGATTTTGCGTTCAACCCGTTTAGATAGTGAAATCTGAGCTTCCTTTCTTTTGTTGCTGAGAGAATTTGAACTCCGAATTATTTCCCGATTAAGGTTGAAGTATAGTGGTGACTGATGTTACTGGTAGTAAAAAAAAGCTGCCTTTGAGAACGACAGCTGGATGAGATGGGATAACATTTTGAAGCCGGAGAGCCTGTTAAGCGAATTGTTGTTGCTGTGCGAATCCGTTCCCTCACCTTCCTCATCCAAGGACTTGGAAACGCAGTGTGGAGCTAAGTTGTATTAGATGCGTAGGAAACGCAAAAAATTTAACATTTTCAAATTTGTCTGACGTTGTGAATTTTTTGAATGAAAAGTGGTGTGTAACCCGCGCTTTAGCTCTAAGTTGGCAAGATCCGAAACATACTCATGTTGTCTGTCATTAGAGTGGAAAAACTCTGCAAATTTACTAAGAAATATAATGAAATTTAATGGAATCCGGAAAACCGTTTTCACGATTTAAAACCCGAAAATCGCACCGGTTTTGCTTTCCCTAAAATCAATATTGTGTTTCATTGGACAAGAGAAAAAGTGGATATTAGAAATCTCTCAACTCAAAATTTCCAACCACTGATGATATAAAATTATATGTGTTTAATTTATGATTTGTTATAAAGTAATTGTTCTTCTTCGGTCTTTAATACGCAATTGCAATGTTTACATTGAACTAAATTTGGGTGGTCTGTAACAACATTTTAAACGAAGTTTCAGACAATAGCCAAATAAAACGTTTAGAAATAACGCGTTATTTGTTTCTAGTTCCTGCTGCAATGGTATACGTTCTCGTTGGTCTATTATTGAGGTCCGCAAAATAATAAATAAATGTATACCACCCGCGAACGGCGTCCTATTGACCATGTAAATTATTCGAAAGTCAAACAATGTAGAGTCATCTGATTTGTACAGATCACAGTTACAGCAAGTCTGACTACCCACCTTTTTTTCGTTAAAGAAAAGAAAATACATTTTTGTATCTTCAGTTAAATAAAATGAACATTACCCACTTCTTTAGTTATTTTAATTTTACAATTTATTACACTCTAAATCTGCGAGTATTTGCTTTGGTTTCCGTTCAAGTTATAAAATGTTTTCAATAAATCAATGAAATAACAAAACTGAAAATCTATTTTGACAGATTTATTGCAAAAAATAAAATATTTTGAAAGTAAATGAATTTATCGCAATTTATTTATTTCAGATTGTAATTATGTACTTCGGAAGGACTTGTGCTCACGCATGTCGAGTTACGCGTAGAGTTAAGTATTGATATGGCTATAAATCATTAAAAATGACTAAAATTGTTACAGAGATGTTTTAAGCGTTTGTCATTTATTACCAAGAGGACTTATTTCTGCGAAACTTTTAAAGAGACCACTAACCGTATATTTTTGAAAATTTTAACTTTTCTACAGACTCAGTTTCTAAATGGCGCACTTTGATTTATGTCATTGTAAATTTAGAAACGTTAAAGTGTAACTTTTAGAAATTAAGTCCACTGTACATCAAAATTTTCATTTTGCACAATTGTTTCGATACGTGAATCGGTACGATACGAACTTACAAAGTAAATAAACAAATATATTTACTTGTTTAAAAAGATTTGTCTTATTTTTATTTTCTCGGAATTGTAGAACTTGCTATAATTGACAAAGGATTGACCACTAAAATAAATTTTTCTCTTGATTGATATTGTACTGCGATCGAAGTACAAACAGTAGGGAATCCATTTACCATTTAGTCTTTGAGTGAAGGCATTTTGCATGCAAAAAAAGCTCTTTGCGATTCAACATCACGTTGGTATTACCTTCATTTCATTGCCAACTTAGGTAAGCTAAATTTTGATCGCACATTTTATTCATCCTAAGCTGAAGTTTCGCTCTGAAAGACTGTATTTAAGGCTTTTTATGTTCGAGAACATTACAAGATCTGTAAAAGAATGCCAAAAACTTTCTCGACACACAAATTTCGTTACATTCACACCATAGAATAAAGAAAATTAAAAGCTCGAAGCTGTTTATTTCATTGGAACATGTTTAAAGATATCGGATTTTTACACTTGCACGAAAAAAAAATATGTTCGAAAGTCAGTCCTAAATTTTGGGATGTCCTGATGGCTGCTTATCCATTTCTATGTCAAATCTGGAAAATTGGCCATTGAAAACTTTAAGGAAATTTAGCCGAAAACATCAACTTATAATGGTGAAGTCAAGAAGTAAAGCAATTTTTTAGAATAAAAAATTTACTGAAAAAAAACCGGTAATTAAAATCCAAAAACCGGTTTTCGGTATTACCGGTGTTCCGTTTTTTACCGGCTTTCAAAAACCGGTTGGATTCCCTAACGCACAGAGAAAGGAGATGTTCACCTCAACTATATCGGGGCCAACAATTGAACATTTCCACTTCGGGGTTGAGGAAACATGTTTGCATGTTTGTTCATATTCGCTTATGAAGGGGAAATTTTCCATAGTTGGTCCCGATGTAGTTGAGGAAACATGAAATTTCTCTGGGTGTACTACAACAATATATTTCCTAAATAGATCATGATGCGACAATTTGCATCAATTTGTTCTCTAAATGGAATTTCGCGATGTAAAGTTGCGCCTTAGGTTGACAGTAGCAAAACATCCTTTGAGGAAAATAGCTCTTTTATACTCTAGGAAGGTAATAGCACATTACGTATGTGCTTCCGAATTCCTTGTTTTGACTTTAATGAAGTAAAACAACAAATATTTTGAAGCACTTACTACAATATTTAAGATGTTGATGCTCGGAAAATACGTTTTCCGATTCGCTTACGACGAGGTAATGACGCATTTACCGAGCAGAAACATTTAAAGGACGAATCGAATTTTCAGTACTAAAAAAGAATTATCGAGAGAAAATATAAATTTTTGCAAATGATGTGATAAATTTAATGAAATGTCGCAAAAATTAGGAAAACTATAAATCAGGAAAAAAATTAGGAACATAGAATCAAGAAAAGAAAATCAACAAAAAAATACTAAAACTTGGTCACATCTTATCGATGTGGACGTTCCGTTGACTATTTTGATTTATGTTTTAATGGAAATATTCAAATGTTTGAATACAAACCGTAAATAGAAAACATATGTAGATGTGGCAAACAGAATTGATGTTGCAAAAAGACTCAAACGTACCTAAATCAATCAATACTGCCACAATTCTTAAGTATATGAAATTACGTCCACATTAAATTGGATTGGAAATTGCCGAAAAAACTTCTCCAAATCGTCAAAAAAGTCCAAATAAACTTTTGTGCTGTGAACTAAGCAGAAGGCTCTCATTTGTGACCCATATTTCCATGGACAAAAAGTTCCCGTTAATTTACTCCAAAAATAAGTAAAAAAAAATTTTTTTGGACCTGTGGCCCTGGACTCTTACTTCAATGGAAAAAATGGTCCCCTCTACTACGTAATTGTAGATTACAGTGGGGGATGCGGAAATAAGTCATTACATGAGGGATTAATTTTGTGAAATAAGCCAAACTCAACTGAGCAAAAAGCTTTGAAAACTGTTTTTTGACGAGTGTAGAGGTAGAGGCATGCAATGAGAAGTTTCCGATGGGGGCTAAATGTAATGAATAGCATGTAATGAATGACATGTAATGAATAATTTCCGTGCACATATACATTAGACCTGTCCAAAATACAAAGTTGTCGAAAAGTTTGGGGGCGCGTCAAGAAAACGGTCCTAAATAGTCTCCTGATAAAAAGTCTCTATGGGGCTGATGAGATCTGAAGCGATTTAGGCGGTGCTCAAATCGAAAAATTGAAAAAAATTGTTAAAATTGGTGTAAATTTGAGTTTTGTCAATTTCTGACAAAATTAATTATTCTGGTCGACCCAGAAAAAAAATGTTAAGGCAAGTTTGGTTATTTTGGATCATAATGATCCCGAGAACACGATTTTTTAGTAGATAGGTGCCTCTGCGCGTCCAGAACCTTTTGAAGCTCACCAAATGGTAGAACTGGTGGTCGGCAGTGTGGGAACCAGGCCGAAAATTTCTGAGTATCTATCCCATCATCTACATATGGAAAATTTATACATTAACTAGGACTACATTCTGCCCGAAAATGGTAGCTGTAGGTGTAGTGTCTAAAAAAATTTTGGGGCATAGGCGTTTAGGGTGGTGCAAAATTTTAAGTTTTCCAAAATGAATTACTCCGGTTGATCTTGAAATTAAATATTAGAACAAGTTTGGTCATTTTCGATCACAATGAACTCGAGAACACGATTTTTTAGTTAATAGGTGTGTCAGCACTGTCAGAACCTTCTGAAGCTCACCAAATGGTTGCACTGGTGGTCGGCAGTGTGGGGACGAGTACTGAAATTTCTGAATATCTATCGGAACGGTTATTACAGGAAAATTGATAGGCTAGACCAGAAGTACATCCCGTCCCGAAATGGTAGTTGTTTGTGTAGTGTTGCAGAAAAATTCCATACAGTTCCGTCCCATAGTTTGTGTAACACAATATCATCAAAATTGAATCAATATTTGATCGCTTTGTATTGCTTAATTGTTAAAAACCTTAAAGTAAAAAAAAAAAACAATAAAAAAATGTATAATAATGTTTATTAATATAAAAAAATAGTGTGAACAAAAATTGTTACTGAAGTAAGGCAGCTTTTCTGGTTTTTGGTGAGTAGCGCTGACAATTATAGTGCGCATGCGAAGAAAGACGGATTTCAGATCCCCCTCCCCCCTAGCACGCAAAAATACACGAAAAAAAAATCAGAATGTATGGAGCACACGCTTTTTTCAAACCCACCCTATCCCCGAAAAAGCGCCCCTTGTATCCTAAGCAGTAATAGCTGTATTCGGAATCGGTTGTCCATACCAAGATTTTTTTAGAAATGTTTCCCGTGAGTTAGCATTAGTTCTTTTGTTTTACTTACATTTTATTTATGTGTTCTTAGTACTTGGCTACAATTAGCTCATTTGCACAATATTCTCGATATTCGCTTTTTGGGTTACACCACATAACACACTGTTCCATCGGTATACATACGTGTAATCAATGATATCCGCAGGGGGTAAATATGCATGTAATGCGAAATTTCCGCAGGGGATTGTCAAAAAAGTAATTATTATGCCGATTCGCCGGTACTTACTTTCCAATATAGCTGTGTCTCGTAAATTATAGCAGATAAATACAACATTTTTTATTCCACAATAAGCTTACATAACTTTCAAGATACTTATAGTAAGTAATTTAAATGTAATGTTATCGTAATACAACTTCAAGAAGCAAAGAAATGTACTATAGATGTTTAAGGGAAAAATGTAATAATTCAAATGTCTTTCCAATATTATACATCATGTCAAGAAATTGCATTCCAATGACATTTTTCGAATGTAAAAATGTCTGTTTAGTTGAATTCCCTACAGATTATGGCATAAATATATCCTCTTCGAATTACATGAACTGTGGAATTACATTTTCATATCAAATGATACGCTGGAATATTTAGCTTTGTACAAAGATTTTTTGAAGGAAACATTAACATGTCTCATAAAATTCGAAATCAAGAGAGGCGTTTATTATTAACGAATGAATGATTTGCGACCTATTACCACAAAAAACCTTTTATCATAATTTTTAATCTCGGGCATTTATTAAATTGTAAATATGTCGATTTGAGTGTATGACTTAATATTGCTGAGTCCCCTCGTTCTATTTATGCATTCACCAAATGATAGTCACCGTGAAAACCTTCGCACTGAAATAACATTGTTAATGCTGTGCAATTTTAAACCTAAGCTGATGGGGAGATAATTTCGTTTTTGATTTTATTTTCGCGTCTCTTCCTACACTATCCCTGTCATCGTCATGACGAAAATAGCTAAAAAAATATTGTTGACTGCAAATATCCCATACTGCGCCTGAGGAATACACATATTTGAAATCCAATAACAACTTGGAATATTGGAAATGAAGTTTATTCGTATACGTTTAAAGTAGTGAGAGAAGTCATATAACATGGAAGTAACGAAAAATAAGGGGAGAATTCAGAAAACTCTGACGATTTGATTAGATATTGCAAAGACGCATCTAAAAAATGGTATGAATCATCCCTTGGATCCAGGATGTTTAATTTCGCTTGGGAATTTGTACCGTAATGTACGGGTTGCCTATGTTTGAATAGTAAATGGAACGTAATTATGCATGCGTTTTGGTTGATTTAGTTTACGTGACAACAATTTTAAGACATAAGGGAATGTAAAAATGAGAATAATTGTATGGTCGGACGATGGAAGCTTATGCAATATTTACATTGGATCAATGTGTATTCATTTCCTTTATTTCTATTTTACGAATTTTGAATATAGTGCGGAAACATGAAACGACATCGAGCAGAGGGCCAAAGTACAAAGATCGCAATGGTCTAGATAAATATAAGGATAATTGTTATTGGCCAATTTAACTTTCCCTTACTCAGACTTTTTGATACGACGTATTGACATGGAAGAAATTGAATTTTTGGTATATACTAATTTTTATGACAAAGAGCGGAAATAGAAAATTCCTTATTAAGTGAAATTTATTCTGGGTTGGAATAGTTATTTACGTCCGTCGCAAGAAAAGAGGAAAAAGTGATTTTTAGAATGACGCATTAAGTTTTACATGCTTCACATTAGAGCCGAAAGTAAAACCGTATGCAAGGGATCCGTACGCATTAGAATAGATGTGGCAAACAGAATAGATGTTGCAAAAAGACTCCAAGGGGCCGTTCATAAATTACGTAACGCTTGAGGGGGGGGGGAGTTCGTTCCTAGCGTGACAGAGTGTGACAGGGGTTGATTCCATTCAGATCCTTCCGCTTGTATCTATACTAGATTTTTAACATTTTTTACCCGTAGCGCTGATTTAAAAAAAAAAAAATTCGAATTTTTTCAGGCTTTACTATTTGAGAAACATGGAAAAAATTTTCTAAAATTTTTCGAAAGAGACCTCACCCTCACAAAAGCCTCAGATCGGCTAGGGGATATTTTTCCTGGACAGCCACTATCAATACCTTTCCAACGTCACCCCACTCGAGAAATTTGGCTGTCCAGTAAAAATATCTTAAGCCGATCTGATTGATTTTGTGATAGTTGGGGCCTGAAAACGCTTAGAACGCAGCTTTCATACGCAAAAATTTGATTTCCTGTACAAAAATACGCCATACATCCCATAAAGTCAAATTTTTGCGTTGTGAAAGCTGAACAACAGAAAAACTATAACACTGCCGGGTCCGGCATTTGTGACGCATTTTTTAATCAAAAATGAAAACATTTCAAAAAAAAATTTTGCGTTTCAAATCTGTAAGCGTCAACCCCATTGATATCAGTTGTTTTGGAAAAGGGTTTTTGGAAGGGTTTTGGAAGAAAAGAGGAAAGGAAAAAATTTTGGAACGAAAAAAAATTTCGGGCGAAAAAAATTTTAGGTGAAAAAGTTGTCGGCGAAAAAAATTTCCGCTGAAAAAAAATTTCCGGCGAAAAAAATTTCCGGCGTAAAAAAGTTTCCGACGAAAAAAAAAAATCCGGCGAAAAAAGTTTACGGCGAAAAAAATTTATCCCCTCAGCTTCCTCTACAACATATCAAAAGATTTTTTTTGAGCCGCCGCCGCCGCCAACCGAAGCGCGGCGGTTACTACTTCCATGGGCGAAAATGATCCCCTCAACTTCCTTTACAACATATCAAAAGTTTTTTTTTTAGCCCCCGCCTATTTTCCGCCATTTTGGTGGGCACACAATACACACCCAACTCAACAATTTTCCCTTTGACTCCAAACCTCTATCTCAAACACCCAACCTTGTCTCATACAAAATGTGCTACCGTACATTATTACACACACAAACACATAACTGTGGGCTTTACATGGCACCTTCTAAGAGCCCTGCCGCCCAAACGAGGCCGGTACCCCCCTCCCCTTTTTTAAGGTTCCTGCAAAATTTCCAGAAAAGTTATCGAGCCGTTTTCGAGCACGAGCAAAAAAAATCGGTTTTCATACAAATGGCTCTGGAACTAACTAACTAGCTAACAAACTAACCCATTAACTAACGTAAGATGTTTCCATTAACTTTGGCTTCTATGAAGTAGCACATTTTGTACAGAAAATTACGATTTTCTAAGGTCATATCTTCGGATCCACTGGACCGATTTTAATGAGTAAAATGTCGATTTCAATCAAAATTTTACGTAGAATCGACGACGACGCAAGGGAAAAAAGTCAAAACTTAGCTGTATATATGGTTCCTCCGTCTACGAAAAAAAAAGTTCTAAATTTTTTGATCGCATGGGGACTTGCGTCACGGGCGCATCGCTACCGCGCGCCCATGATTCTTAATTTTTTCTTCGAATGCGAACTTGCGTCACACTTGCAATGCTACCGCGCGCCAATGGGTACAATTCGGACACGTGTGCGAATACCATAAGACAGTAGTAAATTACACGAATATTCACTAATATTCATACGAGTAACTTACTCTCTGAATGAGTTGTTTTTTCCCATATAGAACTATTCTATCATTAATTAGTAATGGATTCTTTGTGAGGAAAACCTTCTTTTTTTTTGATGTTGTATTACACATCCCGTCCCTTTTAAAACATAAAATTTCATAAAATTCAAATTTTCTTTTCCAACATGAACCGAGCAAAAGAAAAACGAGATGAGTTTGATATGCATGCTTGCTTTGTATATTGTAGAACTTCATGTTAATGATTCCAATGGCTTTGTATTTGCTATTGCCGACGCGACGCCATCATATTATACCATTCACAATGACAATGCGAATCGTTTGATGTTTTAAGGATGACGGCGCTCATCACATCATCGTTCACAGCATCATTCATTCCTTTTTCAAGTAAGTACGATGCATGCTGGAATATTTGCTTTTTTTTTTCTTATCGGTTATGTTTCCATAGACTCTATTTTGCGTAGAGAGTTTTTCAGTTTATTTGAAAGTAGCGGCTTTCGGTATTGCTACAAAGGGTAATTTGGTTTGGAATTATGAATGAGATGAGCTGGAGGGCGAATGAAATTTCTATAAGAGACTTTCGTTTGAATACTATTTGTACAAGGCTTGCACTTACCATACGTGGAGTTTGCATGAATTGCTCGTGTTAAGCTTACTTTCTCTTAGAGGACGATTAATTTTTAAAAATCCCTTAAGAGGTAATGTATAACACGGAATGTTAGGACTACTTATGGGCTTATTGTATTTAAACTATAGAAAATTTCGACTAATTTGCAATGATCTTACGCATGATTTGTTTATTTATTTGTTTGTTGCATTGGCGCCCATAACTGGCCAATTATAGCATCCAAAATCACTGAAAATATGACTATAATATGCCGATTACAGTCGAGTTCCATATAAGTTGAAAATCGCTAGATAATTAGAGTGAAGGTTTATGGTGAAATTCGGATAGTTTCGCAAGAACGTTGTACAATTGTTCCCTGTTTTCGTCTTCATTCGTTACGCTCGTCATAAGAACTTTACAAGAATAGCGGACGAATAGCATTTGTATTTGCCGAGCGAGCAACTTTCGTTCCGATTGGTTAACTCGACGAGGTGAAAGAATTTCTCGAAGTTAATATCAAGCGCGTCGACTTCCAGGTAGCGTTGGATGCTGAAGCAACAGCAGAACAAAATCTAGGACTGAATTTTTAAAATTTGAATATCAGAAGTTTCACCATGAATATCGGGAATCGGTTATCCTTTAGTACCCCGCATTAAAAATTCTATCACCAATGTTTCTAAATTGACGATTTAATCCAATTTCCGAGTAAATAATATTTTCTTCGTTGAGGAAATTTCCAATCAATTACTGAAGTAAGAAGCAGAAGTTTCGCTGAAAAAATTACGTTACAATTTACATATGCAGAATGGCTAAACGGACAAAGCGGGACAGGGTGGTAGGGGAAGTCGAAAAAGTCGCCTAAAATGCGGACGTGCTTTATGGATGTTCCCTAAGTCGCGGTAGCTACTTTATGGGAATGCTCTGTCTGTCTGTCTGTGTCTGTTTTCAACCTAACAAATTTAAGTAAAATTAGGCCAAATTCAACTCAATTTTTACCAAATTTGTAAAATTTGAAAGAACAGAAAATGTATTACGTTGGTGGGTCTGGCATTTGTGTCTCATTTTTTTAATCAAAAATGAAAACATTCCAAAAAAATTTTTGGCGTTTCAAAGCTTTAAGCGTCACTCCAATTAATATCAGTTGTTTTGGAAGAAGGGACGTGGACTTGCGTCACGTTACCCTTTTAAAAAGTTTTTTTTGTGATTTAGTATCCAGTACATTACGGCGCACAACTTTTTGATTTGGCACCAGGCTGTGACCTTGAACAATGAAAAATAGGCATCCTGGTGCCAAAAATTGAAGAATATCACTATGACGAATGCTCCACAACACATCAATTTTTATCTTGGCACCAGGCTGCCTTCTTGAACTATGCTCGTTTAAATGTAGAAGGCAGCGGCAGCCCGGTGCCAAGATGAAAGTTGATGCGTTGTGAATCATTCGTCAATGCCGTCATAGTGATATGCTTAAATTTTTGGCACCAGGCTGCCTACTCTGTGCCGTCGAAACATGATAAAGTACGCAGCCTGGTGTAAATTGAAAATTATTTTTCCAAGGAGTACTTGCTATTGGCTTTTAAAATTGCCTTCCAATCTTCCACTTGTTGCAACTTTTTGAAGGCAGCGTACTTCGGATTCAAGATCCAGTAGTTTCACGCACTTGAGGAAGGATCATTCTAGTGCATGAAAGAACTATAATTGCTGAATGTGTTGGAGATGTGTTGGAGTAAAACTGTAACAAAGTGCGCCATCAATATGTGGACCTTAGCTTTTCAAAACTCCATTTACATGAATATTTAGTATAATTGATATAATAAAATTTTCGAAGATCTTACATTACAGCAAACAAGTAACAAATAATCCTCCCGCCGACCTCGGTCGGCTTTCGTCACATCTTGAGCGTCTCCTTCTTCTCGAGAGTAACATGATTTGTAAACGAATTCATATATCCGGTTGAGAAAGTTCCTAATTTTAAAAACTTAATTTTAGGAGTCCTCTGAAGTCGCGAAAACTTCGACTAAATTAGACATCTCACATTGAACCAAGGTCTGATATTTCGAATTCTAAGACATGGTAAGAGCTTTTGTAAGCGTTGTCAGTTTGACGGTGAGACCCAAAAGTAGTTGAAATAGAGAACGTCCTAAAAAGTCGAATCCTAGAAAACACCGACTTTCTATATTACCGGCAAGTTATTATTATAATTTACTCTTATCAAAAGCCAGGTATCGGACGAAATAACTCCAAGAAAAATATGTCCGGACAAAATAACACAGAACGAAGACGCAGAAGGTTCGGAATGTTCCAAAAAATCGTTGCAAAATGTATGGGAACGAAACGAAACAAAACGTTTTGCAACGATTTCTTGGCCCAGACGGTAAATTAATTTCTTGCAACTTGGTTGCAGGCGCAGTTCTTGCGATGGGGGCTATAACCCTCTTGCGGGATCTCAAAAGCAGAGCCCCAAGCACGAAAGGCAGAGGCAGAGCCCCCTTTATTGTACATTTTTTGCGATTATTTTGTCTTAGATCCTCTTGCGTCTACAAGCGATTGAACAAAACAGTCACAGACTAAATAACCACTTGGAAATAAGGTCTTTGAATAGTTTGGCCTCTTGCGAATTTATCATCTTGGAATTTGGCCGTTTGGGATACTTTCGTTGAAATAATACAAAATTTCTTTTCCGGTACATTATCTGGTCTTCTTATAAAGAACGTTACCTTTAATTATATGTCAATATTGACCTATCTCGCATCTGATCGATGAGCGACAGCCAGACTCTGTCACTAGAATTCATGATTCAGAAAAGTAACAACTTCCGCTATGAGTGAAAGTAAACTAAGCCGTAAAATGAGCAAATGCGTCTTATAAGCCGCGATGATATTATTTTTTTTATTTATTTTTTACGACATTCATCAAAAGCATTTAAATTAATAAATGTTTTGATGAAAATAAAAGTTGAATATTTCAACGAGAAGAAAGATACATTTTCATCTGCGTAACATTTGATAAAATGTTTCTTTTTCATTTAAAATTCCACCCTCTGTATCGTGTTGATATGGATGTGTGTGTAAACTGAATATGAAATTCTATTCAAAGCTGCGAAGGATTTATGATAGACTGACCCTAAAAAGCCCTAAACGCAACCATTTTTGTCATTTAGAGCTTAGAAGCATCACCATACTTCAATATTATTATGAAGCCATGTTGAAGTGTCAAATGCTTATCGATTTTGTTTTACATTCAATTTCTAACATTTTATCTAAAAAAAATATTTTTATTGTATTGTGTTGAAACATAATATCTTTCGGAATTTTAAAATATTGAATAACCGTTCTCTTTCCCATTCAGAAAAAAAATTAAAAGTGACGGTTTAGTTTTATTGGTTAGACATTCGATGTAAATATACTTATAAGACTAAAGTATTAGTGGGTTGAAAGGTTGATAAGGAAACTGATGGTATTTGGCGTAGAAAATAACAATCGTTATTAATAACTTTGTTATAGGACAACCAACCTGCTTGTTTTTACGGGGTATTTACCTCGTTGTTCAAGCTATACCAAAAATATAGGAGATTTCTTAAATTTGTTCTTATTTTGGGGGGCTTGCAATAGTGCAAATCATGACAATCAATTCCAGCTCAGAAAAATTAATGAAAATGCTTCAAAATTGTCTCCTAACTTTTAAACAACCCATAATCTACAAATATGACTGTGTGGAAGTTATGTGTAAAAAGTATGAATGGAACAAAGTATAGTTCAAAAGTAGGAAATAGCACCTTTCGAAGTGACTTTCATATTTCCTTCGAAAGGTGTCGAAATATTAACAGATTTAAACGAGTAAAAGCTTGTCAGAACATTATCGTGTGCTGCGCTACAGCGAACGTCACAAAAAATAGAAAAAAATTTTCCTCAGAATTCATCAGAAAATAAAGTATGACTTTAAAAGCCCCTCCAAGATACTATTCAACGCCGCTCAAAGAGTGGTCAATTGGCAGCTCATATCGTACAACTTCAATTTCACACTGCCTTCACAATCGAAAAACTTTAAGATTTAAGATGAAAAACAAAAAAAAATCGCATTTTAGTGTTTAATGGAGCCAAACACATCCGTCTTAAATCTGTTCGTGAAAACCAAAACTTGATCCAGAAAGAAGTAATAAGATAAAACATTTACCGATGAAAACTGGTATAAGCCATTTACAGTCTATCGAAAAATTACATTTTTATTTACCGGTAAAAATCTGCATACCTACTTTGATGTAAAAAAAATTATTTTGCTTCATAATTATGAATTTTTACATACATTCACGCGAAGCGCTAATAATATTAATAATCCCAGTCGGGAGCAGCACTGTTAATTGTCTGGTTCGACTGACGAGGCCAGCTAGTGTGGATTAACCACGCTAGGGACCACATGCTTCGATTGAACATCTGGTAACACCTGAGCGAGCATCGAACAGAATAGATCAAGTCTTGCCTCACGTCTGATCAGGCAAAACTACATAAGTTTCAACTGTTTCGTCGGGGACAAAAACTTAAATTAAATTGGGAGAAAAATCGTTTTTTGCGAATTAATCATTTTCTGTATTTGATTAAGCGCACCAAATGAATGATGATGGAAGTTCATTTAATGTTACCTTAAAATAAATCATTTGGTCCGCTTTATACAATATACCAAATGAATAATTCACATAAAACGAATTTCTTCCATACAAATTTAATGTTTTGTCACCGACGGAACAGTTGAAACTCGGGGCGCCCTCAGCTGTTTTGTGGCCAATATGTGAAATAGGCGCTTGATTCATCGAATCACAACCCTAAGGGTATGGAATTTGTCATATTTTTTTTTTTCGCTTGCACACACCTTAACGTAGCAGCTGGATAAGAACCTACTTGTTTCATACACAGTGCGAAGCGATTAAATGACAGAAAACGAATTCCTTCTTAGGTATTAGATTAGCGAAAATTTATATTAAATTTTCGCGTCGCTCAGGAGGTGTATACTTAGAATTTCGATGCAGATTTAACTAGAGATCTAGATTGAATGACTTTTCGTGAGCTCCTCTTGGTATAGTTTAGATCAAATTGCATGTATGAATCAGACACTCAGAAGGCTTTCCCCTAGTAAAGATTCAGTTTTAGGGCCCTGGCTTAGTCCAAAAACTCAAAACTCATGCTCATATCTTTCAAACAAAAAAAACTTTATGAAAATCGGAAAAGATTTACTCGAGCTATCAGTGCCGTCTTTAGTATATGGGTGCCAGTGGGCACATTAGAAATGGGCTCCACAATCAATATGAGTACCGCGAAGAGAACTTACATTAAAAACATCAATATCTGCGCATTGTTGGTTGAGGTAGGCTTCTTTTGAACAGTATAAAAAATATCAG
Organism: Pseudolycoriella hygida; assembly: GCA_029228625.1. NCBI lineage: Eukaryota > Metazoa > Arthropoda > Insecta > Diptera > Sciaridae > Pseudolycoriella > Pseudolycoriella hygida. Next base: position 8,620,800 of record CM055403.1, on the reverse strand, counting down.
GGAGTTGCGTGAGAAGTGAGAAAGTAATAGACATAAGCAAATTCGAATATTTGGAAGCAAAATTAACATAAGCTTTTAAAACGTGTGCAGTTCCAAGTTTTTTGTCATCATAAATCCATATTTTCATTTAGAATGAGATTTGCAATATTGTCTAATTCAGATGACATGCAACTTACCACAACACTTTCTTTATGGTTTCGCTCGCATACATCTTTTCAAGAGTTAACATTTTTGTTTAAATGTTTTTCATAGTAGTCATATTGGTCGCGTCTAACACAGTAAAATGTACGGTCATATAATATTGTCTAATGTCAAACTCATTGTAAACAATAGTATTTCCTTACTTTCAGTTTCGTTTCAATAGAAGGTAACTCAGTTGTTGCTTAGAAATGATTAAAGTTAGGGACTTTGAAGAATTCGTTGTTTTTTACCCTTTTTTGGGCTCTGTATATGACTAGTTGCTGAGATGTGACCTGATTTTTTGTTTGTTTCACTTTTTATATCTATAAAAACATTTTAAACACAAAAAATCCGAGATGTGAAATTCGATTTTCACATTTCACATATGTGAAAAAAATATGTGAAGTCACATAATTTTCAAATGGCACATTTGTCGTCGGCATTGAACTTTTCGTCTATATTATTGAACATCTCAAATCTTTATGGTAGAATGTGCCGAGATGTGAGCTAAAGTAACACAATAAAGTAGTTTGCATATGGAAATGTGAGTGGTGAAAGTGGCTAAGTTTGACTTTTTTCGTCACATTTGCCAGATGTGAACGTCACATTTCCATATATAAAGTACTTCATTGTGGGGCTTTAGGCCACATCTCGGCACATTTTACCATAAACTTTTCAGATGTGCAAAAATATCCATAAAAAATCTTAAGCTGACGACAAATTTGCCGTTTGAAAATTATGTGTTTCACATTTTATTCACATATTTTCACATAAATGTGACCACATCTGTGAAAAAAATGTGAAATGTGAAATTCACATTTTCGATTTTTTGTGTTTGAAATGTTTTTACACATACAAAAAGTAATACAAACCAAAAATTAGGTCACATCTCAGCAGCTGAAAGCATCCACGGCTCGAAAACTGACACAAAAATGGATAAATATGAAAATTGTACTCTTCTCTTAAAACGGTGCAGATCTATCATTTTCTTTATTCTGACTGTTCTATGTGAATTATGAAAATTATTTTTTGAAAAATATGACAATTTTTAAGAGTCAATTCGCATTGCACGCTTGTCAGCTCCAGGCAATGCACCAGAAAATAAAATTACTCAATATTACGGTGAGTTTTTTTTACTGTAAAAATTACAAGGAAGGGACTGTAGAAGTTAAGAAGAAACAAGTTCAAACCTCGGTAATTTACTTCAAAACGCTTTCAAGATGACAAATGTTCCGTAGCTACTTCATATTTCTGTAATAAACGAATGTGTCAAACAATTTTACAGATGTCAGTGCTGACTATTCGAATCGACTGATGTCCATCAATTGTTCGCGTTTCCCGCAACTCCCAGTACATTCAAGATAGCCGCGCAGCGAAAGTTTTTTTCGCAAAATAAGTTTTAACTAACAAAATTCGAGCATATTCATGTTTTGAGTACGATTTGGGCGCCAGTGGGCAATTGTCCACCTTGTCCATATGGCACTGCGAGCTATGTACAAAAGACCAAAAACCACTTTAATGGCCCCAGCTCGGCGGCCCTTGTGTCGACAGTGCCCAGATTCAATCTCATAAAAGATTATGAAAATGGTTCATTTTACACGAGTTATTGCGATGACAAAGAGGTACACGCACGGATTTTTCTGTAGATTTCTCTTATTTAGACCACAAAACGAAAAGCCCACCCGGTTCAAATCCGACTGCTTACAAACGGGTACACGCATAAAACAACTAATTTGTAAGGGTCAAAAATATTTTGGGTTTGTCAAGACCATAACCAATTCTGGGAGAAGTCGATATATGCCTCAGTGCAGGGTATGAAAACAAGGGGATGAAACTACTCCGGCATGTTTTATAGTGCAGCTTCTAGAGATCATGTTTGACTGTGTGGATATACTTCATATGCAAATTAATTAATGATAATGTGCTGATTTTTTTTTTCAAATGCTTAGTGCACTACATTTTTTCCATTCAAGTATTCCTACCGATTTTAATAATGAAAAGGTAATACGGAATATCAAACAGTTCCAGTTGAATGCAGAAAAACTATGTTTGAATTGAAACATTTTTTGAGCAAAATGCTTATGCTTTTTCATACGCATTAAAATATTTACGCTATCACACCCATTTAAAGAAAATCCGACGTTCAAACAGTGTTTCTGTTTTCATAAAGAGCATAAAGCTTTCGTCGCTCATTGCAGTCATAAAAAAATATTTGTTGTTTTTGTAAATTGATCAATGTTGGAATAACTTGAAATATTTTATACATTATTTTAAAAGCTACAATCCAATTTATTTGATTCTACTTGATGCATCAAAACACTGTAGTATAGTGTACGCTCGTAAATTACAAAATTTATGCGAGCTTTCTCACAGAATCTAAATAATTCTATTGATTTACTTGAACCAAAAATTTTACAACTCTCATTTCATCGTCTCTTGAAAATAAATGTACGTGTGAGTAGTTTTTTGACAAGCGCTTTAGAAAATTACTTACTATAGAAGCAATTAGTCATTTCCACAGCAAGGCGAGAAAATAGAAAATTGCAACAAGAATGAAGTTTCTGGTAAAATCTGATAAGTATGCAACGAACAAACATTGCGACACGTATGGACAAAATAAGACATAACTATTATTTATTTAGAACGTGTGCTTATGTAGCGAGAAGAAATCTGCCCTACGTTATCAGATAATAGGCTTTCATATATTTGTACTTCTGCGCAGGTTTTTGCGGTGTTAAAAACCTGAGCATAAATACAAAACTCATATTCACTTTGCCATGACTGTAAAGCCGATAGTAAAACCGACCTAGAGCACTTAGGAGAGGCGAGAGGCCTCTGACACATACTTTCATGGATACAAAAATCCACTCGATTTACTCCACAACATACAAAAAAAAATTTTTTAGGTTGGGGCGGAACTACAAAAGACCGTAATAGTTATTTTCATGACAAGGGGAGAAAATAGAAAATTGCTTAACAAGGTTGACGTCTGTGGCCAAAGCAGAGAAAATTGCAACGAGAGTAAAGTTTGTGGCACAAGCAGAGAAAATTGCAACGAGAGTGAAGTTTGTGGCCAGAGCGTAGCGACGCAGAACTGTGTTGTTTTTCCGAACTCTTATATCTCGAAAAATATTTGCCAAATTAGCAAATGAACTACTTTAGAGTAATCCTGTGATCCTAAACTATGTGCTGGCATTTTGTTTAGCTCGTATTCGTCGTTGTTTACTTTCTTTATCGCGAAAAAAATTCATATGAACAGATCGGCCATGATGCTTTATGTTAAGTATTTTTTTCTCATCTCCTTTTATTTTCTCACCTCAAATGAGGTGCGAAAATTAACTTTTCAACCCGCTACAAACTACCCATGCAAAATTCAATTTTCGCATCTCATTTGAGGTGAGAAAGTATCAATTTTCGCCTAACAAATGTGAAAACCAAATTAGCGGCAGTGGCTAGGCGACCCTTGGCCCGAAAATGCCCAAATTCAATCACACAAAAGATTTTTTTGCAGGTTCTGGCATCTTACGACGATCGGTGCTCTGCCCCTTAAATGGACTGTTTACAAACGTCGTGGTAAACGCAATAGACCCCTTTTCGAAGAACTTCGTTCTTTGTACGGGTCTAAAAATTTACTTTGTATTTACAACGATTTTTTTTGTGTTTTTCAATTTCGTATTGTTTTTTAATTTTCAGCTTGTTATAAGATTCGGAAACATCGACTTTACGTTGCATGGCTGAATCGATTTACAAATCGATTGTTTCTTCATGAGATATTAGGAATTAAAAATGAATATTGGATGGATAAGTGACACCCTCGTGCTTGCAACCATAACAAAACCTTGTCTCAGTTCATTTATCCCAATTTATTTATCAAAGATTTCGACAACAGCGCCTGTTTTAAAAATCGATTACATTCTTAGGACCTTTGGGAGAAAGGGTGATCAGAGAAAATCAATCTGGACGACAAATGTCAAAAACTTTTTTCTGTCGATAGGCTTGAGTTGATTTATAAAAAAGTATAACATTCAAAATATAGGTTTATCCTCCCTATGTTTCGTTTTCAGTTTTTATTTGTCCGGATTTCGTGCTTTTTTGAAAATTTTGTACCAAGCATATTTCTCGTGACAAATTTCTCTCTTTACTGCACCAATTGTATGTTTAGTACCCAACCTCTTAGCCCCGAGCATCTGGCGGCCTCAAATGAGCTTGATTTTCAGCAAAAAACCGCTAGGAGTTCCCTCGCAATTTTTGTTCACAGTTGGCGGCACTTTAATACGAATTTTTCCATCAGAATTTTTTTCTTTCGAATTTTGTTCGTGTGTATTGATTCCATTGGAAACAAATTTTATTTGTGAAAATTAATTGAAAATTACATTATTGAAAGTCTGAAGAAAGGACTTTAACGAACAATGCACTCTGGCCATTGGTCTTTACAAATAAAAAAAGCGTTTTATGCGAAAGCTCTTTTTAGAATTAGTCCTGCATTGTTTCTTCTATAATTACAAATATTTTGATGACATTTTTCAGAAACCGTACCAGTGAAACAAAGCAGAACAAAGCAGTATGAAATTCCCTTTGTAGGTACATACAATAAAATTTTAAGACATTTTACGGAGAAGTTATTGTGCTCAAAATGTAATTAAGGTTTCCAACTCTTTCGTAGCATTTGGATATTAATAGAGTCCTTTCTCTGGAAAAATGTTCTGTCCCTTCGTTTGCAGGTGTATTGAAAATTAAGACCGTCTTTTCATAAAAAATTTTCATATTTTTAATTCGAATTGTGATTCTGATGACTGCTTTTAATGAATGGTTGAATGTAAACGTTCTTTGAGCCAAAATTCACATTTTTTTTGGGAAATGGAAGTTTATTTCAATATACGTCATTCTCTGTACAGAGAAGACTATATCTGAAAACGCTTAAGAAGAAAGATTAATTTCAATTTAATCTCTTAATGCCGATGTTGCTGATGCTTACATTTCTTTCACATAGCAAAATGTAAATGCTTGATTGATTGACACAAAGCTATATGTGTACATAACACGGATAAGGTTTGTATTAAACACATCAATTTAATCTTTTAACCACATTCAACCCTTTTCACGCGCTCAGATAATGTAACCATTTTCTTGTATTTGTATAAATGTGTAGATGTGTTAGTTCACACAATTATGTCACTTAGAACTCAGAGATAAATTAATAATAAGGTAGACACTGAAGGGTTGTATGCATGGAAACGTTTTTATCTCACTGTAGAATTCATAATCGAATAGCTTAATCTTTTGTGGATATTAGAAAGTGTCAAAGCATCTGATTGTTTTCCAATTTATGTGGATGTTTAGCCTAAAGCAATGTTCCGTCGAGCAAGTAATCAAGCAGAAAGGATTAAGAATTATTTACATTAATCGGATGTCAATAAATGTATTTAACTTTAGAACATTTCGTAGCAAGGGTATAGTGGAGAACGATAGAATGTGAAATAACGAAGTAAATATTAGTACATTAGTACATACATGTTTCTTAGAGCCGAAAGAAATGTAAATTGATGATTAGTTTTAGGCTCATTAATGGCGACAGAAAGCTATTCGTGTATTTATCTTACAGTGAGCATCATAACTGAAACCAATCATCACTAAAACAAATGTGTGCTAAAAGTTATGTCTGACAGTGGCGAGTGAGAAAATGAAACAAAACGGACCCAGTGCATATAGATTTGCATAAGAAAGTCGTAATATCGGTCAAAAAATTGCTTCGCGGTGGGGAAAACGACTCGACTAGTCCGCTTTAAAATTTTTCTTGCATGTTTTTTTTGTGTAAATTAAATTTTTTGAAGAAAATTTTTATTCAGATAAAATAAATGTGAAATTTGAACTGTACAAATATCATTTCTTGACTAAAAGTCAGGGTCTTACTCCACAAAATATCGAAAAGCTTGGTCATAAAATAGAAAATATCAGGATTAGTTTAGCCTCAATCCTACTAATCACACTACGTAGAAAAATCAACGTTGCAAATACGGCTTGGTGTTGCAATAACGCCTTGGTGTTATTCGATTTATCAATGTCAATGATCTTGGAACACAGATCTTGCGATAATTTGTTCCCAACCCAATCAACATTTAAATCAGGTTTACGTGACTACTGTTGACTCCAAGAACCTGCCCAAAATACCAGGTCCAAATACCAAGTTGGACAACATCTGATGGTTGCACGACGTAGCCTCCCAGCAACCTGCGTCTCAGTTGAAAGAACTTGGAGCATTCGGATATAACGTGAATACCCGTTTCTTCTTCTAATCCGCACGCACATCTGGAAGTTGCCGAAAGGCTCATCTTTTTCATGTGTCCGTTTAGCCCGCAGTGTCCAGCAATCGGCAGATACGGTTCAAGGCCGTTCTCGAGAGCCATAGCACCCGTCTTGGCTAGCTCGTCCGCCTTCTCATTTTCCTCCACTACCGAGTGTATGGGTACCCAGACCAGAGAGATCTGAATATTCTGACCTATCAAGTTCAAGAAATCCTTACACTCTTTCACAAGCTTGGAAGTGGTAACTGGTGAAACCGGTGCTCTGATCATTTCCTTACTGTCTGAACATATAAGGATCTGCTTTCCTTGCTCGCCTTCCGGCAGTGCTTCGCGAGCTCCTACGAGCACTGCAAAAACTTCTGCCTGAAAGACATTCGGCTTGGTGTTGCAATAACGGCTTGGTGTTGCAATAACGGCTTGGTTTTGCAATAACTTCGGCTTCGAACTAAACGAGGACAAATGCAAAATAATGACAATCTATAGGAAGAAGTGTCCCGTCCTAGAAAACTATCACCTTAATGGCCAGCCGAGTTAATAACGTCAAAGATCTCGGAGTAACATATAAAAACGATTTCTCGTTCAACACACACTACGAATTATCAGCGAAAAAAGGACACTTCATGTTATCGTTCATCAATCACCAAACGCCAATGTTATGACCGATTGAACGCCGACACTACAAAGATCCCATACAACTCAGTGCTGCGGTCCCACCCAGAATTCGCCTGCCCGGTTTGGTTGCCCATGTGCAAACATTTGAAAGCGTACGAAGGCAATTTGTTCTACATGCCAATACAAATCGCTAAACCACCCCAAATGATAAAACTCACCACTTACGTTCATACGTCAAATTGTAGCTACAGTCCTCCAAATTGTAGCTACAGTCACCAAGACGGTGAGTGAATGCAGCAGTATTTTTCATTTACGACGTGTTAACCGGCAAAGTAAACTCCCAACCTCTTCGAAAACGAATCAATTTATATAACGGATCTAGATCAATGCGTCACGAGTCGCAACGAACTCTCCGTTTAATTTTGCATAACGCCTCTTCAACTTCGCTGCCGCCCATGTTGACCCAACGCTACCATCACAAGGATTTCGCCTGAATGTTATGGAACTTGACGACTCTGCGTTTGGTCCATTTGCTTCTTGTTGAGACCTAATGTTGTCTGCTCATCTTAGCTCAATTCGAGTTTGATTTTCGATTTCAACATTTTTATTCTTTTTTGACTACATAGTCCGTTGAGTCGGTCGATTATTTGACGACACGGTTATGGTGAACTTTTTTCTTTTTAGACCCTTACGAAGAAGGAAGTTCCTCGAAAAGGGATCTTATGCGACGTTTGTAACCACCCCAATTTCGACCCTTGAGTAGGGGAGGAGAGCTTCGATCATGTTCCTTAGATGACGAATCAACGGGTCTTTGGTAATGTTTACTATTATTGTTACTCATTTACTTTTATCATTACGCGATTTTCCGCTATTGTCATTTTGCTTGAGATAATTCAGACTTTTTTCCTTTTTTGACTTACTTATGTTTATGTTAATGTGATATATTCATGTATTTCGGCTAGGTTCATCAAGGTCATTACCGGAACCCCGACAATTCGTATAAATAAACTGTAGCTGCTGTAAATAACAATACATATTTCGTCCGTATTCCGTCCAGATTTTGTCCAGATTTTTTATTTTCTTCTGGATTTTGACGCCACCAGATTTTGAAGTCTCCGGATTTTGACGCCTCCGGATTTTGTAGCCTCCGGATTTTGACGCCTCTGGATTTTGTACCTCCGGATTTTGTAGCGGCACCCAGAAAAGTTGTTCACGAAACCAGCCGGAATTACATACTTGTCAACACCACAAAAGTTGTCGTTGGTACCAGAATTGTATTTATAGAACAGGGCGAAAATCATATTCACAAGTTAAATTGCAAAATATAAAATGTTTGATTCAAATGGAGATAATTTATCACCCGAACATCGTTCAATCAAATTGTCAAAATTAGTAAACCGATCAATCGCAAAAGCACGATCACCGTCCTTCCTTTTCAAATAAATATTGCCACCACTAATCCAAAGATATTCCGAACCCATTAACAGATTTAAAAGATTTTGCCAATTTGAAAAGACGCTTACGATCACTACTCAGACACTCATTTCAATAAATTTTCCTATTGAAATTGCTATCAGGTTCCAGTTCATTCGATGTAAAACCATTTACCAAACGACACTTAAGCAGTAATTCATTCCGCTGCTTGAGATCTTTGAAACCAATGATGATTTTAGGGATGACTCCCATTGGTACATGGGTTGAGTCCTGTGAATTCCTGGGCGGGCATGATTAACCGATTTTTGATCATGTTTTTAATCGAAGCGCTGTCAACTTCTTGAGGCTAAATTCGGAGATTTATAATAATAATAATCCGCCGTTACAACCCGTCCGGGTCAGAGGCTAGATCATTTTTTATTTAAAAGTTCCGCAATTTTTGTGAGCTTTTGCTCACATGGATTCTCTTAGAGATCCTTTCGTTACGGATGTTTTTACTATGTCAGTGGTAACTTGCACACAAACCTAGTGCCATCTATGATGTACTAGGGCGGAAACTAGTAGGCTTAGAATGCCGGTTTGCCCCATCAATGTGTTTTACCGGCAGGCATTTTTTGGACCACATCCTTAACGTGAACTCCGAACCACGCGTAACGGTAGCTACCATTTTACCATTAGGATTTCTTCTGGTATTAATTATATTTGAGTCCAAAGTCAGACTCAGATTACACAGAATTCATCGAATATGCGTGACGTCTTATTTGCATACTTCTGTGTACGATTTGTTGTGACATCAAATTCACAACTATCCATATTATGAAGCCTGGATGTGCCTAGGAACGTTACTTTCATGCTGTACATTAAAGAAAAATCCTATACAGAATTTGTCCCCACCGGGATTGAATCCGGATATTCTTGGGGGAAAGCCAGTACCATATCACTGCGCTAACCCGTTCCTTAAAATTCGGAGATATGGTATATGGTAATAAAGAACTGGTAGTAAAAGCGTAATCTTGACTGGAAGAGTAGTTGAAATTGAAAAGGTGACGGAAAATAACGGAAGGACATTCTCCTTATACAAATTGTGTACTTTCCTTGTGCGAATTTACCCGCTTTAAGATTTTTCTTGTACAAATTTATCCGCTTTAAATTATTGTCACATTTGTGCGGGCGATAATTCCCCGGATGATAATTCCAATTTTTTCGGGCATTAATTCCCGGTCGATAATTCTCCGCAGTTCTGTCGCAGTTGAAAAGTAGCAAAGTATTATATTATAATCAGTTAAATGGCGATGGGTTACAATTAGAAAGAAGAAATATCAGCCATAAAATATCAAGCTTTGTTAGACAACCATAAAATTTATAGTTGACTACCAATGCTGAAGTGGACGAAATTCCTTCAAATTGGCCTTATACGATAGGAGGTGGTTTTTCGCCAATATTAAGTTATGAATGAAATATAGAGATTTGCTTCCAAAGACAAAGCTGTGGAGAAAAAAATTTTAGGGAACACAGGGAAATAAATGACTGAATGAATGGAACACTGGAACACATGTCTCAAGGTTCTTCGAAAAAATGACACAATCCCGCGAAATTAGAACCGTTGCATTTCGAAAGTTGCTTCCTCAGACAAAGTTGTAGATACCGAATTAAATTTTTTGCCGACCAAAGTTTTTTTCAATCAAAAAATATTTGACCGAGGTTTTTTGACAATTTTTTATAAGACGTGCTTTGAGATTGCTGTGAGTCACTTAAGTTCTATCACTGTTAAAAGAACTTAAAACATTGTATTTTTGTTCAGTCCAAAACTTTTTCAATTAATGTAATCTGATACTTTAACAGTCTCTTGGCAATATCTATCTGATGCGTACACAGCCTTTCGCATATGTTAAAAAAAATAATTTACATTCCCCAACAATTTATTGTCGGTTAGAAAATTGATTTGTTTCAAAGAGCAAGAATCTCGCACACCGAGTATATCCTCGGTTATCTTTTGTTGAAGATGTCTCGTTCCTAGTTCGTTCCTGGTACATCTGCGAAACCACACTTTCATTCAAAACTTATTTGGATGCTTTAAGTTATCTCGTCGTATCGTAAATACAGTACTGAAGCAAATCAAATTGATGAATCCTTAGTCCCAAGTCAGGTTGTTCAGTCTTATATTTGCAGGAAATAAGGGAAATTGAAACTACTACGAATCTGCTTCTTAAAATTTCCGTTTTTTTGCTGGATATAAAATTATCGCTTCAACTTCCTGCGACAGATAAACGTGAAAATAAAATAAAATTCGAGCATCATATGCATTTTTATGTTGAAACATTGCTCGCGTCATAAAAAAGTTGTAAAAAAGTAAACACCCCGACATGACTATCATCTCGGCGCCACCCCAAGAGTACAGTAAAAATTTCGAAAATATTTCCACTTTAGTATTGAACGTGAGAAATGTTCTTTATGTTTCCATTCGCTTATTTTTCATAATGGTTTGCTTAGATATCTGTTTTGTACACTGTTACCAGTTCTTCAACAGACATACAACACACTATTGAAGGCGAATAGAAAAACCTTTATCTAATTTTCGTCAAACAATTGAACCGAAAGACTTGAGAGATATTCTCATTACTTACAAACCCCAATTATTATTTCGACATGTAGTCGAGTCACACGTTTTACTTTGTTATCATCGAGATGAACAATAAAAAGTATAGCAAACAACAAATATTCTCATTCAATAAATAAATGCACTTTAACCTAAATGAAGATGTCGATTGACATGTGAATAGACAGCGCAGTGGGTGTGTACAACTTATATGATGTTATACTGACCAGTGGGGTTAATGGTAGATTTCTTCTTGATATCATTTTCATCTTAAAACGATGAAGAAAATCCAATTTCAGATAATATTTTGTTACAATTTCATATCATGTGTGTGATGGCTGCATGTTGGGATTTTTAGATTAGTGTACGGATCAACCCTAAGGTAAAAATGATTCTTTACAAACAGTTTTTATTTATTTCGCTATTCGATTTAGCTGCTTTTGTTGGTTCGAGTTCAATCATTAAAAGAATTTGATTGAGTTGTAACAATATTCACATCGTGGAGTGTCAAAATTAAGTTTTTGGTAAATAAGAAGGGTTGTAAATAAGGGAAAGTATACGACGCAGTTAAACGATAAAACGTGTAAACAGAGTGCTAACTGCATCCTATTTGCGATGAAATGAAAGTCAAAACCATTGGAAAATATGATTGGTCCCCTTTTGGCTTTCCTATACATCACCATGCATCTCCAATACATCGATCAATCCATCACTCATACAAGGTGATGCATCACAATAGTATATTACAGAGAAACACTGTTATGAGTAATATTACAGGTGTGCGATGTTTACGGAAACGAGCCCCGGAGGTGTGCGATGTCTACGGAAACGAACCCCGGAGGGGCGAGTTACCGTAACGCACACTTGTAATAATAAACAGTATTCCTCTGTACTATGTTTTAACGTGTACCGGTGTGTCGGTTAAATTTTTGTTTAGTATCGAGATTTAACTCGAGTTTTTAATGTTTATTGAGAACTTATAGGCGGCCTTAGGAAACACATGTTTTGCCGAGAATTGATTAATGTCATAGGCAAGACATTCGTTTCCGTAAAATACCACAAATTTAAGAAATTTGAGATTCACAAATATTTAACGTGTACCCAGTCGGTAAGTTGAAATAGCCGGTGTGCGATGAGATAGCTAAATGGTTCATAACGTACGTGTAGTCAGAGTAGTCGGTAAATCTTATGCGACAGAAGATGTGTTCCCTAAAGCCGCCTATAAGTTCTCAATAAAGATGAAAAACTCGAATTAAATCTCGATACTAAACAAAAATTTAACCGAAAACTAAAGTCATTTCATAGAAACATGAATGAATTGGCACGCGGCAACTTTGATTCGTTCGTAGAGTGAACATAACAAAATTTGAAACTTGAAATATGCCGAGGTTTCGGAAAATCAGGGTTTGCTTTCATAAATAGTCGGTATTGTGGATACCGGGAAATTTTGGGTCCGAAAACTTGGATACCTGGAAATACATCCAGCCTAGCGGGAAGAAAAAGTAAAAACTCGCCGAAAGCGAATTTTTGTCTCAATTAAAAGTTTTAACGAAAAGGCTCTTTGCACATTGTGCAAATAGTCTTTTATTGTTGGCTATTTGCACAAGCTGGAAAACTTTTCCTTTTAAGAACACTCAACAAATCCTTATAGAGAAACATTAACAAACGACTCTTCAATATAGAGAATATTTCCTTTTAGAAAATGTCACAAGAACGAGATGGCGAATGGTTTTCCTTTTAAAAAGTGCTATAAAAACTAGGTAGGTAACGAAGCTAAGTAAGTTTTCCTTTTGCAAAACGTCACAAAAAGTTTTTGGGTAACGAAACTAGAATTCGTACAAATGAAGGAAACATTCGTCTAAGTGTGCAAATAGTCTCTTCTATATACCGTCAACCAACTAAACTATACCAACAATATATAGAAGAGATTATTTGCACAATGTGCAAATAGCCAACAATATATAGAAGAGACTATTTGCACATTGTGCAAATAGTCTCTTTCAAGTTTTAAAGTAAATATAAATATGCGAAGCAAAATTAACCAGAAAGTACAACTGACCGGATAACAAAGTTGGCCTGGAAGTTTAGCTGACGGCAGAGCGGTAAATATAACTAACCGGGAAGTGTGGCTCATCGAGAAATATAACTGACTGGGACCTTAGGTCATCAGCGTGTGCAGAGGTTGTTAATATCAGCGGTATCGTAGACTTTCTGTTCTGGCCAAGGTGGGAAATAACTTGAAAATAGGAAATGGTCTGACTACTAATGATTAAAAAACGGGAAATGATTGAAAATCCGGAGTAATTTTGGTCGAGACTTCAATGACTTTGTTGAATAAAGTTCTAAAAAATCTCGCTCGCCCAGCTTGCGATTCTCAACCATTTCTCCATAAAATGTTGAATCTTATGTCAACGACTTCGTTAGAAAACATTAAAGAAAGACTCTCTCGCTCCGCTTGCGATTCTAAACAGCATATTTCGTTCAGCGAAAAGTTTGAGTTATGTCACCGGGAAATGATCTTTTCGCCACCGGAAAATTTTGTCTAAATTTTCAGGATGCCACTCATTTTGGTCAAGTGCTTGTTAAGGTAACTAGGTAACCTGTAAAAGTTCCAATGAAAAGCTTTGTTATGGGTCGAATAAGAATGATACTTTAGGATTTATTACGTTTCTGTAATTTACAATACTTTCATGTTGAGGGTTGTGAAGAAAAGTTATTTCAAATTATAGATGTTCCAACAAAATGTTTTTTAAATGAGTAAGCGAAATTTGTTGAACCTAACTTATCCCCATTTCCAAAAATAGCAAAAATAAGACTTGTCTCGTCGAAATGATCTTATTATAATTTACATATTAAGATGTTACATGTCTATCCACTAAGTGTTTTTTTTTAAATTGTTGCAAAATATTCAGACAGACACAACAAACCACAAATAATTTCGAAATCAAGTACAGTCATGATAAATTTCCTATATATTTTACAGTCTTATTCGAAACAACGGATATATTATAAAGAAAAGGATACTGAAAAATAAATTCAAAGAAAAAAAAACGGTTTTCAAAGGGAAATGCCATACGTTTATATTCTCTAGTGGCTATGGGTTAACGTTGTCATGCATACTACTTACCACAAAAAGTTTTCCGATTGTAGTTCGATGTAACTGGTATATCCTTCTTGTGTTTTTTTTGCCTTTATTAAAAACTGAAACTTTTTAAAACACTCAACACTCAATAATCACTTCGTTCAACTAATGTTTCATTGGTCTTACCAAAATTTTTTGTTTATCGAAATTTGTACACAACTTAGGAAAGAATACTTGTCCACTTAAGTAAAAATAGCGATGCTCGTTAACTATTTAACTACGTTACTACGTTCAACTTATTATTGCAATTATAAATCTGTGAAAAGACTCAATTAAACAATAAAACACCGGCGAAACAATTCAGATTTATATTAGTGAGCCATAGTGAAACAGGCGATTTTTTAGAAGTCAATAAAATTTACAGACGTGCTACCGAATGGAGAGAATAAGGAAAGCATTTTTGTTGCATACACGATTTCATAAATGATTTTCAGAAAGAGAGAGAAAAATGAGAGACATTATGAAGTTGAATTTGTATTTTCATTGTGAGAAATGTTAGGGTGTTTTATTTGTAACATGGTGGTAAAATGTCAAAGAGAAACATTTTTCGATTGTTCAGCGAAATTCATTTGAAGTGGCGTTGAGGGTGTGTTGTAGAAAAAATAGTCTTCTGTCGCACGATCACGCAAGTTCATGAGGCAGACAATCATGTGTATAGCAACGTCATTGATGCCAAATAATTTATAGTTTGTCGTTGGTAGTTTTCAACAAATTGTATAGAAACAGAGAAGTTTGCTCCTTTTAAACTGAAGATCTCACGCGTACCCCTTGCCGTTACTTCAGTTTCTGCTGATGGCTAGCACTATAGGCGCAGAAAAGCTCAACTAATTTTAACAAATCTTTTTGGCACGAATCGCTATGAATTATAATCATCTCTTTGAATCACTGTATTTCAGCACTCATTTTGGAATCCTTCAAAAATTTCAAACAACTTTAAGAGTTTTTTAAAGGACGGTACGAGGTACAATAGGGATTGTCTTCTATAAAAATGAGTATTTCGATCCGGCAATAACAGTATATTTCAACATACCCCAATACACACGAGATGTGTACGTACGCGCGGGCGAATCCCAAGCGAAAAGTACACATCGAGTGTGTATTGTGGTATTTTGAAAGATATTTTTCTGTAATAGTGAGAGCGTGTTGGTGCCCATGCCGCGGAAAGCAACTTTTCGTCCCAAGTGATAGGAAAATATTTTCCGTCACTACCAATAAACTCTCACATCATCATCATCATCATCAAACTTTTTAGACCATTATTACCCTCCGGTGTGAGGTCTTTATGTCACAACCCCAGAATGGTGAACTATCGTCCTCCATGCCCTTCTATCGCCTGCCAAGGAGATGGTTTGTTCGCCCAGAGAAAGTCCCCTAACTTCTAAATCTGATTTAATTGAATCTATAAACCTTCTCCTTGGTCTACCCCTTGGCCTAAACCCCGGGACCTGTGCACCCAAGATCCTTTTCGGTAACCTGTTATTACCCATCCTTTGAACGTGCCCAAACCAACGTAGACGACTGGCCCTTGCCGCCTCTTCCACTGACGAAATCCCTAAGTTTTCCCTAATGTCGCCGTTCCTGATATGATTATCCCACTGCTCCCTCCTATTAACTTTCGCTATATTCCTAAGAACCCTCATATCAGAAACCTCCAGGTCATGCACTAGATATCCGCAATCCACCCAACTCTCACTACCTTACAGAATCGTCGGCCGGAATATTGACCTGTGAATAGCTAACTTCGTTTCGCTACTTAATTCCTTCTTGTTGAACACGTGCGACCTCAACTGACTGGCCACCGTGTTTCCCATTTTCCTCCTTTCCTCAAATTCCCTAACCAACTTGCAATCCACTGAAAAAATGGTTCCTAAGTACTAGAATTCAGAAACCTGCTCCAGCTCCTCCCCATTTAAATTGCAAGCCATCTCCTTCCAAGATTTGCCTATATGCATAACCTTAGTTTTCCCTACACTTATCTTCATCCCATATTCCTTACATGCAGCATTCAGGCAGTCAATCCCACCCTGTAACTCCGCGGTACTATCTGCCAACAGAATCAAGTCATCCGCATAGGCCAGAATTTTCATTATTACCTCACCCACCTTGACATTTCCCTGCAAGTTCGCCTGCTTGATGATTTTATCCATGAAAATTATGAACAGAAGCGGGGAAAGACAACAACCCTGACGAACGCCCTCTTTAACCTCGAAAGACTCGCTAATTTCGCCGTCTATCCTTACCGCTGCCCTGCTTTCTGAGTAAATACGCTTAATGGCACGCAGTAAGCCCCCATTGATACCGTACTCGCTAAGAACCCCGAACAACTTCTGCCTTGGTACCCGGTCGAATGCCTTCTCCAAGTCGATGAAGCATAGGTACAAGTCCCTGTTCTTTTCATAAAGCTTTTCGATAGTCTGCCTGAGGCAGAAAATCTGATCCTGACCCCCCCTCAGAGGCCTGAAACCACCCTGAATCTCATCCAGTACACCTTCCACTATGTTCCTAACCCGGTCAACAAGTACACTCGCGTACACCTTACCTACCACGCTCAAGAGCGATATCCCCCTGTAATTACTGCAAACCTTACGGTTGCCCTTCTTATAAATTGGAGCAATAACACTGAAGCTCCAGTCAGCAGGTACCGTAGAAGACCTCATGGCCAAATTGAAAATCCTACAAAGCCATTGGATCCCACCTGATCCGCTATATTTAATAAATTCTGTCCTAATTTCATCCACCCCTGCGGATTTTCCTGCCCTTAATCTGCCGACCTTCCGGGACACCTCATCCAGTGTAATTTCCTCCTCCACCTCCAAGCTATGACCCGCCTCCCTCCCATTTTCTTCTACCAGATTGACAGATGTAAATAAATCCTGAAAGTAATCCCGCCAAGTCTTCAAGACTTCACCCTTATCTGTAATTAACTCGCCGCCTTTATCTAAAATGCTACTACATCCTTCTTTCACGCCACCGCGCCTAATGTCCTTAATCATCGACCAAAATTTCTTACCCCTGCCTCGACCTGCCTTTTCCAATTCCTCCCCAAACTTCTTCCCCTCCCTGTCCTTCGCTTCAATGACTAGATCCTTAACCAGTTTACTACAAGCCTTGTAAGCATCCCACTTCTCCGCCGTCCTGTCCTGTCCTGACGGCGATCAAATTTCGTAATAACGATTCCTTTCTATTTTTGTCGTATCTTTTTATTGTCGTGATTGTAATCACTTGTGATATTTTTGTTTGTTGACGCCTTTATTGTAATAGTGATACGCCATACGCTTAAATAAATAAAAACCTGGGGTATTGGTAGACGTGGCTCCACTCCGCTTGTTGTGGTAGCGGAGCCTACACTAGCAGGCTCATCTGACCTTTCGTTTCCCTCCACGCCAGAGTGTCCAGGTACCCAAACCAAGGTAATCTGACTACCCAGTCTCATGTAGTTTAGATAATCCTTTCCCTCTTTCATCAGCTTGGACGTCGAGGTGGGTGTCACATGAGCGCCCTAATCATCACTTTACTGTCCGAACAGATAAAGATCTCCCTTCCCTGCGTCCCCGCCGGCAGTGATTCTTGAGCTCCCATGAGAGCTGCGTAGACCTCTGCCTGGAGGGCACTGAAAGTTTTGCCCAAATGGAACCGACTGCCATGTGCAGTGAAAAACACTTTCGCATTTCTTGGCAAATAGGTTGGCCACCCATCTAGCCATTCTTGCCTGCTCGGAAATATCGCATCAAAACGCCTAGTGAAGTCAGTTACTGGCGCCACCCGGTCTCTTGGCATATCAAAAATCCGAAATAAAGTCTCTAATTCTGCCATGCCCTAAACGGAAGTACGGGGCCCATAAGCCTGACTGCTCTATCGTATCCGCAGTGACGAAAGCTCTGGTCTTAATTACTAAGTCCAAAGGCGGTATCGCTAACAGCGTCTCCAAGGCCGTCTTCATAGCTCCAGTGATGCTTATGCACACTAACCTTTGTATCTCACTCAGTCTCTTCCTTGCTTTCTCCACGTCCGTTCTTGGCCACCATACTACAGAACCGTGACTCATCATGGATCGGATCACAGCCTCGTATAGCCACAGAATTGCCTTAGATGACAGACCAAAGGAGTTTTTACAGATCCAAAACGTCGTCAAGGCCTTTTGTGCCTTGTCTTCGGTATGATCGATCCAATTTAGTTTGCTATCCAGCGTGACCCCGAGGTATTTTACCCTTGGAGTGAGTTCTAGGTCCACACTGATCTGATCCACCAGATCTGATCCTATACTTGTTTTACTGAATAGCACAAGGTCTGTCTTAGTGGGGTTGACACTTAGGCCCTTCTCCAAACACCAGTTCTCCACTATTCCCAGCGCAACTCTCATGCGATCTCCCAAGGTGCTTTCAAACTTCCCTCTAGCTAGAACCGTCAGGTCGTCTGAATACCCCTGCGCATAGATTCCTTCCTCATTCAGTTTTCCAATGAGGGAGTCTACCACTATGCACCAGAGTATGGGTGAAAGGATCCCGCCTTGTGGGCATCCCTTGGCTACCCAAAGATTTTTCTTGTGACCACATATAATAGCCTCAACCGCTCTATCCCTGAGCATGCTTTCTATCCATCTCACCACAACTCCTCCCACTCCTCTTTCAACCAGGGCTTGACGGATAGTATCGAACCTCGTGTTGTCGAAGGCTCCTTCGATGTCCATAAAACATCCCAGGGAGACCTCTCCAAACGAGAATGATTTCTCTATCTTCGCTACCAGACTATGCAGGACAGAGTCCGTTGACCTGCCGGTCCGGTAAGCGTGCTGGTTGTCATGTGGAAACTTAGGAGGATTTCATACCTGATATAAAAGTCTATCAACCTTTCTAATGTTTTCATAATGAAGGAAATCAGACTGATCGGTCCAAAATCCATTTTGAATCATGCTCGGAGAGGTAGCGGAGAGCGTGACGCAGTCGCCAAACCCCAAAAAAAACGTCAAGAAACCCAAAAAACTCCATACAAAAACCTTTGGGAAAAGACACGATGTATAGGCGAACTTTGGAGTTTTTCTCCCTGCCCCCTCCTCCTCCAAATTATTTAAAAAAAACTACTTCCTATCCTGATTCCGACGCACTTTGGATCATCAAAATCGGTTGAAAACGAGCCGAGATATCGCCAATCAAAGATGACCAATTTCCATATAAAAATGGTAAAATTTTTTTTTTCGTGTAGCTTTTCAACATTACAAATACATCGGGGGTCATATTTATTAGAGTTTGAAAAATACATTTCTGTGTACAAATATGGAAACTAAAGGTAAAATATCTGGTCCAAACGGGCGAAGTGGCAGGAAGCGTGCCTAAAATGCAGGAGACATTAGCCCTCTGAACTGCGAGGGATATGCGCTGAAACAAATATTTTTGGGAACCACATAATCAAAATTTTATTCCTGTGTTGTGTGTCCACGATGTATCTATGTGTCTACCTACATTTTTTTTCTCGAGAACCGCACGGGCGATTTCCTTAAAATTTTTAGGGAAGTTCAGTTTCGGTCCCAAATGGAAAATTTAGCCGGTGGCTACCCCCAAAAAAATCTTACTTACTTACTTTACCGGCACTACAACCCATTAAGGGTCTTGGCCTTCTCCAACATGCTTCTCCAACCGGGCCTATCTGCAGCTAACGTCTCCCAGCTGGTTACTCCCACAGTTCTGAAGTTGGCAAAAGCAGCGTCGCTCCACCTGGACTTGGGTCGCCCTGCACTCCTTTTGCCTTCAGGTTTGGACTTCAGAATTTTTTTTGGAATACGATGTTCATTCATTCGTTGTACGTGACCGAGCCAACGTAGTCTATTTATTTTTGTTGTTCTGACTATGTCGGGCTCTCCAAAAAGCTCTATGAGCTCGTGATTATATCGTCTGCGCCATCGGTTCAGTTTTCGGTCAACTACTGGTCCAAATATTGTACGCAGTACCTTTCGCTCGAACGTATGCAGAGATTGTTCATTTTTCTGTGTCAAGCACCA
>CM055403.1:8589484-8600042 GCA_029228625.1 Pseudolycoriella hygida | reverse complement strand
GACATTTCCCTGCAAGTTCGCCTGCTTGATGATTTTGTCCATGAAAATTATGAACAGACGCGGGGAAAGACAACAACCCTGACGAACGCCCTCTTTAACCTCGAAAGACTCGCTAATTTCGCCGTCTATCCTTACCGCTGCCCTGCTTTCTGAGTAAATACTCTTAATGGCACGCAGTAAGCCCCCATTGATACCGTACTCGCTAAGAACCCCGAACAACTTCTGCCTTGGTACCCGGTCGAATGCCTTCTCCAAGTCGATGAAGCATAGGTACAAGTCCCTGTTC
Organism: Pseudolycoriella hygida; assembly: GCA_029228625.1. Classification (NCBI taxonomy): domain Eukaryota; kingdom Metazoa; phylum Arthropoda; class Insecta; order Diptera; family Sciaridae; genus Pseudolycoriella; species Pseudolycoriella hygida. The sequence goes on along the minus strand of CM055403.1, from coordinate 8,599,756 downwards.
TTTTCATAAAGCTTTTCGATAGTCTGCCTGAGGCAGAAATTCTGATCCTGACACCCCCTCAGAGGCCTGAAACCACCCTGAATCTCATCCAGTACACCTTCCACTATGTTCCTAACCCGGTCAACAAGTACACTCGCGTACACCTTACCTACCACGCTCAAGAGCGATATCCCCCTGTAATTACTGCAAACCTTACGGTTGCCCTTCTTATACATTGGAGCAATAACACCGAAGCTCCAGTCAGCAGGTACCGTAGAAGACCTCATGGCCAAATTGAAAATCCTACAAAGCCATTGGATCCCACCTGATCCGCTATATTTAATAAATTCTGTCCTAATTTCATCCACGCCTGCGGATTTTCCTGCCCTTAATCTGCCGACCTTCCGGGACACCTCATCCAGTGTAATTTCCTCCTCCACCTCCAAGCTAGGACCCGCCTCCCTCCCATTTTCTTCTACCAGATTGACAGATGTAAATAAATCCTGAAAGTAATCCCGCCAAGCCTTCAAGACTTCACCCTTATCTGTAATTAACTCGCCGCCTTTACCTAAAATGCTACTACATCCTTCTTTCACGCCACCGCGCCTAATGTCCTTAATCATCGACCAAAATTTCTTACCCCTGCCTCGACCTGCCTTTTCCAATTCCTCCCCAAACTTCTTCCCCTCCCGGTCCTTCGCTTCAATGACTAGATCCTTCACCAGTTTACTACAAGCCTTGTAAGCATCCCACTTCTCCGCCGTCCTGTCCTGTAACCAGATCAAGTAAAGTTTCCTTTTTTCCAATACAACATCCCTGATATCGGCGTTCCACCAACCCGTTTTTTTGTTTCGACCCCCGCTAGTGACACTGCCCAGACATTCCTCAGCCGCACCCAAGATAAATTTCTTAAACTTCGCCCACTCAGTCCCAATGTCCCCGCAGTCAGCTGGAAGCCCCTCAAACCCTTCGGCGAATTTTGCCATAAAACGAGGCCTTACTGCCTCTTCCCTAAATTTGCCCACACGAAATTTGCGACTTACCACCTTCTTCCTTTTAGTCTGACAGAGTTTCCCAACCAATAAACTCTCACGCATACAGAAAATGGCTTTTTCGTTTCAAGAACTAAATAATCGTAATATGGCAAACCTCAATCGATCTTCATGAATTTTGTTAACTGAAATATCATCCAAACCTAGGAATCACGTATAAAGATGACAAAATCGATTGAGTGTTTGCTGATATATGGTCATAAAAGTGGTATTTCGAAGGTCACTCACCAACGAACGTGCCAAATTAAATATGTGCAATAGTGAAACTAATAAAAACTAATAATAAACCAATAATGTCTATTTATCGACATTGCATTTCAAAATCATTTTATTCATTAGCACACACTTCAAATGTTATTTCAAACGAAAGAACCGAAAACGGTGTGCATTTGCTCAGCATGAGATCGATATTGTCTGGTAGTGAGTGTGGGTAAATAGTTGGGTGGTGAGGTTGTTATTGAAAATGAGGGGTTGGCGTTTACCGGCTTTTCAGACTGAGTATGCGCTGTCGGAGTTTGTATTAGACTTTCTCTGTGTCTCATACTCGTAATAACGTATAACTTTTCCTATTGCTATCAACATTTTCAAGCTGTGTGCTGATATGAATGAGACTTCACTTTCATCGCATTATTATGAACGCCTAAAACGGAAAGAATGTAAAAAAAAATAAAAATAAATACCGTTTTTTCTCTCACAGATATTGTTTTCAAATTTTGTTAACAAATTTTCAAAAAAACAAAAAAATTCAAAATAAATAAGATTTTAATTTGCAAACAAATTATATTTGTTTTTAAATTTCATTTTATTTTGGTGTTTTTACTTTCCATCACGGGTGTAGCAGCTGAAGCACACAAGAACAGTGTAGGAGCCGAGGGGTAAATGACTCCCAAAAATCGTGTGCGGTCTTAATGTCATTAAACCTCAACTCGAGTTCGGTACCTTCTCCGTCCATTAATTACATCTAAATTTTCTGAAAACATGCGTCCGATATTTGATAGCATTATTGCGTTTTCGTTATGAACTCAAAAATTGATAAATGATAGTTGTTGTGCATAAATTAGTAGCAATGATAGTCACACTTGATAGCGAAATCAGAAATTGAAATATTAAGTTAATGTGTATTTGAACCATCTGGTTAATACGTTCATTAAAGTACCCTATTTGTCATAGTTTACAATCGATAGACTGGTATACTAAGTAAACTTAGGTGGTTTTTATAAATATTTGCTTAAGAGATGGTGTTCGGCAGTCAAAAAATGATGTGTGAGAAATTTGAATCAGCACAGTTTAATAATTTCAAGTCAATGCAATCAAGAAATTAGCTGGAAAATGGGAAACGCAGTGGCCAGTCAGTTGAGGTCGCATATGTTCAATTAAAAGGAATTAAATAGCGGTACAAAGTTGGCCATTCACTGCTCAAACTTCAGGCCAACGATTTTATATGGTAGTGAAAGTTGGGTGGTCTGCGGTTACCTTGTGCATGGAGGTTTCTGATATGAGGGTTCTTAGGAGAATAGCAAAGGTGAATCGGAGGGAACAGTGGGACAATCATATCAGGAATGACGACATCAGGGAAGATTTAGGGGTTACGTCATTGAAAGAGTCGTCTAAGATGGTACGGGCACGTTCAGTGTAGTAGCAGGTACTAACAGGCTGCCAAAAAGGTTCCGGGTGGGCGCCCTAGGAGAAGGTTTATAGACTCAAATTAATCAGATTTAGAAGTTAGAGAACTTTCTCTGGGCGAACAAAGCATCTTCTTGGCACAGGATAGGAGGGTACAGAGGAGGTTGGTTCATGATCACCGCGTGTATAGACTTCACACCGAAAGATATAAACGGTCTATAAAGTATGATGACGATGAGAAATATGCTGGAATTCATAAGTTTCGAAATTGTCTTGGCTTCACACGGATCCACAAAGTCCTATCCCTAGAGTCCACCGGGGCTGTTCACAAATTACGTCGCGCTAAAATTCGACATTTTTGTCACCCTCTTGTCGTCGCGCCCAGTTGCAATCGAAGTAAATTGTAATCTTACGTTACCCCCGAATCGCTTGCTTTTTTTAGCCTTTTACCAGTCAATTTCAGACATATTCAGCGTAGATTGAAGATACAAAAACCTGCCAACAAAAATGGAACCTTGTTCCACCCCTGGGAAAAATTTTGTTCATTTTCGTAGAACAACAGCTGATGGCAACACCATAAATACTTTGGTGTCTATTTTGGTGTGCGTGTGTAATATTTCAAAAAGCTTTTCCCAAGCATAGGCATCCGAAATATTATAGGCTTCGGTGGGGGATATCAGAAACGATATATGAATTTCAGAATTTCTTTTTTTATAATGTGGTAAGGTGTGTGTGGTATGGAAAAGAAACCCCCCAGTAAATTAATAATGCTTGTGTTATACACGTTAGACGTATACTCCTACAGTATACCATCATGAGCGTATACGTATATTTGTGTACCAAATACAATTTATTTACCATATCATATCAGTTTGCTTGTATATAATTTTACACTTGGGGTATACTGGGGATACTTATCTTTTTATGGGAAAATAAACCAAATTAACGTTGTTACTTAACCGCACGTAAATGTAATTCATCATTATGCCAGTGAAATTTCGAGATTTTTTTGTTTAATTTCTTGTCTAATTTCGCATGATTGCTACTTACATTTCAGAGCTGCGTGATTAATTACTTTTTAAAATAATTATTTGTTTTCGTCAATTCCATAAAATGATGATATTGGTGATTACTTGACGTTACTCATGTTACTTTCGATGATACGAAATGAAGATAAATTATTCCATTAACATCACATATCCCAACTTTTGTTTACATAAGAAACTCTATCGCAAACTTCGGACCAGATGTATGAGCTGGTCGGAAAATGCACTTGGAAAAATGTGATTTTCAAGGTAAAGGAAATGTTCACAGGAAATTTTCGGATACTTTACTCATCGACAGAATTTCGAATTTCATCCTATTTCCTACTACTTTTTTAATATCTTTCAAAGAAAAAACATTTGCCCGTACGTATCAAAATAGATGTGGCAAACAGAATAGATGTTGCAAAAAGATTCTAACGTATCAAATGTTGCCTTAACTCCTAAGTGTATGAAATTACGTCGACATTAAAATGGATTGAAAATTGCCGAAGGGCAATATTGAAAAACCCGTCCGAAGAAACGGTGTAAAAGTCTCTCAAAATATTCAAGGAACCGTCAAAATAAACAAACTTTTTTTTCAGACATATTTTAAAAAAATGTTAGTACACGCCGATATTAGAACCGACCTAGAGCAGCTAGGAAAGGCCCCTGACCCATACTTCCATAGACAAAAAAGTTTGCCACTGACACCGATCTTCTATCAATTATAGTTCTCAAAATGTTTGAATTTTTTGAAAATAAGTTGCCTAGATTGATCCACCCTAACATAAGTGGCCATATTGGCAGTCATGATGCGTATCACCGAAACCAAACAATTTTTCTTTTGACACCGATCTTCTATTTCTAATAGTTTTCAAAATATTTGAATTTTTCCAAAATAAATTGCCTAGATCGATCCACCCTAACATTATCGGCCATATTGGCAGGAATTGTGACATGCACCACGCCGAAACAACCAACAACTTTGCTTTTGATACCGATCTTCTATCTCTAATTGTTTTCAAAATATTTGAATTTTTCCAAAATAAATTGCCTAGATCGATTCACCCATACATTAGCGACATTTTTTCTTGGATGCTCTTAAGGCTTTCATTACCAATCGAATAGAAAACGAATTACGAAAATCGGATGGAATTTACTTGATTTTTGTATAAAAAACAAGTAGGGCCCTAGCTAGGTCTAGCGACCCAAAGTAAAAAACATATGCAGGGGACCCGTACGCATCAGAATAGATGCGGCAAACAGAGTTGGTGTTACGAACGTATTTAAGTAAATATGGCCTTAACTCTTAAGTGTATTAAATTACGTCCACATTAAGTTGTATTAGAAATTGCCGATAGGGCAATATTGAAAATCCCGCCCGAAGAAACGGTGTAAAAAAACCTTTCCGAAAGCACAAAATTTACCCCCAAATATAGAAAAATGTTCTACTCAATTTTCTCTACAACATAGAAAAAACCGTTTTTTGGGCTAGGGTCGACTTAGTTCCGACCCAGGGCCCTAAGTAGAGGCCTCGGACACACAACTCCATAGCCAGAAATGTTTCCCTCAATTTCCTCTGCAAAATAGCAAAAAAGTAGGACCGACAGGACCCACTTGAGCCCTTAGCACAGGCAAAAGTTTCTTTTATAAACTGTCGGCCATGCCTAGATTTCTCAAACAAAAAAAAATTTTGAAAATCGGAAAAAATTCACTCGAGTTATGTCCAAAAAACACATAGAGCCCCAGCAGAGACTCGTTTAAAAAAAAAATTATGAAAATCGGAAAAGATTTGCCCGAGTTATGTACAAAAAACACATGGGGCCCTAGTAGAGACTCGATTTTAGTGCCCTAGCTAATTCCAAGGACTCAAATTTAGAAAACTTTCTTCCATAAATTGTCGGCTATGCTCGGGTTTTTCAAACAAAAGAAAATTTATGAAAATCGGAAAAGATTTGCCCGAGTTATGGACAAAAAACACATAGAGCCCTAGCAGAGACTCGATTTTAGTACCCTAGCTAAGTCCAAGGACTCAAATTCAAAAAAAGTTTATTCCATAAATTGTCAGCAAGCGTATTTGTAGAGATTTTCGGAGTACGGACGCTCTTTAAAGTATATTCTCTATTTAGTTTACATAGATAAGGTCTTAATTTCAAGGCATATTAGCGTTTTCACGCACATTCTACGGCAGAATAGCAAGCACTTTAGGCATTTGGAGGTTCGCCAAAAATACAATTTTTACCCAAAACTATTTTGTGGGGTGTCATTTTAAAGGAAAAGACGTCAACTTTTCCAGAAAAATAGTTTGAGAACAGTTAAGTACTGCGCGTAGACTAACTACTTCCAAAAGTCTACCCGGCAGTGTAACATTTCAACTTTTCGCGTATTCTAGCACACTCCAGTCCTAGTCCAGATTACTTAGCATCGTTTTAGATACTAGGGACAATGGCTTAAACAACCACACCTATTAGCCTTTGGACCGGCCGGCGCGGCGCTGGAGTTTTTTTAAATCGCTTTTCAAAATTTCCATTTTTTCGACTATAAACTGTTCCAGGTCCTCAGACACCTTCACCTTCCAAGCAAATAGGCATCCACACTTTTCGTATCAATGAGGTCTACGTAATATATAAGTTTCAGATCAAAGCGATTCATCTTTGCGAAAATATTAAACAAAATTGTTTTTCGCCACCCCTTGGTAGGCCATTTTTCTTACACCTGTACAGCTCATATATGGACGCTAACAGAAAATGTTATTCTACGGATTTCTCGGATTGGTCCAAGGAATCAATGGGCCAATAATCACAAAAATAGGTGAAGTGTTGTATTTCAGTTTCATACAAACTGTTCGAAGAATTCGCAGATTGACTCTTAATAAGTGCAAAGACTTTTGAGACACATGTTAGAGCATCGTTCAGCCTCAAATCAATTATTAGACGAAAATAGAAACAGTAATAGAAAATAGCCCCACGTTTCATCAATCACCAACGTCTCATGCAGCCAATGGTCCACCTGAAACAAAAATGATTAGCGGAAACTAGTCGACTAGACTAGCTGTTTTTGCAAGTCGACGTGACTTAGAGTTACATTTGAAAGTCGTGAGACCCGAGTTGACTAATCAGCTTCTGATTAGAGAGAGAACCCAAAGTTCAGTTTATGAAATTCTGGTTTTCAACTTCCTGATAGTCATCTTGAACGATACACGTGGTACGTTTAGAAACCACAGTAGTGAAAAGCGGTTAAATGCCATGCACATGTTATTGATTGGCTCATAAAGACCATATTTTGTCCTGTGTTCGTCGACAACGAGAAAGTCATCGGCACGAGTAGGTCTAGAATTACGAATGACCTTGCTTTTAATTTTAGGTGCGTCGATGTTGCCATTCATCAGATCGGATACAAAAAGTGCGCAGGCATTAATTCTGCGTCGGGCGAGTGTTTCAATGCTAGGAAGAAAATCGAAAGAATTCTGCTATCTGTGATTAGAATATTAGAGAGATACTTTCACTCTTTTAAGTTTTGTTCAACTTTTGTATCACGTACGACGGACGGCGTAGTAGTGAACGTGTTTGCCTTTCACGCAGAAAGGATATAAGGATAGTCCCTAGGATAGGATAAAGTGGGTAGGAACACCGAAAGACTGAACCTTGCACCTAGGCCGTCAACAGGCCGGTTGTGCACGCCCACAGGATTTAGAGGTTATGCATTTTTATACGATTTAGATAGTCTAGCACCGTCTTCAGGATAGTCCCTAAGTTCACCCAACCTTCATAAATTGGGTAGTTTAGTGGTTCGACTCCCGAAACCCACAACACAGAAACACGAAAAAATTTGTAACGTCACTCACATATGAAAGGAGGTGCATTTCGTGTTCATTCATTAAGAGAATGGTGCTACCTACATAGAATTCGGAGAAGTACCAATTGTACGAAAGATGGCGTAAGACATTCTCAACTGAATTTGTGTATTCATGTGCTCGATACCGACCTCTCCAGCAAAGAAACCTGTCAATAGAAGTCGACACCCTGCGAACGTTTAGTAATCAATTACTTTTCTAGTACCGAGTAATCACTTTTGAAGCTATCCGAAAGCACTTACTTCAGTGGGTTTTTCAAAAGTCATTACTGTCAGGTATTTCAAAGCCATTTGCAATCGAGTCATTTTCCACTGGGCAAGTCGACACTTGACAATACTGCTATAACCTGCGACTGTGAACAAATTGAACGTGAACAGATGACCGGGAGGTGCGGGAAATTAATGATAAAGCTAGATTTATCCTACATTTTTAATGTTTTCTTAGTCTGTTTTACAATTTATAAATTTTTTGCAATTCACCGAAAAAAAACTCGCTTTTTCGTGCGTCATTTCGGTGTCGCATGAAGTCATTTTGCCGCACTAGCGCGATGAAGATTTTTTTACGTACCACTGGAATTGAATATTTATATTAAAAGAAATCTCGTTTTTGTCGGTGAATTGCAAAAAACGTTGTTTGATACACGTTAGGTATGTTGGTAGCTTAACGCACACGATGTGTTGCCGAACTCGCCTTCGGCTCGTATCTCACATCTAGAGCGTTAAACTACCTTCACGTAACTTGTATCAAAAATTATTATTAAGGAAGTAGTGTTCAAAACTTCATTCAATGGTATTCGCTTTAATATTGTTTAAAACATTTATTGAATTTATCAGTTTTCATCTTATAAGTTTTATCTCTAGGAAACTAAAAATTAACAATCTGCTTTTTTATCAGCTGCCAAATTTGTTTGCAGTTTTGCCGATTTGCATCAAATAAAAGAATCAACAGTGTATTTCAATATAGAAACCAGTGTTAGATTACGAATTGATATGTAATATAAGACTTAAATGACATTGTTAACATACGCTAAAAAAATCACGTAGAATGAATTGAAATATACTCAATATACTGTACTGACTTTCATTACGTACAAAAAGAAAATTCTTAATGATGTCCAACCAAACCTTCTAATTTGCTTCGTATTTTATTGATGATAAGTTTGTTATTTAGTCATTAATTCAAAGAAAACAAGTCTTTCGAGATTTATATTTTTGTATATGTATTGTATACACATAGCATAGTCAATAAACATTTTACGTGAGTATGCATTTATTAACAATATTAAGCATTAGCTCTATTTGAATCCTTTTTTAAGAATATTTTCTTTTGCTTAAACAAAATGCTGCAAGTCATCTTTATCTCTCGTCCGTTTTCATACATCGAACTTATGAAGGTTTGTTTTGTTTGCTTATCCCTGGAGCTCGAATAATATTCAGCAAGAAAATCGCTATTGTTATGATATTCCATATTTTTTCTAATAACAAAAAGAAAATTTTTCTTTTTGTTTTCTTTAGTCCCGAAGAAATATTTGTTCTAGACACAATCATGATTTGTTGTGTTTACATTAATATTAATGGAGATCTCATAAGTTTTTTTTATCGAATACGCGTCAAAAACTTCTTCACTCAGTTGATATAGCTCAAGTAATAATCTCAATAATGTGGATAGACATAGTTCCAAGTAAAGTCAGGGTTAATAGTGGAAAATAAAGAGCTGCCTACCAATTACGAGAGTGGATCGAAAGTCCTTAGAATCAGATATAAAGCGTACATGTGTGTTAGAATGCAATTCATTAAAATTACAATTACAATCAAAATTACAATCCTTTCTAGGATTCCAGAAAAATTTCCAGCCAAATTCATGGATTGGATCCCGAAATATAGCACTTTAAAGCAAAGCCTACAAAAAGACTGTATCGAATACATATTTCTATAAATAGGGGTTCTCTCAAGAACTTTGATATTAGAAGACTTTAAATCAAGAATATTTCCACAAATTGCTTTAATTTGTAAAACATAACCAAAGACCCGTACGTATCAGAATAGATGTGACAAACAGAATAGATGTGGCAAAGTGACTCGAACGTACCTAAATATACAAATAAGCAATCCAACGTTTTCTGTTCCTTTATAACTGTAAGAATTTCAAAGATCCATAGAAATTACCCAAGGTAATGTCAAAGGCCCTACCGAAGTACGCGTCAGACCATTCAAATCTAGAAGAGACTATATCCAAGGATTGGCCCATTTTCTCCTAAAACCCTCAAGCACGTTTATTCTCTACAACTGTACATTTGGAAGCAACTTTGTACCTCTCATAGTTCTAGAGATATGGGTCATCCCACCCAATTCTAAAAGCAGTCATATTCCAGGATTGGGCGATATTTCCCCAAAACCCTGAAACGAGTGTTCGCTTAAATTTAATTCTCTACAAATTCGCTTTTGGTACCAACTTTCTAACTCTCATAGTTCTGGAGATTTGGGTCAGCCTACCCAAATATAGAAGTCGCCATATACCAGGATTGAGCCATATTTCTCCAAAACCCTGAAACACGTGTTCGCATAAATTTAACTCTCTACAACTTTGCCTTTTGAACCAACTTTCTAACTCTTATAGATCTGGAGATCTGGGTCATTCTGCCCAATTATGGAAGTGGCCATATACCAGGATTGGGCCATATTTCCCCAAAACCCTTAAACACGTGTTCGCTTAAATGTCATTCTCTACAACTTTGCCTTTG
>CM055403.1:8545150-8578713 GCA_029228625.1 Pseudolycoriella hygida | reverse complement strand
ATCAAATGTACCAAAAAACGTTGCTTCGCCAGGTTTTCGAATTTAGCAGCGAAATCCACTGAGGACATAATTGCATCGTAAACATTTTTTACTTGAAATTTGGCAATCATAAACCATTCCTTTGTAATAACTGTCGCTAAATTGAAGAACGTGGCATACTCGTATATCGGTGATTCGCTAAATTCACTCATTTCTGTTGGGTCAGTTAATCGAATCTTTTCAACAAATTCAATCATTTCGTCGGTCGTTGTGAACAAGTTTATTCCGTCTATGATGGAACGTAGAATGAAAATTGGAATTTTGGATTTGAATAAATTATCAATATCGTATACTTTGTTGCATTCGATTTTATGGAAATCGTCGTCTGCACAAACTTTGTCACAAAACAGGGCCTCAACACAATTGACACATGGAATGAAATTCATTTTTGTTTTGGCACATTTATGGCACTCGTCTCCCGTTGATAGTCTAACGTATGGCTTCGCGATCAACAAGGTGTCACCTATACGAATATCACTTGTCGCTGTTATAAGCCTACCAAACTCTGCATTTCTTTCAATTTTGATCGCATTTGAAATGAACGGAAGCTTTTCATACGTTTCACCATTGATAGTAATGACGCCTTCTGTCGATTTTTTTTCTAATTTCAATTTCTCAATGCAAAATTGTCTTTGTGTTTCCAATTTTGATGCAATAGGTTCAGCGCAATTGCCCTCTTTTGCATAGTCAATGTCCACCAAACACCTTTCGAAAAGATTTAGCTTCATGTAGCATTGTGATCTATTAGCATAAGCCAAACTTAACATTGCATTGTCCTCGGCAAAACGTACACTTTTGTTGTACAATTTTAATGCGCCGTTATGGTCATTTCGTTGAAGTGTCGCATTTCCGTTTAACCAATATTGCAACGCCAATTTATTACATTTCTTCCTACTATCGTAAGTGTAACAACTGTCTACATTTTCCATCAAATCAATGTACAAACCATTTTCTTCATTTGATTCCGATGAAATTTTAGACCACAACATTGTTAATTTGAACTTTTCTGCTTCGTTTTTCAAATGCGACTGACTTTCCGACACAAGCAACACAAAATGTTCTTGCGAGAAGATGCGGGAATTTGTGAAAAAGACATTTTTAAATTGAGGACATAATTTTGTATTAAATACCGATTGCGTTGACGATTGCGAATGACTTAATTTTCTCAAGTAATGGCAAAACAGTGTACTTAAAACTTTAATTTTTGTTCTTTCAGACAAAAATACTAACATTTAACTACGACATTTTACATAAAAATATTCATAAAAATATGCGAACCTAAACACTTCGAATTGGAACATATTTTAGGTAAGATTCAATTGCGAAATTCGGTGAACTCTTTTACGCTCTTTCGAGGTTCGCAAGCTGAAAAATCAAAATATTTCCAACCGTCTTTGAAAATGAAGGTGCGTTTTCGTAGCAACAATGTACTGCGCTCCGAACCTTTTCTCAAAAACGCACAATCAATTTCAGGGCAGTTTGTAAAGATTTTAATCTTGCAACTTCCGACCCTCGAAAGAGCATAAAAAGGTTTACTGAGGTTCGCTATGAACCTTGGGGAGAAGTTGCTCCAAGTAGTTAAGTTCGTTCAGCGAGCCTTGCGAACCTAGCGAAAAATGCGTAATATTACGAGGTTTGGTGAACGAACCTAAGCTCTTGGAACAACTTTTCGATAAGGTTCATAGCGAACCTCGGTGAACTTTTCACAAGTCACGAGGTCAAAATTTTTATCATCTCTAAAATTGAGGGTGGGTTTTTGTGATCAAATTAGGTTCGTAATGTAAACTTGCGACGTCAGCGCAACTTCAATTTTAGGCAAGACTGTAAATATTTCAATCTCGCAACTTGCTAACCTCGAAAGACCATAAAAAGGTTTGCCGAGGCTCGCTGTGAACCTTACCGAAAAGCTGTTCCGAGTACTTTGGTTTGGTCATCGAAACTTTCGAACCTCGCGAAAAATACGTGATATATCTACCTAAAATGTCGGTCAAATACTTAGAACTTTCGTCTGAGTTCACTAAGCAATTTTGTGAACCAATAATTTGCTGCTCAATTCACTGTTTCCATGAAAGAAAATCACATCATCTGGGCTTCGATGAAATGGAAAATGGTAAATGAAAGATAAGAAGTTCAAAATTTTAAGTACACTGTTTAAACGTTACTTGAGAAATATAAATCATGTTTCAACAGTTGCGCCAATTTAACGCAATCTGTTAAATTTACACGAACTTAATTATGTCTTTAATTTAAAAAGGGAACAATTATTTCTGATAACTCTAAAACAAAATTTGACGGCTTTAAAAAAAGAAATTACCGCGGAAAAAATAAAAAATAATCGCGGGAAAAATAAAATTTGATCGCGCGCGATCACTTTTTATTTTTTCCGCGGTAACTTCTATTTTTCCTTTTACAAAATATTATTTTTCAGCGATCATTTCTACTTCCCTTGCGATCAGTTTAAATACATGCCATTTAAAAATGTATTTTTTTCAGAAATTCCCGCATCTTCCGGTTCTCATTACATAAATAATAGTTCCCAGGCAGATGCAAATAGTACCCTAAAAACGAAAAACTTCTTGTATGAAGTAACGAGCTTGTGAAATTGAAATGAATACATTTGTAATTATAGAAGTAAAATTTTGAATTTCCTCTTGATCACCCCTTGATAATGAGAGCATGCATTGCTCTCAAAACCGGTCGGTAAAGTTTAAAATGTAAAAAACATAATTAAAATGTGGCTAGTCAAGCCTCGTTTTAATGAAATTGCGCCGCGCTCTGCGTTTTCAAATTTGATATATTGAGAATTTTTTGTTCTTTTGGATTTGGTTTGTCAATATGAAATATATATATATATATATATATATATATATATATATATATATATATATATATATATCCCATCCGAAAGCTTCGTATTACACGTATGTTTATCCCCTACATTGTAGGGTCTTTTTTACTTCACTAGGGAAAACAAAAGTTTTACCCCACTAGTGACGTACTGAAAACAAAAGTGTAAAAAAGTCCCTACATGTAATGCATGGTCCAGAGAGATGCGGAAAATGGCAATAAAAATGCATTTTAACGACAAATATTTTCTTTTTTTGACATATAGTCTCACGTCACAATAGTTTATAAAATTATTCATAACTTTAATGTTTCCAATTTAAAAAGTTTTAAGATTTAAATTCGCCATGCGCACACTTCAAATTATCATGTCGACTAAGAAGCCGACCCACACCGCGTAAACGTTTTAAAACATAAATACAAAACTAAATTTCTAATTGAAATATTGCCTAAATTTAAAAAATCTAAAAATTAAGGAACAGTATCGTTTAACGTTGACAAGAATCATCTGAGTGGGTTGCAGATTGCCTAATGCGCTGTCGGGGACTTACCTGGGTTTCATTTCTTTTCAAAATACTTATCCTATGGCAGTAGTTCTCCGTTTTTTTTTTCTCCTCATTTAAGTTTATTTTTTTTTTCTTTTTTCTTTTGCTTCTTCGAACGAAGCCAAATACTCAAGAATAGGTTACGCTATACGAAGAAGGGGTTTTTTATGTATAATTTTCTTCCCTTCTTCTAGTCTTTCTAAACTTCTAAACTGCTTCGTATTATCCTCGGATACTTTCGGAACACTTCGTGTCATCTTCGGCTACCTCGGAACAGTTAGTTCACCTTCGGATACCTTCTGATTACTTCGCGTCACCTTCGGCTACTTTCGGAACACTTCGTCTCACCTTTAGCTACCTGACAAGTCTGACAACTTTGACAGCTATTTTCTAAGAATCCCAAAAGACTCTCCTCACTAACATTTCTGCCAATCTGAATTCTAGAAGTGGCCATATCCCAAGGATTGGGCCATATTTCCCCAAATCCCCAAAAAACACGTGTTCGCTTAAATTTACTTCTCTACAACTTCGCCTTTGGAACCAACTTTCTAACTCTCATAGGTCTAGAGCTTTAGGTCATCCTGCCCAATCCTGGAAGTGGTCATATACTAGGATTGAGCCATATTTCCTCGGAACCCTGAAACACGTGTTCGCTCACAACTTTGCCTTTGGAAGCAACTTTCTAACTGCCATAGTTTCTAGAGATACGGGCCACATTTCATGAAACCTTAAACAAAAATTACAATGCGTTACAAATGTCAAAAAAAAATCCCACAAATAAAGAAAGGTTTACCAATTTTACTATTTCAAAATTGTCGATTTGAGTCCGTTTCCATACAAAATATCAAACTTGTTTAATTCATAACTCCGGATCGGCTGAACCGATTTTAATGAGCAAAAAAGCACTTCGGCCTAAAATTTTACGTAAAATCCGGGGAAGACATTTTCCGAGGGGTACGTCGCAAGGGGGAAGTCAAAAAGTTCCTTATGTTCGTTGGTCTGCGAAAAATTTCTTGTAAATTTTTGGCGTGTAAGACTTGCGTCACGGCCCCTTACTATCGGGGGCCATGATTTAGGTGAAGCAATAGTTTGAGTTTTATTGTAGATATTTATTGTCTTTCTATTTCTTGTTGAAGTATATATGATAATCTACTCAAAATACAATATCCTTCCAGTGAATAAATTTCTCTAGGATGATTGAGTAAATATTTAATACAATGTTCTTTTATTGGTTGAATTAAATCAGTGCTTGCCCGTAAGGTATTAGCAACATATAAGAAATCAAAATCAATTACTGGAGCATTACGTTGACTACTGCTAAGACATAATTCACATTTACATCTAAATCCATAGTTTGTTTCCAGTTCTTTATTTCGATTTGCGCTACCTCTCTCTAACAAATTTCCCCCCAAATAATTAAGGAAAATTTGTTGGCCTGCTTTAATAGGCAGTATCGCTTTAACAACAGCCACACCATTTTTGGAAAATTTGAATGCATTCGCTATGCAGGTATGGTTGAAATATGACGCTTCCAAAAAAATTTCAAGTTCTAAATAATCGGGGTTTTCTGAGTCAAGTCGGGGCTTGTCAGCAACATCATCAACGGTATTTTCACTAACACGATCGGTGTTTTGTGACTGCAAAATGTTGCTTGTAGACGGCTGAACGGTGTTGCTATCACCATCATCGGTGTTTTCTAACTCCAGAACGGTGTTGTCAGCAACATCATCAACGGTATTTTCACTAACACGATCGGTGTTTTGTGACTGCAAAATGTTGCTTGTAGACGGCTGAACGGTGTTGTCATCACCATCATCGATGCTTTCTAAAGGCACAAAGACGCCGTCGCTCTCATCGTCAATGTTTCCTGACTCCACAACAGTGTCACTAACAAAATTATCGGACGATGTACGAAGTCCTCCAAATCCATTTGTCCGAAGGACTGCGGCGTGGTGAAATATCAAATGTACCAAAAAACGTTGCTTTGCCAGGGTTTCGAATTTAGCAGCGAAATCCACTGAGGACATAATAGCTTCGTAAACATTTTTTACTTGAAATTTGGCAATCATAAACCATTCCTTTGTAATAACTGTCGCTAAATTGAAGAACGTGGCATACTCGTATATCGGTGATTCGCTAAATTCACTCATTTCTGTTGGGTCAGTCAATCGAATCTTTTCTACAAATTCAATCATTTCGTCGGTCGTTGTGAACAATTTTATTGAGTCTATGATGGAACGTAGAACGAAAATTGGAATTTTGGATTTGAATAAATTATTACTATCGTATACTTTGTTGCATTCGATTTTATGGAAATCGTCGTCTGCACAAACTTTGTCACAAAACAGTGCCTCAACACAATTGACACATGGTATGAAATTCATTTTTGTTTTGGAACATTTACGGCACTCGTCTCCCATTGATAGTCTAACATATGGCTTCGCGATCAACAAGGTGTCACCTATACGAATATCACTTGTCGCTGTTATATGCCTACCAAACTCCGCATTTCTTTCCATTTTGATCGCATTTGAAATGAACGGTAGATCTTCATAAGTTTCACCATTGATAGTAATGACGCCTTCTGTCGATTTTTTTTCTAATTTCAATTTCTCAATGCAAAATTGTCTCTGTGTTTCCAATTTTGATGCCAGAGGTTCAGGACAATTGCCCTCTTTTGCATAATCAATGTCTACCAAACACCTTTCGAAAAGATTTAGCTTCATGTAGCATTGCGATCTATTAGCATAAGCCGAACTTAACATTGCATTGTTCTCGGCAAAACGTATGCTTTTGTTGTACCATCTTAATGCGCTGTTATGGTTATTTCGTTGATGTGTCGCATTTCCTTTTAACCAATATTGCAACGCCAATTTATTACATTTCTTCCTACTATCGTAAGTGTAACAACTCTCTACATTTTCTATCAAATCAATGTACAGGCCATTTTCTTCATTTGATTCCGATGAAATTTTAGACCACAACATTGTTAATTTGAACTTTTCTGCTTCGTTTTTCAAGTGCGACTGACTTTCCGACACAAGGAACACAAAATGTTCAGAAGATGAGGGAATTTGTGAAAAAAGACATTTTTAAATTAAGGACATAATTGTTCTTTCGTTTTCCATTTTCAATCTCCTAGAATATGTGTTTTTAACTCCATGGAAACAGTAAGTGGAGAAACAGATAGCTCACAAAATTTCTAATTGAACTCAGACAAAAATACTAACAATTAGGGAATGCAAACCGAAGCAAAAATTGAAAAACCGGTTTTCGGTTTTTTCTGGTAAAAGAAACCGCGTTTAAACGGTTAATCGAAGCCAATTTTCCTCACATTTTTGTAAAGAATATTTTCGCACTCCGCTAATAACACCCGCACTCTGGACGCTAATAACGCCCGGGCGTTGTTAACGCCCGCACGCCAGGTGTTAATAACGCCCAGTTATAATTCGCTACACGCTCAAGATTGAGCTTGAAGAATAAATTGAAAGTTATTTAAATTCGGAAGTTTAGGACATTTCAATGTACACATCTCGTTTTGTATTGTTTTTATTCATCCCTTATACTCAATTTTTTGAATTTCAAAATCGTAGGAAAATGTTCCTCTTACTCAACTCCTCTAGTGAAATTCTATATAAGGAAGATTTTCCTCCAGTCAACTCCTTCTATTCACATTCTGTATAAGGAAAATGTTCCTCTCACTCAACTCCTTCTAGTGACATTCTGTATAAGGAAAATTTCCCCCTTACTCAACTCTTTCTAGTGACATTCTGTGCGGCCAAGGTTTATTTTCCACTTTTTGGAAAGTCACTAATAGTCACCATTTTTTAGTTGAAATTTTTAGTTTTGAAGACCGGCCTTTGAAACTGCATCATGTTTTTTTTGAAGCTGTTAGAAATCATTGTACAAATGTCATCTATATATTTCACGTTGTACACCTCTAAAAGGATAAGGCTGTAACTATCAACATTTTTAAAAAAACTTATTACACAAAAAGGTGGGAAAATATACCTTCACCGCATTTTAAAATTTTCCTCTATTCAACTCCTTCTATTGACGTTCTGTATAAGGAAAAGTTTCCTCTTAGTCAACTTCTTCTAGTTACATGCTCTATAAATAAAGGTGAGGTGACATTTCTCCGCCGCAAATAACGCCCGGGACGCTAATAACGCCCGCACACACGGCGCTAATGACGCCCGAGGTGTAAATAACGCCCGCACTCCGGGCGCTAATAACGCCCGGGTTGTTATTAACACCCGCACTCCGAGCGCTAATATCGCCCGGGGTGTTACTAACGCCCGCATGCCGGGTGTTAATAACGCCCACCTATATAATTCGGTACACGGTTACTATTGAGCTTCAAGAATAAATTGGAAGTTATTTAAATTCAGAAGCTTAGGATATTTCAATGTACACATCTCGTTTTGTATTGTTTTTATTCATCCCTTTAACTCAAATTTTTAAATTTCAAAAGTAGTGCTCAATGACTTTCATAAAGTTTTCATGTAATTTTTTGATTTCTTATTGACAACTTTTTTAAAAATAAAAGAGTAGAGAAAGAAATTCTTCCATCTAGTGGCATTCTGTATGATTCTCCTAATCAATCCCTTCCAGTGACGTTCTGTATCCCCTTAGTCAACTCTTTCTAGTGACATTCTGTATAAGGAAAATGTTCCTCTTACTAAACTCCTTCTAGTGACATTCTGTATAAGGAAGATTTTCCTCTAGTCAACTCCTTCTAGTGACATTCTGTATAAGGAAAACGTTCCTCTTACTCAACTCCTTCTAGTGACATTCTGTATAAGGAAGATTTTCCTGTAGTTAACTGCTTCTAGTTGCATTCTGTATAAGGAAAATTTTCCCCTTAGTTAACTCTTTCTAGTAACATTCTGCATAAGTAAAGTGCTGCCAAGGTGTATTTTCCATTTTTAGGAAATTTTCTAGTTGAAATTTTCGGCCTTTGAAACTGCATCATATTTTTTTTAAAGCTGTTAGAAATCATTACAAATTTCATCTATATATTTCACGTTGTACACCTCTATAAGGATAAGGCTGTAACTATCAACATTTTTAAAAAACTTATTACACAAAAAGTGGGAAAATAAACCTTCAACGCATTTTAAAATTTTCCTCTATTCAACTCCTTCTATTGACGTTCTGTATAAAGAAAATTTTCCCCTTAGTCAACTTTTTCTAGTTACATGCTCTATAAGTAAAGTTATTTATTAAAGTGCCATTTTGTAGCGTTTATCCAATTATTCAGCTGGGCGTTATTAACGCCCGGCGTGCGGGTGTTAATAACGCCCCGGGCTTTATTAGCGCCCGGAGTCCGGGCGTTAATAACACCCCAGGCGTTATTAGCGCCCGGAGTGCGGGAGTTAATAACACCCCGGGCGTTATTAGCACCCGGAGTGCGGGCGTTATTAACGCCCCGGGCGTTATTAGCGACCGGAGTGCGGGCGTTATTAACGTCCCGGGCGTTATTTGCGGCGGAGAAATGTCCTGCCACCACTGGAGTATGTTTTGATCTATTACTTTCAGTGCCGCCGACTTCCATAGGGCGAGAAGGCAAACGCCACACACAGAGGCGCCGACTTTGATTTTGGTCATTGGGTGCTGGGTGTGGCAAGGCCTTAGCTAGGAAGCTTTAACACAGGGGGGGGGGGACTTGCAACACCAACTGAAAATATCGCGAGCGGAGGGGGCGAAAATTTT
Source organism: Pseudolycoriella hygida (assembly GCA_029228625.1). Lineage (NCBI taxonomy): Eukaryota > Metazoa > Arthropoda > Insecta > Diptera > Sciaridae > Pseudolycoriella > Pseudolycoriella hygida. The sequence goes on along the minus strand of CM055403.1, from coordinate 8,569,570 downwards.
TTGGGTTTATCATTATTATAGCCTATCTTTCTCGTGTCTCGTGAAATCAAATGTTTCGAGGTGGCTATATTTTATACTTGTAATTTTGTGGGAGTCATAAAACGAACATAAATTTGTTATTAATGCTTAAAGCAAGAAATTTGATTGAAAGTGCGATTATTTACGAGATTTGTTTAAATTATTTATAAAATATTTCACTTTATTATAACACCGGGCGTAGGTAAACATTAATTGTACTATAAAATCAATAAAAATTGACTCATTTCGTTTTCTCATTACTAAAAAACCAACGTTAGTTATTAATCACTGTTCTTGTGACATAGTTGATGATATTAGCGCCGCAGGCAAAAATTTTGACGTAACGGGCGGGGTATAAAGACAATCTAAGGGTGGACACAGCCCATTACACAATTAGTATACAACCTTCCATGTAATGCGATGTAAGTAAAGTATCCAATACATTGCACATATGCACCAGCGCGAGAAAAAGAAATGAAGATGATCTAGGATGAAGTCAAAAATCTAACCATGGAGCAAGTAAGCGCCGCAGGCGAAAATTTTGTAGCTTTTTGCGAACACAGACGAACAGATACAACTTTTGTATAAAAATGATTTTCTCAGGGCGGTGTCCAGACGTTCCAGGGCGCGCCTGGCCACACATGACCTCAATTCATGTGTGGCGAACAAACAAAGAAACAAAGAAACAAACAAAACAGAAAAGAGATTACTTCATATAGAAATTGCGGAAAGCATTGATCTGGACGAGGTTTTTGATCAATTCATATCCCGAGCAACAGTAAGGACAACCGAGGGCAGATATTCATTGAAAATCGTTGAAAACTAGAAAATCCTCAAAAATCAGAGACATTCCTTGAAAATCAGAGTAAGCCTTCGAAAAACAGAGAAAATCCTTGAAAATCAAAGCAAATCCATGAAAATCAGAATAAGCCGTCAAATGACTGGCACGCTGAGGATCATAAGTTCCAGCGTTTTCATTATCCCCATTTTCCGAACTCTCAGGCAGTGGCACTAAAACATGTTCCGAAGCGCTTGGAAGAGGGTTCTGTTGCTCCCGACTAGGTGCTATTGCATATCTGTACAAATCAAAGCTCGCACGATCCTCGCATTCGACAACATGCGATTCGAAAAGAGCGTCCGTGACTAAGTGGGTCGCGTTAAATGGACAACTATTCAGAACATTATTCGGATAGCTTTTAGCACATTTCACTAAGTGTGTCTGAAATCGTTCTTTCATTTTGTTGTGCGATTTGTTGTACGGACAGGTGACCGTATTGTTATAGCCTGGAGCCGATGCCATTTTTAACAAGCAACTTATTCAGGAGCGAAACAACGAATAAAAGTAAATTATATCTGAAATTAAATCTGAAATTTATCCGATCTGAATCTGAAATGAAAATTTTGATCTGATCTGAAATCTGAAAAATTATATCAGATCTGATCTGATCTGAAATCTGTTTTAGAAGTCTTTACACCTAGTTCACAATTTTCGTATTTAAAAAGAGCCGTTCACATTCAGCATACATTTCGATCCATTTGTCAAAAAGTCATTCATTTTCTGTCTTTGCCTTTTCCGTTTCCGTTTGTGTTTTCGTTGGGGAATATAGTTTGTGCTCGAAAAAGCTGAGTGAACAGATTAATGGAGTGAACAGAATCAGATCAATCTGATCTGATCTGAAAAAAAATTAGCAGATCAGATTACGTTTGATCCCGATTTGATCTGATCTGAAAAGTAGGCGAAAAAAATACGGTCTTTCGCGTCATCGCCTGATGGAAATTGGGGTGAAAGCCTACCTAATTTTATAAACATTTTTGACGCAAAGCGACCCGAACTACACTTAAAGAAAGAGGAGCGTTAATAAGTGTCACAATCAAAGCAACAATCGATGATTGTAAAACCAACAATTTGACTATACATAAAAATTGCGTTTTCTGCAATTTCGAATAGTTGATTTGACTTTTCGAAATTGTATAAAATGCAACTTTCACGTGTAGTCGAATTGTCGATCTAACAATTTTCAATTGTTGCTTTGAGTTATGACACTTATTCACGCTCCTCTTTCATTAAGTGTATAAAGAAAAAAGGAAAGAGTATGGAGCGCCTGAAACAAAAAAAGTGTTTCTCACCATAACTCAGGTCTTGAAAATCCCAATTTTATCATGAAAAGTACTTTTTAACTGATTGACTTTTCTATCCACCAAGGTCGTATATTTTTTTCAGTGATCGTTTGAAATAAGGCAAGTTAAGATAAGGGAAACAAGTAAATTCTATTTCTTCCCTTCTTTCGAAATCACTTCCAAAAAAGCTTTAAGTCATTCACAATATCATCAAACGAAAATACTCAAAATTCGTAGAAAATGCTTGAAGTTGTTAAAAAATCCTCAACAGAAAATCTTTAAAATTCGTGAAAAATTCTTAAACCTTATAAAAATCCTCGGATTTTCAGAAATCCTTAATTTCAATTTGAATCCTTTGTCATCGTTTTCCAAAAATATCTTATCCTCGAAGACAATTACTTTCGTTTTCAAAAATGAAATTCCTCTATTCCCTTAATTCGGTTGTTTCTTTTTTCAAAACTGACTTTGACTCATTGTGTACCTTAGTTTCGAATTCACCATGCCACACATGGGAAAAATAGAAGTCGGCGCCTCTGATTACTTTGCTATCATTATCAATGTGTAGATGAGTGATGTGAGATGAGTGATGTGAGATGAGTATTTGTAATATTCAAATAACACAGTATCGTCGACTAGTTCCGGCTCTTGTGTAGAGACGAATGTAAACAGTATGATCTCTACTTGTAAGGTGTAACAGATCCTAGATGAAACTATTGCTATAAGTAACATTGTAGTATCCGTTCAGACTAGTCTGCACTAGCGTTCTCAACTATATCACCCTAGGTCGGAAAAATATATCTTTTGGTAGTTTGAAAGTTTATATCAATTTTTGATTTTTACGGACGTTCTTAGGGGGCTAAACGGACAAAGCAGGAGAGGGGAGAAGGGCATGTCGAAGAAATCGCTAAAAATGCGGACGGCCCCTATTTGCATTCAAATTCACTTCACATAGTAAATGACACCTGAGGGACGAAAAAAGAAATGGGCGAAAAAGTAGGCTACAATAGCCGTTTCGGTTCTACATCTAGTAAGGAAATGTGACGATTTTCGTCTGCTTAAACATAAAATAAAACTTCATTTCTAGCATTGTAACTGGTAACTAAAAACTAATAAAAATTGTTCGGTTACTTATTTGATTACTGTTTTGAATTTCAAACCGTTACCTACATAATCCGTTTTTGAGCAAATTTCAAGAATTGATCAGAAACTAATCTGTGAAATTGAAACTCATTGGAAATTTGTCAAAACTAAGTGTTATAGCTTAAAAGTTTCACATGCTTGTAAAATTTTCCGCAAAAGGCATACCTAAGATCCTATTTTGAGCTCTGAACAATAATTATTTACAAATATTTTTTTGTGCTAGAGCCGACCTATAGAACAACCCAAACCTCTAGGTTGGACCCATCTACACTTATGCAGGCAATCATGATCCGCTGGTTTTCTTTACAACAAAGCAAAAACATATTTTTTAATGTCGACCTTTGAGCCAGCCTTTTCGCTAAATACAGGCATTGGATCGATACATCCAGGACAACAAAATTTGTTCCTATTTTCCCTTCAACACAACACAAAAATCTCATCATTAAAGAAATATCCATGAAAAACCACCAAGTCACGTAGCGCGAGTTAGTCCCATACATTGGACCCTACCAACCAGAACTACTAAGCCGTTTGTCACCAATTTGTTTGTTTTCCTTAAGTCCATATCTTTCATTCAAAACCTTGAAGAGAGATTTCTGTGCTAATTTCGTAGAGATGTAAGCGAAAACATTTCATCAACCTTCCAAAAACATCGTTTACCAAGAATCAGCAAGGTACACCAATGTGAAGTAAGGTGCAGTAAGTTGCACCAAAGTGCAGTAAGATGCACCAAGATGTAGTCAGGTGCACCAAAGTACATTAAGGAGCAGTGAGGTACAGTGAAAGGCACACCAATGAGGTGCAGTGAAGTGCAGTGCAATGAGGTGTAGTGATGCACACTGATCTGTAGTGTAGTGAAGTGAGGTGCACCAAGGAGCAGTGAGGTGTAGTGTTGTGAGGTGCACCAAAGTGCAGTAAGGTGTAGTGGAGTGCAGAAAGATGCGGAAAATTGACATTATACAGCGTTTAGCATGGCTGCATAAATTGCTGTCCCTTTATTTACAAAACCGACTATCCGTCCAATTGCTGATCACCTCCCTTACACCAAACAATTTAACTATTTTGCAAGTGGAGTCCAATTTCGTTAGGCAGATGAGATGTATCGAAATTCCAACTTTGGACTAAAAGAATTCGACTCACATTTATTTCGAATTCTTCCTCATCCACAGTAACTGAATTGCTCATTGTTGTCAAGTTGTACGCTCTACATACTTGTAACATCAGAATCAATAACGAACATTTCCTAGTTGTAGCTTTTATGTGACACGCTCTGACATCAGTAATGAATGATGGTTGACGCTCAATCTGGTCTCAGGATGTCGAAGCAAATCATTTTTGTAGTTCCCACTATCAAAAATAACGTAACAAATAACAATCATAACATACAACCCAAATTGGAAAAATGTAATAAAATCACAATGCAATGCAATAAGATCACAATGTAATGTAATAAGATTACATCGTAAAGAAACTGCATCCTGGAATTCTAAAGCTCGAAGACAACCTATGACTTCGGGACTGGTGGTAAAGAGCTCATAAAAGTGCGCCAAAATGCACCCTGCACCAAAAGAAAAAATCCCACGCTAACGTAATATCACAAGGTTTGGCGGAGGGTGCAGTGGACTTCCTGGGATTTTTCCTTTTGGTGCAGCTCTTTTAAAGTGCACCAATCCCGAAGTCGTAGGTTGTCTTCGAGCTTCAGAATTCCAGGGTTCAGTTTCGTTACAATGTAATATAATCTTATTACATTTTTCGGGAATTGTGTTATGCTTGTTATTATGGTTATTTTTGATAGTGGAAACTAGAAAAATGTTTTTGTTCGACATCCTGAGACCAGATTGAGCCTCAACCGTCATTCATTACAGATGTTTGAGCGTGTCAAATAAAAGTTACAACTAGGAAATGTTCGTTACTGATTCTGATGTTGCAAGTATGTGGATCGTATAATTTGACAACAATGAGCAATTCAGTTACTGTCGACGTACTTTTTTATGTCTCTGGATGTGGAGCATTTTGAAATCAATAAGTCAATGGACCTTTTAGTCCAAACTTGGAATTTCCAAGAATTTAAACCATCTTATCTGCCAAACGAAATTGCAAAAACGTCGCATTGTTTGGTATAAAGGGGGTGATCAGTGATTAGTCGGACAGTTGATTGTAAATAAATGGACAGCAATTAATGTTCCCATGCTGAACGCTATAATATAATGTCAATTTCCCGCATCTTCCTGTAACATTGTCTCTTTGAGGGTACTGTTCCCATTTGCCTAGGAACTGCACACATACGCTATAATGTAATAAGCCACATAATTTGCTGTCACATTTTTCGCACAAATGTCAAATTTAAAAATGAGATAGCAAATGTATGTGGCTTACAACCTTATAGCGTAATAGTGTCGTTATTTTGATAGTATTGAGAACCGCCAAAAATTGTTGCGTTCTATTGGATGATGATCAGTCGCACTTGACGAGTAAAACAAGGACGTTCAAATTAACAATGTTGTGGTCAAAAGTTGCATCGGAATCAAATGAAGAAAATGGATTGTACAAAGATTTGTTAGAAAATGTGGACAGTCTTTACAGTTACGATAGTAGAAACAAATGTAATGCGTTGTCTTTGGAATATCGGTTAAAAGGAAACGACAAATTTAAGCAAAGCGACTATAACGGTGCATTAAATTGGTACAACAAAAGCATACGTTTTGCGGAGGACAGTGAAGTGTTAAGTTTGGCTTATGCTGATAGATCGCATTGCTACCTGAATTTAAATCTTTTCGATAGGTGTTTGGTGGACATTGACCTTGCAAAAGAGGCTGTTTGCCCTGAATATGTAGCATCAAAATTGGAAGAATATAGACAAACTTGCATAGAGGCATTGACATCAGACAAAAGCTCAACGGAAGAAATCATAACTGTAAATGGTGAACCGTACGATAAGCTGCCATTTATTTCAAGCACGATCACTTTTGAAAAAAATGCACAATTTGGTAGGCTCGTAGTGGCGAATACTGATATTTACATAGGTGATACGTTGGTGGTTGCGAGGCCATATATTAGGATAACAACGGGAGACGAGTGCCGCACATGTGGTATAAGGAAAATGAATTTCATTCCATGTGCCAATTGTGTTGAAGCAATGTTTTGTGACAAAATTTGTGCAGACGACGTTTTCCATAAAATCGATTGCAAAAAAATGCTCGTCAAAGACAATTATTGTTATTCGAAAATTGCAAGTTGCATTCTTCGTTCCGTTGTAGTTGCAATAAACTCATTCACAACGACCGACGAACTGATTGACTTTGTTGAACAGATTCGATTGACTGATCCAAAAGAAATAAGTGAATTCACCGAATCACCGATGCACAAGTATAAAACGTTCTTCAAATTAACATCAGATGCTTCGGAAGAATTTTTTACGTACTACCGAATTCAGGGAAAAAACATCTACGATACAATTATGTCTTCAACTGATTTCGCTGATAAATTTGAAACCCTTGCAAAACAACGTTTTTTGGTACATTTGATTTTCCACCACGCCGCAATCATACGTGCAAATGGTTTCAGTGGAAGTTCGAGTCCTCCCGATGTTGATAATGCCACCGATATGCAGTCTGAGAACCCCGATGATTTTCATTGTAACGTTATTTTTGAAGTTTCGTACTTCAATCATTCTTGTTTACCAAATGCATTCAAATTGTCCAAAGATGGCATAACAGTTATAAGAGCGATTCAGCCCATCAAAGCCGGGGAACAAATTTTCATTAGTTATTTAGGACGAGATTTAATAGACAAAGAGAGCATAGTTCGAAATGGAGAACTTGAAGCGGAGTATGGATTTAGATGTCTATGTGAGTTATGTCTTTTCGGTCCTCAAATTGATATTGAAGGTTTGGATAATGATCCAGATTTTTTATTTGTTGTTAGCAACTTAACTAATTACGACAATGCAATTCTTCCAATAATAGAACACTGTGTTGACTTTATACTCAATCATCCTAAAAGCATTTCTTCAGCCGAGGGTTATTTCATTTTGTATACATTGGCATCTATGTTACTTAAAGAATTACACAAAGAATAAAAGCACTAAAGAAAACTACTTAAAAAACTATTAATTCCACTACAATATGCTTACTCGCTCTCCCACTCGGAAACTTGTTATCCTTCATGATTACTTGGTGTCATCGCGAGTAATACATTGGACCCTGCGAAAGTAATTCATTACATGAGGACACAATTTTGAGATAAGAGCAAACTCACGAGTTACTCGAAATAAACGAGTGGGTTTGCGAGCTCACTGAATTGTTTCCGAAGAAATGAATTGTGTAGCAGGGGTCAAATGTATAATGTTTTATTGCTTACCCATGCGAGTGTTGAATTTTACATAAAAATTTGCAAAAAATGTACCGAGAATGTTCCACCAATTGATCATTTTCGCAGGGTGAATATTAAATTTCCCATGTGGTGAGGTGTATAATAAAATACGTACTGGCTTGCAAATTGTTGTTTCGACTCGTGTAGATGCATTCATCGCCTTCGGCTCGAGCTGCAAACTTTGCATTTGTCAACATAAGAATCTTCAAGCCAGAAGGATAGTTCCATTGGGAAATGTAACGTCGGGAACAATCGGATCTCGTTATGTACACTCCGTGATTTTTATCCCAACTTGGAAAATACTGTCCCATTGTTTTGTGAATGGAATTCAATTTATAAAAAATAGATATTATTCATAAGAAAATGAGACAGTTTTTTCCAAGCCACTTTTTCCCACTAAATCACATATGGCCAACAACTTTCTGGAAGCCCTACGTTACCTTTGATCGAAATACATCGTGGAACTACCCAGAAATTAATGCGGCATGCAAATAAATTGCTTTCGAGTTGGTTTTTCCTGTTTACATTCCACAAATATGTAAAATATACAAAGTTTGCTTGTAAATTATTGTGTTGATCATGTGTGGGATTGGTGGGATCGAAGTATGAGGAAAAGGTAAGATAAACTCGTCGAAATAACAAAGCTAGAAAAATTTGTAAAAGAGTTTTGACTTAAATTCTAAATTGTACCGAATCGCTTTTTATTTTACTCCTCCCGCGGGCGGCTTCGAGCACTGAGTTGCTCATCTTCAGATATCAAAATTTGGATTTTTAGACCTGTGCGGTGTATACAGAGGCTTATGTGTTTACCGATACGCTTGTAACAGTCCAAATTTTGATCCCATAGCTTTCTGGCTTTGGGACTGATGGAATGAACGAAATTGAGTTCTCGGTCATATACGAAAGCAGATGGTTTTTCGTAATGTTTGCTTAACTATGCAATATGGAGATTTAATGACACAGGCAAAGTTGTAATGTAACGAATAAAATCGTAGAGAAAAAATGTTTCGGGGATTTAGTCACTTCTAGAATTGAAAGGGATGACTGATTTCTCTAGAATTATGTCAGTTAGAGAGTGCTTCCAAAGGCAAAGTTGGTGAGAATTACATTTTAGAAAAAGTGGTTTCAGGATTTTTGGAGAAACTACGTTGGTCCTGTCTGTGATATATTGCAGGGGAGAACATTTTGGTTCATGGCGGTCGGGTATAGAAAAAGTGAGGACAAGGGAGCGTTGAAGGGGGGTCCAAGAATCGGCAACATAGCACAAAAAGCCTCGACATTAAAGGAGTATTCACGGAAAACGACCAAATATCGTTTAGGGTCGTTAGGACCACACTGAAGACCCTACCACCCAATCGATTTTCACTAAACTAATTTTCGTGATTTTCTGAGGTCAATATATTTCATTCAAAGCCTTGAAGAGAGATTTCCGTTATAATTTCGCAGATATATAAGTCAAAAAGTTTCACCAACCTTCAAAAAAACGAGGTTGACCACTTTTTCGACTGCAATTTCGAAATTTCTAAACAGATTTTGCCCACATTCTCTTCCACTATCAATGTTTTGATTGTCTTTCAGATAGAAGATATATGAAAATCCGATAAGATTTGACCTGATTTATGTAGGAAAAACACGTTGGGCCCTAGTAGAGACTCAGTTTTAGGGTCCTGGCTGAGTCAAGAAGCTTAAGATCAAAAAAGTTTCTTTTATAAATTGTCGGGCATTCCTGAACCTTTAAAAAATGTAGTTTAGCGTCCACAGAGGTAGAGATCAAATGGCATGTCCATTAGTTGCCTTTTGGCCCCCTCTTTCGATAACTACAACCATTTTGGCAGGATGGTAGTGGACCAAAGGAAAAAATTATTTTTAGTTTTTGGCTCCTTCATTTCTAACAACACCCATAAAGGCGCGGTATCTAGTCATTACAGTATTAGTGAATTTCACTTTCAACATTTTTTTTACGAGAAAACAAGTAGCCGGATATGCCGGTATGGGTATCGTTGAGAAGCTTATCAACGATACCCAAACTAGAGGTGAGTGGACGGCCTGAAAATTCGGGCTGCCTGATGCCCACCCGAGACCGCTGGCGCGGGCACGGACGGGCCAAAATTTTTCGGGCATCTCATCGGGCATTATTTTTTCGGGCGGGCATCGGGCGGACCTAAAAAATGTCAGGTGGGCATTGGGCGGTCAACACTTTCTACTCAAATCGAATTCCCATTTCAGTTCATGGTTAAAAGTGAATTGAAGGCTGTTGAACCACCAATTTAATCAATGAACTTTCCATTTAAAATGAATTGGATTCGAATGGGAATCGAATGAAATAAAAATAAATGAATTCAGCAAACGAGACTCAAATGAAATATGTAATCTTTTGACTTTCGCATATAGGCATTACCGTCAAGATTTAAAGAAATTCCAAAGAAAGACCAAAGAAAATTCAGGTGGGCATCGGGCGGGCATAGAAAAAATTTCAGGTCTCGGGCGGGCGAGGATTTTTTATAAAAATAATATCGGGCACGGGCCGGGCGGGCACGAAAATTTGGTCCGCCCGCTCACCTCTACCTCAAACTACGCATGATGTGACTTGTCTACGAGCGAAGTTGTTGTCGTTTTTGTGAAATTGTGTATGAATATTTTTTCGATTTTTTGTGTAATGAAGTATATTACTTGGAAATATATTGGACATAGCTTACAAATTGTTTCTAGAAACAAATGGTTTTACCCTTTTACGGAAGTTAACAATTTTCTTTCCGTCATGAAGCAAATGGTTTTACCCCTTTACAGAAGCTAGCAAATTGTGTTTGTCGCGACGTAAAATTTTTACAGAAGCTATTAGCTATTAGAAGCTATTGTTACCCTTTTACACAAGCTCTAACTTCAAATTTTCATTGATTTATTTACTTTTATTTACAAAGTAAACCCATCATCGGCGCGCGGTAGCGATGCGCCCGTGACTAAAGTCCCCATACGAACAAAAAATTCAGAAAATTTTCTTTCGTAGACTTCGGAACCATGAGTGTATGAGTGTATTCAAAGTATGGGTTAAATATGATTGGACTGGATATAATTGGACTGTGTTAGGATGGAGATAGATGTTTGGTGTCAAAGGAAAAGTTGGTGGGTTGGGTATGAAATGTGTCAGGGTGACAAAATGGCCGACGGTGGTATGGGACGGACTTAGGGGGAAAATTAAATTTTTTTTGAATTTTTTTTTTTTGGTTGGGGATAGATGTTTGGTGTCAAAGGAAAATTTATTGAGTGTGTAGTGTGTCAGGGTGACCAACAAAATGACCGACGGTGGTATGGGACGGATTTAGGTGAAAAATTTATGTTTTTTTAAATTTTTTTTTTGTTGAAGATAGATGTTTCGTGTCAAAGGAAATTTTTTTCGACGAAAATTTTTTTCGCCGGATAACTTTGTTCGACGAAAACTAATTTAGCTGAAAATTTTTTTCGCCTAAATTTTTTTTCGTCGGACATTTTCTTCCATCTGAAACTTTTTTTCGCCGAAATTTTTTTTCGCTGAAATTTTTTTTTCGCTGAAAAATTTTTTTTCACCGGAATTTTTTTTTGCCGGAAATTTTTTTCGACAGAAATTTCTTTCGCCGGAAATTTTTTTCGCCGGAAATTTTTTCTTTATAATTTGTTTTCTCTTTTCTTCCAAAACTACTGATATCACAACAAAAACCCTTTTTAAAAAGGAAATGTGACGCAAGTCCTCTTCTCTTCTTACAAAACATCTGATATCAATTTGGGTGACGCTTACAGCTTCGGAACGCAAAAAATTCTTATGAAATATTTTCATTTTTGATTAAAGAAATGCGTCACAAATGCCGGACCCTCCCAACGTAATAATTTTTCTGCGCTTTCAGATTTCGCACGCCAAAAATTTGGCTACCCGTATTCCACACATCACGCAAAACTTATTTTTTTTTTCGTGTCAAATCTGTAGTCCAATATGAGAATAATGTAGAGACTCAATTGATTCTCTATGTGTTGGTGAGTCTCGAACGTATTGAAACTGTTGATTTAATGTTATTATGAAGTATCGGTTCCCTTGACGAACAAACACCCTTCTGTTGCAGTTAGGTTAGTTTAGAGTGGGTGGGGCACCCAAGCCTCTGATCGGTCCGTTATTCTGCGCGGTAGGCTCCGGATAATGTTAACTCCACAACATAACAAAAGAAATTTTTTGAGATAGGGTCGACCTTAAGACCAACCTAAGGCCCCAAGGAGAGGCCTCAGATCCATACCTGAACAAAAAAATTTGGCTCTTTTTTCTCTGCAACATTGTACAGAAAACTTCATCATCGCCCCAATTAACCCAATTCTTCCAATTTCAAAATCGGACATCCTTCAGAAAAGCTAGGCAAAAGAACAAAAGAAGCTTTGGTTAGGCTTTTGCGAAGGATGTCCGATTTTGAAAACGGAAGAATTTGGTTAATTACGGGAGGAAAATGCATGAAACGCCACCAAATACCTTGTAGTGTCGTGTAGTAGCGTGAGTTTGGCGTACACTAAGGACCCTACAGCCCAGATCACTCAACCAATTTTCACAATTTTTTTTTTCGTGATTTCAAGAAGTCCAAATCTTTCATTAAGAACCTTGAAGAGCGATTTCGTCGCTAATTTCGCAGAGATATAATTCAAAAAGTTTCACCGACCTTCAAAAAATACATTTTTGATCACCTTTTTTGACATTAACTTCGGAAGTTTTCTACCGGTTTTCCCCAAATTCAATCCCGTAATCAATTTTTCGATTATCTTTCAGGGAAAAAATCAGGGATAAAATTAACCGAATTTGTGTAGAAAAAACACGTTGGGCCTAGTAAAGACTCCGTTTAAGACCCTGAAGTCCAAAATCAACAAATTTTCTTCCATAAGTCGGGCATGCCTAGACCTTTCGTACAAAAAAAGTTTATGAAAATCGGAAAAGATTTCTACTAGAGTTAAGTACAAAATATCAAAAAAAACTTCGCCGGGCAGTGCCCAGATTCAATCCCATAAAAACTTTTTGACTAAATTTCAGGGAAAGCAAAGTTCTTGAAAATCGATTGAGGCTTACTCGAGTTATCATTGGTGACAGACGGACGGACAATTTTTTTTTTTTTGCATTTCTTTTTTATTTAAACCTTGAAACGAAAAAGTACCCAACTACCGGGTCGAAATTGTACTAGTTACAAACGTCGTGGTAAACGCAATACACCAATTTTCGAAGAACTTCGCTTTTCGCACTTTGCAGCTTTTCAGAATTGCAGTGGTTGACTTATGAGACTCCAACAAATGCAAACATATGAATCATTACAACGTTATGTTTGCAGTAGTAGTTTCATAAAATTTGTACTATGTAATTTTCGCTCTCCAGATTCTCAAGTAATGTTTTCGTGTTAAGTGCCGTATGCAATCCATTTCATTTTCTTTTTTTCCAAAAATTTCCATTCGACAGATAGGAAATTACCCGCCATCATTATACACAACAATCCAAAGAATACGTTGGTGTTATTGCAGTTATGTACAACGTAGGAAATGTGATATCCGGAGAAATCATTTTGTTTGACGAACAAAAGGATTTTCAACTCAAAAGTTTCCGATAAAAAGTTTTTTGACATAAATTTGATGTAATTTTATTAAATTTCGTTCATACCGTTCATGCTGAAATTGACATTTATGATTGTCAGATTTAATTAAAATCATGAAAAAATGTATTCTATCAGAAAATTTAACGCACTTGACAGGGCTGTATCGAAGTTAGTAAACTTGAATGTTAAAAAAATATGAAAAATGTAAAGTTATAGGAAAAATTTACAAAAGGTGAGGGTAAGGGGCCATCCATCTATGTTTTGATCGATTTTCTAATCCTCTTTGTAAGGACGTCTTTTGATATACCTCCCTCTCACTTTTCCGAAGATATTCTTAATAAAGCAATGCATTCGAAGTTCAAACCTCAATTTTATTAATGATAGGTAATCTATCAGTACTGACTGTGAGGTAAGATGAAATGTTCTTTTGTGATCATTTACTAGTTGAATGTTCAGACCGTACGAAGTACTGGTCTTATGCGCTTACCATGGCGTTTGTAAACAGTCGAATTTCGACCCGAAAGCTGGTTAGTTTTTCGCTTTGGGGTCTAAATAAAACATCTGCAAAAAAAATTTGTCTGTCCGTCTGAAAGGTAATCGAAAATCGGTCAAGTACTTTCGAAGTTACGGTCTAAAACGAGGTTGAAAATTGCTAATTAAGGTTTTAAATGGTTTTAAAAGGTTTGACCTCAGGAAACCACAAAATTTTTTTGTGAAAATCGATCATGTGGTTCCGGCTATAGAGTCCTTAGTACAGCACTAACTCGCACCATGTGACCTTACGAGATAGTTGGTGGTTTCTCATGTATATTTCTTTGATGATGAGGTTTTTTGTGTTGTGTTAGAGATGTGAACATTTTCTTTCATGGAACCATGGATCCGATGACTCTACTTAGGTCCCTGTGTAGGTGCTAAAGGTCGGTTCTATCATAAAAAACTATTTTTTTCTACGTTGTAGAGAAAATTGAGGGGAACATTTTTGTTTATGGATGTATAGGTCCGAAGCCTCTAATTAGGTCCCTAGGTCGGTCTTAAAATTCAGACGAGTCAGACCTTCCACAAAAAACCGTGTTTTGCTATTTCGCAGAGAAAATCGAGTGTAACATTTTTGTCCATGGAGGTATAGGTCTGAGGCCTATAAAAACGAATATTTCTAAAGCGCTTCTTCGAACGGGTTTTTCAATAATGCCATTTGGGCAATTTCCAATTTAGATGAATATAGATAATCAGTAATCTAATATAACGGGAATTATTGCAACGGGATTCGTACGGGTTGGTTGAGCTTATGTATTGTTTTGATTTTCGGGCTAATGCGGCAAATACACCAAATCAACAAGTCGAGTGACTTTCGAAGCGAGAAAAACCCGGAACCGTTTTTGTCTGTTTTCTCTGTATTTTCTCTCTTTTTTCAGTTTTTCAGTTTTTTTCCGCGCGGTCGGGCTTTGGGTTTTAATTTCAAATCGGGTTCGATTAGGGTCGGGTCGAGCTACCAGCGCTGGGGTTTCGGGTCGGGTCGGGCTTCCAAAAAAGTTTATGTGGCACACCTCTAGTGCTGATTTCCAAGAAATCGTTTTTCTAAAAGTAAAATGAAGAAATTTCATTATTTTAAGGTCACCTAACTACAGCCGTCATTGAATGTGAAGACAACAACTATCAAATATCATAATATGCAGTACAAGTAACGCGAAAAATTCAAATAATTATGAAGTAGAAATTCTAAAACCTCCGCTTGGGAAAAACTTTATTCCCCAATCTCCAGTCCATATTGCAAGAGTTTTAATGAAGCTCTAATCGAGATACTAATTTTTAAATGTTTTATTTGGAGAATTACATTGAGAGCACGTAGCAAAAAAGTGAACTGTTTTTTTTATAAGAGAATCCTGCACAATTATTCAAAATTATAGCTCGTGTACTGTGAGGGGATGACTCTTACATTAAATAATGGAATCTTTTGTTTGCAAGTAATATTCAACGTGAAGTTAGCTGCAGTTGCAAAAGAAACAGCTAATTTTCGAACTTTTCAATGAAGTCAGCTGATTTTGATAAATTTATTAATGAAATCAGCTGATCTTTTTGCAATGAAGTTAGCTTCAGTCGAAATTGCAGCTAACTTCATAATAGATGATTCAGAATTCAAAAAGTCTAAGTACTCATGTGCAAATTTGCTCTGAAATATCATCGCAAACAAACTTGGAATGCGATGACCTTTCAGAGCAACTTTCGACCTTCATACTCTAACTTTTTGAATTCTAATTCATCTATTATTCGTATACATTAGCTGTAATTTTCAATAATTTGTTATTTATGCACGATTATGTTTTAATAAAACATCGCAAATTTACCAGATCATATTTTTACGACGGACGTGCTTTTAAGGCGATGATCTCGAAAGGTTTGTATGGAAATATAACTTGGCGAACTTTTTTTTTGTTTTCTAAAGTTGAATTTTCATAACAAACCTTACGCGATGAGATTCGCTTTGCGTAGTCGGTAATATTTTTAAGATTTAGCGTGATGTGATTAGCGAAGCAAATACAACACTGGCGCTTGTTATTCTAATATTTCAAGTTGACTGTTTTTGAAGTGTTCAACTGTACATTGCGTTTAGTGATGACGAAACTTTTCATGGTGACGAGGAGTGCCATTAGAGGAAATAAATTCAATCTCTCCATTTGTGTTGTTGTAAAATAGAAAATGAAATTTAATACTTAACTTGCTACTGCAAGCAACATGTCCCCATATTTTAATTGTAATGTCAATCAAACATTCACTTAAAGATTCCATTTAATAATAAACACTTGACATCACCAACATTTCAATAATAACATTTCCACTTTAATCGCTCGAATTTCGGGGTTTGAATTTACTAAAATACAATTCCCACTGATTTCTCCTATGAAATATAAATTTTTCAATTCATAAACCAAAATCACAATAGTTTCTCGACACAATGACTTTATATACAACTACATCACGAACAATGTTTTCAATATAAAATGTAATATTTGTTCGTAGGAATCGTTTTACATTCACTGTACGAATCAATTGACAATGTAGTATCAGCAGAACATAAACTCACACCCAACACAGTACCAGATTTTTGTGTAAAATTTCCCCGCCTTTGTGTTCACTGTGCGAAGCTATTATTGTTTAACAATGACAAAATAAAAATTTCATATTTTTAAGAGAGGAAAATACTGTATTGGACATGGACACATTTATAGAGTTCTATAGAAAATTTATTTTCTATTTGGAACTTTTGCGTAGCGTTAAGTAAGAAAGCAAATCCGAGGCAAATGAAAATAGGGAATTAAGCGTTTTACATTCATTTTGGGGTAACAATGTTTCTTTTTTGAATGAATTTTTTTAGTTCTTTTTTCCAACAGCTTGATATAGCATATTAAAAGAAAATCATTTATTACTTTCTCCACAATATTCGTTGGCTTTATCGGAACTCACATTTTCTTGAACGTAAGCCGTTAGGCATGGTCGGACATTTGAACGAATTGAATGCAACTGAATGGGCAAATTAAGTCGGTGAAAAGTTTTGTCAATCAATCGGGAAATAGTTGTAAGATCTGGTTGGTGATGTTGGTGATTCATTAAAATCATCATCATCATCACACTTTATAGACCGTTTGTACCTTTCGGTGTGAGGTCTTTACTACAGATCATGGACCACCCTTCTCCATACCCCCCTATCCTGTGCCAAGGATATGGTTTGTTCGCCTAGAGAAAGTCCCCTAACTTCTAAATCGGATTTAATTGAGTCTATAAACCTTCTCCTGGGCCTACCCCTGGGACGCACACCCGGGACTTGAGCATCCAATATCCTCTTTGGTAGCCTGCTATTACCCATCCTCTGAACGTACCACCGCAGACGACTAATCCTTGCCGCCTCTTCCACTGATGTAACCCCTAAGTTTTCCCTGATGTCGTCGTTCCTAATATGATTGTCCCACTGTTCCCTCCGATTTACTTTTGCTATGCTCCTAAGAACCCTCATATCAGAAACCTCCAGGTCATGCACAAGGTATCCGCAGTCCACCCAACTTTCACTACCGTATAAAATCGTTGGTCTGAAGATTGACCTGTGAATAGCTAGCTTTGTGCCACTACTTAACTCCTTTTTGTTGAACACATACGACCTCAACTGACTGGCCACTGCATTTCCCCATTCTTCTCCTTTCTTCAAATTCCCTAACTAACTTGCCATTCTCCGAAAAAATGGCTCCTAAATATTTAAACTCAGAGACCTGTTCCAACTGCTCCCCATTTAAACTGCAAACTACATCCTTCCGGGATTTGCCAATATGCATAACTTTAGTTTTACTGACACTTATTTTCATGCCGTATTCCTCACATGCAGCATTCAGGCAGTCTAAATTCTCCTGCAAATCCTTGGCATTATCTGCTAATAGAGTTAAGTCATCCGCATAGGCCAGGATTTTCATGATTACTTCCCCCACCTTCACATTCCCTTGCAAATTCGCTTGCCTGATAATCTTGTCCATAAAAATTATGAACAGAAGAGGGGAGAGACAACAACCCTGACGAACTCCCTCATTAACTTCGAAAGCCTCACTAATTTCACCATCTATCCTTACCGCAGCCTTGCTCCCTGAGTAGATGCTTTTGATAGCGCCCAATAAACTTCCATTAACCCCGTATTCGCCAAGTACCTCGAACAGCTTTTGCCTCGGTACCCGATCGAATGCCTTTACTAGGTCGATGATGCACAAGTATAAATCAATATTTCTCTCAGAGAGCTTTTCTATAACCTGCCTGAGACAAAAGATCTGATCCTGACAACCTCTCAGAGGTCTGAAACCACTCTGAACCTCGTCAAGAACATCTTCCACTATAACCCTAACCCTGTCTACTAGCACACTTGTATAAACCTTTCCGACCACGCTCAAGAGTGAAATCCCCCTGTAGTTGGTAAGGACTTTGCGGTTACCCTTCTTGAAGATCGGAGCAATAACACCGAAGCTCCAGTCAGCGGGTACTACTGAGGACTTCAATGCTAAATTGAAAATCCTACAAAGCCATTGAACCCCACCCGGCCCGCTATTCTTAATAAATTCTGTCCTAATTTCGTCTATACCTGCGGATTTTCCTGCCTTCAGCCTGCTGACCTTTCGTGACACTTCCTCTAATGTAATTTCCTCCTCACCCTCCAAGCTACGGCCCTCTTCCCTGTCAAGGCTTGTTACGGGATTGACAGAGGCGAATAGATCCTGAAAGTAATCCTGCCAGGTTTTCAGGACCTCACCCTTATCTGTAACTAATTCGCCATCTTTACCCAAAATGCTACCGCAGCCCTCCTTTTCACCACCACGCCTACTATCCTTGATTGCCGACCCAAATTTTTTACCCCTTCCTTGACCAGCCTCTTCCAATTCCTCCCCAAACTTTTTCCACGACCGATCCTTCGCTTCCTTGACTAGAGTCTTAACCGTCTGCCTGCAAGCCCTGTAAGCCTCATGCTTTTCGTCCGTCTTATCCTGTAACCAAATCAAATACAGCTTCCTTTTCTCTAATACCGCCTTTTTGATATCTGCGTTCCACCAGCCTGTCTTTTTGTTTCTACCCCCACTAGAGACACTACCTAGACATTCCTCAGCTACGCCCAAGACAAATTCCTTAAAGTTTGCCCACTCAACCTCAATGTCTACGCAGTCCGGAGGAAGCCTTTCGAAAGCTTCGCTGAATTTTGACATAAAGCGAGACTTAACTTCCTCGTCCCTGAATTTTCCCACACGAAATTTCCGAACCACCACTTTTTTCCTTTTAGCCTGACAGAGTTTACTAACAGAGAGATGGGTACCCAAAAGGTAGTGGTCTGAGCCAAATGTGAAACCCCTGAAAACACGTGTGTTCCTGACTTCCTGCCTCCTGTCCTGCTCTATAACCATGTAATCAATTATTGACTTGTGCCCCAAACTATTATTAACGTAAGTGTACCGATGGATCCACCTATGCCTAAAGAAAGAGTTGGTTACTGCCAGTCCATTGAAATCGCAGAAATCCAACAACCGCTTTCCGTTTGAGTTTAAAACATCCTCCCCGAATTTGCCCACTACCCTTTCATAGCCGCCACTGGTCTTACTGTTTCCTATTCTCGCGTTGAAATCCCCCAACAGAATCACACACTCACTACCTTTTTTGCTGACAACATCCCCTAACTGCTCGTAAAAGGTGTCAAGATCGCCAGCACTGCTACCCTCGCACGGGCTATAAACACTAACCAGCCGATAAATACCTCCTGTCAGCTTAATGGAGACCCACATGATCCTTTCACTTACATACCGCACGTTCAAAACAAACTTTTCTAATTCCCTTTTGATAGCCATTCCAACTCCCCAGTTCGCCCTACCAGACTGAACACCAGACGAAAACACTTTATAACCGCCCACCAGTTCTTCGCGCTGCCCTTTCGTCCTAATGTCGCTCAACGCTAATATATCTACACCAGAATCCATTGCCAAGTCCACCAACTCACCCTTGCGACCCCTAAAACCCCCATTAACGTTTAGACTTCCAATAAACAAACCACTAACCTTTTTACATTGCCTGATCGCCAACGATGGGGTACCGTTCGAGTCCCGCATTGGTCGTACCCCGTGACCAACACTCGTCCGAGGCTGCCTATGACCGTTTTTACCAATAATGAATACAGTGGGACGGCCCGGTAAGCCGAACCGCACTGGAAGTTCAAGCCTCAATGGGGACATCACACACGTGCCTGAGATGCTAAGCGCAAGCTCATTTATTTTTGCCAAAAAAGAAGTGCTATATGAATAGCGAAGAAGTTAACCGTAACCGTAGACAAACACCTACTTGAAATTCTATACCAAAATCACAAACACAAAACGCCGATTGTTTTGCATGAAGAAAACAAAACAAACACCCGAAAAACGCTGTAACTTTGAGGTTATGTGACCACTACGTTGCTTGAAAAGAAAATGCAGATTTTAATTGATATCTAAAAAAGTTACAAAAACACACACTAATTTAACTTAACTTATTTACGAGAAACTGTGATTTAAAACGCGAAGAGGGCAAAAAATAAACGAAACTTACTCAGAGCAAAACAAACACGTCCATATCTGCCGCCATCTTGACTTGAACTTGAGACTCGAACGTATCTAAATATACTAATAAGCAAACAGTCCAACGTTTTCTGTTCTTTTATAACTGTAAGAATTTCAAAGATCCATAGAAATTACCCAAGGTAATGTCAAAGGCCCTACCGAAGTACGTCTCAGACCATTCAAATCTAGAAAAGCTTATATCCAAGGACTAAATCATTTTTCCCTAAAACCCTGAAACACGTTTTCTCTAAAAAATTTTTCTCTAAAACTTTGCCTTTGGAAGCAACTTTCTACCTATTATAGTTCTAGAGAAATGGGTCATCCCTCCTAATTCTAGAAGTGGTCATATCCTAGGATTATGGTATTTTTACCCAAAAACTTGAAACACGTTTTCTCTAAAATTTTATTCTCTACAACTTTGACTTTGGAAGCAACTTTCTATCTCTCATAGTTCTGGAGATTCGCGTCATCCTTCCCAATTAAGGAAGTGGCCATATGCCAGAATTGGGCCATATTTTCCCAAAACTCTAAAACACTTGTTCGCTCAAATTTAATTCTCTACAACTTCGTCTTCGGAACCAACTTTTTAACTCTCATAGTTCTGAAGATCTGGGTCATCCTGCCCAATTATGGAAGAGGCCATATACTAGTATTGAGCCATATTTCACCAAAACCCTGAAACAAGTGTCCGCTTAAATTTAATTCTCTACAACTTCGCCTTTGGAACCAACTTTCCAACTCTCATAGTTCTAGAGATTCAGGTCATACTGCCTAATGATGGAAGAGGCCATATACCAGTATTGGGCCATATTTTCCCAAAACCCTGAAACACGTGTTCGCTTAAATTTAATTCTCTACAACTTCGCCATTGAAACCCACTTTCTAACTCTCATAGTTCTGGAGATCTGGGTCATCCTGCCCAATTATGGAAGAGGCCATATACCAGTATTGGGCCATATTTCACCAAAACCCTAAAACACGTGTTCGCTCAAATTTATTTCTCTACAACTTCGTCTTCGGAACCAACTTTCCAACTCTCATAGTTCTGGAGATTCGGGTCATCCTGCATAATTATGGAAGTGGCCATATACCAGGATTGGGCCATATTTCCCCAAAACCCTGAAAAACGTGTTCGATCAAATTTAATTCTCTACAACTTTGCCTTTGACACTAAATCTCCATATTGCATAGTTAATGAAATATAGACGAAAAACTGTTTTCGTTTATGGCCAAGAATCTCAATTTCGTCCATTCCATTGGACGCAGTGCCCAGACCCCTGTACCGATTCCCACAAAATTTTTTTCCCAGTTTTGTGACATCAAATGCTTTCATTTGACACCAAAATGAGGAATTTCCGTGCTATACTTGCTGAGATATTTGCGAAAAAGCTTCACCGACCTTCGAAGAACCATGTTTTTGGTCACTTCCTCGACCATATCTCCGGAACCACTTAATCGATTTTGCTCATCTTCGAACTTGAATCATGGGAGGCATGTACCTTTCAGGGAAAAAAATGTTTAGGCTGATCGGTTGAGCCGTTTGGAAAAAAATTGGAGACGGACAGACGGACATTTTTTTACTGTTGATTCGTCACCCCATGTTACAATAAAATTGTTTGTAGTAAACGTATAGGACCTTTGTACTTCGTACGGGTCCAAATATTACATCGGTGGAATCAATTTATGGAGTTTTAAATTTTTTATAACTAGGTCCCACCTTTTGGGTGGGTCAGATCCCTTGACTGATTCTTTACTTTTTCATTATAATCAAGAGAAGCATACCCTACTACAAGAACGCTGTTCAATTTATTTTTTAAACTATATTTCATTCAATTAAATACCAAGTAAAACAAATGAAATTGAGTATTAGTTTTTCCAACAATACTTCCTCAATGTTTATTTAAAATGTTTGTTTGCAAAACCATTATTGTACACATTATTGTAGTCAACTAATTTTTGTGTACCAATAGTCAACTATCGGAGCGGATGGTCAAGTTGGATAGTACACTTGATCGCTGACCATCCGCTCCGATAGTTGACCATCCACTGTGATAGTTGATCATCAATTATGACAGCTTTGATAGCAGATAGTAGAAAATAACTACTTGAGGACATATAATCAAACTGTGCAACCGTCGCACTCGTAAGACTATCGACTGTTTTTAACTTTTGATGGATAACTTGATACAAAGTTAACTATCACCTGGATAACTCACTTCAAGACGGAAGCGAGTGAGTTAGTAACATAAACACAACGATTTTCAGATTCTAACATTTATTAAACGAAGACAATATATTTCGTCTGCCACGCAGACATTGACGAGTCAAAGATATATTACAAACTGTGTTAACTATCTGTGTTAACTATCAATTAGACAGTCAATCTATTAAGTTCTATCAAGTTCATAGTTAGTCAACAATCAAGCTGATAAACAGTAATCAAGTTGATAGTCAACTATCAAGTTGATAGTTAGTCAACAATCAAGTTGACAGTTAGTCTACTATGCAATGCAAAATACAAACAAGACGATAAAATACAAACTATCACGTTTTTAGTTAGTCGGCTTGACAACTATCAAGTTGCAAGTTAGTCAGAGATCAAGTTTATAGTTAGTCAACTATCAGGTTGTGCTAATACCTTCACTTCTTTATTATTTTTTTAATTCTTCAAAAATGTCTTTCGAAGTCATTTTTTGAGTTCTTACTGAGTTTTCGAAGTTTGCCCTACAAAAGCTGATTCTCGACTGATAGAAATGTTTACTCCCGCTTCGTTTTTATAGTTGGCTATAGGCTTGATAGATGACTATCAACTTCATTGTTGATAACAATGACGGAGATGTCTTCTGATCGAAATATGCGTAATAAATGATGAAATAATTTGTCGAGGTTTCTTATTTATAGCTCATATTTTTGGCAACTTGATAGTTGGCTATCAGTTTGATAGTTGACTATTAACTTGATAGTTAGCTATCAGCTTGATAGTTGACTATCAACTTGATAGTTAGCTATCAGCTTGATAGTTAGCTATCAACTTGATAGTTAGCTATCAGCTTGATAGTTAGCTATCAGCTTGATAGTTGCCTATCAACTTGATAGTTGTGCATGAACTTGATAGTTGACTATCAACTTGATAGTTCACTATCACTTTGATAGTTGACTATCGACTTGATAGTTCGTAGTTGACTATCAACCTGATCGTTGACTGATCACTCAATAGTTGAGTATCAGCAATTAACCATAATCTACTATCTACTATGAAAATGTCAACTATCAAATTATTATTAACTATCAGCTATTATTAGCAATTAACTACAAACTATTAAAATATCAACTAACAACTGCCCCAGTATCAATCGAATGGGAATCTTTTTGAAGTGCCTAGGCGTTATTTCTTACTTTGTCACTATAGGAGACAAAACAATTTAATTGACTAAAACAATTCTAATAGACTCTGGCGATAACTTTGTACGAGTCTAAAAACCTACTTTCTCTGCAATGTCTACCACACCAGACGATTAGGCCAATATTGTCCATCGTCGATTATGACAGTGGGCTAACAATAGCAATGTTGATATTGAATTCGTAATTTGTCAACCGGTTGTAAGTCTCACACATACAAAATATAATCTCTAATCGAATATTTTGCATAAAATAGAACTCATAGTTCCTCAGGAATCGTGTACCGATTCTTATAACGATTGTTTTGTATGTGTGAGAGTTTCAACCCGTCGAAAAATTACAAATGCAAAATCAACATTGCTATTGCTACCTCACTGTCAAAATTCTTCTGAGATGATTATCAACTTGATACTTATTGTCTAAGTTGATACTTGATAGTTGTCTAACTATCAACTTGATAGTTGTCCAACTATCAACTTGATAGTTGTCCAACTATCAACTTGATAGTTGTCTAACTATCAACTTGATAGTTGTCTAACTATCAACTTAATAGTTGTCTAACTATCAACTTGATAGTTGTCAACTATCAACTTGATAGTTGTCCAACTATCAACGTGATAGTTGTCTAACTATCAACGTGATAGTTGTCTAACTATCAACGTGATAGTTGTCTAACTATCAACGTGATAGTTGTC
>CM055403.1:8463985-8544650 GCA_029228625.1 Pseudolycoriella hygida | reverse complement strand
TGGTAGATGTTGGACCTCTTAAATAAGGCAGCTCTTAACGAAAATAGATGGCAGCACATTCTATACACTTGACGTTTGAAGTAGACTAACTTTATTTGAGAATTTTTACATTTGGAGCAGGGACTATCTTTATGTTCAGTATATCGAGGTTACGACTATAATAGATGTCGAACTATTCGTTAAGAATGTGCTTGTAGCCTTTGCGAAAAGTAAAAATGGTAAAAATGACGTTGCAGCTGTAGATCAAACTGGTGACGATTTCGACAGATTTTATATGGAAGAAGTGTCAAAATTTCCACTAGACATGTGCGGCCGAATACACGCCGACGCGTCGCTGAATTTAGGGGCCATCCATGAATGACGTCCAATTTTTTCGGTGCTGCCAGCACATTTCAATCGTTAATAACTCGATAAATGTGCATTCTGGCGAGTCAAACGTGTGTTCTACCCCCCCAATTAGGGGGAGATTTAGACGGGTACAACACACATTTGAATCACCAGAAAGCATATTTATCGAGTTATTAATAATGTGCTGGTAGCACTGAAAAAACTGAACGTCATTTATGGATGGCCCCTTAGGCCTAATCTGACATTTAGCTGCCGCCAAAAAAAATATCTTCAACCACCGCCTGCGGCTGACATTTTTCTCGGCGCCGAAAAAAAATTTAATGCACATAGCTTTAGAATACAATGTTAATGTTTTCTCAAGGTTGCGTTCGCCAAAGGAAATTTAGTAAATTATTAGCGAGCCCTTTTCGAAAATAGCGAACGGTCTCTAGTAGCGGCAGCTAAAAGTCGCTAGTCATTAGAAAGTGAGCAAAATGGCAAAACTAGTAAGGAATAATGTAATTTAGGAAATCGCGTTGAGCTTTAGCTGGTTTTCTGGCTCAAGAATTTTCATGAAAAAAATATACGTTTTAAGACATAATTATTAACTTTTTTGATCATTTCTGACAATTTCAGATGAAACAATGAATTTATTTCAAGGGGTCGTTCGTAAATTATGTCAGACGGAGACGAAGAGAGAGGCGCTGAGACTTGCGTACCAGATTGTGACGAGGGAAGAAGGGCTAGAGGAGTACTACGTGACGCTAGGCTAATGCGAACATTTCTAAGACAATTATTAGTTTAAGGGAATGGCTAGACTTAAGAAACATTTGCAAAAAAAATCTCATTTCTGATGTTCAATGTTTTTAAAAGAATAAATATAAATGTTTCGAATAATTCGCAAGATCTCGCCACTTTCGAGATGGTAGTATGAGATGTTGCCATCTGCCAGTTCTCAAAGATTGCTTCTAAGACTTATTCTATTTCCTCTACCAGCACTCCTAGTGAGATAAACTTTTCGACTTCACGATAGTTGCAAATAGTAAAAATTCGAAATTCTCCAGAAAAAACTAGACAAAATTGTATTCATACACAATAATTACGATTTTATAAAAAAAAAATATTGTCCGTCAATGATTGGTGTTTAAAACTGTCGATGATATCAATGTTTAGTGTTTAATTTGAATTAACAAAGACTCTAAGTCTATCAATTTCATATTGTCAGTTACAATCAAATAAACTTTTTCTCAATTTCTTGTTTGAATTTAAAGTTTTAACAGTGAGCAGAAAATAATTCTGTCCACAGTACACAGAAAATTTTCAAACTAAATATTTTTAGTAAAATTTATCGGCGCGCAACGGATGAGCCGCGCCGCCGAAAAAAATCTTCATTGGCGCACCGTCGCCGATGTTATCGGAATCGGCTAGCCGCCGCCGGTAAGGCTCGCAACAAGTCGGGTTGGACCTTTTCTTCAAATGGCCTGACCTGACATGACTTGATTTATCTTTAACTTGACCTGACCTGACCTGACCTGAGTTGATTAGAGTTTACCGGAATTTGACTATTTACGTTGCGTAAACACCACTCAACATTTTATATCCCAGTGGATTATACTGCTCAGAAATTATCTACTCTTGTTGAATGCATGTGTACAGAAAATGCTCACATTTCCTACAATTGTCTTTGTTGCTGTATTTATAACGTGTACAAAGTACACGCATTAAGTACGCAGACGAGAGTACACACCTTTCTGTGAACTTACTGCGTATGTGCTGTGCACGTACTCACACAATTCGATACGCATACTGTGTACATCGAAAAACCGTATTCAGAAGTGTCAAGTTTTGACTAAAGGGTATTAATTTTCCAAATTTGGCCAAAAACGTCTAATTTTATTTTTAAACATGAACAATTCGGGACCCAACATAGTTTTTCATAGTCAAAGCCTTTAGATTTTAGTTATCAAGCCTTTTAATAACATAGTTTTGTAAAAAAAAGTTTTAAATGAATTTATGATTTTGGCCAAGATTTGACGAACTGTGATCGTTTTTCAAGTCAATGAGCAGCGAGTCAGACGTCTACTGTGCCAGAAAAATCTATCTCTTTCCACAGCGACCGATCCAGACTGTACTGCAATGACGCTACGTGGCATTTTGGACAAAAATGGGAATGTAGTTTTGTGAGCTTTCCAGTAATCTAAAGCATTGACTCTTTTATCCGAAGGAGGCGAGTATTAAAAAACATTAACAAATACATATAAATATGTATTTGTTAATGTTTTTTAATACTTTTCGATTTGGCTTCCTTTACTGACTCATTCTAGAGATGAGCCGGTTGCCCGAAACTTTGGAAAACCCGACCCGAACCCGAATTGTTTTTTTCGGGTTTCGAAAAATTTAATCGGGTCGGGTTCGGTCCGGGCCGGGTTTTGAAACAGTTCGGGTTTCGGGTTTCGAAAAATTTTATCGGGTCGGATTCGGTCCGGGTCGGGTTTTGAAACTATTCGGGTTTCGGATTTCGAAAAATTTTATCGGGTCGGGTTTCGAAAAATGGTCGACCCGCTCATCTCTAACTCATTCTATTATCTTCCACTTCTTCGACATTAAAAAAAACCTTCGTCATCTATTTGTGCACTAGTTAAAATCTTCCATTTTTCAAAAAAAAAATTTAACAAAAAACAAAAATGGTGGAATGTTGACATGGCACTTAACAAATAGCTTAAAAATAAACAAATTCAAAATGAAATGAATTAAAACGGATTTAATTTTGCAGCATCTTAAATTTTGATGTTCTAATTGGACCCGTACGAAGTACAAAGGTCCAATACATTTACAACAAACAATTTTATTGTAACATGGGGTAGATCGAGGTGGGAGTTGGGGAGATGCATCGATTATCGTCTAGAGATGACGAATCAGCAATAAAAAAAATGTCCGTCTGCCAGTCTGTCCGTCTCCACTTTTTTTCCAAACGACTCAACCGAGCAGCCTAAACTTTTTTTCCCTGACAGGTACATGCCTATTATGATTCAAGTTTGAAGATGAGCAAAATCGACCAAGTATTTCCGGAGATATGGTCGAAGAAGTGGAGGTCGGAGATGAAATTTTCGAGGGTCGATGAAACTTTTTCGCAAATATCTCAGCAAGTATAGTACGGAAATTCCTCATTTTGGTGTCAAATGAAAGCATTTGATGTCACAAAACTGGGAAAAATTTCAGGGGTCTGGGCACCAGGGCTTATTATTCGGAATTTCCTTGGAATTTTTTAAGAACATTTAGGAATTTTTAAAGAATTTTTTAAGATTTTTAAGAATTTTGTAAGAAAAAATTTTAAAAACAAGATAATCGTGTCTATGTGACTATTTCGATAATTAAGAAGAAAATATATTCAGAAACGGTATAATAACAGCTGTCTGGAATTTAATTAGACGATCATGAGTAGTTGGCTTCTTTACAGTTACTTCTTCGAAAACTCCTTTATACCAAGAGTGTTGCTTCGCTTTCGAACTACTAGATTTAGGTCTTCGTTTTTTTTGCGACATCCAAAGATTGATAGTCGGGGTGGGATCAAAATGTTCAAGTGAACAAGTAATTGTAGAAAGTATAAGCGGATGAAGCAGTTCGGTACCAATCCTTGAACTTATTGTAGTCACCTGCAATACACGGAAACATACTTTATTACGCTAGACGTGTGCTATGTGAATTTACACAGCACTGCAGCTTCTTGAAGAGAATTTGGTATTCAAGGAGAACATGGATTCCGTTAAAACTCATTGGGACGGAAGCGCCTCGTTTCTTTTGAAATGTCCGGTCGAAGGTATTATTCATTAAAGAAAACCCCTGGAAAACCTTAAAAACTTGCCGCGCCTAAATGGTATTTATCGGGAATGCAGAATCATTTGTTAAGTGCGCATTCCGATACCAACACATTGTTGGTTGAGAAAGACGGTGCATTCACAGCTACAATTGATACAAACGGCAACGGCGATCAAACAGCAACGAATGATTCATCTTTAGCAAATGAGTTTAATTTTACAAGTGACCCAGTGAAAGTCAGCTAGACGATGTACAAGTTCTGAGCGCTGAAACCCAAACTACAGCTGTTAATCAACCTTTACTTATTGACCTTCTGAATGAAGAAGAAGAAACCCAGAGTCAACCAGACATTCAAACCGAAAAAGTAAACACAATTCGTGTACCAAAGAGTGGTACTACGAAAAGAAAATCGTTGCCCGTACAACTGAGACAATACAACAAGCGATCACGAAAATAAATTAATTTTTTTCTTTAATTTTTACTTTTTGAAATAAAACAAATTGAACTGAATGATTTGAGATTTTTTTTAGAAGTTCTAAGAATTTTTTAAGAATTTTAAGAATTTCAAGAACTTTTTAAGAATTTTAGGAACTTTTTAAAAATTTTGAGAAAACAAAATTCCGAATAATAAGCCCTGCTGGGCACTGGGACCAATGGAATGGACGAAATTGAAACACGTGTTTCAGGGTTTTAGGGAAATATGACCTAATTCTGGTATATGACCACTTCCACAAGTGGGCAGGATGACCCGAATCTCTAGAACTATGAGAGGTAGAAAGCTGCTTCGAAAGGCAAAGTTGTAGAGAATAAAATTTTAGAGAACACTTGTTTCAGGGTTTTAGGAGAAAATGGCTCAGTCCTAGGATATAAGCTTTTCTAGATTTGAATGGTCTAAGACGTACTTCGGTAGGGCCTTTGACATTACCTTGGGTAATTTCTATGGATCTTTGAAATTCTTACAGTTATAAAAGAACAGAAAACGTTGGACTGTTTGCTTATTTGTATATTACATACGTTCAAGTCTCTTTGCCACATCTATTCTGATACGGACGGGTCTTTGGTTATGTTTTATTTCATATATTTAGTAACTTTGGGCTACACGTGACACAGTCGTTATATTCTATAAATACATTAAAATTAGATGATAAATTTTCGTTCATTTTCTGTCGATAAGTGCTATTTGCACATTGTGCATGTCACTTAGTTTCTCGTACCGTAGCCATGCGCCATTGCTTTCACACGTATCACACTAGCCACCTGATTTCGTAAAATGATTAGTGCAAATAGCCGAATGTGCATAGACTTCTAACAACTATAGCTAATAGCAAGCTTTTCTCCGGTAAAAATGATATTTCCAAATAAATAATTAACGTTGGAATTTATTTTGGAATTATTTTTTTTTTTCGGGTCAGCTTGGGTCAGTTCAGGTCAGGTCGAAGCAAGTTTAGGTCACTTCAGGTGGTCGAAATTCAATACATCAAGTTCAGGTCGAATCAGGTTTCAGGTTGACTTGACCTGTTCCGAGCCTTAGCCGCCGACAACTTTCGCTCGGCGCACGTGTCTCATTTTCACCAGACAATCAACTGCAAGTTATTCAAAACAGAGCCATTAGGAATCTGTTCATCGAGGAGAGAGACATAAACATAAACGAACTCCATAGAAAGCACGAACTGTTGCGAATCCAGGAGTTAATAAATGTAAAAATATCTACACACATATATGACATCAGTAATAGAAACGTTCACTCCGCTGCAACACTAACTGCAAACAACGAAATCCACAACCACAACACGAGGAATAATGCCCAACTGCGAACATTGCAATCACATTCATCACGCAACGGAGCCAATGCATTAATGAACAAATCAATACGAACATTCAATAGCATACCAGAACACATAAAATTACTACCACGAGCAAAATTTAAATCAGAAATTAAAAAATTCTTCATTAACCAAAGACAATAAAAATTGACCCTGATAACTGATAATTAAAAAAAAAAACAAATTGACAAAAAAATAACATATTTTCGAATCATTGTTAAACAAAAAATCTTAAAAATTTGCTTAAAATCTAAAAAATCTAAATAACCAAAAGAAAAAATTATTATATGTCCACACACGAGCGACTCTGCTTATTTTGGATTGATTGTAATAAATAAATAAAACTTATCGAATTAAAGCTGTATGCGCTCATGGAACAAACTCGAAGCCTGTTTAAGTCAATATAGCAGGTTGCGCGGATGACTGGGGCGAAAAACGCAAAAATCTATGCAATCGCCACATTCTGAAAAAACCAAAAGTTAACAAGTTTGAATATATGAGTACTCACAAATCGGACTTGCTGGCTGCTGGGTAAAAATATTAACCCTTAGTTTTATTCGTAAGATGGAGATTGCATAGATTTTCGCGTTGCCGCCGCAGTGAAATGTCAAGGATTTACGCAGCCTCCTCAAATAAAGCCTTGGTTTAAATGAAGTAATTTATTATAAGCAAATCACGGACTTCCTACTCAAATGTATGTACTCACACTGTATTCCAAGCAATCATCCAACTATTATGTTGATAATAACTCGGATAATTCAGAATTACACTAAAATGTTCCGTTTCTATTTTGAAGTTATTTCCTGCATTTCATACGTTATCTTCTTACGTTCCAAAGTTCAAATCATTCAACTGCCTAACCGATCTAACCAGCCCGAAACAAATATTTTTCTCCATAAGCAGCTACACCAACCTAAGAACATTAAGAAAAAACAGGTTCTTTTTCAAACATTGTTTTACCTGACGCACCTGATGGTTCTCTCTTCTCATCATCACTAAAGAATTTTAACGTTGTTTTTAACCAACAGAGATTCAAAACACACATACAACTCTAACCGAGGTAGTGATGGCTGATGCGACGCTCAAGTCAATAACGAGTTGCCTTTAAAAAAGCATTTTGCTTAAGATATTTTACAAGTACGTGAGTTATGAGTTTCTCAATTTGTTTCTTATAAGTTTTTAAATAGAAGTGAGTTCAATTAATGCAAAATTAGAATCTGTGACCGTACCGTTGAATAATTTGTTTGAAAAAGTGCAAATTCTTAGCAACATTCTTAACATCCTCATGCATTTGTTTTTTATGTGAGACGTGAGAGTATGAAAATACCTGTGAAATATTTCTCACGCATTCACTCACATACCAATACGGTGAATTTTTACTCTCCCAGTGTTTATGTTATTCAAAACGTGCGATTGTTTTGAGTTTGTAGAATATATATCGTCACTGGTCAATATAAAAGAACTGTACAATGGGATCGAGAGTTCCTTTGACATCACTTTGCGACAAGACCTCAGCAGGAGTTCCGCAACTGTTAGATGACATGCAAAAACTATTGGAAGACCAAGAAAGTTGTGACGTAGTGTTCATTCTTGGCAGAGATGAGGACAGAGTTTATGCTCACAAGATAATTTTAATGGCAAGGTAAGTACACCCTAACCTACGAGCTGAGAAAAACCACCTTCACCTCCAATATTTCATTAAGCAATAGCTACCACTTTATTGTATAATTACCATTACAATCTACACATTTTTCCATGAGTAAAAACCAGTCTACGAAACATTGAGTCGGAAGTTGGGATTTTAGCCACTTCTTTTTTGCATGCCTCGACAGTAGCTTCCGCTGATGAAATTGCTTCCCATGCAGCATATTCTGAGCATTTCGAATCAAACAAAAGTCGCATGGTGGTATTGTTGATGAAACATCAAATTGATGCGACTGTGGCCGTTGTGTAAGATTATCATGTTGGAGAATGATCTTGCACATAGTTCTTCAAACGCTTTCGGCTTCAGGATCGTCGTTTTACGATCCTTACTGGTACCACATCACCTGAAGAAAGTAGCGGCCATTCTTCATTAGTATTCATAACAAAGTCGAAAAAGCTAGTCTCTTCATAAAACTTGCGTCCATCCAAATGAATTCTTTATAATGCATCAACGTTGTCTGTCTTCCCTTAACCGGTTTCATTTTACATTAAGTGAATTTGTACACCCGCGCGATTTTAACTTTGGATATTCCTTTTGTTCAAAACAAGAGAAACATCCAAAGGTAAAATCGTGCGGGTGTAGTCATATCTACTATTGAATGCAGACAAACACTGTTTTGGCATCGGTGCTTATGATGGTGGCGGTCAGTGATCGGTAGAGCGACACTCTTTAGTTGCTTTCATCACCGCTCCTTCTCAAGCAGTAAATGAAACTCAATATTAAGGAATTATCGCCGTTTCTTCTAAATTTCTAAATTTGTCTAAAATTTGCCGTTTCTTTTAAAATTCGTCGTTTGTTCTCATACTCGTGCTTTCCTCTTAAACTCGAAGTTTCTTGTAAAAATCGCTGTTTCTACGAACATTTTGCAATTCGTCGTTTCTTCTAAAATTCGCCGTTTCTACCCGCCTTTTCTTCTAAAAGTCGCCGTTTCGTTTTCCCACTTTTTATGGAACTTCTCATTTCTTCTAAAACTAGCCTTTTCAGCTCTCCGTTTATTGGTATTTGTGTTTACTCGTTGTCCCAAAGAAAACTTGTCATTACATGTATATGTGCTGTGCACCCCACGGAAATTATTCATTACATGCTATTAATTACATTTAGCCCCCACCAGAAACTTCTCATTACATGTATATCTGCATGTAATGACGCGTTTTCGGTTGGGACACCGCGTAAAACAGCATACAGTGGGGAATGCTTAATAAGTCATCCATTCTGGATAATTTCGTGACACTCGCAAACTCATTCGTGTATTTTTAAGCAACTCGCTTTAAAAACTGTTTTTTGACTCTTGTAGTTGTATACCTCGCCTCCGGCTCGGGATACAAACTCTACACTCGTCAAAAAACAGTTTTCAAAAAACAGTTTGGCTCATTTCACAAAATTAATCCCTCATGTAATGACTTATTTCCGCATCCCCCACTGTAATCTACTATTTTATGTAAATACGAAACCGTCTTATTAAAAGGCTAAAACACAAAAAGAATGTGTATTCCATCAAAACATCAGTTTCTTTTTTGTTCCAGGGTTTTTTGTATGAAAAACGAAATTTTCTCAAAAACGACCCGACATCTTTTCTCGAAATTTTCCACAAAGATTTGGGTGAGGATTCTGCGACATATTTTCGAAGAAGCTAGGCCTACTCAGGAGACCACAAAAATTTTTCCCAGTATTATGAGATCAAATGTTTTCAAGTTATAGTTTTTCTATTCTTTCACATTTCACACATGTATGGAAAGCGTAGAAAAAAAATTGCGTTGGGGTTTCGGCATTTCTGACGCATTTTTTAGCGTAACCAACATGTGGGTAACGCTTACTATATAACCCACATGTTGGTTACGCTAAATGCCTCAGAAATGCCGGACTCCGTATTGCGTATTTCCGTTTGTCGTCTGTCCTTATCACGCATATCTCGGCTCCTACACCTCCCAGAGAGCACAAACTTGTGTCATTTGAAATCTCTAAGACTCTAGATTTGCACAAATGCCAGATGGCGGAGTTTTTCTCTATTACACATATCTAGGCTTCTCGACCACTTAGAGAGCTCAAACTTGCGTCCTTGGATAGCTCTTTGACTATAGATTTGCACAGTTGTAATCGAAGGACTATAGGGGGACAAAAGGGAGGGGATAAGTTGAAGCGGAAGCGGAGGGGTCATAGGGGGGAGGTAAAGGGTTTGGAGGTGTGGGGGAGGGTATGCATTGAGCACATGTCGAAAGCCTCAGAAAGTTGTGGAATGTTCTTGAACGTCCTTTAGGGTTCTGGAAATTTCTGAAAAGTTCTGGAAATTTCTCGAAAATTCTGAAAAGTTCTCTAAATTTCTCAAAAGTCATTCACAGAAATTTCTTGAACTTTGCAGAAATCTTTGGAAATTTCTACAACTTTCCAGATTTTTCTAGAAGTTTCTCTAATATTCTAAAACTTTCTATAACCTTCTAAAAATTTTCAAAACTTTCCAGAACTTTCTATTACTTTCGAAAACTTTCTAGAACTTTATGGAACTTTCTAGATCGTTCTGGTACTTTTTAGAACTTTATGGAACTATCTACTACTTTTTAGAATTTTCCAGAAATTTATAAAAATTTTCTTGAAATTTCTACCACTTTACACCACTCCCAGATTAACCACCTAAAAGCAACTGAGGAAAATTGCATCATACGCTTCGTTATATATAAAGTTTCAAGAATTTTCGAGACACTTAACTTCGACCACTTTTAGCTATATAAGCAAACGTGTGATGCAATTTTCTTCAGTTGCTTTTGGCAACTCTTGCGGGCAGGTTCTGCGTCAGGTATCGAGTGTGACACTCTGGAAAGTTTAAGAAACGTACATTTAGGTCAAAATGAATAGAATTTTTGTGCTTCTGCGCAGGTTTCCAACAACGCAAAACCCTACGCAGAAGTAAAAAGTTTATTTTCCCTTTTAAAAATGGGTTTTGTTGAGATATCAGTTCTTTTTTGAAGTGGAAACATTGTTTTGGATTTTTTTAGCAAAACCGAGGCGTGGCGGCGGCGCCTACTTCCAGAAATGAGCAAACAATCCAATGTTTCGTGCTCTTTTAAAGATTCATAGAAATTACCCAAGATAATGTCAAAAGTACGTCTGAGACCATTGATTTTGATGGCCTAGATGTTCTCCCCTGCACCATATCAAAAAGAGGACCAACGTAGTTTCTTCAAGAAATCTTGAAACTATTTTCTCTAAAATATAATTCTCACCAACTTTGCCTTCAAACCGCCGCAATTCTCTAAAGTTTTCTTCTCTTAAATTTTGCCTTTGGAAGCAGCTTTCTAACTCTCATAGAAATATGGGTCATCTCTCCCAATTCTAGAAGTGGTCATATCCCAAGGATTGGGCCATATTTCCCCAAAAGCCTGAGAAACGTGTTCTCTAAAATTTCATTGTCTACAACTTTGCCTTTGGAAGCAACTTTCTAACTGTCATAGTTCTAGAGATATGTGTCAATGCTAGAAGTGGCCATTTGCCAGGATTGAGCCATTTTTCCTCAAAATCCTGACACACGTGTTCTCTAAAATTTTATTATCTACAACTCTCTACAATTTTGCCTTTAACCATCTGCTTTCGTTTATGGCTAAAGTACTCAGTTTCGTCCATTCCTGTGGCCACTGTGCCCAGACCACCGACCCGATTTCTACTAAAATAATTTTTCATGCTTGCTTAGAGAACCGAAAGTATTTTCGGTCCTCTTTCGAGGACCTCAAAGTACTTTCGGTTCTCTGAGCAAGCATGAAAAAATCAATACATCACACGAAAACGAGTAGACCTTGTGATGTAATTGACTATTTCCAGTTTTGTGAGATCAACTGCCTTCATTTGACTTGCTGAGATATTTGCGAAAAAGTTTCATCGACCCTCGAAAATTTCATGTCCGACCTCCACTTCTTCGACCATATCTCCGGAACTACTTGACCGATTTTGCTCATCTTCGAACTTCGACGGACTTTTTTTTATTGCTGATTCGTCATCTCTAGACGATAAAAGATGAATCCCCCATCTCCCACCTCGATCTACCCCATGTTAAAATAAAATTGTTTGTAGTAAACGTATAGGACCTTTGTATTTCGCACAATCCAATAACTTTCCCTTTAACACCAAACCTCTATCTCGAACATCTAACCTTTGTCTCAAACTCATAAGAAAATACAATTACGTTAGCGACAAAGTTAACTTTAATGGTTTAAGAAAATCCTCTGGTTAGTTTTGTCGCTAGTTTGATACTTTCTGGTGAAATTTTTCAACATTTTTCACCAACTTTCTCTAATTTCTTTTACGACAGCAGTGGAGTCAAAAAGTTCAATTTTAAAACAGAAATCATCAATTTAATTATATCTAATATAAATTGTCGAAAAGGTCACACGTGCCGATATTTTGCGCACCCGGTAGCACTGCAAGTGACGCAAGTCTTACACGCTAAAATTCTACAACAAATTTTTTTCATAGGCAAAGGAGCATATATACAGTAACTTTTTGACTTCCCCCCTCTTGCGACGTATCCATTGGAATAGTACATTACACTGGGCCCTGCGAAAGTTTCCAAAGCTTGTTGCTCAAAAAAACTCTTGTGAGTTTGGCTCTTATCACAAAATTGTGTCCTCTTCCGCAGGG
Source organism: Pseudolycoriella hygida (assembly GCA_029228625.1). NCBI lineage: Eukaryota > Metazoa > Arthropoda > Insecta > Diptera > Sciaridae > Pseudolycoriella > Pseudolycoriella hygida. Next base: position 8,532,356 of record CM055403.1, on the reverse strand, counting down.
TCAGTGTTTTAGAGTCCGTTTTTTTCACAGCGTTTTGATGAGAGAACTTTTAGTTGCCTTGTGGAAAGTCAAATTATATTTTCATACAAAATTAAATTATCATAATGTGTAAAATTGTTAGTTGTTTTTCTCATTGTGAACTTCATTTGACGATTGTTTTAATTCGAACCGATACTATGTCTCTCGTCCTCAAAACTTTTCGGTAAACCGTTTACAGGTAAACGCGAAATTAACGGTAAATGCATTTCATAATTTATTACAATCTGTCGCATAAATTTCATCTTGATTTTGAGTTAGAAAGGTAAACCTTTACACTCTCATCTCCGTAAAATTAAACTTCGACTAGAGATTTACGGTGATTCTTTGAGTTTCAAACATACTTGGAACAGATAAACGTTATATTCTGTACAAATAATAACAACGTTTCAAAGTTTTATCAATTTAAAATCAAAATCCATGCAAACATTGATCAATACACTTCACCTTCTGCTATTTTGAATAGTCATGAAATAAATGTTTGTATAGGATATTCGTTGATGGAATTTCGAAATTGGATTTGTATCCTCAACACTCAAGTGGATTTGATGGATGGAGTATTACAGAAGATTCGTCAATTCAGTATTCCGATTGTATTTTGAGAGCTAAAAACCAGATAACTGAATTCAACTAGAATTGAAGTGAAGAGGTTTGAAGTTGATAAGAAAATTCTAAAAATCAATTTGAAAGAATGTTTACCCGGTGCATAAAAAATTGATAGCAATACTCCGATTTGAATGTAAACAATTAAGAAACTCTTCCTCACAGTTTTGCGACACTTTTTACACGAAAGTTTACAAAAATTTTTCAACTTTAGGCTTAGGTGGCTTAAGCATATGTGAGGTTTATAATCTATACATATCGCATTTTCATATTTGAACATAATGTAAAACGCGTGTTCAAATTGAATTACAATTTTATTCACAAAGCTAAATGTTGGGCGTAATATTATTTTAAAACACTCGGGGCTCTAATATGCATATTATAGCCCTCAAACTGAAGTTTTAGGCTCTCTTCTTATTAAGTAGTGGTAGCTACTTTATGGGAACGCTCTGGTTGTCTGTCTGTGCACGTTTTTTGACAGCTATCAAAGTCAAAGCTGCCAAAGCGAAAGCAGTCAAAGTGACCGCTACTTTCTTATACAATTTCAATGGCTCATAATAGTATATTATAACACAAGGGCTGTAATTTGAGATCTCGTATCTGGGAGGGGTTGAAGATCCGAGGACGTCGGATCTTCAACCCCTCCCAAATATGAGTTCTCAAATTACAGCCCTTGTGTTATACATGAAGAGAATCATAAGATTGTGGAACGCTTCGTTTTAACTCTTTCAACCAAAAAATTGGTTTTACTTGAGAAAAATACAAGCGAATGCGTGAAAAGAGCCATAAAAGAAAAATTAGGTAGTAGAAAAGGTGCACAAGCTTATGATTTCCTTCCTGTAATATAATATTATAATTTTATGCTATGACGGTTACGCAACATCGATTAAGTCTAATCGATAAAAGAACACGATAATGGCATATAACAGGGGTTGTGACGGTTGTGACTCGTGTCCAGTATAAGTTGAAAGAATTTTTTTTGGACCCGTACGAAGTACGAGTCCCATGCAATTTTCACTACGTTGGTAACCAGTCGATTCGAAGGGGAGTCTAGGGGGGAGCATCGATTATGGTCCTTAGATGCCAAATCAGCAAAAACAAGCTGTCCGTCCTTCCGTCCGTAAACACGTTAACTCGAGTAAAACTTAACTGATTTTCAAAATCTTTTTTCCCCCTGAAAGTGGGCTTGATATTGCAGATGGGCAATTTTGGACGAAGGGCCGATTAAGTGATTTTCGGTCTTTTGTACATAACTCGCGGAATTTTTTTTCGATTTTCATTAATTTTTCTGTTTGAAATTGAAAAACATTTTTTGATTTCGTCTCACTAAACCCATCCACGGCCCTAAAACTGAGTCTCTACTAGGGCCAAACTTTTTTTCTACATAAAAATTATCTAATTTTCAAAATAATTTTTTTCCTGAAAGATAATTAAATAAATGATAATCAATTTGAATTTGCTCAAAATAGGGTGGGTTCAAACGTCATGGTAACGCATAAGAAGAATTTCGTTTTTCGTACGGGTCTAAAAATATAGGACCGAATTAATGTCTTCAATACACTAGTCCAGGCTTCATTTAATAATCGATTTTTCACAAAAATATAAAATATTTGCGATTTTTCAATACTCTCCATCTACAACCAAAGAAATTTAACTTTGCAAGGCCAATGGGGGAGGGGCTAAGACCCACTTCCGACTTCAGAAAACGCAAATTACCGAGTTGGTAATGAATTCTTTCTGATGGCAGCGCGAATGTCAGGCGCTTAACACAACAATTAATGAGGGGCTTTTTAGGCGACTTTATCTAACGGTGTTAAAAATTTGTCTTTGTCTTAAAAATTATGGAATCGTAGTATTCCAACTCAGTCACCAATAACTCTGGCTGTAGGTATTGTTTGTATTTACATGTTAACTTTTTTGGCTTGTTTCAACTTTGTATTAAGAGCATCAATATTCAAAATTTTCCGGACGATCTTTACTACCTATCCGGCCAATTGTGTCCGGTTTTCGTACTCCCCTTCCCCTCCCCCTCATTCTGTAGAATGTAATATGAATGGGTTCGGTGTTTAGGAAAAGGTTCGTTTGACTTATAAACTCATAACGCAAATTGAAATGTCTATGCAAACTGAAGAGAGTGTAATATTTTCACTTAGAATGGCACAAATAGAATAAAAGAAGAAATAGCGGGGTCCAAGAAAATAAATCAAATTTACGCCCATCAAATCGCTTCAGATCTCGTCCAACCCATAGCAACCTTTTTTAGTGGACCATTTGTCACCGGTTTCCGGGTTAAGCTTCAAAGTTGTCAACAACTTAGTTTTCGAAAACTTTAATAAGGCCAGGTTCGGATCGGTTCGGTCGGGGTCGGGTCTCTAGTTAACTGACTCTTTATTTCAACACTCTGTGAGTTTTGAAGAGCGTAATTCGTTCACTTAAAATGCTTACTGAGAGGAATATGAAAATAAAACAAAATTACTAATAATTTGTTTGAGTCATAAAAATCAGCATGTGAAATTGAAAAGCTCTCACCGCTCTCACTTAAGATTTAATTTAACTTATTTGTTTGCAGGTGTAAAAGCTTTCAAACATCAAAACGAGGTGAAATAAGAATACCTGGTGCGACCGTATCGGCTGCAATAACACCAACGACCATTCGCATGTTAAATGTAATGCCAGACGTTTTTCGTCAATTTATAACATATGTGTATACTGGGAAGGTAAATAAAATTTTCAGATAATCAAATTTCTTATAAAAATGATTTTAATTCATTCTTGAGAAAATGCCAAGGACTAAGTTAAAAAAATAGAAATTATTTTCTTTATACTTTGCGAACAATTATTAAATATATGGACAATTCCGATTGATGGAACTTTAATCTTTGATTAGATGTGCACAGTCAGCCGATTTGCTTCGAAAACTTTTGTTTTGGCACCGCTATGGAGAATTTCCCTCTGCAGGGTTAAAAGGGCAGGGCCACTAACGGGGCTTAGGGCGGAGCCCATGGCCGTGACTTTTCATTGTAGAGATTTTGTACTAGAATCAAATATATTTGGGAGCGAGTTTTTCAGAGAAGTGTGTACGATGTCCGAAATTTGTGTACAATTTCTAATTTTTATCATTTTCATGCTCAAATTCTTACTTGATTTGTAGATACATAGTGTGACTTTTTTAGTGTACGAAATTCTTTTTTCGTGTACAGAATTTGATTTTCGTATACAGAATCCGATTTTAATGTCAAAATCTATTGAGGCTACAATCGCTCCCAAAAGTCAATTTATACAGTACGTTGCTGTAGACACCTTTGACTATGGGCTATAGAATCATGGGCTAAGGACTCAGATTAGGGAAAGTGCTAAAAATTAATTTTTGGTTTGATGTAGATCGTTCTCTGTAGCGGACAAATTTAGGTTCCATAAGAAAATTGAAATGCCCTAGGTCAATTTTACAAGAGTAGTTTGGAGAGGGTTTCAACAACACATTGGATAATTTCTTTGGGTCATACAAATTAAAAATGTTTAAATATCTAGAAATAATTTTCCGTGCGAGCAATGACGACGGACTTTCGAAATTCCCAACAGAATAGCTTACTTTTAAAAGACGAAAAAAAACGATTAAGAACCCAATACCTAATTCATCCAAGAATTCAATTACAGTCATATTTTCAACGGACTCGTCCATATACAAACAATAGTCCATTCCTACAACAATCTTGAAAGCAACATTTAAAAAGTTCCCTTCTTTCACCTGTTAGCTCATAATTATATTTACAATCATGTTTACACAGTGGGTTTTCAAGAAAATGCAAAACTAATTTGCCTTCTTCAAATTTTGCTTTCCAAGCGAAAAAGTTAAGTAAGAGGACACTTGAGAAAAAGTTTGTTTTCCTTATTATTTGAATTTGAAATTAAAATTTAAATGTGTTGGCTGTTGTTCAAAATACATCTCAAGTCTGGTGCTTTACAGTTAAAGTGCCACAACACAATACCAAACTGGAGGAAATTTTCGATTGAATTATTTTTCAAATTAGTTTTCCGCGGTGCTTTTCAAAGAGAAATTTTTTTTATGTGCTTCATGAAAGAAATGTTGTGTCATTGTTAATGTTTTATTTGAATATTCACAGATTATGCACCAAGATTCCAGAGTATTCGAAATGATGACCCTCGCTCAAGACATGGGAATGGAGAAATTAAAATATGAGTGCGAGGATCATGTTATTTCAACGATGAAAGGTGAGGTGACAAAACTTGTTTCGTTTGTCTTGTTGATTGAATTATCTTTGGCTTAAATTTTGTCCTTCACCATATGGAACAGTTTAATAAGAATAGTTTTGTAAGGGTACTCCATTCAATATCGACCACGGGGTGTCACTTATTCCTCCAATATTCATTCATAATTCATTATTGTCGATGAAGAAACAATCGATTTGTAACTCGATTCGGCCATGCAACGCAAATTGTCGATGTTTCCGAATCTTATAACAAACTGAAAATTAAAAAACGGCACCTATAAAATGTAGACGAAATTAAAAACTCCAAAAAATCGGTGTAAATTCGATGTAAATTTTTATAGTGACACCCTCGATATAGTTCCGAATGGTCAGGGTCGTCGATTTCTGTGTAACATGTACGTGATTTGGCGGCTGGGATGATATTTGTGAAGCTATTGTGAAGCGCTTCGCAGAAATAAAAATATAATAATAATCTGCCTTACAACCCATGAAAGGTTAGAGGCTAGATCATTATTTACTAGTTTCGCTGTTTGTGGTTCTACTTTTTGAGATCCTTTCATTACCGGAAAGTTTTACTGTGCCAGTGGTAAGCTGTGCGACAAACCCAGTGCCATCTATGAGATGTAACTAGGAGCTTCGCAGAAATACAAAAGCGAAAAAGAGACGGCATCTCTTCTTAACACTTGTATTTCTACGAATCGCAATCTTAGTCGCACATTTGATAATACCGTTTTAGTCTATCACAACAAAACACTTCTTCAAAGGTAAAGTGTGACGCAGTCCTTAATGTTAAAAATATTCAAATGTTTGAAATTGCGTCACAAATGCCAGAGCCATCAACGTAATAATTTTTCCACACTTTCAGTTTTCACGTGCAAAATTTTCTCAAAAACTAAGTTGATAAAGTTACTTGGGTACCTTTTAGAAGAATTTGCTATGTAAAAACTGAAAGCACAGAAAAATTATTTCGTCGTTGGCTCTGGCATTTGTGACGCAATTTCAAACATTTGAATTTTTTTTAAAAACATTTTTTTGCATCGTCATTTTATTGCGTATTTTCAGCGTAAGCGTCACTTCCACTGATATCATTGATTTTGGAAATGGACATTAAGGATTTCGTCACACTTTAGCTTTGAAGAAATTTTTTGTTGTGATATCAGTCGTTTTGGAAGTTCGGACATTCTCAGAAATAAAATTTTCTTCGAAAAAAAAGTTTGGCGCGGCGGCACTTCTCGCGGCTGCCATATCTTGCGGCGGCCAGCCCCACTTATAAGTATAGAAATTTTCAAAGTCAATTCCTCTACAACCCTAGTTCATCATCCAGAAGAAACCATCTAAATAGCTGTAAAAATGACTGAGAAAACTTTAATTTACTAAGAAATCCAAGATGGTGTCACTTTGACAGCTGGCAGCCATTTTCTCAGGATCACAAAAAAAAATCTACTCACCAATCTCTATAACTTTCCCGAAGAAACCAACTCTCTAATTATTGTCATTCCGAAGCTAAAATTTGAAAACAAAAAAAAAAAACAATTTTTGCCTACGAAAACCCTAGATGGCGCCGTTTTGACAACTCAAGATCCCAAAAAATGCTTCTGATCAAACTCTATTGGCGATTTGCAACGAAAGGTGCGACACGTGTCGGAAAAAAATCGAACATACTTATGTCCGACTTTACACGTAGAAAGTGGCGACATGAATGAGTAGTGAGCGCTATTTCAACATACTTATGCCCGATTTTCTACATAGAAAGTAGTGCCATCTGTTTAATGTGAAAATCGCGAATAACCGGTTCGAAGAAACCAACTCTCCAAGTATTCTCATTCCGGAGCTAAAATTTGAAAACCCAAAGAAGCATACAATTTATTCCTTACGAAAATCCAATATGGCGTCACCCTGGCAGATTTCTGAAAATCCCAAACAATTCGTCTGATCAAAAAAACCTAATTTATTGCATGGGAAAATTCAAGATAGCACCGGTTTGACTGCTGGCAGCCATTTTCTTAAGATCCCAAAAAATTCTCAAGATCAAACTCTAAAACTTTTCCGATGAAACCAACTCTGTAGGTATTGTCACTTCGGAGCTAAAATTCGGAAACTCCGAGCATTACATAAAAAAAAATTGGCCACGGCTTTTCCAGAATTTTCCGGGAAAAGCGACATATGAAATTTTTCATTTGGGGCCGAGACTGACGTTCCCTGAAAATAGCAGGAAGATCGGCTGTCTAGTTCTCGACATCGAGAATTATTAATAGATAGAAACCGACAGATCAGAAAAAACGTTTTCATTATGATGAGAACAATAGAAAAATGTCATTTTCAAACCTCGATATCACATCCAATTTTCAACCGATTTTGATGAGTCTGGACTCGATGGAAAGCTGCTGCGACGTAGTTTTTTAATAATTTGGTAGGGGCGGAAGCCGAGGGGAAAAAACTCAAAAATTCGCGTATATAGGGATCCTTGTCCCAATGGTTTTTGTATGGGGTTTTTTGAGTTTGTGGACTTCTTTTTTGGGATGTGGGGACTGCTTCATGCCCTCCGCTACCGCTGCGGATATGATACAATGTGTCTGGTAAAATTAATAACTCGGATCAATAAATTTCTTTTTCGTTTTCTTAGTTGAGAATGCTTGCACATTTCTAACTGCTGTACTGGATATTCAAGAAAAGACTTCAGGTGAGTTGTAATTTGAATGTAAAAAGAATTTTTGTTTAGTTTTATTATTTCGGACGTAAAAACACAAACGCCATCTGATCGGATCCGAATCATGGTTCGGTCCTCATGTCAGGACAAATCTTTTGCCTTACGTCTTGCTTTGCAAACTATATATATATATATATATATATATATATATATATATATATATATATATATATATATATATATATATATATATATACATTTATATATAATAATCTGCCTTAACAACCCATAAAGGGTTAGGGGCTAGATCATTATTTACTAGTTTCGCTACTTTTTGTGGTTCTACTATTTGAGATCCTTTCATTACCGGAAAGTTTTTACTGTGCCAGTGGTAAGCTGTGCGACAAACCCAGTACCATCCATGAGATGTACTAGGAACGAAACTAGGAGTAGAATACCGGCACCTCCCAACAATGCCTTTCACCAGTAAGCCGTACGATGGCGCTACACTCAACCTCACATGACTTGAACCGATTCAATTAGCTTTGTTTTGTTTACAAATCTAACAATCGGAACAAATCTGTCTGCGGCTGAGTTTCGAACCAACGCACTGGCAACTCGGGCAACTCGATCTCATAGTAGCAAGCAGACGTGTTAACCACTACGCTATCGAGTTACGGTCATTTACATTAACAGAAATTGCCTGTGATGTGCTCATTCCTTAAGCAGCTATGTCCTCATGGAATTTGCGCCAGTTGGAATTTCACTTTTTTGTGCGAACGATGTAGTCCAACTCCTGCTTGCATTACTCCTCCTCCTATTTGCACCAAATGATGCAGATTTGCATCATCCAAACGTACTCTAACTGTTCTTTTATGGCTAAAAGCTCGAATCACTTTTTATGAGTCGCTACTCTAATGTGTCCTATTCCTCTTCGTCTGGAAAACCTACGTAGATACACCAGCTAATAGTTTCTTTCACTGCTGACATGAACATGAACCAAAGGCGCCCTGTAAGCAAGATAGTGCGTCTCTTCAATCCTTCTTTAACAGCAAACTCATCTGGCATGTCGTTTTGCACCTTGACACGACATCTCGACACCAATGTCGCTTTTACAAGACCAATATACTTTGTTCTCCGCATACAATTCGTAAGCTTGTTTGAATTCGATTAAAAGATGTTCAGCGAGACAATTCGACGGTAGTTTTCGCATTCGGTTTGAGTAGAGGTAAAATGACACCCTACACTCGTCACTCGTCAGGCAACTCTTCTGTGTTCCATATTCTTTTTAGGGACTGTCCAATGGCCCAATCCTGGTATATGACCGCTTCTACAATTGGGAGCGATTACCCATATCTCTAGAACTATGAAAGTTACAAAGTTGCTTCTGAAGGCAAGGTTGTGGAGAATAAAATTTTAGGGAACACGTGTTTCAGGATTTTTGAGAGAAATACCCGAATCCTGGAATATGTTCATTTGTAGGATTGCGAGGGATGACTCATATCTCTAGAACTATGACAGTTAGAATAGATAGTTGCTTCCAAAGGCAAAAAACTTTACCTACGGCGCTTTAATCATCTCATTTCCTATCGAATATCTTGTATACAAAGGGCCATTCGCCCCAAAAACTTCGCATGCGGCGCTAGTAGCATTATTTATTAAGTATATCTAACAAATTCTATGTAAGACGACGTTATAGCACTTAAGATTTCATTTCCCTCACTGTTTAAGTCTCATCAGATAGAAACATGGACAAAAAACCTCTCGCTTATGCCACAGAAATCAATGTATCGGGTCAGTTCAGAGCATTGCCCGATGGGTCGCTTGGCAGTCAGTCCGGCCCTGAGAACATTTCGGTCAACGAAATTAATGGTCTCCGAAGATGTCATTTATAAGACTTACTTTGACACTTTTGACACACCTTTGACATTACCTTGGATTATTTGTGCGGGATGTTTTAAATTCTTATAGGGAAAATGCAACAGTTATCGGCCATGTAGTAGTCTCCGGTCAGGACTAGTAACCGGCGATATTTCAATTCAAATAGTGGATGATTGCTAGTGAAACTATGGTTTGGCCGGAGACTACTACATGGCCAATAACTGGTGCATTTACTCTACTGCCATAATTTGCATAAGAAACTTAGTGCGAAAGAGAGAAAAGAAAATCTAATCAAAAGTTCACACAAAGCTTTTCGTCTCTTCCGCACTAAGTTTCTTATGCAAATTAGGGCAGTACAACAGAACTGCACACCAAGTCAGGTAACACTACGAAAAATAAGAGAAGTTCTCAGACTAACCAATGTCGCAGTATGGTCATGGTCACATTACTCGAAATTTGACTGATCAATCAAACGAATGTAACGACCTTAACCAATTTCCGACGCGGCACATCACTTTGGGTTCAAAAAACTTTCTAATTCAAGCTTAAGATTATATTATGACGTTTATTATAAAGGAATATAAAGCAGAACGGTTCAAAAATGTTATGTGAATTCAAGATTGAGTTAAAGAAGTAGTTCTGAATACGCGTTAAGCATGTGGTCCCCAGTGTGGTTCATCCGTTGGCGTGACTAAAAAGTGATTTATTACTTAACTTACTTGAAGTATTACTTTATTTTCAATTTTCTTAACATCGCCCAAAATCTGTTTGAGTGAAACTAGCGACATCTTAACTGCCTTATAAGAAGTTTCTGTTTAAATTTTGGAATGCGTTTTAGTTCATCCACACAACCACAGATGGCATTCTACCATATTTTCAAAACATTACAAACTTCGTGTGTATGAAATGTCTAAAAACATTTTTTGTCAAAAGTGATTTGCATCGTACAACCGGCGTCTTTAAACGTTTTGACTAATTTCCTCCAATAAAAGCATTCACAAATAAACCAAGAGCAAAATGTCGTTCAAGGGAAATCCGAAAGTGCAAAAGGTGATGGTTCAACCCATCAATTTGATTTTCCGATATTTACAAAACCGTTCCCGCGTCCAAGTGTGGTTGTACGAGAATATTTCTCTTCGCATAGAAGGACACATTGTTGGATTTGATGAGTACATGAATTTGGTGTTAGACGATGCTGAGGAATATCACACAAAAACAAAAAACAGACGTCAACTGGGCCGGATAATGCTGAAAGGGGACAATATTACACTCATACAAAATGTTAATCCAACCGCTTCGAATTGATGTTTATCGAAAGTTTGGTTATGGGATAATAAACAATCGTAATTAAGTGTGAGATTCATCGAAAATAAAAAAATGTAAAATTAATTTCAAGCAACAAACCTTTTATTTATTTAAGTTTCACCTTGTCACAAAAGGCCTGTGAAGTTGCTGAATTGTTGAAGGAAATATGTGGAGAGTTTTTAAAGTCTAATGTAAAATACATCGAAGAAACAATCAGAATTAATTCACCAGCAAACAAGTAGAAGCAGATTCTTCTTGTAGATTTTTCTGCAAAGTTGCAATACTAGCGAGTTAGTACGTTCCGCAGAGTGTCGAATTATTTTTAAATATTGGAGTTGTTCGTGAGAAAGTTGTTTGTTTGTTGTTAGTAAACATTAGGAAAGTGTACTGAAGCTTACTTCTAAGATTCTTTTCTGAATTTTCGATTGTTTGGTACGTCGAACAAACAAAACTGTAGTCAAAGTAATATTAATTAAGCACTGGAATGAAACGCATATATAAAATTCAAAACAAAGTAGGTTCCTCAGTAGATGAACTCGCTGCTTGCTACTTCACGATACACTGAATCTTTAAAAATGTTTTGTAGTGAAAGAAAACCGCTTTTCACTTATTTTGGAGTTCATCGTGCACGTTCTGTTCTCCTATTCAGTTTCTATTCAGTGTATCTAGTCACTTTCGAAAGAATTTGGAAATACAATTTTCGTCACTTCTGGAACCATTGACAAGCGAATCTAAATCGAAGATTGAATCAAGAAAATACCATTTCTAAGACGGATGAGTCCTCCAACTCTCTTCTGGCCAGATTTAGCATATCCTCATTATGCCAAAAATACCACAAAATTCATGAAAAACAAAAAATCATCTTCATCGTTATATACAACAATTCACCAAATGTTCCAAAGTGCCGGCCAATCGAGCGTTATTGGGTAGAAGTGAAAGAAATTCTACGGCAAACAGTAAACACTGCGAAAAACACTCAAGATTTCAGAAATTTGATCGCTGCAAGCAAAAATGTGACGAAGCATACTGTCCAGGGCGGTCCAGGAGCTCATGAAGGACGTGCGCGTAAGACTCCGCGATGAATTCCAAAATAGACAAAAATGTTCACCTTATTTTTCTCTACAACATAGCAAAAACATATGAAGGGACCCGTACGTATCAGAATAGATGCGGCAAACAGAGTTGATGTTACGAAGAGACTCGAACGTATTAAAGTAAATATTGCCTTAACTCTTAAGTGTATGAAATTGCGTCCACATTAAGTTGTATTGGAAATTGCCGATAGGGCAATATTGAAAAACCCGTCCGAAGAAACGGCGAAAAAACATTTCCGAACGCACAAAATTGACCCCCCAAATATAGAAAAATGTTCTACTCAATTTTCTCTACAACATAGAAAAAACCAATTTTTGGGCTAGGGTCGACCTTAGTACCTGCCTAGGGCCCTAAGTAGAGACCTCGGAAACACAATTCCATAGCCAGAAATGTTTCCCTCAATTTCCTCTGCAACATAGCAAAAAAAATTTTTTTTTGGTTAGGGCCGACCTTAGGACCGACATGGCCCACTCGTGCCCTATAAGCACAGGCAAAAGTTTCTTTTATAAACTGTCGGTCATGCCTTGATTAGACCCGTACGAAGAACGAAGTTCTTCGAAAAGGGGTCTTATGCGTTTACTACGACGTTTGTAACCAGTCGAATTTCGACCCGGGAGTAGGGGGGAGCACCGATCATGGTCCTTAGATGACGAATCAACAATAAAAAAAATGTCCGTCCGTCCGTCCATCTGTCAACACGATAACTCGAGTAAAGCTCAACAGATTTTCAAAAGCTTCTTTTTCCCTAAAAGGTAATCGAAAAATCTTTTATGGGATTGAATCTGGGCTCTGTCGGCCCAAGGGCCACCGAGCTAAGGCCGTTTAAGTGATTTCTGGTCTTTTGTACATAACTCGAGTAAATCTTTTCTGATTTTCAATTTTTTTTGTTTGAAAGACTTGGGCATAGCCGACAATTTATGGAAGAAACTTTTTTGAATTTGAGTCCTTGGACTTAGCTAGGGCACTAAAATCTCTAGTATAGCTCTATGTGTTTTTTGTACAAACCTCGAGTAAATTTTTTCCGATTTTAAATTTTTTTTTTTTGTTTGAAGGATGTAGACATGACCGACACTTTATAAAAGAAACTTTTGCCTATGCTCAGGGCTCAAGTGGGCCATGTCGATCCTAGCCAAAAAAATTTTTTTTGCTATGTTGCAGAGGAAATTGAGGGAAACATTTTTGGCTATGGAACTGTGTGTCCGAGGCCTCTACTTAGGGCCCTAGGTCGGTACTAAGGACGACCATAGCCTAAAAAATGGTTTTTTCTACGTTGTAGAGAAAATTGAGTGGAACATTTTTCTATATTTGGGGGTCAATTTTGTGCTTTCGGAAAGGTTCGTTTCTTCGGACGGGTTTTTCAGTATTGCCCTATCGGCAATTTACAATACAACTTAATGTGGACGCAATTTCATACACTTAAGAGTTAAAGCAATATTTACTTAAATACGTTCGAGTCTCTTCGTAACATCAACTCTGTTTGCCGCATCTATTCTGATACGTACGGGTCCCTTCATACGTTTTTTATTGCCGATCTAAGGACCATAATCGGTGCACCCCCTACCCCTGGTCGAAATTCGACTGGTTGCAAACGTCGTGGTAAACGCATAAGACCCCTTTTCGAAGAACTTCCTTCTTCGTACGGGTCTAAAAAATGTCCGTCCGTCAACACGATAACTCGAGTAAAACTCAACCGAATTTCAAAAAAAAATTTTTCTCTAAAAGTTAATCGAAAATTCTTTTTTGGGATTGCATCCAAATGAACTAGGGGCCAATGAACTACGGCCGTTTAAGTAGTTTTTGGTCTTTTGTACATAACTCGAATAAATCTATTTGGAATTTCAAGAACTTTCTTATGCTTGAAAGGCCTGGGTATGGCCGACAATTTATGGAAAAAACTTTTTTGGTCTTAAGCCCTAGGACTTAGCTAGAGCACTAAAAAAGAGTCTCTGCTAGGGCCAAACGTGTTTTTCGTACATAACTCGAGTAAATCTTTTCCGATTTTCAAAACTTTTTTTTTATTCGAAAGATAAAGCAATTCCCTACAATTTATGGAAGAATCGTTTTTGAATCTGAGCGCCTGGACTCAGCCAGGCCTCTAAAACTGAGTCTCTACAAGGGTCCTACGTGTTTTTGTGCATAACTCGAGTAAATCTTTTCCGATTTTCAAAAAAAAAAAAAAAATTAGTCGAAAGTTCTGGGAATGCCCAACAATTTATGAACAAAATTTTTTACTTTGGGTCGCTGGACCTAGCTAAAGCCCTAAAGAAGCGGACCCACTAGGGCCCTACTTTTTTTATACATAAATCGAGTAAATTCCATCCGATTTTCGTGATTCTTTTTCTATTCGATAGGTAATGAAAGCCTTAAGAGCATCCAAGAAAAAATGTGGGCTTGGGCCGAGCCTAAGATAGCTGCTAATGTTAGTGTGGATCGATCTAGGCAATTTATTTTGGAAAAATTCAAACACCTTGAGAAGGATAAGAGATAGAAGATCGGTGTCAAAGGCAAGGTTGTTGATTTCGGTGTGGTGCATGTCGTGATGCCTCCCAATATGGCCGCTAATGTTAGCGGGGATCGATCTAGACAATATATTTTCGAAAAATTCAGACATTTTGAGAACTACAAGTGATGGAAGATCGGTGTCAGTGGCAAATATTTTTGTCTATGGAAGTCTATAGGTCAGAGGCCTTTTCTAACTGCTCTAGGCCGGTTCTAATATCGGCGGTAGTACAAATAACATTTTTTGAAATTATGTCTGAAAAAAAAATTTTTACTTTTTTTCAAAACTACAGATCGGTATATTTGGATTTAAACACTTTTTAGATATGTTTGATATGATAAAGTTTTAAATGTCACATTACATAAGATGTATGCGCAAGAAAGAGACGCAACGTACACGTACAAACCAAATATCTCAATGTAAAAGAAATATGATTTCATGTTAATGACATTAAAACTCTGACAGATCTAAAACTGTTTAAATCGAAAATCACCTCACTGTATTTTAACTTTTTTATTTTGACGGTTGCTTGAATATTTGGAGAGACTTTTACACCGTTTCTTCGGGGATTATATTAAAACCGGAAAACAAAAATTCGAAAACGGAGATAACTTGGCAGATAAATTTTGCAGAGTGGAGATAAATTAAATAAAAACGGAGATAAAAATGACCAAAAAGTTGAGATAAAAAAATCATTTTTGAAGATAGAAAAAAATTTGTTTTTGAAATAACTAAATTAATTAAGGAAATGAAAAATCATCCGAGAGGAGCTAATAAAAAATTAAAACGCAGATAAATAATTCAATTATTGAAAGTAATAGAAAATCGAAAGAGAAATTAAAAATTAGAAAAAGGAGACATAAAGTTAATGTAAACGGAAATAAAATAAAATTGAAACGCAGATAAAAAAATTGAAAAATGGAGATTATATAACTCCGGAAACAACCATTTCATTTTTCATTCATCTCCATTTCTGTACATTTTATCTCCATTTTCCAATTTTATATCTCCGTTTTCTAATTTGTTATCTCCGTTTTCTAATTTTATATCTCCGTTTGCAAAATATCTCCGTTTTCAAGTTTTATATCTCCGTTTTCTAATTTTATATCTCCGTTTTCCAATTTTATATCTCCGTTTTCTAATTTGTTATCTCCGTTTTCTAATTTGTCATCTCCGTTTTCTAATCTGTTCTCTCCGTTTTCTAATCTGTTATCTTCGTTTTCTAATTTTATATCTCCGTTTGCAAAATATCTCCGTTTTCAAATTTTATATCTCAAGTTTAATACGATCCAAGAGCCATTGGTCAGAGACAAAAGTTTTATCAATTAGAAAATAAAAGGCAAGATGTTTACAGATGTTCCATTGTTGTCAAGGACAGTAACAGCTACACAGCTATAACCCTACCCCAATTCTGCAACCAAGATCTTACTGTTAAACCATAACTCAGTAACAAAGTAGCTTCATACAAAATATATTGACTTAGTAGTCGCACAAATTAGAGGAAATGCATTCGAGAAACGTAGTAAAATGGAATATTACTATCAGTGATGACAGACTTTTCAGAACAAAAATTTGAAAATTCGAGAGCGGAGATAATTTGGCAGATAAATTTCTGAAAAATGAAGATAAAATATATTAATAGGCTCAGATAAAAACTTATTTTAAAGCGATAATTAAAGTTATTTTGGAGATAAATAAATTGATTAAGGAAATAGGAAGTTATAAGATCGCAGATCAAAAAAAAATAGAAATGAAGATAACAAATTCAGAGATAAATTAAATTGCTATAGGAGATAAAGAATTAAGAAATGAGGAGGATACTATAACTCCGAATTTAATCAAAATATCTTCGTTTTGAAATATTTTATCTCCATTTCTGAATACTTTATCTTCACTTTTAATCATTTTGTCTCCAAAACATTTTTGTTTTATCTGCATTTTATAATTTTTTATCTGCGTTTTTAAATTTTTTATCTGCGTTTTCGAATTTAATATCTCAAGTTTATTACGAGCCGTTTCTTCGGACGGGTTTTTCAATATTGCCCTTTCGACAATTTCCAATCCTTTTTAATGTCGACGTAATTTCATACACTTAAGAGTTAAGGGAACATTTACTTTGATACGTTCGAATCTTTTTGCAACATCTATTCTGTTTGGCAGACCTATTCTGATACGTACGGGTTCTCTGCATATGTTTTTTATTGTTGACTCGTCATCTAAGGACCATGATCGGTGCTCCCCCCCACCCCTACTCCCGGGTCGAAATTTGACTGGTTACAAACGTTGTTGTAAACGCATAAGACCAATTTTCCAGGACTTCGTTCTTCATACGGGTCTAAAAATGGACCACGCCGTTGAAGAAGCAGACAAGACCCCAGCTACTTCCAGTGACGACGGGTTGGCACAGTGGTTAGCGTACTGGCCTTCCAACAAAACGATCCGGGCTCAAACCCGTGTCGGACAAATTATAATTTGAGACGGTCCACTATGAGCCCAACCCACTAATTGATTTTGACAAAATTTTCTTTGGTTTCCTGAAGTCGCGCCGCCATAAATGCATAAACAAAAAAGAAACCTTTCTTCGATAGTCGCACTTTACCGCACACTAAACTATGATTTTTGTTATAGATAATTATTTTAATTTAGGAGTTAAATGTGCGGCATCTTTTCTGGACCGATGTATAACATTTATTGGTGAAAACGCATCAGAATGTGTGAAAACAAATGCCTTTGTCAACTTAACCAAGGATGGTCTCATAAGATTGATTTCCTCTGATTACGTAATAACAACACTGTCGTTTTTAGAATTTGTTTAACGGTTCAATCATTGCAGTTTTGCCTGGAAGAAGAGGATGTTTGGCGATGTGTGCTTTCTTGGGCGAAGCATCAGGTAATCTTAAAAACGGTTCATATGTTTTTTTTCCTATTTATTTTTGCTTAAGGCTGGCGTAACACAACCCACACCTCATTGGACTGAAGAGGAACGAGCCCATGTATGTCAATACTTAGCTGGAGTGATGGGTCATGTTAGACTGCTATTAATAGGTAAAATAGTGGCGATTACAACTCAAGGAACAAATTATAGAATGTAGTCGCCTTTGCAGACAGTCAAGTTTTTGCTGAAGAAGTGGAACCTACAGGAGCTGTCCCCATGGAACTGTCACTCGAACGGTATCGACACGCTGCGTTAAAGACAAGTAAACAAACCGTTCTAGCACAAAATCTACCGTTGCCAGGTGGACCCCTATCAGAAAACGATAAGCGTCTCCAGCCCCGATTATTGTTGAATATGTTCCCCGGGTCAACTATCTTAAAAAATGATAAACTACAACTTCAGGGAGTCTTGAACGGATGGTATGCGTTCTGACGATTAGAAAGAATTTTGTGCTTTAATGTGAATGGTCTTTAGGTACGGCATACCGAAACAAAATTGGAGATTGATCTTTCGTGCTTCCACTCACGGATTCTCAGCTGCAGCTTTCCATCGGAACTGTGATGGTATTGCACCCACATTCGTTGTCGCTCTAGTTCGTGAAATATACATTTCGAGTTGAAACATTTCTAATAAATACTTTTCGTTCCTCAGGGATCTCGAGGTGATATTAGTGGAGGATTTAGTGATGTGGCTTGGTCGAAAACCAACCGGAAGGGTGGCTACATTCATTCAGAGCGAGCATTTCTATTCGCTTTAAATAATGGCAACGACCCACCGATAAAATATGACATCATCAAAAAACCCTACGCTATTTGCCATCATCCAGAGTAAGTTTATCATCTTATCCATTTGTTGTTAAGCTGTTTACGCTGTTCGCAGTTTTAAGTCGCATGACTTTTCGTTATGTCAATGAAAACTACTTTAAGTAATGAGAGAAAAACCGGGCTCGAAGACACTGCAAATGTAGTATCCTACCGAAATCCGCGAGTCTCGAATCTGGACCAAGCACGAATGAAAATTGAGTCAGAGATCCGAAACCGAAGCCGAATAAATGGCACAATTTAAAATAAAACATATGAAGGGAATAATAATTCAATTAACAAATTATTAATTAATTGATACGCAGAATACGGCACAATTGTGTAAATATTACGAAAACATGGTTTGTTTGAAATAAACTCTCCACACACTGTAGTGGATGACGTCGAGTTCTTTGACTGTGAATGAACACACAAATATGACTACAACGGAACACCGGAACATTGACGAATTCGAGAGCCTTGTATTGAATGGCACATTGTATGACGACACTGAAATGTGGAAAACGTTACACTTGACATAAACCTACCCAATCTCTAAATGAAGTTGTTTTATAATTGTACTCGTAATTGTAACATTGTGTCACCCTGTTGTCACCTGTTAAAAAAATTCGTTACACGTTGTAAGATGTACGTAATTGCAGTATGTACGTATTTTTCAAATTTCCTTAAGGTGTGTCAAAATGCTTTTAGTTTTAGTTCCTGAAACCGGTTGGTTAATGAATAAAAATAAAGGCATAATTTAAAATTGGAGAGTTTATTTCAAACAAACCCTGTTTTCGTAATATATGAAGGGACCCGTACGTATCAGAATAGATGCGGCAAACAGAGTTGATGTTACGAAAAGATTCGAACGTATTTAATTGAATATTACCTTACGTCAACATTTAATTATATTGGAAATTGCCAAAGCACAAAATTGACCCAACAACAACATAGTAATAAACCATTTTTTGGCTAGGGCCGACCTTAGGACCGACATGAGGCCCACTTGAGTCGTAAGCAAAGGCAAACATTTCTTTTATAAATTGTCGGTCATGCCTAGATCTTTCAAACAAAAAAAATTTTTTGAAAATCGGAAAAGATTTACCCGAGTTATGTACAAAAGACCGAAAACCACTTAAACGGCCCTAGCTCATTGGCCCTTGAGTCGACAGTGCCCAGATTCAATCCAAAAAAAGATTTTTCGATTACCTTTCAGGGAAAAAAGTTTTTGAAAATCGGTTGAGTTATATACGGATATTTTTTTATTGCTGATTCGTCATCTAAGGAGCATGACCCCTACTCCCGGGTCGAAATAGGACTGGTTAAAAAAGTCGTGGTGAAGGCAATAGACCCCTTTTCGTCTTAAAAGAGGCGATCTATTTTGATCATGGAAATATGGATCAGAGACCTCTCCTAAGTGCTCTAGGTCGGTTCTAAGATCGGGCCCAGTGCAATTTTTTTTTAATTATTTTCCTTTTTTTTAATTTCAAGCTTTTTTAAGGATTGGAGATGTTTTTTTGCGAAGTTTCTTCGGACGGGTTTTTCAATATTGCCCTTTCGGCAATTTCCAAGTAAATTTCATGTCGACGTAATTTCATACTCTTAAGAGTTAGTGCAATATTTACTTAGATACGTTCGAGTCTTTTTGCAACATCTATTCTGTTTGCTACATCTATTCTGATGCGTACGGGTCCCTTGCATATGTTTAGATCCGTACGAAGAACGTAGTGCTACCACGACGTTTGTAACCAGTCGAATTTCGGTCCGAAAGTAGGGGGAAGCATCGATCATGGTCCTCAGATGGCGAATCAGCAATATAAAGTTTTCGGTCCGTCCGTCGACACGATAACCCGAGTAAAACTCAACCTATTTTCAAAACCTTTTTTTTTCCTGAAAGGTTACCGAAAAATCTTTTATAGGATTGAATCCTGGCACTGTAGGCCCAAGGGCCGCCGAGCTAGGGCTGTTTAAGTGGTTTTTGGTCTTTTGTACATAGCTCGAGTAAATCTTTTCCGATTATCATAATCGTAACAGTTCTATGAAAGCCCAACAATTTGTAGAAGAAACTTTTTGAGATTGGGCACTTAAACCGAGTTTCTGCTAGCGCTCTACATGTTTTTTGTACATAACTCGAGTAAATGTCAATTCTTTTTAATCGAAATGTCTAGGAATGTCTCACATTTCATGGAATAAAATTTTTTGATTGGAAACCCTTGGAGCCTGATACTTAAAACTTAGCTTCTACTAGGGCTCAGCGTCTTTGTTTACATAAATCGGTTAAATCCTAACCGATTTTGTTGATTTTTTTCTATTTACCGAATTATATTCTTAAAAAAATTTCGGCCCGGTGCCTGTGCTTAGGGCTCGAGTGGGCCTCAGGTCGCTCCTAAGATTGGTCGGCCCTAACCAAGAAAATATTTTTTTCTATTTTGCTGAGCATATCGAGGGAAACATTTTTGTCTATGGAAGTATGTATCCGAGGCCTCAACTTAAGGCCCAAAAAATGGTTTTTTGCTATGTTGTAGAGAAAATTAAGGAGAACATTTTTCTCTATTTGGAGGTAAATTTTGCGAGGTTTTTTTACAACATTTCTTCGGACGTGTTTTTCAATATTGCCCTATCGGCAATTTCCAATACAATTTAATGTGGACGTAAGGCAATATTTACTTAAATACGTTCGAGTCTTTTCGTAACATCAACTCTGTTTGCCGCATGCATCTATTCTGATACATACGGGTCCCTTCATATGTTCATCGAGGCCTCTCCTTACTTCCGGGTCCAAATTAGGGTGGTTACAAACGTCGTGGTAAAGCGTATGACCCCTTTTTGAAGAGCTTCGTTCTTCGTACAGGTTTAAAAAATCAGGAATAAATAAGGGGCCAAAAATCAGGAATGATATTCACTTCAGAAATAGAAATACTAGGAATTGTATTGCCTATATCTGTGTCGAGGAGCGAAGCCACCGCAATGAGGCGGCGTCTGGGGGGAGGGGGTGGAGCCGCTATATGTGTGAGGGACATTGCCCATAGCGGGATGAGAGACATAGTCTCAAGCACAATAGGCCGCCAGAAATTTGTAAAATAGCGCACTGCCGCACAGTAGGGCCGTTGGTCATAGTAGCGGTTTAAATTATTTTCTGTTCAAGAGCTTTTTCCCACCAATTTTATTTCGGAAATTACAAAGTGCTGAAGTCGACATTCTTTGGAAATGTCAGTCTTACGGTCTAAGTTGTATGACTCTTCCCAAGTTTGAGATAGCCATTTTTAAGCCAAATCAATGTTGTTCAGCATGTGATGAGGAACAATTTTCCTTAAGTGTATTTTCTATCTTAATTTTTTGGGGAGTTATAACTTAGACCGGTAGATTGATGTTTTCAAAGAATCTCGCTTTCAACACTTCGTAACTTCCGAAATAAAATTGGAGGGAAAAAGTTCCTAAAGAATAGTTACCGTCTCGCTGGGACAGTTCTTGTTGAAGCGTGTGAGAAGGTTGTATAATGTGTATATATTGAGGAGAAGGTAATTTCTCCGAAAAAAATCAAATTAGTGACAAAATAACTTACCGGACATAACAACGTGCCTGACGCGTGTATTGATAGGTATTTTTTTTTCTTCTAGGTGTGGCCCAATATTCGGAGCTGGAGCGGATCTACTCATTTCCAACGGATGCAATACAAACTTAGATTCATACTCAAATCTACCACATTCATACGATGGACAAAATGCAAGCAACGGTAGTCTCTTCGGTGACTATAATTTTACTATTTCCGATTACGAGGTCTACACACCAGCTACACCGAACCAATCGAATAAAGTAAAGCATGAAAGATATTGATTGCGAATAAACAGTTTCAATGATTGAAATAAAAACAAAATTAAGATTTGAACTCAATTGTATGTTTATTTAGGGGCGTATTTGGTACAAGTTCACTTTAAACACACGAAATATGTAAAAGTTTACAGAAAGTAGCTGAAAAATGTAAAATCAGGTGCGTTTAAAGGGCGCATTTCGTTCCCAAAATCTCGATTTTTGTTCAAAAAAACTGTTCTTTGTGCGCAAATGTTTTGCATTGGAAGAAACATAATGCATAAAAATTGCATTTTGTTGAGGATTTAGTCGAGTGCACATTTTTTGCACAAAATTCGTGAGAATACGTAAATTTTTCTATGTGATCTTTTTATTTAACATTTAATGTCCTTCGAGGTAGAGAATTTTTCGACATTTTTGACACTCCTACGTAGGGACTGGGCAGGGAGATAGGGTAGCGTTTGACCATATGTAGTAATGGCTCTCACAGCCTGTTACTGCATGCCAGCCGTGCAACTGTCTACCTGTCAAGTTCTCTCTTTGCGTCCAAGTCGTAGTCTGCGGGACCTCATACGTTAGTGTGTGCAGAACTTGAGAGTGCGATTGGCCCTCCGATGAGTAGGGGGTTTAGCCGAGGCTTCCGACCTGGTTGGGACACATAGCAAGCGTAAGCTGAAGTGTGGAAAAGTTAATGCAACGAAAGATCGAGAAAAGAGAGAAAACACTTCTACAATCGAGCAACCATCGAGGAACTCGAGGCTTACGGCAACGAAACGGAAACGTCTTAAGGACAAGAGAATTGGATCCTGGAATGTAAGATGTCAGACTTTCAGACCAGGCGGACTAATAAAACTGACAAAAGAGGTTGCGAAAGCCAAAATCGGCATTGCAGCTATTCAGGAGAGCGCATACAATAAAGATACCCAACTACCAGCTATAATGGCTCCATAATATTCTTGATAAATATGAGTCGCCTGAAACTGACAAGGATGATTATTATGACCTGCTCGCGACATCAAAACCATTTTACAGTTCGTTCATTTTAGGCTTAAACAAATTTGAGATATTTTTGGTTTGTCAGAGATTTGAATGCCATTAACGTCACATTACATACGATGTATGCGCTAGAAAGAGATCGCAACGTGCGTCTGATGTATGTATCTTTGTATAGAAAGCTATGTAGTCTGACATTAATGACATTTAAATCTTTAAAAGTACAAATTTTGTTTAAGCGTAAAATGAACGAACTGTAGTGAAAAGTAGTTTCCATAAACATAAGAGTAGGCATCTGGTTATCTGGAACCATCCCAATGACAATTTACCGTCTAGTCAGATCGACCATCTTTTGATTAGTCGAAGGCACCTCACTAATATCATAGATGTCAAATCATGTTGAGGAGCAAACGTCGACTCTGATCACAATCTACACTAAAAGCACATCTGGCCAGGTTTCATAATGGCAAAAACGAAACGGTTAGGCGTTTCGCGATGGACAAATTAAAAGACCCACGGGTACAAGGGTGGAGAACATTAGCGCAGAGCTTCAACTGAAACAACAAGCACAAACAAATAATACTCCTATCGACTGGCAATCGGTGAGTAATGTAATCAAAGAAGAAGCGACAAACACCTTAGGACATCAGAGTCCTAACGATTACAAAACATGATGCGGAATGTGCTGATGTAACAGAACGTAAGAACACTGCACGACCAGCGAACGAAAATGCAAGAAAGAGAGAACAGGAACAGGGGGTAAATGAGCGCTAAAAAACCTGCGGAGAGAGGAGAAGCGCTTGCACCGGCGTAAAAAGAAAGAGCACGAAGACAGAACGCTGTCGGAGCTCGAACGTTTATGAAGCGCAAATGAGTCCTGAAAGTTCTACAAGCGCATCATTGACTAAAGGCAATGCTACACATCCCGATCATGTGCAGAGCTGTAGATGGCACATTACTTACAGCAAAACGTGATGTCTAGGAGAGATTCAGAGAACATTTCAAGGCCTTGTACAATGGGACAAGTGGAGCCGCCAGTGACCATGATTTTTCCTTCCTTAACGACGACGGTCGTCTCGTGGCAAAACCAGCAAACTACCGTGGCATTGCACTGCCGAACACTGCATAAAATGTTTTTGCTCGGGTGTTATTCGCAAGGTTACATCCGCGTTCCGAGACTGTCATTGGTGAATATCAAGACGGATTCAGACGAAACAGATCGATAACTGACCATATATTCAACCTTTGTCTGATTCTGCAAAAAGACAGAGAATTTCAAGTCCAGACATACCATCTTTTCATCGACACTTTCACAAATCCGGTAAACGGGCAACAAGGTAACTCATCCATAGGTGAATTCAAATTTGAAGTCGTCGAGGAGTTCACTTACCTTGGAGCGCTAATACGAACTTACGGCGACACCACTCCAGAGATAAAAAGGCGTATTATTGCGGCAAGCAGATGCTACTTACTTACTTTACTTTAATTACTTTTTCGGCGCTACAGTCACTTGTGGGCCTTGGCCTGCTGGAGAATTCCGATCCAACGCTGCCTGTCGTGCGCCGGGTATCACCAGGTTCTTATCGTTACGGAATAACTTTGAGCAGGCTCTGTTTTTATACATACGTGCTAAATGTCCTGCCCACCTCAGCCTTTGAACTTTCACCACTGCCACTATATCCGGCTCGCCAAAATCACGTTCCAATTCAAAGTTATATCGCCGTCGCCACCTCTCCCTCTCGCGCATCGCTCCAAATATGGTGCGGAGTACCTTGCGCTCAAACGTTAGGAGCAACTGTTCATCACTTCTTTTCATCGCCTAAGATTCGCATCCGTAGATCAATACTGGACGGATAAGTGTTTTGTAAATATGGCACTTCGTTTTCCTTGATAATAGCAGCAATGCATCAAAATGTTCTTTGAAAGGCCTCTGTGCCATACTTCCATAGACAAAAAAGTTTGCCATTGACACCGATCTTCTATCACTTATAGTTCTCAAAATGTTTGAATTTTTCGAAATTGTATTGTTTAGATCGATCGACGCTAACATTAGCGGCCGTGTTGGCAGGCATTGCGTAATCTAGTTAAAGGAGTTTTGAATGATAGAGGACCATCCTTTCTGTCACTCCCTGCAAATATGGATCTACATACACACTAATTTCACTTCATTTTTGTAAGGAATGAGCTTTCTATTTTCTTCAACTCGCTAGATAATACGGCCGTAATTTGCATAGGAACCTTTACTTTTTTCAAAGTAAAAGAATTTCGGAGCCAGTGGCCGGAAACGACATTGCCGGGCGTGAGGGAATCTATCAATAAGTCCTGGCGAGCCGGTATCGCGTAGAGACACCCCGTCGGCCCTGGAGTCAAGAGGCCGACCAAATATTCCGACATTGCCTCGTTTTTCTTTTGTGGTCACTTCAGCTTTTCTTTACTGTTTCTGTTTTGAGGAGTCAAAATAATTTTTCGTTGATATCAATTCTAAGACATCAAAATCATTTTTGAAGATATCGCTTTGATATGCTGTGTCGTAAAGATGTACCTACGATCAGGCGTCACATAGGCACCAATTTGATCTTGCGAAGACGGTGAGATGCACACGGATGTTTTATAGCCGTGGATGTTCTAAGGTCGAAACAGTGTCTTTGCTTCGATAGTTTAGCTATCAATTGGTGGGCAGTATAAGAAAAAGAAACAACTTTACATCAAAAATTGCTCTATTTTTCCAGTTTTCAAAATGAATAACGAGTAACCAGCAACCAACGCACTATTCGACTACAACCCTACCTATTCTTCTTATGAGATGTATAGTTATTTTAAAATTAACATGACTTGGGGTTTTGCTACGAAATAAAAATACATGTATAACGTGCAAGGTACTTTATTTCTCGTTGTTATAGAGAGACAAAAAAAAACAGTTCGACTGAAATCACCAAATTTTCCACCAGGGCTCTAATAATTTAGTAATTTCACGATTACCTTCAAAGTAAAAAAATAAATAAATTGATCTTTTGCTTTCAATAGTCATTACCTTTCATTTCGGCAAAATCTAAAGGAGTTTTTTCATCGGACGTTTTTGCATCCTTATCTGCGCCATTTTCTAACAAAAGATGGACCGTCATAGCAGTTCCTAGACAAACCGTTTTTTAAATTTATTTGACTTCAAACATTACAGTAAAATTATGTTTAACTGATCACATTTTTGGAATAGGCGTGGGACCATCACTCAATCAATCATAAGGGGCCCCCTGTCAAACTTAAAGGGTCAAATTTGACATACTTTTGTTAGAATAGCTCGCCTCATACCACCCCCTGCCCCTGTTATGTTAAGCAGTTTATGAACGGCCCCTAAGAAGTTTAACTCGAAAGTATTTCACTGTATGCTTTCCGAACGATTGACGTACATTTCATTCTTGCAAAAATAATGTTGCCCAACTGAACCTACAACTGACTTTTTCTTTAACTTTTTTTGGCAATTTCCAATAAGAAAACAAAGCCACATCTGTGGAATATTCTCTGAATTTACATAATTTCACTCGTATGCATACGTATGTAGCGTTTCCACTTCATAAGAATTGACGCGTATGTCCATGTCCATGTCCACACTATGGCACTACTGGTGTATCGCCTTTTCATAATAGGGTCTTACTACTCATCATGTATACATCTCTGAGGATTGCCTCCGTCCCAACCTCTATTGTTGAATGTGACCAGTATAGTATAATTTTTCAGAAATTACCTGACTGAGCAGCCCAGTGCAGTGGAGTGGACCCATCTTCAGTACGGACATTTACATTTGCGCCTTTTTTAATTAACATTTCTACTACATTATCAAGCCCTGAAATGAATATTCCATTGACAGAATGATCTGTGGATAGTTCTTCATGAAAAATACTAGCCATTTCCAGCTGCTACATGTAGTGGAGAAGTTCCGCTTGAAGTTACAGCGTTTATGTTTGCTCCTTTGTTGATTAAAATCTCGGCAATATTATCCAATTCTAAAAATATTATTAACCAAACAAAGTGGGGTAGTAAAAAAATATTAAATGGATGTCCGTGAATACATTGAGTCTATTGTAATATGAGTACTTACTTTTTAGTGCTGCCAAGAATAATGGAGTATAGCCATAATCGTCTGTTTGATTAACATCTGCACCATTCTTAATGTACAATTCAGCAATTCTATCATATCCTGTACAGACACAGTCTCAGTTTAATACATCTGATATTTGAGATTTAAAAATTACCATCATTGATAGCTTCACTCAGTGGACTTCTATCCATTCCATTTGTAATACTTAAATTGGCTCCAGCGTTAACCAACTGTTCAACAATATTTTCAGGACATTGGGCTTTAAACGATAAAAAAATAAACGATTGGTTCCAAATGTATTCACTCTCTAGAAGGGCGTAGCGTCATCGGCACTCTAGCTTAGTAGAAAATGATTGTCTTTCATGAATTACTACTTACATGTTGTACAAACGTGTTGTATTGGTGCCTTTCCAAAAACATCTACAGCATTCACATTGGCGCCACTCTCAATCAAAAATTGTACGATTTTAAATCTGCCTAAATGAGTAAATAAGTTGAATTATAATAATAATCTGCCTTACAACCCATGAAGGGTTAGAGGCTAGATCAGTATTTACTAATTTCGCTTTTGTGGTTCTACTTTTTGAGATCCTTGTAAGCTGTGCGACAAACCCAGGGCCATCTATGAGCTGTAACTAGGAGCGAAACTAGTAGGAGTAGAATACCGGTTCTCACAATAATGCCTTTTGCGGTAAGCCGTACGATGGCGCTACACTCAACTTCACTTGACTTGAAACGATTCAATCAGCTTTGTTTTGTTTACAAATCTAACAATCGGTACAAATCCGTCTGCGGTTGAGTTTCGAACCAACGCACTGGCAACTCAATCTCGTAGTAGCAGGCAGACGTGTTAACCACTACGCTATCGAGTTGAATTACAGCGTCTAAAATTGGTTTGTTTATGTCTCTATATGCATCTAATGTGTCTATTTATTTGTCTGTCGGTCACAAATCACTAACCGCATAATAACACGCGTCGGTCCTGCTTGAAGAGTTCCGAGGAACTGAAGCAAAATTACGTTTTGCATTGCCACGGTTGGCCACAACAGCGCTGGGATCGAATCTAGTATAATTGTCGTGTCCGCACTATCTCGGTTCGTTGCAACTTCACTTTAGTTACAGTACCATAACTGTACCTTATTATAACGAAGTTAGTTGCAGTTGAGATAAGAGCAACGAAGTGAAAATATGTCCAAGATTTTCGATGAATTTGTACTTAATGTACTAGTTTTTCAAATTTCGTTTCCAAACCATTTTCACCTATAACCCAAAAAAAAAAACAATGCAAACCTAGATTCTAATGTGAACCAACGCGACCTTCTTGAAGAGTTCTGAGGAACTAAAGCAGAATGTCGTTTTGTGTTGCCTTTTACAAGTCAAAAGAAGGTAATGCAAACTTAGATTCTATGTGCGTCCGACCTGATTAAAGAGTTCCGAGAAACTAAATTAATGTACTGTTTTGCATTGCCTTTTATAACCCAAAAAGAGTAAGCCACAAGGGAAGCCCAGAGACAGAGAACAAAAGACGTTCCTTTTGTTAAAGTACTGCAAGTACTGCAATGAAGCAGTCCCACAAAAGTAGTTTGTACTTATTGTAAGAGCAATATCTCATAAGAACAATATCGCCATCCGCACGTAGCACCACCTTTCAGCGATACTTTCATGGTGGACATCACCAACCGGCGATACTTCCATTCAAATCGTACAGAGGTATTTATACATTAGAAAGCGTTTAGGTTTCGTGAAGTCTAACATTTTTGCAAATTTTTTATACCGCCTGAATCATAATTACTCGATTACTACGCCTTGACTTATAATATTTATACTGCTAAAAGAATAAAACATTATGCAAAGGACCCGTACGCATCACAATAGATGTAGCAAACAGAAAACAAGATACTCTACGTCCACATTAAATTGGATTGGAGATTGCCGAAAGGGCAATATTGAAAAACCCGTCCGAAACAACGCCAACGGGGCAAAAAGCCTCTCCAAATCCCTAAAAAGCCTAAAATTTAAAAAGAAATTTCCAAAAAAAGTTTGAAGAAAAAATTGAAAACAAATTTTTTCACACTAGAGTCGATCTTAGAACTGATCTAGAGCACTTAGGAGATGCCTCTAACCCACAATTCCATAAAAAAAAGTTTGCCTCTCTGCAACACTGCACAAAAAACATCATCATCATTAAAGAAATATTCACGAAAGACGACCAAATATCGTGTGACGTGAGTTTGGTCCACACTAAATACACTACAGCCCGAACAACTTAACAGTATTTCTATAACTTAATTTTCATCATTATCTGATGTCCATATATTTTATTCAAAACCTTCCACAGCGATTTCCGTTCTAATTTCGCAGAGATATAAAAGAAAAAGTTCCACAAACCTTCAAAAAACCAGGACCATAACTTCAAATGCTTTCAACCGTTTTTGCCCACATTCAATCCCGTAATCAATTTTTTGATTATCTTTCAGAAAATAAAAAGTTCTTGAAAGTTGGATAAGATATGCAGAAAAAAATGTTGGCCAATAGTAGAGATTCAGTTTTGTGGCCCTGGCTGAGTCCAAAAGCTCAATTAAAAAAAATTTTCTACCACAAATTGTCAGGCAGGCTCAGATCTTTCAAAGAAAAAAAATATGAAAATCAGAAAAGATTTTCTCGAGTTATGTACAAAAAACACGTAAGGCCCTAGTAGAGACTCGTTTCTAGTGCCCTAGCTGAGTCCAAGGACTCTAATTCCTATATAAATTGTCAGCAATGCTCAGATCTTTCAAACAAAAAAAAAAATTATGAAAATCGGAAAAGATTTACTCGAGTATGTACAAAAGACCAAAAACCACTCAAACGGCCTAGCTTATTGGCCCTTAGGCCGACAGTGCACAGATTCAATACCAAACAAACAAACATCGGCAAACGTCGTGGTAAACGCATAAGACCCCTTCTCGAAGAACCTCGTTCTCCGTACGGGTCTAAAAACCTAGCAACATCTACTCGAATTCGATGGTAACAATTGTTTTGTTCATTAGTTGAATCAATCAGATATGATGAACAGTTACCAAATAAAGCGGCCGTATTCAATGGGTACATTGGGGTCTCTCCTCCATATTGAATGTTAACATCGGCGCCATTCTTAATTAACTGTATTGCGATATCGTCTTTACCTGAAAAAAAATAATTTACGAAATAAAACTTTTTCTAATACAATTTAGTTGAAAACATGGACATTAATTCGCTTACGACTTTGAATGAGGTTTACGATTGGTGCGTTTAAATTGACGTCTGCTCCGTTTTTCACTAATAAGTCTACAATCTCGGTACCTAGAGAACATTGAAATAAGTGAGAATGAAAATTTTGTGAAATTTCTGCCTTTGCTCCGTCCGTAAGTTAAAAATCTGTTACCATTGCTTGCTACCAACGCCAGCGCCGTACTGTCATCGTCAGCTACGGCGTTAACGTTTGCTCCGTTTTTAATCAAAATTTCTACAGCTTTTAAACATCCTAAATGAAGAAAATTTTTCCCAAATTCAATTTCTCGTACAAAATGTTGAAGAGAAACTCAATACCATGTTCGGCGGCACGGTGTAACGCGTTCTTTCCATACTTGTCAGCAATATTCGTATTGACGCCACTGTTGATTAAAGCGTTTACTTCTGCATCATCACCTGCCAATTAATCATAACCGTCAAAGCTTTTGATTTCAATTCAACGTCAAATTAATAGGATGTGCACTTTGTACTTACAATTTTGAGCGGCTGCGAAGAATTTTTCCGTCGGACCAGTTCTATTTAGGTAAATGAAAATTTCAACATGTGTAGCTTAGAGACCGTTCATAAAGGATGTCGGGGCGAGGGGGAGGGTGGTGATGAACATGCGTGACAGGGGTGATGGGGGGTTAGAGACCTGCGTGATGTCACGCGAGCTCCGTTCCGCCGTTTTCGAAATGAGCGTAGGTGTTGAAAAACAGCCTCATAGCTCAGCCAGGTGGAGCACAACAAGCCAAGTACGTTATCAATTTTATTCGTATGAATGCGACCAACTTTTGGTGCTAATATTTCGTGAGTGAGTTTAAATTAAAGTCTTGTACCTTGAAGTTGGCGTGACGTGACGAGTAGACGTACTAAAGTAGCCGATTTCGGCGTGACATCCTGTATGAACGGCCCTTTAGGATCAGTATACTAGGGACCGTTCATAAATCGCGTCGGGATTAATGGATGTTGTCGCACCTATTCCCACTCCCGCGAGCCCTTCACTCGTTATACCTCACCCTCTCAACGTGACCTTATGACGGCACTCAAAGAACATTTCATTTCAGAGAAATTAACTTAAGTCGCTTAAATTTTAAGCACAGCTTACTCTGACAGTGTTGCAGGCTCTGAAAATGGTAAAAATTGACATAAACAATCTTCAAGAGACGAAATTATTACAATCACCCAACTATAAATAGATAAATAGTTTGCATAAAATTTTTACGATAAAAAGGTTGCGTTGCAGTTATTTTTAATTGGGCAACTACACATGCACTGAGACTAATAAACACGAATTTATATAGAAGGCAGCATTTTAAGGCTTCAATTCACTTAAAAAAGCTGTTAGAAAGTGAAAAAGATCCAACACCACAAAAGTCTGCAGACATTTTCTCCCATTCGTAAAATGACAATCCACACAATTTGCTTTGTCGATGCCTGTGTCGAATTATTATAGAAGGTAGGTCCCAAAAACTTTCGATGGTATCAGAACTTTTCCTTTGAAAAGGTATGTGAAGTGATTTTAGCCTTTTTGAGTTCTTGTCTTACCCGAATTTGAATTGCAAAAAGCTGCACCAGCACATAGTAACAATATACACAACTTCATTATTTGCGATCAAAATTAACTTTGCATTGAATCGAAATCACTTGCAGTACCCAACCAAATTTCCACTATAAAGTGGTTTTCGACTGATGTTAACTCCCAAAAAGTGTTATCATCTGTTCTATTCTGATCAATCCTGAAAAACTAGTTTATTTACTTCGATTCAAATGGGTTGGATACTGCATGTGATTTCGCTTTAATTTATAGTTATTTTGATCGCAAATAATGAAATTGGGTAATTGTTACTATGTGCTGGTGCAGTTTTTTGCAATTCAATTTCGGGTAGCTCAAAAAGGCTAAAATCACTTCACATACCTTTTCAATTGAAAAGATCTGATACCATGGAAAGTTTTATCACAATTCATAATAAACCAGTTTTGAAAAAGAATAGAACAGATGATAACACTTTTTGGACCCGTACGAAGTACAAAGGTCCTATACGTTTACTAGAAACAATTTTATTGTAACATGGGGTAGATCGAGGTTGGAGGGGGATGCATCTATTATCGTCTAGAGATGACGAATCAGCAATAAAAAAAATGTCCGTCTCCACTTTTTTCTCCAAACGGCAGAGCCGATCAGCCTTAACTTTTTTTCCCTGAAAGGTACATGCCTCCCATGATTCAAGTTCGAAAATGAGCATAATCGGCCACGTAGTTCCGGAGATATGGTCGAAGAAGTGGAGGCCGGACATGAAATTTTCGATGGTGGATGAAACTTTTTCGCAAATATCTCAGCAAGTATGGTACCGAAATTCCTCATTTTGGTGTCAAATGAAAGCATTTGATGTCACGAAACTGGGAAAAAATGTTTGTGGGAATCGGGTCAGGGGTCTGGGCACTGGGACCAATGGAATGGACGAAATTGAGATTCTTGGTCATATACGAAAACAGTTTTTCGCATATGTTTCCCTAACTGGAGAAATATGGAGATTTACTGTCAAGGGCAAAGTTGTAGAGAATTCAATTGGCACAATCCTGGTATATGGTCACTTCCATAATTGGGCAGGATGACCCGAATCTCCAGAATTATGAGGCAAACAGAATAGATGTGGCAAAGAGACTCGAACGTATCTAAATATACAAATAAGCAAACAATCCAACGTTTTCTATTCTTTTATAACTGTGGGAATTTCAAAGATCCATAGAATTTACCCAAGGTAATGTCAAAGGCCCTACCGAAGTACGTCCGAAGTTCTTCGAAAAGGGGTCTATTGCGTTTACCACGACGTTTGTAACCAGTCGAATTTGGACCCGGGAGTACGGGGGAACACCGATCATGGTCCTTAGATGACGAATCAGCAATAAAAAACTGTCCGTTCGTCCGTCCGTCAACACGATAACTCGAGTAAAACTCAACTGATTTTCAAAAACTTTTTTTCCCTGAAAGGTAATCAAAAAATCTTTAATGGAATTGAATCTGAGCACTCTCGGCCCAAGGGCCGCCGAGCTAGGGTTTAAGTGGTTTTTTTGTCTTTTTACATAACTCGAGTAAATATTTTCCGATTTTCATCATTTTTTTTTGTTTGAAAGATCTGGGCATGGTCGACAACTTGTAGAAGAAACTTTTTTGGATTGAGTCCTTGGACTTAGCTAGGGCACTAAAAACGAGTCTCTGTTAGGGTCCTACATATTTTTTGTACATAACTCGAGTATAAATCTCTTCCGATTTTCAAAAAAAAAAAAATATAATCGAAAGGTCTAGGAATGTCTCACATTTTATGGAAGAAAGTTTTTTGATAAGATGCCCTTGGACTCAGCCAGGAGCCTGAAACCAGGCCCAATGTTTACATAAATCGGGCAAATCCTAACCGATTTTGTTGATTCTTTTTCTATTTGAGAGGTAACCGTGTACCGAACTATATTCTTAAACAAATTTGTGCCTGTGCCTGAGGCTCAAGTGGGCCTCTGGTCGGTCCTAGGGTCGGCCCCAACCAAAAAAATAATTTTTTCTCATATTGCAGAGCAGATTGAGGGAAACATTTTTGTCTATGGAAGTATGTGTCAGAGGCATTTCCTGATAGCCCTACGTCGGTCCTAAAGTCGGCCCTTAACAAAAAAATTGTTTTTTTCTATCGGCAATTTCCAATAAAAACTTAATATGGATGTAATTTCAAACACTTAAGAGTTAATGCAATATTTACTTAAATACGTTCGAGTCTTACGCTCTGTAACACTACCACACTCCGCATCAAACCAGGTATTGAAGTCATTAGGGCTATGATAGCCTAAGGTGTTGGTCGCTTCTTGTTTGATTTCTTCACTCATCGATTGCCAGTCGAGAGGAGTATCATCTGACTGAGCTTGTTGTAGTTGTTGAAGCTTTGTGCTAATGTTTTCAGCTTATGTCACCGCTATCTGTGAATCTCTTAGTTTGTCCACTGCAAAACGCCCCACAGTTTCTCGTTGGCCATTATGAAACCGGGCAAGACGTGATCGCAGTGTTGACACCACAAGATAGTGATCAGAGTCGATATTTGCTCTCCAACATGTTTTGACGTCAATTGCATCAGTGAGGTGTCTTCCGCTAATCAATAGGTGGTCGATTCGATTAGGTGACAAGTTGGCATTGGGGTGCTTCCAGGTAGCTAGATGTCTGCTTTTATGTTGGTGGAAGGTACTTCTCACTACAAGGTTTCTTTCAGCCGAGAAATAAATCATGCGCTGTCCGTTTTCATTCGTTTCATCATGCACACTGTATCTTCCAATTATTGATCTGAACACTTCCTGTTTACCCACTTTGGCGTTGAACTCTTTCAAAACGATTTTGATGTCGTGTGCCATCGTAGATGTTTGCGAGAAATTCATAGTATTCGTCCTTGACTATGTCTGACGATTCATTATGTGGCGCGTGTACATTAACTAGGGAGTAGTTCTTAAAACGGCCTTTAATTCGTAGCACGCGTAGTCGCTAGTTGAACTTTCGGAAGTTCAGAACCACGTGTTCAAATTTTCTAGCTACCAGGAAGGCGGTACCAAGTACATGGTCTCGACTTTTGCTGCTATGAAAGGTGATGTAGCCATTATAGCGCGAAATTTGTAAGTCTTTATTATATCCGCTCTCTTCAGTAGGTGCAAAGTCGATACAACTATCAACCACGGCGTTATTTTCCGCCGGCGCGGGGGGGGGGGATTTTTCCCTGGATAAAATGATTATTCTCCGATCTGTCCAGAGGAAATGTGTTGAGTTGTCTGCACGGTTCATGTCATATTAACATTGAGCGACGTCGATCGATTTTAATTCTATATCTGATTTCACCAGAGATAGAGGGTAGAATCCGTACGCTACCTCACAAACTTTGGGACGCACGCCCTTTAGCAGATTTCCGGGAACATTAAATACAACAGACAAATACAAAATTCTTAGGGCTTTATTACAAAACATCCTTATTACAATCATTAGATTGACTGATCACTCTGATTTACAGCATACTTTACTTACACTTACTAACAATTATTCATTACTCAACAAATGTATGTCTACATTTGAAATCAGTAAAAACCAGCTATTCTTCTGAAAAACTAATGTGTTGTGTATTTTATCGTAAGCATCTTGGGCTAGATTATTATTTCATGTGGGATTCGCATACTCAGTCGCAGAGCCTATCACGCTGAATTAGGCTCGCAAAAAATTCACAATTTGCAAAAATAAAAATTCAACCGTGCCATAAGCGCCGAGATGGGGGAATTTTTGCAGAGGCTTTATCATATTCGGCATACAATTTCCCCTCTCCCTCAATGTTTTCATTGCTTTAAAGAACTTTAAAAAGCTTTCGGCTGCTTTGCCCTTCCCCATTGCATTTTGGACCCGTACGAAAAAAACGGGCGCGACCTATGTGTTTACCACTACGTTTGTACCCAGTCGAATTTCGACTCGGGAGTTAGCAGGTTTTTCGTTTTGAGGTCTGAATAAAAGAATTCCACAAAAAAAATTTGTCCGTCCGTCTATCAACACGACAACTAGAGTAAAACTTAATAGCTTTTCATTATCTTTTTTTCCACTGATATCGAAAAAGCGAAGTCGAGTTTGAAGATGAGCAAAATCGGTCAAAAATTTTCGAAATTACGTTCGAAAAAGTGGTGAAAACGTGGTTTTTTTGAAGGTCGATGAAACGTTTTTGCCTATATCTCTGCGAAATAAGAACGGAATATATATTTCATCATATGAACGGCTCACAAATCGAACTGCAGTGAAAGAATTACAAGGTTGTGCATTATTCATATACGCGAATTTATATTCAAAAGCCGAAAGACTCAGCCAGTGACCAAGCGACAATTTGTGGATTCATCGTGCAGTCGCTTGGACCCTTCGATGTGCACTTGAGCTAAATAAGCGGATAGTAGTTGGGATATGCTCGATTTCATGATTCTGAGTTTATGCATTCTTGTTGGTTTTCTTGTTGTTGTTGTTCATTCATTATTTTTTCATTGGATCGTTTGATCGCTTGCGCAATTAATTATTTTTTTAAATATTTGTCTTACTGGATTGTTTATAACGGTAATTTTTGTAGTCAGGTAACAATAAATAAAAAAAAACAAAATTGTGCAACTATGTTGCTATCATTACCAGATGTTCAAACACATGAATACTCTTCTCTACGACCTATGAGATGGTATTTGAGTGGTTGTCGTCTAATGGGTAAAGAGAATTCTATGTATTGCTAGTAATGCTAACAACAAACTCACTGCATGCTTTATGATGAACTTACCTCTATTGGAGAGCAGTCTCAGCAGTCTTCAATCAACCAAATTCAAAATGTTTACGATTCGTGCAATATGTGAGATTCTGTGTTTCGACGTTTGAGATATGAGAGAAACAGTGAAAAATCGATAAATCTGGTTCGCCGTAAACATAACTGGTTTGCCTCTTCCTCCTCTCCCTCCTTCTTGACTTTTGTGAACATAGATGTATCCATGCGGCGGACATGCGTTACTTTCAAAATATATTGCCAAATTGATTGTCTTGTAAAAATGGTCAAACAAGTTGGAGTTTTGTTAATATTTGCAAATTGGGATACCAAAAGGACATAAATATAAAGATCAAATATAGACAAGCCAAAATTGTCAAAAAACAATAATTCGATTTTGATAGCAAAAAGATGAATACGGTCCAAGAAAACATTAAAAATACATCAAGTTAGCCAATAATTAATTAACGAGCCAACATGCGGTTAACATTAAATCGGAGGCTGGAAGATGCGGTAATTTGTGAAAAAAAGACATTTTTGCCCGAATTTGCCCGAAACTTCGAAAAACCCGACCCGAACCCGAACCCGAATTCTTTTTTCAGGTTCATGGGTTTCGGGTTTCGAAAAATTTAATCGGTTCGGGTTCGGTCCGGGCGGGGTTTGGAAACAGTTCGGGTTTCGGGTTTCGAAAAATTTTATCGGGTCGGGTTCGGTCCGGGTCGGGTTTCGAAAAACGGTCGACCGAGATCGTTGAAACATGACAATTTTCTCAAGTAATGTCAAAACAGTGTACTTAAAACTATAATTTTTGTTCTTTTGTTTTCCATTTTCCATCTACATGATGTGTTTTTAACTCCATAGAAACAGTGAGTGAAAAAACAGATAGCTCAACTTTGCCTTAAGAAGCAAACTTCAAACTGGCGTAATTATATAGATATGTGTCATCACTCCCAATTCTAGAAGTTGCCTTATCCCGCGATTTGAATATTTTTCCCTAAGACCCTGAAACACGCGTTTGCTAAAATTTGAATCTCTACAATTTTGCCTTTCGGAGCAACTTTCTAACTCTCATAGCTCTAGAAATATGTGTCATCCCTCTCAATTCTTGAAGTGGCCATTTACCAGGATTCAATTTCAATGCTTTCATTTGACAGCAAAATGATCAATTCCGGTGCCATACTTGCTGAGATATTCGCGAAAAAGTTCCACCGACTCTCGGAAATCCATGTCCGACTTCCACTTCTTCGACCACATCTCCGAAACTACTTGACCGATTTTGCTCATCTGTACCTGTATTAGGCTGATCGGCTCAACCGTTTGGAAAAAAAAAGTTGAGACGGACGGACAGACATTTTTTTTATTGCTGATTCGTCATCTCTAGACGATAATAGATGAATCCTCCCAACTCCAACCTCGATCTACCCCATCTATCTTGC
Organism: Pseudolycoriella hygida; assembly: GCA_029228625.1. NCBI lineage: Eukaryota > Metazoa > Arthropoda > Insecta > Diptera > Sciaridae > Pseudolycoriella > Pseudolycoriella hygida. Next base: position 8,494,454 of record CM055403.1, on the reverse strand, counting down.
GACTTACGAACCTCGAAAGAGCATAAAGAGGTTTGCCGATGCTCGCTGTGAACCTTACCGAAAAGTTGTTCCGAGTGCTTCGGTCCACTCATCGAACCTTGCGAACCTAGCGAAAAATGCACATTTCTATGTAAAATGTCGATCAAATATATCTTACAATTTTCGTCTGAGTTGACTTAGCAATTTTGTGAACTTACTATTTGTTTCACTGTTTCCATGGTATAAAAACTACAGCATCTGGGCTTCGATGAAGATGGAAAATGGTAAATGAAAGATAAGAACTTAAAATCTTGACTACACTGTTTAAACATTACTTTCAGGTCAATTCCATGCAATGAAATTTGTATATGACCTGGGAACCGTATCAATCTCGTGAAGTGTACAAAGATGCAAGAGTTGTGATATAAGAAGAAACTTTCAAGAAAAACCATATCTATGAGTCTCTCATCCAAAAACAGATTGTCAGACGAACGGTTTCACCGGAAAACGTGGCTTTTTTATTTTCAACTTTTGAGTGGAATGGTTCTCCAACATATTTCAACAGTTGCGTCAATTTAATGCAGTCTGTCAAATTTACACAATTTTCACATTTTCCGCATTTTTTTTTTTTAGCTTTTGCTAACATGGATTCTCTTAGAGATCCTTTCGTAACCGACGTTTTTACTGTGTCAGTGGTAAATTGCAAACAAACCTAGTGCCATCTATGATGTACTGGGGCTGAAACTAGTAGGGCTTAGAATGCCGGTTTGCCCCATCACCGGCAGATATTTTTTGGACCACATTCTTAACGTGAATGCCGAACCACGCGTAACGGTAGCTAGCATTTTTACCATTAGGATTTCTTCTGTTGCTAATTATATTTCGTCCAAAGTCAGAATTCATCGAATATGGGTGACGTCATATTTGTCATTTGTCATTCACAACTACCCATAGCCTGGGTGTGCCTATTAACGTTACACTCGTGCTATACATTGAAGAAAAATCCTATACAGAATTTGTCCCCACTAGGATTGAACCCGGATATTCTTGGTGGAAAGCCAGTACGTTACCACTGAGCTAACGCGTTCCATTACATTGTGAGGATATGTTCACATCAAATTGCTCACGTTCACATTAAATGCAAATGGCATAAACATACAAACGTAGCCAATCAAAAGGCTTTACGTAGATTGTTGCTCAGATCCTTGACATTTCACTGCGGTGGCAAGGCAAAAATCAATGCATACGTCATCTTTCGAACGAAACTAAAAGTTAATATTTTTACCCAGAAAGTTCGATTTTTGATTACTGAATCATTATTTATAATTCAAACTTGCTAGGTAAAATTGTTAACTTTTGGTTTTGTTCAGAATGTAGCGATCTGTGCAAAACGTTGGCAAATCACGTATTGTTGGTACAGCTAGTTAAAGGCAACAAAGTGAATCGATTTCGACAGTGGAATGCAAACAGATACCAAATTTGAAAACCGAAAAAAGTTGTCAATTAAGAAGTATCGGCCACCATCATAAACTATTTGCTGAAGTCACCATACGTTGCATATATAGCTGTCATCGAGGGGTGACGCACTTCATTTATTCCATTTATTCCATTTATTCTTTTATTCCATTTATTCCCATTTTTTTTTTTTTGTTTTTGCGAAATATCTGAACCAAACACATCTCAAGTTAGACAAATAAGTTCAAAAAAAGGTTTGCACAAATTTTAAAGCATTTAAACTATCTTGAGATTAAATTTTATTTTTTTTGAATAAATGGAATAAATTTATTTATTCCATTTATTCCATTTTTCAACAAAAATTCTTTTAAGTTTTCAAAAGTGGGTTTTTCACTTTTCGACACATTAGTATGGTTTGTTGTGTGCGTTGCCATCAAAATCGAGTCTATTTGAGGTTTTGACGAACTTGAAAAAATTATCATTTATTCCATTTATTCCAATATTTATTCCATTTATTCCCATTTATTCCATTTATTCCCATTTATTCCATAAACCACAGAAGTGCGTCACTCCTCGGCTGTCATTAATCTCTTAACGGTTTACAAGTGAATCGTATCGGACAATTGTCAATCCGCATGTCGCAACGAGTTACAACCACAAATTTGCAATTCTTAGTTTTGCTGTCGTAGTGAAAAACAAATAAGAGAAATACAGTGAAGGTTTTCATCGAATTTCACTAAAAAAATCAAATTAGCTACAAAATTAAACAAAACAATCGCCGATGTTCTTTTGTTTAATTTTGCTGCTAATTTGATTCTTCGGCGACCCACCATTTCGCCGCCGATCATATTGCCGCCGGGAAGGTTTTGCCACGGAGTCGTTTGGCCGTAGATTCATTAGATCGCGTAAGATATTTCGCCGCGGTACATTCGGCCGTAATGAAAAAAGTAAGTAAGTAATAATTATTACGTTTCTGCAGGAAAATTTATATATCCTCTCAGAGGATTATATCCCTTGCCTCAATGGCTGTCTAGGGGGATAAGTGGTTAACAAAACTGGGAGATTATCCCTTTTCCAAAATGTCACGAGAACCTATGTGGTTAACAAAGGAAACGGCGGCGGGGCGGCGAAAATCTTTTCTATTCGGCGAAAAGATTCAGCGGCGATTTTATCTATCGGCGAAATGATCGTGCGTCTAAACGATAACTCGGCGAAACGTACCACGCCGAATTGATGGCGAATTTCGTGGAAAACCTTCGCTGATTTTCCCTAATTTTTTTTCCTTATGATTGCAGAATTGTACTCAAGAGGTCGTTAAAAATCGAAATTTGAGCCAATTTTCTAATTTCTCATTCAAAGCGCTAATTTTTTGCATTTCTAGAAGTAGCGTTACAATCGATAACAAATCGGGTAGCGAGTACAGCCCTGGATGCGAAAAATAAAATTAAAAAACAACTGGAAGTATGCAACTGATAACGGACTATTATGACAGAATTCAATTTTGACGTCATACAAATAAATTGCTATTTGTAAATGTCGGTCATGAACAAATGAATGAAGTAAATATTTTTTGTTTGTTTTCATGTTCTGCCTGATAAATATTCATGGAAGTGTTATCAAGTTGAATAAAAATTGTATTAAAGTGTAAATCTTATAGAATTTTTTTTGGCGGGGTGATTTACATAATATGCGTAGGCGTAGACATGGCTGTTACTATAATTAGTAGATGATATGGTACGTTGTTTTTCCAAAGGGTCTTTTTATTTCAGGCTGGCTCACCATGCCAAGCAATCAACGAAAAATAATAAAAGTGAAAGGTGCAGTCACTCGAGAAGTAGATGAAAATTCATTTGAATTGCTTGAATTGAAAAAAAAGTAAAGATGTGAAAAAATAATGAAATCACCTGAAGGCAGAAAAGATGAAAAGGCGCCCAAGAGGAAGACTCATGTACTATTCGAACTTGGTTCCAATCCCCTCCTTGATCCTTGATCCTCTCCTATACGAGATTTTCGAATTTTTTGACTCGAAGGGCTGATTTTCTTTAAATTCTCGATTTCTTCAGATTTCCCCCACTGAAAAGTTTCTAATATTTGGTTAACGTAGGAATCAAAATTTTTGTGAAATTTTCGAAAGAGATCGCGCAGTCGCGGAATTTTCAACCGAGTGGGGTGTCGTTGGAAAAATAATGATAACGACTTTCCAGGAAAACGTTGCTTTAAGGTATTAAATGCTTCCGTCTGAAGTGTGGAGGTGGGAAAACTTCCAAATTAGCGATAAAGGCGTGAAAAGTACTGGAACTCTAACAGTCGCCTCTACAATCCAATTCATCACCAAATATACAAGCTTATCGACCTGCAATTTCTTGATATAACTCATCAATAATTACCTGAACGGAAGGACCTTTAAAGTATGCTTGGGCAACGAGGAAATGGACACCAAATCAATTGTAGCCGGACGCCACAGTGTTCAGTTCTAGCGCCTCTACTATACTCATTGTATATGTTTGACATTCCCAAGGATTCAAAAACAACTTTATCAATGTTCGTAGACGATAAATCAATATCAAGCTCATCGGCGAATCCAAGAATTGCCAGCCAAGTCGAACACGTGAATGAAACCGTAAAATTCCTGACAAAGTGGAAAAACAAGATTAATGCCGGAAAGACCGAAACCAAAAGAAATACCGATTACAAGAGTCACCACTCCCAATAATCACCAATGGCCATAAAGTCGACTACAAAACAAAGTTAAACATCTCGGCTACGGACTGCAATTAAATCTTAAACCGAATGCCCACATCGAACGTGTTATCGGAAAAGGATATACCGGATTAAAGAAACTCTACCCGTTATTGACACCGCACAGTGGACTGTCCGCATCAGTAAAATCTCGTTTGTATACGGCAATCACTTAGCGGTATCTATATGTCTGAACCAAAATAAAACGCTAAATGAAAAGCTGAAGATAATTGAAAACAAATGTCTGAGATTAACAATCTCCAATTTCACCGATGAGAAACTGGTACATTTCAATAAAAAATCTACATGTACCAAATCTCAACTCATTTATGCAACAGCTGACTAAGACTAAGCTCATGGAGGAATCAAACGGTAGAACACTACAAGACAGAGAAGCAAAGATCTGCCTATTACATGCTGACTAAAATCCATTAAATTGTCCAAATGATCTACGAATTCGTGACTCATATGATGCTAGGCTGAGCAATTGTTATTCCTTGTTTTCTTTGCTTTTTTTTTTTGTTACGTTTTTATTCTTTCGATTGACCAGTCTTCGTTATTTTATTATTTTTAACTTTAATTTTTTTTCAACCAAATGTTTTTTGAAATTTTTCCATTTCGATACTGAATGTGGGGCGGAGCACCCAGCTAAGGCGATGAGTAACCGGTAATAGATATTCTAGACCAAAAGGCTGAAACTTGGGAAGGCCGAGAGACTGTTCCACTGTCGTAGGACAGTTTATGGACGTGGATTTCTAGAAAAAACTGTTTCTTAAAGTTTCCAGTTTACGTTTGAAGTGTGGAGTTCAAACACCACCATGTGGCTGAAAAGTAGTGTAAATCAGTAAACAGTAATCGATACCAAAAATCTAATTCTTTATCAAATATTTTACGACGTCTCGGCGAGGAAATCAATTTGGCTTTCAAGGGAGAATATCTTAAAGCCGATCTGATTGATTTTGTAGGAATAACCGCACGAAAACCTTACAAAGTGGCGTAAAAAGCACATTCTGCGACTGTGCGATCTCTTGATCTCTTTCGAAAAATTCACTAACAATTTTTTTTTCAAAGTTTCTTTATTAGAAACTTTTCAGTGGAGGAAACCTCGTATAGACGAGATAGAATCCGATTGGAGGCGAGTTTGACCTTTTGAATGAGTCCTTTTTTCAAACTTTTTTCCTCCTTCAGAGTAATCGCGCGAAACAAAAAAGAGACCCTACGAAATCACTGATCCATCCCTCTGGCAACAGGTTAGAAAAAAACATAAAAAATTATTAAGAAAATAAATTCGAATTCCTGTATCTAAAATTACATGAAAATTTTGAAAAATAAAATCGTCAGCAGATAAATGTTACGTAAACATAAATTCATGATAACAAATGAGAAGATTATACCCGAAAGGTACCAAATACATTCATTTTCTTATTTTTCGTTACAATGTTGCACCAATCGTTTTGTAACCTCGACATTTTCTGCTACATAGAGTCTTTCATTAATCGTGAAAATACCAACGGAATGAGAAATTTCACTTTTCTTATAATTCGCCAAGTTTTTCATTAAAAGAAGATTATTTCATCTTCCTATTGGAGGCTTACACACTAAAGAAGAGTCGAAACCAAATATAGGAAAAGGAAATCTGAGACTGAGGAGCTTTGGTGAATTATAAGAAAATGAATAGATTTGGTATCCTTCGGAAACGATCTACTCAAATATAACAAACAATTTCCTAAAATCACTAAACTCGTAGGTTAACAACACTTTCTTCTTTTCTATCAACAACACAGGAACGACACTACGATGGTGATCACGATTTGCTTGTTCCAATAGTCGAACTAAATCGCGGCAAACTGAGTCCAAACTTTGTCTCAATGCCATTCAACATTGGAATGGCTGCCCGATAGCCTCCGATATGATCAGCGTTTTTCACAACATAATCAACGGATTTGGTTTTTACGTCGGATCCTGTCGGACGAGAACCACCAAAGTCGATATAGAACAGACGTTGAAGCAATTCGTATGTAACCAATGTAACACCAAATTGAGGAGACGAGCGAAAAACTCGAGCTGAACGAAACAAAATATGTTTCCATAAGGCGTATAACTTGAATGAAATCTGATCTACCTGTTGTTCCTTTCCAAAATGCTCGAAAACCTTCTTCAGCCAAAATTTTTCTAGCAGCGTCTGGAATCCCTGTGTATGTGGTTTGACCTTTTCGAGCGACCACTTGTAAGCGAGTTTTAATAACATCAGCTGGAGTTACAAGACTTGCAGCCGGAATACCTTCAATTACAGAAAATGAGGAGTTTAGAAATGAGTCGCCAGAATAATTTGAAATAAAATTACCGGCAATAGCTCCAGCTAATAGCAAGGTCAATGGATGATTGTACCTAAACAATAAAATGGACATTTTTCCTAATTTCAACTTCTGAAAAAAAAAATACTTACCCATTCTCATCAGCTAAAGATGCCTTTGTATGTGCATAGGCTGGGAAATAAATTGCCGAAAACGGTATGTCTCTCAAAAAGCACGCTCTGGCCCCTTTATACAATCCCATGAAACCTAAATCTTGAACAACTCCCCAGGCTCGTACTTTACTGCCACCAGCCAATTCTCCAGCTACCTGAAGACGAATTTTCACAATTTCCAATGGATTCGTAAACACAACTTGAGACATGCCAGCTGTAAGAACACAAAAAGAAAATCATTAGTAGCCAGTAGCCAGTAGCTAGACAATAAAATCATTTATCATGGAAATGTTTCTAGATTACTACTCAAATTTCCAAATTTAGTTTTATTTGCGAAATTTTTCATTATTCTGTAGTGCGATCGAAGTAGGAGTTTGGATTTTTTAGGAAATATTTAGTGCGACAATTGACATTTGTTCAAAATGAAGATCGAGTTGCTGTACATAAAACTAACTTGTGGCAAAACTTCCATTAAGAAAAATATTTATTGAATATTTTTTTGCTGCAGCGCATTTGTCTTGGTTTTATCGGCGTAGCGCTAACGATTTGTCCGTAAAAATGGCGACTAGTAAAGAAAATGTCTTCGACCGTCGGCCGGCGTACTGTAGAGCGGTCAAGTAGAAATATTAAAATTTCCGCAAACAGATTTGTTCCGATTGTCAGATTTGTAAGCAAAGAAAAAGCTTATCGAATCGGTCCAAGTCATGTAAAATTGAGTTTAGTCTGTCCTACAACGCACAACAGACTTAGCGACTTTATCAGATGAGAGATTGTCATATATTTTCTCCCAACGATTCTCCTCGCAAAGTTTTTTATGCGTTGTAGTCCAAGGCATCGATTCTCATGCCTTTCGTAATTTTACGAAATCGTAAGTGTATGACAATTGCAGCCCAGAATACCATACAAAACATACGGAAACACTAAAAAAGTTTTTAGACTGAGGCATTCTGATGTTTTTAGATGAAAATCTTCATGTCAGTCGAATAGTTTGACATTTTTCAGAAAAGTGTTCTCTTTCTAAGCCTGTCGTGACGTCGGTGGGCAATTTTTTTTGTCGAAATGATTGTCTCAAACTTCCCAAAAAATGTCAAACTTTTCGACTGACATGAAGATTTACACCTAAAAACATCAGAAGTGCCTCAGTCTAAAAACGTTTTTAGTGCCCCTCGTAAAAACCTTGCAAGAATTCTTTTGTTTAAACATTATTGCAAAGTTATTATACTTTGCACGGAAAATGCAACTCCTACTCTGCTATACAATACAAAAACCTTAGCGTGTACAATTTGTGAGAGAAAATATATGAAAATCTCTCATACTGGGTATAATGGAAAAAAACTTAAAGAAAATCAGCGGAATTTCAACGAATTTCGCAAAAAAATAAAAAAAATAAAAATAGCGACAAAATTAAACAAAACAATCGCCGAGAATCTTTTGTTTAATTTTGTTGCTAATTTGACTTTTTTTCGGCGAAATTCTTTGAAAATCCTCGCTGATTTTCTCTAAGTATTTTTCTTTATGACAGAAGTATATATCAGAGCCTATTTTAAGGAATTTAAAATTACAAAAAACGACTATTTACCGTTTACCCAATAATTTTTGGTAATTTCAAGGAATTTTCGGTAAATTTTAGTAAATTTTACTCTTTTTTTCGCTTTAACTTTATTAATTTTAAGATAGTGTGGGGCAGCACTGACACTAGAGAAATGGTTGGCACCACTGTGCCAGATACTGCCCTACAACGCATAAAAAACCTAGCGAAGTTATCATATGAGAGATTTTCATATATTTTCTCTCACAAATGCTACCCGCTAAGTTTTTTATGTGTTGTATAGTAGGAAAGAAGGCGTATCTTGAATAAAAACCATTCGTCGAATGCGACCACGCTGTCAAAAATATATGAAAATTAAGTCGCTCTTCTCAAAACTCTCATTTTACACGCGCATTTTATCAGGCACAGTGTTGCCATAAAACACATCTGCCCTACAAGGCATAAAAAAATAGCGACGTTATCAGATGAGAGATTTTCATATATTTTCTCTCAAAAATTCTCGTCGCTAGGTTTTTTACGCGTTGTAGGGAAAACATGAACAACTAAGCGAGTAGAATTTGTGAGAGAAAATATATGAAAATCTCTCATCTCATAACATTGCCTAGTTTTTTATGCGTTGTAGGGCAGACTAGTGTAAACCTATCATTTTTATGAGAGTCGCAGTAATATACCATAAGGTAATAAAACGATCTCAAAGATAGAATCACATATTGATGAATTTGAAAGAGCAGATAGATTCTTCAATTTTGCATTTCTAACATTTCACATTGTTCCCTTGCAACCCTTGGAATGTTAACATCTTAACAAAAAAAATGAATTACCTGCACCACCGGCAATGATCTCAGCAAACAACGGTACACTACCATTTTTGTTCCCCAACTTATCTCGCAGAAAATCATTTACTGTCAATTTGATAGCTTTCTCTGGTGCCACACCCATTAACTGAGGCAATAAGCCACGGTACAAGCCAAGAAAACCTTCGTGACGAACGACTTTCTTAAAACAATCGATCGAATTTTTATACGCCACTTCTCCAATGAGTGAACCGGTTCGCTGGTTTTGCATTCGAGTTTTTACCAAATCAATGGGATATACAGCGGTTGCTCCAATGCCTGAAGAGTGTATTGAAAAAAGGTATTTAAGCGCCGAATAAAAACCGGATAATGAAACACTTACATCCAGCCAGTGAACCCAATGCAAAACGGTAAACGCTCTCAAGAATTTGTATGAAAACACTACGATCAGCAGGACTGGAAACGGCTTTAATGTCCGTCAAGCGATGGGTTATGTGTGTTGTAGAATGTTCAGGTGCTATGTTAATTAAATCTCCGTATACGATTCGTCTAAAAGTAATTTCTTTTGTTGAAAGTTTTCATTGTTCTAATGTTTACTGAATAAATCGAATACATTCAATTGGAAGGGTTGGTAAAAATAAAAAACTCACTATCAGGGGGTCGATCAGGGGAAATGACAACGTGCTTTGAATATATGACAGGGTAGAATAAAAAAACACACAGACACTTGCCTGTTATGACTAGTTTTTTCGTCAACATTTCGCTTCCACCAACTTCATTCGAAAGCATTTTTTTAACGGTAAAAATATTTTTTTTTTTTTTATTTTATGAAAATTGGAATTTGCTTTCTTCGTGTTTAATTTAAGAAAAAGAATTTTTAAAATTTGTCAATAATTTTCATTGCATCGTATTACTTACCCAGATTGTTGAAGTGATCCAGTCAACTGGAAAAGGATATCGATTTCTAATGGCGTAATTTGACTCATCGTTTGTGCCGATAGCAGTAGCTCGTCTTTCGTGATTGGCTCAGTTCGATTGCCACCAGTTGCATTTAAATAAACTCGTTTTATAAGTTCCATGTTATTCAATAGGGAATTAAAAGCCATGAAATAAGGAAAGCTGACTTTATGACCTTCGGTTACCTGAAATATAAATGTGATAAAAGGATTTTAAAATAACGGGAATATGTAGGCGGTGACAGTGGACGGTCTCGGCGAAAATCTAAAAGTGAAATAAAAGTATCCTCTATTTGTGAGCAATACGAACGCGATACAGATTTATTGTGTCCTTTATATTTTATTGCAGAAGCTTCAAGAGTGGCTCTATTATATACTGTGGATATTCGGGTCTTCAAACTTGTTTGCCCCAACGAACGGTGAATTCTCTCGTGATAATTTATATCGAGTAGGTTAGAGCAGCGGAGACAACCGGTGAGAGAAAACATCGCACGACTTCTCGCTGTTTCAAAATATGGGCCCGGGGTTCACGTGTAAATTTAAAGACAATTTCCATGAACTCAGCCAATAACCGATAGGAAACGATTGACGAACGATCAAAATAAGGAATGCAAACTTTTTAGGAGTATTTTTTGGTTGTAGATGGCGTGGTATCAATGTGGGATTAATGTGAGAAGTAAGGTGGATGGACACATCAAGCATCTTTTGTTGTCATGAGTGATCCGTGTTAAAGACGAGTCATTCGATTAGAGAATCTCCGTAATCGATGCAAAAGTCCATACAAAGTTTTTTGTCTCTTTCATACTAAGTTTCTTATGCAAATTAAGGCAGAGTAATTTTTTAACTATATGTTAATGCTGTTGAATGCACGAATTTTATTAAATCTAAAACCTCTAAAACTCCTACATGAAAGAACTTGAAATGCCTACACTGTGTTTACCCACTTTCAACGGTGTATTGAATTACAGATATTGTTGGTTCGCCGCAAAGAATGAAATACAGGTAAGCCTTACAAAAAAAAATGAGACTTGTAAGGCGTCATTCATAAAATACGTCGCCACTTACAGGGTTGCACCCTTTTCCCAAAAAATGTGTCCCTTTTTTACATGATACGAACCCATAATCGACAGAATCTGACGTCTCTTTTTTATCCCAACGATGCGAAAACTCAACATTACCTGCGTGTAATACACTGCACTAAATTTCTTCAGTTGTTTTTCCGAACCTGAATAAATTCAGTCGAAAATTCGACCGAAACGTTTGGCTGTCATCTAAGCATTTGAGGCTTTATCCATTATTGGTAAGGATCTTATTTGGTTGACACACACCCGACCCACTTCTAAAAAGTAATGTGTCCCGATATGCCGATTCTGAACGAGAATTCGCGTCCATTTGTGTTTTTTGAGGAATTGGGTCATCTGTGGGTCGAACCACTCCAATCCTTAATTATTGGGTATGATGAAGGTCAAGAAGACGTCGAGTTGCTTGAATTAGAAGAACTTGATGTTGACGGTATCGACATACCAAATGAGAATAATGTTGATAACACGTCCGTATAGAACTTTTATAATTCCAATTTCAATTTTGTTTAATTTAATTCATTTCCCTTTTTTCCCTAGACCCTAAAATAAAAAAGTGGACTTTGTGTGACATCTGACATATTACCCATAAACTCTCAAAAAATTCGTAAAAAATGCCGACGTCTTCAATGAGTTGGGCCTAATTAGTCCGACCAACTCTCTTGCGTTAATTTGACACTAAAATCAACTTACGTTGATTTGCAAACGCGATTTAAGGGGTCATTATATTGAGCGCGATGCGAATTGCATCGCGTAAGGTTTGTGTGAAAGCTCAACTTGACAAAAAAAATGTTAGTTCTGTCAAGTTGAGCTTTCACACAGACCTTACGCGATGCGATTCGCATCGCGCTTAATATAATGAGCCGTTTACACTCGGCTGACACTTTGTTCACACTGTTACGACATTGATTTGGTATTGATGTGGCACTGAGTAGACACTGTTTAGTGGGTTTACGCTGTTTTAACTCGGGTTAAAAAAATTGTTAAAAAAGCATTGAAACACGTTAAGAACCGTTCGTTACTTTTGACGAGGACTGTGTGTTAACTTATGGCTAAATTTGATTTAGCGGAGACGGAGGCGAAATAAAATATTACACTAAACTATTTTTGTGACAATTTAACGTGGTAAGTGTGACATCGGCTTCTGTCAAAGTACAGCGAGCTTCATAATCGCAAACCTGAGCTTTACGAGCTTCTTTTGTTTATGTATACAAATTGAAAGCACAGCAGCATTATGAAATGGGTTCAGGTCGCTAAGTTTTTTATGCGTTGTAGGGCACTATGCCAGTGTCTAAATTTTGAAGACGCTGAGCTAATTTAAAGAAAATATTACATAATAATACGATCATCTGTTGGTAACTACGCATGTCATTGAAAATCACAACCCAACCGATCGTTTAAATATTCGGACAAATTTAAATCTGTACAATTTCAACATTTTCAATAGCGGCGCATTGGACTAAAAAAAATTTTAGAAATTCTATCGTAATTGTATTTTTAAAGTAAAACAGACGTTCAAGAGCTTGTACTATGTCTGCCAAACATTTGTGTTTGTTCAGCGTCCAGCATTAAAATATGATAGAAGACAAAGTTTTAGTTTTCGTTACGATAATCCGACAATCGAAATTATAATTGCACTAAAGGGCAAGACTATCTTTATTGAAAATGTGATTTACTTACCGCGACTAAGTTATCCTTAACCTCTGGTGTTAGTAGATGTCTTTTCACCGACAGCATAATATCTTGAAAATCCAATGGTGTAATGTAACCCGTTCCAGTCGGATCTTTGCTTTTAAACGCCTCCATGGCATATTCCTCATGAAAATCATGCAACAATTGACTAAATTCGGTGTAATTGATCACTCGTTGTTTGTTCTTAAAGAAAAAATGAAAGACAAATCATTTCCACTCAAAGGTGCATTTCGCTTAGGAAGTCCAACCTTTCCAAAATACCTCTCAATGAACGGTCCATCCAAATGGAAAGGGATCTTTGAGTGGAGATCTGTTTTCTGAATGACATCAGCAAAGCTCGCTGTAAAGATTTCGTTTAGATTTCAACAGTCAACATTAAGTGAAATTAACCATTTACCGTAGGTAACAGAACCATCTCCTTTGGTGTCAAACAACTGGAAAGCTGTTTTATAGAGAGCATCAGGCGCACAAAGTAGACCTTCAAAGGCCTGAAATTCAGCAAACGAAATCAAGCCATCCTTGCTTGTGTCAGCAATACCAGCCAAAAGCTTCACCGATTCCTGAAAAAGTGTATTAACAATCAATGTTCCACAGATTTTGGAATGTTTTTATTCGTTTTCCAGGTGTATAGAAGACATAACACGTCACTGATAAAAATATAACTGAAACCTGCTTGAGTCAAACACGATATCAATGCGTGTAATTACGGTGTGTGGAATTAGTTTCTAAAAGTACTTTCATCATGTGCGATGAGTGTGCTTGATATAATTACCCATTTGTAAAGACATTTTCGGAAGGTCATCTCTGGGTCATTCGTTATGAAAAATTATCAAACAAAACGTCAAAATGTTTATGAACTTTTGAATGGAAATTCCGCGCTATCGTAATTTACCTTATTGTACGCTGTATCCGGAAATAATCCTAAATATCCTCGCACAAAATCGTCACTGGTCATAAACGGTTCCCCTTGGATATGTTTGGATGCATATTTCTGGAAGATTTCACGAAGTTTTTCAGTTGTTGCTCGCTTGATATGAGTTGGGCCCTAAATGATTAATAAATAATATTATTTTACGGAAACAAACACTTGTAGCCTTTCGGGGATTGTTTACTACCTTACGGTATGGCATTTTAAACCACTTGAACAACGTTTATTTGGTCTAGTAACGCTGAAATATATGCGATTTGCTGATTTGTGAACTAACTAGAACGACATACGAAACAATTAGAAGAGAAACCTTTTCCGTATACGCACATTTTTCTTTACTCTCTGTTGATAATGGAGACACAAATCAGCTGTTACTCTACTCTATCGGCGCATTATACGTACACGATGAGGGGAAAATACAGTTTCGGCAAAATTTTAGTACAGTGGCAAACATTTCAAATTTTAAACAATATACAAAATGAGAAAATAAATATAATTTTATTACGCGAATTTAACAAATCAGAATGGATTAATAAATAACTTGATTTAGACCTGTTGAGGACGGAGTTGTCTTTGTTATCTACGAAAAGTTTGCTCTTTTAATAGTGCTATCAATTCGATGCAATCGAACGACCACGAGTCATTACTTTCGACGACGACGGCGTTGAAAATGTATTGTGTTTAGAATATAAGTCGTCAATTTAGTCGTTCTTAGGGTTCCCAGATCAACATTTCCAAATAGAGTAAATTTTTAATTTGAAACATATGCAGGGGACCCGTGCATATCAGAATAAATGTGGCAAACAGAAAAGATGTTGCAAAAAGATTCGAACGTATGGTAATTCCACCGTCAATTATGTTACATTTCTACAAGTTTTCTAAGTTTATGTGGCCGAAACTACTGAACGACTACACCGATTTTGATAATTTTTTTTTTGTTTTCTTCATTGGACTTTTTTCTTTCAGGGTGTAAACGCTTCCGATATATCGACGATGGAGTACGGGTCTGCATTGTTACAAAAAATGACAAAATGTAACGCTTGTAAGGGTAAGGTGGACTGGAGATATACCAAGAAATTTTACACCGATTTCAACAAACTTTTTTTTCCCTGAAAGAGAAAAGTCCAATGAAGAAAACAAAAAAAAATCAGCAAATCCGGTTCAGTCGTTCAGTAGTTACGACCTCATAAAGTAGGAGATAAATGTAACGTAATTGACGCATATACAAAAATGCACGCAGTGAATTGTCACAAATTAAGCGGATTTAGCCATCTAAGTAAATGTCGCCTTAACTCTTAAGAGTCAATTCGCGACGAGTTCAGGCAATTAAAATACATGTGGTTCCAGATATCGAAGCCAGGTGGCTCATTTCTTGGTTCTTTCTGAGAATAATTATGAAGCGAAAGACAGCTGACTTTTATCATGTCATTGAGGTTCTGGAAGTAACTATGAAGGGTCTTGTAAGAAAATCGTAAAAATTTTATATTAATAATAACTACAGTAAATAAAAACGAACAAAGCCAAAACTAATAGGATCTGTGGGCGGAGTCAAGACCAACAAGCGATGCGCCCGTGACGCTAGTCCCTATACGAACGAAAAAGAAGACATTTCTTCATGTCAATGTAAACAAACTGTGATAATAGCCCAATTATCCTGTTTTTTCCATAAAACGTAGCTGATGATGCGAAAATATACTCGCGAAACGTCCTAACAAATTTAGAAACCGTTTCTGTTTTTATTTTGGACCGGCAAATAGAGGAATAATATCCAACTCGAGTTAGTTCCTTAGTTAGTTAGTAAGTTTCAGAGCCATTTGTATGAAAACCGACTTTTTTGGCTCGTGCTCGAAAACGGCTAAATAACTTTTCTTGAAATTTTGCAGGGATCTTCGAGTGGGCATTCTACGCCATATGAGATTTTAAAAAAGGGGGGTACCGGCCTTGTTTGGGCGCCAGGGCTCTTAGAAGACGCTATATAAAGCCCATATGTATGTGTTCGTGTGTGTAGTGTGTATGATAGCACATTTTGTATGAGGCAATGGTTGTGTGTTCGAGATAGAGGTTTGGTGTCAAAGGGAAAGCGTTGGGTTGGGTGTGTAGTGTATCAGGGTGAAAATAGGTGGGGACTCAAAAAAAACTTTTGATATGTTGTAGAGAAAGTTGAGGTATCATTTTTGCCCATGGAAGTAGTAGCCGCCGCGCTTCGGTTCGGCGGCGGCTCAAAAAAAACTTTTGATATGTTGTAAAGGAGGTTGAGGGGATCATTTTCGCCAATATAAGTAGTAGCCGCCGCGTTTCGGTTCGGCGGCAGCGGCGGCTCAAAATAATGCAAAACATTACAATCACAACGAAACCCCTTTTTAAAAGGGAAACGTGACGCAAGTCGTTGTCCTTCCTTCCAAAACAACTGATATCATAACAAA
This sequence comes from Pseudolycoriella hygida, assembly GCA_029228625.1. NCBI lineage: Eukaryota > Metazoa > Arthropoda > Insecta > Diptera > Sciaridae > Pseudolycoriella > Pseudolycoriella hygida. The sequence continues at coordinate 8,478,393 of CM055403.1, read as the reverse complement.
AACCCTTTTTAAAAGGGAAACGTGACGCGAGTCCTCGTCCCTTCTTCCAAAACAACTGGTATCAATTTGGGTGACGCTTGCAGCTTCGGAACGCACAAAATTCTTTCGAAATAATTTAAACTTTTGATTAAAAAAATGCGTCGCAAATGCCGGACCCCCAGTGTTATAGTTTTTCTGTTCTTTCAGCTTTCACAATGCAAAAATTTGACTTTATGGGATGTATGGCGTATTTTTGTACAGGAAATAAGATTTTTGCGTATGAAAGCTGAAAGCGTAGAAAAATTATTACTTTGGCGGGTCCGGTATTTGTGACGCATTTTTTTAATCAAAAGTGAAAATATTTCAAAAGAATTTTGTGCGTTCCGAAGCTGCAAGCGTCACCCAAATTGATATCAGTTGTTTTGGAAGAAGGGACGAGGACTTGCGTCACGTTTCCCTTCTAAAAAGCGTTTTTGTTGTGATCTTTCTTTACTACTTATTTTTGTTTATGTGTACAGGAACCATAGTATTACCAAAATAGTATACATCACTTGGAGCTAAAACGGTGCTGATTTTGAAAAACCCGTCCGAAGAAACGGGGTAAAAAAAATTTTCCGAAAGCACAAAATTGACCCCTAAAGATAGAAAAATGTTCTACTCAATTTTCTCTAAAACATAAAAAAATATTTTTTGGACTAGGGTCGACCTTAGTACCGACCTAGGGCCCTAAGCCCATAGCCAAAAATGTTTCCCTCAATTTCCTCTGCAACATAGCAAAAAAAATTTGTTTTTTGTTAGGGCCGACCTAAGGACCGACATGGCTCACTTGAGCCCTAAGCACAGGCAAAAGTTTCTTTTATAAACTGTCGGTCATGCCTAGATCTTTCAAACAAAAAAAAATTTGAAAATCGGAAAAAGTTTACTCGAGTTATGTGCAAAAAACATATAGGACCCTAGCAGAGACTCGTTTTTAGTGCCCCAGCTGAGTCCAAGGACACAAATTCAAAAACGTTTCTTATATAAATTGTCGGCTATGCTCGGATCTTTCAAACAAAAGAAAATTTATTAAGAAACACACAGAGCCCTAGCAGAGACTCGATTTTAGTGCCCTAGCTAAGTCCAAGGACTCAAATTCAAAAAAGTTTTTTCCATAAATTTTCGGCTATGCCCAGGTCTTTCAAACATACTCGAGTTATGTACAAAAGACCAAAAATCACTTAAAGGGCCTTAGCTCGGTGGCCCTTGGGCCGACAGTGCCCAGATTCAATCCCATTAAAGATTTTTCGATTACCTTTTAGGGAAAAAAAGTTTTTGAAAATCGGTTGAGTTTTACTCGAGTTATCGTGTTGACAGACGGACGGACGGACATTTTTTTATTGCTGATTCGTCATCTAAGGACTATGATCGGTGCCCCCCCCCACTACCGGGTTACTACTGGTTACAAACGTCGTGGTAAACGCATCAGACCCCTTTTCGAAGAACTTCGTTCTTCGTGCGGGTCTAAAAATGTCCGTTCGTCCATCCGTCAACACGATAACTCGAGTAAAACTCAACCGATTTTCAAAAACTTTTTTTTCCAGTGAAAGGTAATCGAAAAATCTTTTATGGTATTCAATCTGGGCACTGTCGGTCCAAGAGGCTAGGGCCGTTTAAGTGGTTTTGGTCTTTTGAACATAACTCGAGTAAATCTTTTCCGATTTTCATAAAAAATTTTTTGTTTGAAAGATATGAGCATATATATAATATTTCATGGAAGATATTTTTTAGTATTGAGCTTTTGGACTAAGCCAGGACCCTAAAACTCAATCTCTACCAGGGGAAAACGTGTTTTTTCTACATAAATCGGGTAAATCTTACCCGATTTTCAAAAACTTTTTTTTCCTGAAACACAAAAATTGTTAAGGGGATTGAATTTGGGGAAAATCGGTAGAAAACTTTCGAAGTTACGGTCGAAAAAGTGGTAAAAACGTGGTTTTTTGAAGGTTGGTGGAACTTTTTCAATTATATCTCTTCAAGGTTTTGTACGAAAGATGTGGACATCACTGCCGTAATTTGCATAAAAACATGTTTATTGTTATAGAACAAAAGAATTCTTTTGTTCTATTTCGCTCAGGTGTTTTTTATGCAAATTGCGGCAGATCAGTATATAACGAAAATTAAATTAATGAATATATGCTGAGTGGTTTGGGCTGTAGAGTCCTCATTGTGTGACCAACTCACGCTAAGCGACCCCACACGATTTTTTAGTGCCTTTTCGTGAGGTTTTTTGTGCTGTGTTGCAGAGAAAAAAAGCGAACATTTTTGTTCATGGAAGTATGGATCAGAGGCCTCTCCTAACTGCTCTAGGGCGGTTCTAAGATCGGGCCTAGTGCCATTTTTTTTTTCAAATTGTTTCAATTTTTTTTAATTTTGGGTTTATTTTAATTTGGAGAGCGCCGCCGCCGGCCGTTGCTTCGGACGGGTTTTTCAATATTGCCTTTTTGGCAATTTCCAATCCAATTTAATGTGGACGTAATTTTATGCACTTAGTTAAAGCAACATTTACTTAAAAACGTTCGAATCTTTTTGCCACATCTATTCTGATGCGTAACGGATCCCTTGCATATTTTACGTTGCATGTCGAATCTAATGCAATAAATGAAAAATGAAAATGAAATGAAAAATACCAAACGATTTATTAGGGTCCGAATACTAAAAAGACAAAATGCTTCGACTGTCGGAAATATCCATTGAATAATGGATAATTGTAATAGCGATTGAATCAGAGGACCTAAATGAACCCCCATGCGAAAAGAAACGGAAATACAAAATTTGAGTTCGATTTCGGTGTCTGCATCCAATAAAGGAACAATAAATTATATTTTGGTGTCAAATTGTTTAAAAAACTATTAAAACTAGAAATGCTACTTATGCATAGAGTAGCGGTTCATCCATGGCATTAGGTGTGTGAAGATAGTGCATATGAACCGACGAAGTCGCATATGAAATTGTCGGCTAAATATTTACGGTCATGTGCTGTTTTACCTTAATAAAATACCAAGCGATGGTTATTCATTCGTGTATAATATATTTATCTGTATGTGCACAAGTTCGAGGTCATCTAAAATGACCTCCTGATATTCTATGAGAACAGAAACCATGTATGAAGACGAGTAAGTTATATGTGTTTTCATTCTTCTCTTTATTTGTAAAGTTCGAACGTATCTAACCCACGAACACTTGCTTGTGCTTGAAAATATCGAATTCAACTTTTTTGTTGTACTTTTGAGAACAAATGTGTATTGCGGTTAATTTGAAATTTGTGTGGGATGTGATTGCTTTTCTTCAATTTTTTATGCGAGTGTCAGTTCTTTTCAGTTAGCAATTCGTTTATATCTGAACTCTAATAGTTATTTGTGTACCTGTTTTGGACGATTGATTTTAGGCATTTTCGCGAGTTTTAAAGTGAGGTCTACAACTGAAAATGCCTTAAAAACAATCATCCAAAACAGGTACACACCACATACAGCTTTACATGCAAAGGGGCGAAATCCCATCTCTCATTTTCGGCTCGTATGTGAACCGTTTTATCAATTTGGAAAAGACATTACATTACCGGTGTTCCGTAACAAAAATGTAAATGTGAGGTGACACAACCGATAGTCAAATAGTAGTTTTCCTAACGCATGCTAAGAGGAGTTTTTAGTTTAGCGAATGAGAGATTTCCAGCACGAGCCGGAAAAGAGTTCTGGAATCGAATTCGCTAAAAAAGTATTTTGGCAAAAGTTAGGCATAGCGTTTTTCCTAATCGGCGTGAGAAGTTCAACATTAGTTAAGAAAATAGTTTTTCACAACTGCTCTGAGAAAATTCGTACTTTCTCTCCTCAAAATGGGGGAGAAAATTGATTATTTCAAAGAGAACATGTTAAATGACAAATGCGGGAGTGAAATACTTTTCACTCCCGAAAAATGACAGAATAGTGAGTGAAATAGTTATTTACGCAACAAGGGAGCAGGCCGAAAGTGCTTCGCCGTGTTGCGTATTAAGTTTTTCATGCTAGCAAGGAAGAAAGTTGAAAAATGTAAGCCCCGTGGGATTACATTTTTCTTTTCGTCCCTGATAGAAAGCATGAAAAAGAAATTGTTTAATATACGCTTTTACTATTGAACAGTTATTTCAACACATTTTTCGATATTTATGAAACAAATAATAGACAATTATTTTATAAACAGCATCGTACACAATAATTTTCACTTCTATACACTGGCACTACAATTTTTTCCGGTTACGCATTTTTGAAAATTACGTTGACAATGTTATGCTGATGATTTGAACGGTGTTCTGCAGCAACTGAGTGTTTTCATTGTGGTAACAATAGAATGACAAAGATGGTGCAGAACACCGTTCATTTAGGAACTTAGATTAGAGATATGAGCGCAGTTTTACACTTCATCATAGTATTTTTGAAATTATAAATTATGGAGACCGAGTCCCGACTTTTGTTCGGAAACAAAATACCTATTTTCTTGATTAATTGCAGAAACAGATTTTTTCGGAGATCAAGTACTTTATTTTCTCAGAGCAGCTGTGAAAAATATAATTCATAACTGAAGAAGGATAGAAAATTTCTTAACTTGAGTAAAGCTTGTGGCCATTACCGAATAAATTGTAACTTGGGTGAATTGCGGTCCCTCGCTACGCTCGAGGCGCAAATTCACCCTCGTTACAATTTATTCAGCTCTGGTCGCAAACTTTACTCTTGTTAAGGAATTTTCTATTTCCTTCCCTTGTTATGAAATCTACTATTTTGCATTATATTTTAACATACCGGGCGGAGCTAATGAAACTTCCGCTAGCTGAAATCCAATTAGAGAAAAAATTTCGTTTATTCGGCATTAAATTTAGTTTATTCGGCAGCATGATGGTGTCTGATAATTCCAAAGTCTTCGTTTTTTTTGTTGTAGTTACATACAGAAAGGGGTCGTACTTCCGTACAAATAATAAAAACTTCGAGTTTTTTTGCGTTGTATTTGTTATCACTTTTCGGTTGTAAGGCTTTTATGCGATTTTGAAGAAAATAAATTAGTAGAGGCATAAAAACCTTGAGACCAATTCTTATTTTAATTTTGACAATAATTTCAACTTAATTAATTTATTTTAAATGTATTTTGCTCTGATTTTCGTTATCAAGGTTCTTATGCGAAGTATTTGTGCTTTTTTTAAGGCTTTTACGAGCTGAATTTTGTATTTACTTTTTTGAGAAAAACCGATTTGCAAGGTACGATTTGTAGGGCAGGCTAGCAGCACGCATCGAATGACAAGCAAACATGACTATTCTGCAAACTTTTACATTATGTCCTTTTATTGAAATGATTTTTTACTAGTTTTAACCTTTAACCGCTTTCTAATTTTCGTTTTAGATTAAGTTCCTACTTTCTTTTCACTGTTGTACCGATCCACATAACATTGATATGATTGATGAATTAACATTCCTTTTTGTTCGGAGCGAATACATGATTGATTGATTGATAGATTTAATTTGGAGTTTGATCAACTAAATCAAAAAAGACAACGCATTTGCAAAAAAATTCAATTAAAATCAATTCTGACACACAGTGAGCCTTGTTATCATATCTGCGTTACAGCTCCATAAATTTGCGGAGATAGAAATCAATGCTAAATATTATCTGGAGGACGCACAACGCGTTAGTAGTAAATCATTCTCTTAGTCGAGTACAAGTATAAGTAAAACATGAGTAATACGTTTCTCGTTCATAAAGTTTTGAAAGTGACGTTTCAGTTATGTCACTTACCTAACGTGACCTTCAGTTACGTAATCTCAACATGAAATTGCAATGCTGCTAGGGAGTCTGGATTTTTGGTAGTTAAAACGCAAACGCAAATAACATGCAGGCACATGGAAATAGTATCTTCATAACAGTTTGGCTATTGACAGACGCCTAACTTCATTCGACAAATGCTTTGCCGGTTTGGTTTCAATTGACAGTTTAAGAAAATTACCGAGAGTTAGCGACCGCCGCTAATTTTTTCTTAACAAGAGAATCGCGTTAGCGACGCTAATATTTTTCGAAATCTGCGTTAGGGTCGCTAAAAAAAATCAAGCGAGTGCAGCTGTGGAAAACTATAAAATATTACTCAAAGAAAACCAAAGCGGCCGGCTTCGTAATATTTTAACTTCGAAAGTACAAATAGCGCGTAAATTAATGCTTATATAATTCTGACATATTTACCAAATACTTAAGTAAGAAGTTCAGACAATAAAAATATTTCTTGCAGTAAAATAAACATGGAAATAATCGAGCAAACGAACACTAAAAAGTTGATTGCTCTTGCTCAGTCTAACTGCTGATATGCAGTGTTGCGACACAGGTCAGATGAGTCTTGATAAGACTAAACCAGCATTTATGGATGTAGATTGCTCAACCATAAAATAAGTTATCTTATTAAATTATTTTTAAGTTTCATACTAATTATGGAACGTTTTAGAAGATCCAAGCAATACGAAGTGATCGAATAATCTGAAATTATTCTATACAAATGTATTAAAATTTCTTTGTTGTTAGTTTGGTTTTCCGAAGTATTGAGCACCGTTGGAACGACGAAATAATTCTGTATTTGTATTTTCATGGAGGGACATCTGGTCCTACACTGGAGAGATCGCTTAGGGTGAATGTTTTGTGGTTAAATTATAGTGACACTTCTTTCGTAGATTTCTTTAAGATTTTTTTAACCTGAACATTTAGTTGAGTTGTATAAGCGATGCTAATAGCGACAAGCGTTTCACTTGTAAAAAATTATGAAAATTTCTCAGTCTCAACTATGAAAAATTCAAGAAATTCAAGTTGCTGTTGAAGAATGCAGAAATAGCCAAAAAAATGGCAGTTATTATAGATCCCCTTACGAAACCTGAAAGCTACTTAAAACGTTAGGTTGTACCGACCGATTCCAGAAGGCAGCCTGGCGCCAGAAAAATTTCTTTGACAATGATGGATGATGAAACGAGTATAAACATGTGCAGTTGGTTCCGATCGTTCCGGTTCGGCATCAGGCTGCGTACTTCAAAAGTATTAGTAGCTTTATAGAAGCAGCCTGGTGCCAAAAATCTGTTAAAATAATTGTAACGGCAGTAAAGAATATTAAACGTCACACAAATTTCAATTTGACACCAGGCTGCTGCTGCTCTCTATGTTGACAGCAGAATATTGTTGAGTAAGCAGCAGAGCTGTGCGCGATAATCAATTTTACTAGCGCCGCAAGCGCTAGCGCTAGTATCAAAAAAAATAGCGGCGCTACCGCTAGCAGCATTCTTTTTTGGGCTCAACTCCGTCGTCTCCACTTTTTCTTCCAAACGGCTCAACTGACCCCTAAAAGGTACATGCCTTCCATGATTCAAGTTCGAAGATCAGCAAAATCGGTCAAGTATTTTCGGAGATGTGGTCGAAAAAGTCGGACATGGATTTTCGAGAGTCGGTGAAACTTTTTCGCGAATATCTCAGCAAGTATGGCACCGAAATTGATCATTTAATGGTCAAATGAAAGCATTTGATATCACAAAACTGGAAAAATGATTTTAGTAGAAATCGGGTCAGTGGTCTGGGCACAAGGACTAGTGGAATGGACGAAATTGAGTATCTTGGCCATATACGAAAGCAGATGGTTTTTCGTCTATATTTGCTTAACTATGCAATATGGAGATTTACCGTCAAGGGCAAAGTTGTAGACAATAAAATTTTAGAGAATACGTGTCTCAGGGTTTTGGAGAAATATGATCCTATCCTTTCGTAAGTTCACTACTAGAATTGGGAGGGATGACACATATCTCTAGAACTATAAGAGGTAGAAAGTTGCTTCCAAAGGCAAAGTTGTAGAGGATTAATTTTTAGAGAATACTTGTTTGAGGATTTGAGAGAAAGAGAACCAAATCCCGTGGTTCAGTCATTTCTAGAACAGGAAGGGATGACTCATACCTCCAAAACTATGGGAGTTAGAAAGTTGCTTCCAAATGCAAAATTGTATAGAATAAAATTTTAGAGAACACGGTTTCATGGTTTTAGGGAAAAATATTCAAATCGCGGGATAAAGAAACTTCTAGAATTGCGAGTGATGATACATATCTATATAATTACGGCAGTTTGAAGTTTGCTTCTTAAAGCAAAGTCGGTGAGAATTACATTTTAGAGAAAATAGTTTCAGGAAAGAAACTACGTTGGTCTTATTTTTGATATGGTGCAGGGGAGAACATTTAGACCAAGAATCAATGATCTCAGACGTACTTCGGTAGGGCCATTGACATTATCTTGGGTAATTTCTATCTTTGAAATTCTTATAGTGATAAAAGACCACAAAACATTAGATTGTTTGCTCATTTCTATATTTAGATACATTCGAGTCTTTTTGTAACATATATTCTGTTTGCCACATCTATTCTGATACGTAAGGGTCTTTGGTTATTTTTTATCTTAAAGTCACACACTTTATCTAAATAAAATAAAATTTGTAGATTGATCAATTTCACAATACATTATACTAGCGCTAGCGCTTTACTAAACATTTAAAACGCGCTAGTTCTAGCGCTAGTAATTTTTTAAAATTAGCTGCGCTAGCGCTAGTAGCTAGTAGCGGCGGCCCTAATCCTAGCGCCGTTAGACACAGCTCTGTTAAGCAACCTGGTGCCGCGTTGAAATTATTGTTACGTAAATATTCGCTACTGCGGTTTCGATGACATTTACAGAACAAACAATTTACAGATCTTTGGCACCAGGCTGCGTTCTTTATGATTAAACATACTTACATAGTATTACATACATACATACATACATTCACCGAAGTAATGCTGTGAAGCGGTTCCGGGGAGAAGAGAGCATGGAGAGTAAGGAAGGGGGTTTTAGTTGGTATGTCATTGAAGAATGGAATCCAATTCATACAATTCCACAGTCCGTTACCGTTGGAATGGTCTCTTTTGGCGAAACTAGGGAAAGATGAGAGTTGTTTTGTATTGAGAGAAGTTAGATGTAAATTGTGTCTGCAACTCATTCCTACAACGTAACTCTCATCTTTGCCTTGTTTAGCCAACAGATACCTTTCCAACGGTAACGGACTGTGGAATTGCGTCTCGTTTATCGTTTCAACATTGTCATAAAAACGTTTTTGGCGATGCAGACCTCTGTTTGCTACAACTTTTCTCCAAGAAAATGTTTTAGACGACGATAAGATATGAAGTTCGGGCACTAGACAAAGGACTAGTTAGAGCCTGAACTTCTTATTTCATCATCGCTTAGAACATTACTATCATGTAATAAAATTGCAACAAACAGAGCCCTTTTTAATGAGATACCACGTTGTAAAAACAGAAAGAGTAACGAATCGGTCGATTATTTCATTGACTCGAGATTTTTTCCTAAAATAATCATTTTCTGAGCTTAGCGAAGATTAGCGCACTAAATTGTTTTCTGTTAGTGATTTGCTTTGGCATTCGAATTATTTTATTTTTAACAGTAGCCTTAGTGTCGCTAAGGGAATACAGCCCTGCCATTTAGTACCTTTCGGTGTGGGGCTCTTTGTTATATTGACCAACCCCCCTCCTGGCCAAAGAGATAATTTCTTCGTCTAATTATCATTCGACATTTCCCTGTAAATTTGCTCGTTTGAATCACTTCATAAATACAAAATAACAAGTGAAAAGAGAATGCCTTGATTCATTTTTCGGACAGATATTACGCTTCTAGCGGGACTAACATGCTCCGACACCCTCAGAAACCAGTGTTAGCTATCGTTTCAAAGCTGAAGGATATAAGTTAATAAAGTTCAAATATAAGTTAAAGATTTATGTCGATATGGGACGGGATAGGCTGCAAAGTAGCGAGGTTAGTACAATGTAAGGATTTCTCGATTTTCAAAGCACCCTTGTGTTGTGAATCCAAAATATCCATTTCTACAATAGTAAGTACACTGATTTCGTGTGGAATTTTGGTACTATTTTCAAAAATGGCCACGTTGGAATCAACATAAAACCACCGCCTTTTTAAAAATCATAGTTGGCCAGAAATTGTTCAATCAAAAGTACTAACCCACAAATTAAAATAAAAACTTTCACTCGATATGAAAATCTTGCGCACATCAAAATTATTTTGTTTGTTACTTGTTGCATGTATATTTCTTACTTTGTGTTTTATTCGGTCAATCTGTATCCTATTTTCTTCGAATTTCGTCGGCAGATATCACATGGATCGAGCTTTGTATTTTGCATGTGCTTTTTACGTTACACATATTTTGTCGATTACAGAGCGAATCCATTTTACAATATTTTTTTTAAATATTCACCACAAAAATAAAACGTTCTCTCATACCGACCGAATGATTACTGCAATTTTATCAAACCAAATGTGAGTCAATGAGGTATTTCTGTTATCATTGACACGCGATGGAAATGTGCTCGTGACGCAAGTCTACCATTTGATGAAATAATTTAAAAAATTTTCCTTTCGTAATCACAAATCACAAAATGGATCTGGCATTTGAGATGTTTTTTTTAATAAAAAAAGATTTTGCGTATCAAGACTGAAAACGTCACCTAAATTGATTGTTGTTTTGGAAGAAGAAAGCAAGACTTGCGGCACATATCCATTTTTGTTTTGATATCAGTTTTTTTGAAAGTTACGAAATCTTAATCTTCAGCCGCTGCTGCTAAGAAAGCCACGGCGGCCGGCCTCATTTCTATTAATTTGTCAAAATCCTAATAACAACTTCCTCCAACAGAATGTATAAAAGGTTGAGCCGCCATCATCTTTGATTTCATTTGGCGAAATTTTTGAAAATGTTTACAAATAGCCGAAAGCTGTTGGACAATTGGTCCCAGTGTTCAGACCACTCACACGATTTCCAAAAAAAAAAATCCTAGTTTTTTGAGATCAAATGCTTTGTTGATCAAATGTTGATTTCTTGCTTCGGTGTATAAAAACTCTTACGTTTCTGCGCGATAATTTATTTATCCTCTCGGAGGATGCCTTCGGCTCGGGATACAATCTTCCTCCTCGAAGATAAATAAATTTTCCCGCAGATGCGTAATAATTACTATCCCCGAGCTAGGGCCGTTGAAGTGGTTCTTGGTCTTTTGTTCATAGCTTCCGATTTTCATAATTTTTTTTTTGTTTGAAAGATCCGGGGATGGCCGACAATTTATGGAATAAACTTTTTAAAATTTGAGTCCTTGAACTTAGCTAGGGCACTAAAGCCGAGTCTATGCTAGGGCCATACGTGTTTTTTGTACATAACTCGAGTAAATCTTTTCTGATTTTCAAAGTTTTTTTTTGTTTGAAAGATGTGGGCATGGCCGAGAATTTATGGAAGAAACTTTTTTGGATCTGAGTCCTTGGACTTGGCAAGGGCGCTAAGAACGAGTCTATGCTAGGGCAATACGTGTTTTTTGTACATAACTTGAGTAAATCTTTTCCGATTGTCATAATTGTTTTTTTAATCGACAGGTCTATGAAAGTCCAACAATTTGTAGAAGAAATTTTTTTGTGATTGGGCCCTAGGATATAGCACTAAAAACGAGTTTCTGCTAGCGCTCTACATGTATTTGTACATAACTCGAGTAAATTCCTTCCGATTTTCAATTTTTATTTGATCGAAAGGTATAGGAATGTCTACCATTTTATGGAAGAAATTTTTTTGATTCGAAACCCTTGGACTCAGTCAGGACCCTAAAACTGAGTTTCTACTAGGGCCCAACGTGTTTGCTTACATAAATCCTAACTAATTTCGTTGATTCTTTGTCTATTTGAGAGGTAAACGAGTACTGAATTATATTCCAAAACAAATTTGGACTCAATGCCTGTGCTAAGGGCCGAAGTTGGCCTCAGGTCTGTCCTAAGGTCGACCCTAACAAAAAAAATTTTATTTGCTATGTTGCTCTGAAAAAGATATACATATCATAATGATCCTAAAATTATCTATCTAACTCAACGAATCGGTATAGTAGTGTCTTTGTCTTCATAAAAGAAGTTTTGCAAAATAAACACAACCTACTTCAGGAAGATGAAATTTTTGCCTCGCGTCGACGCGACGCCAGCCGAAAAATCACCGCCGCCGAGGAAATCGAAAAATCGCTTACCGGCACACAAACAAACTCTCCCATGGAGCTGTCATTCACATAAGCGTTCTACCTCGGCACAGGTGTACTTATCATTTCTCTGGAAATAATAGGATAGAGTGAGATCTGAGATATAAAAATGAAGGAGGGTGTTGTGTTTTCGGTCAAGTTAACAAACTTGGAATAATTCAATAATTAGTTTAAGAATCATCGTGAAATTTGCAAGAAAGTTCCCAGAAGCGACTTCAGTTTGAAACTCATTAAAGAAGCTTTAGGTAAGTGAAATTTATGTTTAAGAAGGGAATTGTAAGGGAAAATAACTTAATTCCACAAGACAAATGAATTAATTTCGAGTTATTTTATAACATCAACACGACGGAGAAATTAAATATTACCAAGAGCACGCAACATATCCATTTCATCCATATATCGATGTTATTACATGCGTGGAACTACAAAAAGAAATCAAAGACAAATCAATTTGTACAGAATTATATTAACCATACTTCTTCAGAGAGTTAGCTTTGGATTGCTTAAAGTCCTCGTAATATTCGTTTATTTGCCACTATATAAAATATATGCACTTTAGGCGTGTTGAGATTTATTTGGTTGCATTGTAAATAAATATACAAGAACAGATTACGAAAATTAATTATACTTAATTGAACCAAGGTGTTGGATTGTATTGAAATTAATTGTAAGATTGCATGGCATTTCGCAATATTCATATTTTACATCGATCGACTTGATAGAAACATATAAGTATTGATGTTGGTCAAGTCAAAGCATTTTCAAATAAATTGATGGTAAATTGAAACAAGTGTCTGATGAAGAATTAGGGATAAAAACGGTTAGTTTTTTTTTCTCACTAACAAGTTGACATCACAATATGCACAGGAGCTTCGCCAAGTGCTGTCCCAAGGCCAAAAATTCTCGGAAAAAATTCCCCAAATTAAGGGAATTTTGTTGACTTTTAGGAAATTTTTGTCAAATATAAATTCTAGATTCGCCGAATAATTTCATGAAACATTATCATCTTAACTTTGAGGCGACGGCATAACGATCATCATAACATGTAAGTTTTTCAATTTTATGAATGGTCCAATAATATTCATTTAAAATAATTTTGGGTGTCAAATGGTGTGTTAAGCGTAATTTCGTACTCCTTGATGTACCTAAGCCTATGTCCACTTAATTCTACATCCTATCCTACCCGTGGTGACACCTGACACCCGCATGAACGATCAGGTAGCCAACCCTGGTGTAGTAGTGAGTGTCTCTTAGCATAAGGATGGGAGGGGGCTGTCTTCGGGTAGTACCTAAGCGTCACGGATAGAGACAGCCGAGGGCAGCTGGGCGCTATCAAGATGGGATGGGACTTAGTATGGTGGCGGATGATCTCAACAGCAGGAGACAACGGCAGCATACACAGTCCTAGTCAGATGGACTACCATTGGGTGACTTTCCTACGGGTCATCGGGGAACGAAAGTAGGCTGGGCGCTTGACTATCTTCCAGACACCGTAAAAACAAATTTGTTGAGAATCCCCCAACGCAGCCTCGGTTCGGACAGAATAAACGGCAACGATTCAAGCAACGGAAAAAGGACAACGATTTACAATTGGGAGCATGGAATGTAAGATCTTTGTTGCGGCCAGGAGGATTGAGATCTCTCACTAGTGTGGATCGGTAAAAATTGATATTACAGCGGTGCAAGAAACGAGATGGCATGGAAAGGACACAATGACCAGTAGCGACTATAAGTTCTACTATAGTGGGAAGAGTAACGACAGTCCAAGAGAGAATGGAACAGGTTTCATGGTTTTCGGCACAGCTAGAAACGAGGTGATTGGCTTCAATCCTGCTGATGAGCGATTGTGCTCTCTACGGATAAGAAGAAAATTTTTAAATTATACTCTTATAAACGTTAATGCGCCTACGGAGGAAAGGGACAACGAAGTGAAGGAGCTATTTTACGAGAAACTGGTGGATGCATATGATGGAGCACAGAAACGAGACATTAAAATTGTGCTTGGAGATTTCAATGCTAAGATAGGCCGCGAAGTCTTTTATCATCCCACAATCGTAAAACATAGCCTTCACGAAAACGTCAACGACAATGGAACGCGCAATGGAATTTCTTAAAAACACCCAATTCCAAATTGAGACTTCGAATGTTAGTTTGATGAAACAAAGTGTAGGCTTCCCATCTGACAGGAATTCGGGAAGATATATTTGATTTTGTCAATAAAATTCTAGAGAAATATGGCCTTAGAGAAAACAACTATTCCGAGCCATGAAGTAAAACTTTAAGTGGAATTTCTTAAAAACACCCAAT
>CM055403.1:8446063-8463485 GCA_029228625.1 Pseudolycoriella hygida | reverse complement strand
ATTAATCCTTTCGTCAGTTCCTAATCTAAATATGTTCGTGAAATTTAGGAAAAGTTGAATAACTGAAGGATTTCTGCGGTAGGTGGTCCATGCTCCTGGAAGTATTTAGTTTAGCTGAATAATTACACGAATTCTGCGAAAAGGCGTGTAAGTCTAGTAAAAAAGAAAATTTCACGAAAATAAATCTTATCATCAAAAACGAATGAAAACTCAATCAATGAATTCATTTATTTATATAGACCAAAAAGGAAATAAAACCTTATACTTATAAATGGCCTGGAGATACACAACACAAAACAATACAGGAACGGAAAAGTGAAAACCGACAAGTTTCTGATTTGTATGATAAATCAGAAACTTGTTGGTTTTTACTTTTCCGTTCCTGTAAAATAAAAGTACTAAAACTAAGACTATATCAAAAAAAAAAAAAAAATAGAAATTCAAAAAAAAAAATATAAAAGCTCAAAATACCCAAAGTCATTCATAGAGATTCTATTACGTTGTCAGAAGTTAATAAATTTAAGCAGATCAGAAAAGGACAGAAAGGAAAGACAATTATTCAAATTTATCAACTCGTTACACGCTTGTTATCATCAAAAACGAATGAAAATTCATCGAGCTTTCCTCGTCAATAAATTTTTACGAATTAAAGTTAAGTACACACGTTGCGGAGGCTGAAATTTGTAGCTCTAGCAGCATCTACAACCGGGTTTCCTTGTATACCAGGGACTATTTTTGAAAAAAACATTTTTCCAAATTTTCTCAAATTTTTTTCAGTTTTTCTAATTTTCTCAAATTTTTCTTAAATATTTTTTTGGAAAAAATTAAAAAAATTGGAAAAATTTGAGAAAATTTGGAATAATGTTTTCTCAAAAATAGTCCCTGTTGTGTACGAAATTTCAATTACTAAATTCTGAAGAAAATGTCATCACAACAAAAACCCTTTTTAAAAGGGAAACGTGACGCAAGTCCTCGTCCCTTCTTCCAAAACAACTGATATCAATTTGGGTGACACTTGCAGTTTCGGAACGCAAAAAAATTCTTTTGAAATATTTTCGCTTTTGATTAAAAAAACACGTCAAAAATGCAGGACCATCCCATAAAGTCAAATTTTTGCATTGTGAAAGCTGAAAGAACAGAAAAACTATAACACTGGGGGGTCCGGCATTTGTGACGCATTTTTTTAATCAAAAGTGAAAATATTTCCAAAGAATTTTTATGCGTTCCGAAGCTGCAAGCGTCACCCAAATTGATATCAGTTGTTTTGGAAGGAAGGACGAGGACTTGCGTCACGTTTCCCTTTTAAAAGGGGTTTTTGTTGTGATATCAGTTGTTTTGGAAGAAGGGACGAGGACTTGCGTCACGTTTTCCTTTTAAAAAGGGTTTTCGTTGTGATTATAATGTTTTGCATTACTTACTTACTTACCTACTTACTTACTTACTTACATTGGCCAAAACGAGGCCGGTACCCCCCTTTTTTTAAAATCTCATATGACGTAGAATGTCCACCCGAAGGTCCCTGCAAAATTTCAAGAAAAGTTATCGAGCCGTTTTCGAACAAGAGCCAAAAAAGTGGTTTTTGAGGGTTTTTCATGCAAATGGCCCTGGAACTAACCCACTAACTAACTAACGTAGGATGTTTGCATTAACTTTGGCTGCTATGAAACAGCACTTTTTGTATAGGAAATGATCATTTTCTAAAGGTCGTATCTTCGGATCCACCGAACCGTTTTTAATGAGTGAAAACACACTTCGCCTTAGAATTTTCCATGGGGTACGTCGCAAGGGGGGGAAGTCAAAACTTAGCTGTATATATGGTTCCGAAGTCTACGAAAAAAAATTTTCCGAATTTTTTGTTCGTATGGGGACTTCCGTCACGGGCGCATCGCTACCGCGGACCCATAATATCGAACCAAAAATAAAATCCAGGGCCAAAAAAAGCAAGGTCTCAACCTGAAAGTGCAGCCTGGATCGCAACACATCATCGTCAAAGTTGAAGTTTAGTCAAGATCCCGAAAAATCGGTTAACTGATTAACTTTCAGGTGGACCATTGGCTGCTCGAGACGTTGGTGCTTCTCTATTTGTATAAAAATTTGGTGTAGAAGAACTTAGCGTCATATTTACACCTTAAAAGCAGACCCAGCCCGACAGTACCCATATAAGTTTGGCATTATTGGAAAGCTGGCACCAGTAGCCACCAGGAAAAACAGTTTTTCAATGTTTTAGACGCCTTACGAATGCACAGGAATGGTTTGAAGTTAGCCGAAATAATCAAAGTTTTACTCCTACTTTCAACTGCTCATAACTCATTGTGGATGAATTTTAAGCCCAACAAGACCCTTTTGGTCCAAAACTACGTGCAATTACCTTTCCAACGAGCCCCCACTCGACCTTGTACGCTTCTTCTAGAAATTTCTGTAAGAAAAGTGCATGTTTTCGGTTTTTGAAAACATCTCAATAGCCACACAAACATCGATGATTTTTTTAAAAAATATTTTTGGCTTCTAGGAATCAGTACCTATTCAGGAAAGTATAAAAAAATCCGCTGGGAGATGCATCCGATTTCGGCAGGCTGTTTTTCAAAAGAATCCCTCTTCAAGTTAAATGCAAGCACTTTCACTTTTGGATCACTTTTTAAAGTCGCATTTTTGTAAACAAACACTATTTTCTTGACTTTTAACGGAATATAAAACACTGCGCTCACCGATAGTTGTTTTAAATAACGTCTTTTAGTGGGTATTATAAACATATCAAAGTTTTGCGTTTCATTATACAAAAAATATAATTTGTAAATTTTTGACCGAAATGGTATGGAGCCAGCTATGTTTTAGTACTGAAAGCATAGCAAGCCACTCTCTATTCTGTCGCCACATCTATTTGATACGTACGGGTCTTTGGTTATGTTTTAATTTAAAATTTCAAGTTCTGTGAAGCAAGTTTATGAATTCTATATGCGAATGCTACGTGGAGCGGTTAAAATTAATGTGGACTGGCTATATTGGCACATGCGGGCCAATAGCACTAGCGTTCTTTTTATTTCCTGTGTAACACAGGATGCATTTTTTAAATAAATATTTCAAAATATTTCACCAGTTAATTTAAATCCGAATGGTCCAGAAATCCACTTTATATGGAAATTTTTGCGATAATTTCAGTTATCTTTTTAAAATCACAATAAAATATGAGCCAATGAAAATATTGCAAATAAAAAAATTTATCCAGCAAATATATTTAATGCAAAATATTTCGATAAAAATAAAATGTAAAAAAAAATTTGCATTTATTTTAACAAGAAAAAATGTGGAAAATATTTGATGGCAAGAGCAATAAATGACCCCATATGGTGATGATACTCGTATTAGTCGAGATTTACGATTATTTCGAAAATAAAAATCATGTTATTGAATAAAATGGTTTTTGCTGAATAGAAAACCTATTAAAAATTAATTATTAAAAATAAAATACAGAAAAATAAATCGAATCAAATGAGTTTCCATTTTTCAAAAAAAAAAAAAAAACAAAGCAAAAGTGTGTGCCAGTTCTATATAAGCTTAGAAAATCTGTAAGAATATTGGAAAATAATTTTATTTTTTTCATTAAAACATAAACATCTCATTAGACCTAATTAATTACATGAAAAAAACATAAAAATAAATAGAAACTCATAAATTAAAATGATACAAAAAATCAAACTAAAGTATATTCCAGGCAGTCAAAGATGGCTTGTCATATAAATCTTATCCGACATAATCTGCCCAGACAAAATCTTTATGTCATACACAAAATGTTCGAGTCCATATAGGGTAAAATCATTAAATTAATCAACTTTAATATTTCCAAATTCAGTTCAACACAGTCTCACATTCCTCACCAAACATAATCAGCTAAAATAAATAAAGCTAATTAAAATATTCAGATAAATATAGGAAAAATAATAATATCAAACGATTCAAATCAACAAATTTCTTCACAATATATAAATTCATGTTTTCAAAATTTATTAAACGTATGCAAATTAGCGTTCTACGAAAGTATTTTATTAATTTTTATTTTTGTTTAACATTTTATATGGTCCAGCCTTTTATTATACACCACTTGGTGACAGTGGGATTGTATAATTTTCAATTTTCGTTTGTGCTGGCCATCTAAATCATTACACAAGGAAAATATTCCTTGTAACCACCACAACCAATGTAAATAGCAGGGTTGCGACAGCGAGCTAAAATTCAAAACACCTCGACTAGCGCTAACTAAATACAATTAGCTAAAATCTTTTCACCACTCGCCTATTTTTTCGCTAATATCATTTTGAAAATGAATTGTGAAATTTTTATTCTGCCAAAAAAATGAGTTTCTTTTGTTTTACATTGTAATTTTCCGATATTTACGAGAAAATTTTTAACAAATGCCCTTTAAAGTCAAACACACACCAAATAAAGTAATTGAGTAATTGGGAAAGAATGATGTGACTCATTAGAAATGTTTTATTCATCAATTGTTCTAGCCTGTTGAGGCCACAATGAGAAAGTGGCGAGAATTAGTGGCCGCTAAAAATCGATAGTTTTGAGAGCGAAAAAAAATTAAAAACTTAGTATGTATTAATGTAATTTTGGAAATCGCGTTGAGGTTTCGGCTGTTTTTCTGAATCAAGAGTTCTAATGAAACAAAAAATGAACGTTTTAGGACATAATTAACTTTGTCGATAATTTTGAAACAGTTTCATATTACGTAACTTATTACTTTATATTAAGGGTCTGAATGTGCCAGAATGTGATAAGCCGTGAGTGTGCTAGACTCTGTGCGTAGTGAGGAGAACCGTGATCTCATACCTTTGGGAACTCACATCAAACAAACGAATCCTCATACGAACGATAGGTCAACTGTATTCAACAAATTCGAGTTAGGTGCACAATCAAATTTCCTTACAATGATACAAATTTTAAGTGATTCCAGAAACCTTCTGGCGGTGCCCCCGATCCTAAGACAAGTCTCCAAACTTGACGGACTTTCTTATTACACACAATCAACTACGAAGTCTTTCATGACTAAAACTGTCGTTTCAGCAGAAGGAAATGCAACTCTTTTTACTAACAATTTTTTCTCCTGAATGCTCGTGTTCCTGCATAAGTAAATATACACGAGCATTTACAACAAATGCCAAACATTCAATTTTTCAATTTCAAGACTGAAGTTTAAGAGAATTATAGAGTTAGAAAACGTAAGCAGAAGTGTTGCTACATCTCATTTCTGATGTTCAATGTTTCTTTGCATTTCATAATTCGCCATAACAACTAGCCACTTTCGAGGTGGTAGACCTCTCAGATGTATATCCCATAATGTAGATGTACCTCGTAAGAAACTAGACCATGTCTAAATACGACAACGACTCGTCAGTCGACTGCATGTAAAATACAGTTCGTAATTGCTTGTAAATGTGTTGTTTTTTACTAATGGATAGCCTTGCCTTCGGCTGTGAATTACCTGACCGAAACTTCCATTTAAGTTGAGTGAAACAGGGGGAGGGGCGCTCGGAAGAGGGTGATGGGTTAATAAATCAAAACAAGTCAATTAAGTTGTCCCTGCCACTTTCAATTTCACTAAGATAGTGCGAGATGCATTAATCAGCGAGGGGTGACGCACTTCTGCGGTTTATGGAATAAATGGAATAAATGGAATAAATATTGGAATAAATGGAATAAATGATAATTTTTTCAAGTTCGTCAAAACCTCAAATAGAGTTGATTTTGATGGCAACGCACACAACCAACCATACTAATGTGTCAAAAAGTGAAAAAACGCACTTTTGAAAACATAAAAGAATTTTTGTTGTAATGGAATTCCATTTATTAAAAAAAAAAAAATAAAATTTAATCTCAAGATGGTTTAAATGCTTTATAATTTGTGCAAACCTTTTTTTGAACTTATTTGTCTAACTTGTGATGTGTTTGGCTCAGATATTTCGCAAAAACAACAAAAAAAAATTTGGAAATAAAAGAATAAATGGAATAAATGAAGTGCGCCCCTCGTTAATAAGAGTCGTCAGATTTGGTGTGATGCATACTCGTGCTCTGTTTTTTTGGACAATAAAACTTCTGACAAAATATCCACGGGACGAAAACCTTCGGTCAAAATAACTCTGGCAAAATAACCCGGTAAAAATATCCTCAAACTTTTAACTTTTAATTTTCACAGTACCTCTGGAACCTGGCGCAGACGAGATGAAAAAGTATGAAGCCAATACTGCAGCTAGTATTTGACTTTTATAAATGTTGTTAATCAGTGTGGAATAAATGGAAAGAGCGGTGTCAAGGTGCGGCAGCCGCAAATAGGGGGATTTATTTAGACCGGAGTTTTTATGTCGGAATAACCTAGAGCCGAAATAGAGAGCAATGATTTGAAATGGCACGATAAAGAAAGTAGCCAGGTGTGAAAAGTCATTCAAACGCATATGAAATGTGCTTTGTTTTACTAAAGTCTGCATAGCATACACTGTTGATAGTAGCGTTTTAATTTTAAAAATTAAATAAAACTTCCTAATGTGTTCCAAATGTTGAACTTTCGGATATATAATTATCATTTTTTTATTCCAATATGTCACATAATAAATAAATATGAATTCATAACACGATTTGTTGAATATTCATAATCTTTTAATAAAAATAAATACCACTGTTGGAACGCCGCCAATCGTTCTGAAAAGATTTAAAATATTTTGTTTTAGGAATCTCATTGGCATTCAACTTATTTGGTTGGATTGCATATAAATGTAGATAGTGGACAGAACAAAGTTTAAGTATTCTTGTGTATTTTTATCCAACTCCTTCCACGTTTGGTATAAATTTAAACACACAATAGCAGTATGTAGTTCGCTTACGTAACGTATAGGCGTGATGTGGGCTTTACAACTGTTTTTAAGTTACAGTATTGTGTGTTGCCAATGATACCGCATGTGGAATGTGTTGGACTGATATTGGCGCGTTGTACGTTCCCAGGTCACGTTTCTGAAATTTTTTATTTCATGTCTGTCCACTATAAACTTTCATTTTTTCGTTCTGTTCCGGCTTGTTTAATTACTTAATTTACTTAAAAGGGACGATAATAGTTTGCAATTTAGCCACCAGATATTTGCAGAGGCAGTTACCAAGGCGACATTTAGCGACAGTTAGCGACATTATGTAGTTATTGCTTATCGTTGACTCCTTAGTTCTAGAACTAGAAACACCACTCGGTCTGGCAGTCGGACTAACTACTAAATTTTTCAATATTTGCAAAGCATATATTTAATTTTTATTCAATTACCTGGTACCTGGTGTGATTTTATGTTTATCGTACTATTTTGAACCAGGCTGTCGGTCTGTCTGTCTGTCTGTCTGTCTGTCAACACGATAACTTGAGTAAATCTTGACCGATTTTCAAAAACTTTTTTTTCCTGAAAGGTAGTCGAAAAATATTTTATGGTATTGAATCTGGGCACTGTCGGCCCAAGGGCCGCCGAGCTAGGGCCGTTTAAGTGGTTTTTGGTCTTTTGCACATAACGCGAGTAAATCTTTTCTGATTTTCATAATTTATTTTGTTTGAAAGATCTAAGCATGGCCGACAATTTATGGAAGAAACTTTTTTAATTTGAGTCCTTGGACTTAGCTAGGGCACTAAAAACGAGTCTACGCTAGTGCTCTATTTGTTTTTTGTACATAACTCAAGTAAATCTTTATAACTCGAGTATATCTCTTCCGATTTTCAAAATCTTTTTTTTTGTTTGAAAGATCTCGGCACGGCCGACAATTTATAGAAGAATTTTTGCCTGTGCTTAGGGCTCAAGTGGGCCTCATGTCGGTCCTAATGTCGGCCCTAACATAAAAAAATGTTTTTTGCTACGTTGCAGAGCAAATTGAGGGAAACATTTTTGGCTATGGAAGTATGTATCTGAGGCCTCTATTTAAGGCCCTAGGTCAGTACTAAGGTCGACCCTAGCCCAAAAAATAGTTTTTTGTGTTGTAGACACAATTGAGGAGAACATTTTTCTCTATTTGGAGGTCAATTTTGTGCGTTCGGAGAATTTTTTTACACCGTTACTTCGGACGGGTTTTTCAAAAATACACTCTAATGTGAACGCAATATTTACTTAAATACGTGCCAGTCTTTTCGTAACATCAACTCTGTTTGCCGCATCTATTCTAATACGTACGGGTCCCTTCTATGTTTTTTTTTAGATTAGCGAATCACTCTAGCGACACTAATATTTTTTGAAACTATCGTTAGGCATCATAAATGACGTCTGCTTTTAGGGGGGTAGGGGGGTTTCCGAGAAAACAGGCAGAATATGACAGTGGAAACAGACGTCTGTTCAAAAAAAATAAGAAGGTGAAGTGTTGCGACATTACGTTTTGAATCACTACAATCGCAATCGTTTACATATACAACCAAAGTATGTGATTTTTACCCAGGAAACAATGAATTTTGCTCAGTGACTTTTTCTAGGAATTCAGAGATAAAATTTTGGATTAATAGGTGGAGATTCGCGATGGCACATATTTCCTGCGGCAGTGAATGTCGTAACCTGCAATTTTTAGGAGTTGAAACGACCGTTGCGTTGGTTCGGCTTGCTCGGATCTCTCTTGAAACGTTAGTGCAACATTTATGAATGATCCACAAACACTTATATAATCCACAAGCCCACATGGAAAGAAGATGTGTAGTGTAATTATTATTCAAATGTATAATGGTACACCGCACCGCATGCCTTTAAAAACGTTACATTCTTTGGCCGATTTTGTTGCCTACAACTCTTTTTTTATTATGAAAATATGACGTCTGTTTCGGGGGGGGGGGGGGTCAAAAAAGTCGGAAAAAAGCAGACGTCATTTATGGACTGCCCCTTACCGTCGCTAAAAAAATCGTTAGCAAGCACAACCATGCTAGCCAAATTATTTTTTGAAAATGTTAAAAATTTGCTTGGGTATGTGTTCAAATGGTACAGAAAACAAAAAAAAAAGACGCATCATTCAAAACCGTTGGTTAGACATACATCATATTTCTGAACCATTTTAACCAACGGTTTTGTACATACATATGAATAAATGCATTCCGTCGGGTACCTAAAAATTTACAAAAAAAAACAGGTTTTCTCTTTTTGTCTTCTTTGCGCATCTCAATGGAGTTTACTATTTCGCATACTATAAGTCTTGTCTAACAACTCAATAGCGTAGTGGTTAACACGTCTGCTTGCTACTACGAGATTGAGTTGCCAGTGCGTTGGTTTGAAACTCAACCGCAGAGGGATTTGTACCGATTGTTAGATTTGTAAACAAAACAAAACTGATTGAATCGTTCAAGTCAAGTGAAGTTGAGTGTAGTGCCATCGTACGGCTTACGGGTGAAAGGCATTGTTGGGAGGTGCCGGTATTCTACTCCTACTAGTTTCGATCCTAGTTACATCTCATAGATGGCACTGGGTTCTCAATAAAGTAGAACCACAAACAGCGAAACTAGTAAATAATGATCTAGCCTCTAGCCCTTCATGGGTTGTAGGGCAGATTATTATTATTATTATTAAGTCTTGTCTATGGGAACGGGTTAGCTCAGTGGTAACGTACTGGAAATGTATAGGATTTTTCTTCAATGTATAGCATGAAAGTAACATTCCTAGGCACACCCAGGCTTCATAATTTGGGTAGTTGTGAATTTGGTGCCGCAACGAATCGTACACAGAAGAATGACAAATATAACGTCACCCATATTCGATGAATTCTGTGTACAAATATCTGAGTTTGACTTTGGGGGAGATTTAATTAGCACCAGAAGAAATCCTAATGGTAAAATGCTAACTATCGTTAGGCGTGGTTTGGAATTCACGTTAAGCATGTGGTCCAAAAAATGCCTACCGGTGAAACACATTGATGGGCATTGTACCGGCATTGTAAGTGCTACTAGTTTCCGTACCCATATCATAGATGGCACTAAGTTTGTGTGCAATTTACCACTGACACAGTAAAAACGTCGGCAACGAACGAATCTCTAAGAGAATCCATGTGAGCAAAAGCTCACAAAAAATTGCGGAACTAGTAAATAAAATTATCTAGCCTCTGACCCGGACGAGTTGTTACGGGCTATAAAATTATTAAAATTTTTTGGATGAAGTTTTAGGTTTTCTCGTTATAGTATTTCGGTAGCCGATAAAGTGAAAGCTGTTCTGAGGTCTTAGCATTTTCGTAGGAACATAAGCGATGTACGCCAATAAAACATCGACTTCATACTTCCTTTACGAAATATAGAACCGAGCTGCGCTATAAATCCCGATTATCTACAGAATCTCTGATGACAAGTAAACAAAACATTGACACGCTCGCTGTATAAAACACTAAGCACAAGAAATTACATATTCCATCGGTCGCACAATATACTTCGAATTCTAAATGGGCAAATAATGTGCTGTGTGGTACAAATTTGTTATTGATAATATTGAATTATAAACATATTTTGCCATTACTAATGTGTATGATTTACGATTTCTTGGTCGTCCTATAAATCTTATGCACTGATCGCATATAAAATGCTGATTGCATGTGTTATTTGAGTGTACACTCATCATCAATTTCAGTTTGTATGAAACATAAAAGAAAATTCAATTTATTTTGTTGTATTAATCGCAAGATTTTCCCGTACACATTTCATACCACGTTTCGTAGATCATAGAAGATGCATAATTCACCCTCATTTCGTAATAAATTGCTCTCAATCGATCACGACAAAATAAAAGAATTCTTTTTTTTTAACTTAAATTGAAAAACAAATTGATCTTCGAAGAGGTGCTGTACGTTTCTATTTGCTGATGTAGTTCATTCCCGAGTTGATGTCTATTTGGCTCCTTAGTTTTCAGATAATAGCGGCGTCAGCTTTACTGTAAATGTTGAGTACGCTTTGCTTCGAAATGACAATTTATTATCGTTTAGTTAAGGTGGCGGAATTTACCTAACGTTGCACAAAAGTATCATGGGCGCGCAGTAGCTATGCGCCCGTGACGCAAGTCTAACACGCTGTACGTATCGCCGTTATTAACATAATTTTCTCTTCAAGAC
Organism: Pseudolycoriella hygida; assembly: GCA_029228625.1. Lineage (NCBI taxonomy): Eukaryota > Metazoa > Arthropoda > Insecta > Diptera > Sciaridae > Pseudolycoriella > Pseudolycoriella hygida. Next base: position 8,452,409 of record CM055403.1, on the reverse strand, counting down.
AAAGGGAGCGCCTCGATGTATTCTATGGTTTTTATAACGTTAAGGTAAGGTAAACTACGAATACATTTTTAAGAATTGACAATGTTCCTGTGTATTGGCAAAGAGTTTCATAACTTGCAAGTTTTCTGTCAGTTTAACATAAAGTTGTATGTCAGCGCCATCTAATCAATATTTTAAATACGTGCGAAAATTATGTTTCGAAGAACTGTATTCATGAGCACATTTTAGAGATCTGCGAGTCGTTAAAGGGAATCTAACAATTGACACGAACACATTAACTTTTTCTGTTCTTCCACGTAATATTTGTGCTTTGTGTGCCTTATGCTTATTGTGGTATACATTGAAACCATTTCAACGAAAAAAGAACAAGAAATAATTTCGAACTCACAAACCGTTAAATTTTTAATAATTTTTTATTGATGGGAAATATTTTTTCCATTCACATATGACTGATGTACAGCACCGATATGATAACAGATTCATGCGGTGATGGCGTTAGATATGAAATAATTTTCGTGCCTTTTTCATGTTTGGCAAATTATTATTTTAGTTGTGTTTTACGATATATAATTTCGTTATTCGACGTGGTTTTTTTTAACTTCTCCTTAACTTTGGACTATGGTTTTCACTGAGACGGTGAAATGTATTATTTGTGAATTGATATCCGCTTGTTGGTCAGTAAGTTAGTGTTGCACGATGTGCTATACCGTATTATAGAAACTATTTTCATAATATGTGCATATGCAAAAGGTATGGTGTCGTGAGGGTAATTTGAAGATTATTTTCTAAATTTAGTTGAATTGATATTTTATTGACGATCAGGTCATATGCTACGTACTACTATCTTCACGATATTTATAATTGAATACTTCCTGAGGCTTTTTTAAATTAATAGAAATTCAGAGTTGATTCCAATGAATCGCCATTTTCGTTCTAATAATTCGACTAAAATGTCTGTATAATTTCCCATCGAGATGAAACACACATACCGGTCGAAAGACATTGGTAAATTGATAATCGACTAAAAAAGGCATAACATTATTTTGAAAACTTATTTTTCTGCACCATGAAACTACACAGACAATTAAAAAAGTTATTTCTTATCCGAGGGGACAAAATGATGAATTCCAAAAATTGCGAAAGTTTGCGACCAGTGCGGAGCGAGGGCCGTACCTCGCTCGAGTTGGAATTCCATTTTGTCTCTGAGGGTAACACAATGTTTTTTGAGTGTGCGACTGTGAATTACCGTTTTTATCTACGAAACAACTTTAAGAATTTCGGGGACATAAATCACAATTTTTGGAATACTATGAAAGATTCAAATTTTTTAAACGTACGAAATCTACTCTCTCATAGCTGCTGAATATATGGACTGGAGAGCAGAGCCTAACGCTTATGTTCTCCAATACCCCTTTATTGTACTGGAACATCTTCTTTTGACTGCGTTTGCAAATACTGCAGTATTCTGGTATCTAGAATGCAGTGAAGTTTTTCTGCCGAAGGACCGGATCCAGAGAAATCCACTTGAACGGGAGCAAAAACGAACAGGAAGAATAAAGTGCCAGGGAAAAAATTAAAATAAAAGGAAAGAAAGACAAGGGATAAGAAATTTGGCTTGCAAACGGGAAATGATCTAGAAGCGGGAAATGATATAGGAAAGGGAAATAGTTGAAAGACGAGAAAGGATTCAGAAACGCGAAGTGACTTCTCCACACTGTGTTTGAGTTCGAAAACTCAAAAAAAATCGCTTTTTTTGTTCGTAATTTCTCGTCCATACTTCAATGCCAGAATCCACTTTTTTGTTCGCTATGGTCGCGTTTTCTTACTTTTATACACTGTGCTTGAGTGCATAATCTCAAATCTCCAAAATTACGCTCGAGGTTTCTTTCACAATTTTTTCGCTCGCTACTGTCGCGCTTTACTACTCCTTCACACTACTAGTTTGACTTCGAAATCACAAAAATTTTCTCTCGCGACTTATAGGCAGGGCGACATGAATACCGCCCGGAGAGGAATTAATGCCCGGGGAATAAACGTCCAAAAAAATTGGAATTGTCACCCGGGGAATTATCGGCCGGACAAATGTGACAATAATTTAAAGCGGGTAAATTCATACAAGGAAAATACACAAGTTGTATAAGGGAAATGTCTTTCCGGGCGATAATTCCTATTTTTTCGGGCGTTAATTCCCCGGGCGTCAATTCTCCGGGCGTTAATTCCCGTCACCATAGGCAGTGTGTTAATTTTTAAACTTGCATCGGGAATCACTCGATTTTGTCGGATACCGGGTAGTGCGATTTTGTTCACAAAAATTGAAAGGGAAAAAAGGTATGAAGTGAAGAGAGTCTTATGTTTCGGTTATGTTATGAGCCTTTCGGTCTTGACAATTGTGCCCTTAAAGCCTTCTCCAGTCGAAATTGCTTACGTTAGGCTCTGCTGGAGAGATTTTTGGATACTGCCAATTAACCCAAACGAGACTCAACGATTTCTTCCCAAGGCAATGCCGTGGGCAACCACAAAAGGAGAGATTAAAAACTAGTATTTCAATAAAAATTGAAGTAAAATTTTTAGTAGGAGTTGTAGTGACAATTGTAGTGAAAGTAGCAGTAAAATTTGTAAGATGAGTTAAAGAAAACATTGTAGTGAGAGTTGTAGTTGAAGTTATGGTAGAAGTTGCAGTAAAAGTATTATGAAAAGCTGAAGTAGTAGTTAGCATCGCAGATTAAAAATTTTCTCCCCCTCTACATGAACTCTATGTAATCAGAGCTTCTGATTTCTACCCATAGTCTAAAGACAGATCGGATAATGTTAAAAAAAGAAATCAGACTTTATTCCCTATTTACATAAGTAATTATTGTATCTACTTTCTAACTCTAACGACGACATTTCAAACATTTAGTTCAAACAATGATTTACTTTTGCATCTTTTTACTCTCTTTTTCTCAAATAAAATGCTACATATTTCATAAAACGAATCCATATTGCTCACTTAATACAAAATTGCATGTTATTTGGTTGAAATCGATCATACAGTGCTTTTTATCGATCATACCACCTGTGATTTCGCTGAAATGATTGCACATAAAAACCTGGGTATAGCTTACAATGTGTTGCATTCGGCAAAAGTTTGCATTTATATTTATATTGAGAGATCTATAGCAATGTGTAGAACCTTAGAATAGCAGCTCACAGTTAGGCATTGATTGCAGTTTGTTTTTAATTTGTTTAGAGTTTCAGCCCTTTGATCTTTTGTTGTGATTTATTGCACTATTCATGATCTTGATCTTAACGATAAATTCTATTTAAAACGTAAGTTATGAAATTCATTTCTTATTGTTTGCGTAAGTGAGAATGCCTTTTTTAATAACAAAATTAGCAGCAAACAACACGCATTTTTCTCATTTATGATTCAAAGATTTCAGGTCTAGATGGGGCGTGTACGGGTCCATGTGCTTTTTACATACGAAACGTTTGTTCTTATTATCTGAGCGTTACAGTTACAATAATTTTCTAAAATCCTTGCGGATATTCTCAAATTTTAGAGGGTGGATTCCCTCTCTATTAAAATGATTTTCATAACCTTAATAATTTGCTCTTATGATTTTCTTGAAGAAGCTTCCTCCGGATTTTAAGGATTTCCCTCAAGTTTTTTAAAAACAAAATTATTTTACTTACTTACTCACTTTACCGGCACTACAACCCATTAAGGCTCTTGGCCTTTTCCCACATGCTTTTCGAACCGGGCCTATTCACAGCTAACGTCTCCCAGCTGGTTACTCCCACGGTTCTTAAGTTGGCAAAAGCAGCGTCACTCCACCGGGATTTGGGTCACCCTGTACTCCTTTTGCCCTCAGGTTTGGATTTCAGAATTTTTTTTCGGAATACGGTGTTCGTCCATTCGTTGTACATGACCGAGCCAACGTAAAAAGCTCTCTGAGCTCGTGATTATTATCGTCTGCGCCATCGGTTCACTTTTCGGTCGAATACTGGTCCGAACCGTACGTAACTACCGGTCTGATCACAATTTTATAAAGTGCGCATTTTTAATTTCGGCATACTGACTTGGACTTCAAAATTTTCAGCGGGCTGTAATTACTCCGGTTGCCCAAAGTTACTCGCCTCTTTATTTTGTCGGCGATGTCGTTTTAGTGTTCAGCTCCGATTCAAGGTATACGAACTTGTTGACCATTTTGAATGTGTGTGTGTCGATCGTTACGGTTTCCTCCTGGTGTCGATTCGAAGTCGGAATGATCATATATTCCGTTTTGCCGTCGTTGACCTTCAACCCATGGTCGTTACCGTTCCTCTCCAAGGCCATAGACTTATCTTAACCAACATCCATATTTCGTCCAATTATGTCCAGGTAATCTGCAAAACCAAGCAACTGACTGGACTTGGTGAAAATAGTGCCGCTGGAGTCTATGTCCATGGTTCGTACAGCTGCTTCGAGATTCAAGTTGAAAAGCAGCGTTGCAAGAGGCCTTCCTCAATGTCGAAAGTCTCTGACAGTTGATTGCGGATCCTGACTCGGCTATTAGCTCCGTTTAGTGTTAGCTTCGTTAGCGAGATCAGTGTGTTGAGAATTCCAAATTCCTCCATGACTCCAAGTCAACGAACAAGTAGTGTGTTTCAATGTTGTACTCCTTGCACTTCTCCAAGATTTGTCTGATATTAAACAGCTGGTCCGATGTTGGACGACCTACACCATTCACCTACAGAGTTTTTCATGTATGGATGAAGACGCTGGTAAAGAGCAGAGCGATTCCTCGAAAATTGCCACACTCCATTTTGACACCTTTCTTGTATATGGGACAAAGTATGCTGGTCTTCCACTCTTCCGGTAACTCCTCGACATTCCATATACGCGTGATGAGCACGTGCATCTCCATACATAGCGCGTTGACGCCGTTCCTGAAAAGGTTGTCAGTCACCGGGGCTATGAAATTTTTGAGCTTTAAAATTTCAGCTTCAACTTCTTGCATCGTTGGTTCTTCTATGTATGGTTGCGCAGTCTGAAATGGCAATTCGTCGTCTCGGTTGAGCGGTATGTTCGGGTTAGGCAGTTCCTTAAAGTACCCAGCCCATCTCGCAATGCACCTTTCCTCATCTGCTAAGATCAATCCATTCTTGTCCTTACACAGCAAAGGTTGTTGACTGTAGCCGTTTCTAGATTCGTTCACTTTCCGGTAGCAGTTCCGGATTTCCTTGTCACGCTGTCGTTTTTTCTGTCGGAAGAGTTTTCTTCCGAGTGAAACTACTTAGAGTTTTCAGACGAGCTGCATTTTTGTCATCCATGGCCTTTTGGCATTCATCGTCAAACCAGATATTTCTTTTATTTCCCGTTCTCGTCCCCACTGTCTCTGCTGCGGCGCTCTTCCAATCTGACAGGAAATTGGGGAGAGATATTCAATTTTGTCAATAAAATTCTGGAGAAATATGGGCGTAGAAAAAACAACTATTCCGAGCCATGAAGTAAAACTTTATGTGGAATTTCCTGAAAACACCCAATTGCAAATTGAGATTTCGATTGTTAGTTTAACGAAGCAAAGCCTAAACTTCCAATCTGACAGGAAATTGGGGAGAGATATTCAATTTTGTCAATAAAATTCTGGAGAAATATGGGCGTAGAAAAAACAACTATTCCGAGCCATGAAGTAAAACTTTAAGTGGAATTTCCTGAAAACACCCAATTGCAAATTGAGATTTCGATTGTTAGTTTCACGAAGCAAAGCCTAAAGTTCCAACCTGACAGGAAATTGGGGAGATATATTCAATTTTGTCAATAAAATTCTGGAGAAATATGGGCGTGGAAAAAACAACTATTCCGAGCCATGAAGTAAAACTTTAAGTTGAATTTCTTAAAAACACCCAATTGCAAATTGAGATTTCGATTGTTAGTTTAACGAAGCAAAGCCTAAACTTCCAATCTAACAGGAAATTGGGGAGATATATTCAATTTTGTCAATAAAATTCTGGAGAAATATGGGCGTGGAAAAAACAACTATTCCGAGCCATGAAGTAAAACTTTAAGTGGAATTTCTTAAAAACACCCAATTGCAAATTGAGATTTCGATTGTTAGTTTAACGAAGCAAAGCTTAAACTTCCAATCTGACAGGAAATTGGGGAGATATATTCAATTTTGTCAATAAAATTCTGGAGAAATATGGGCGTAGAAAAAACAACTATTCCGAGCCATGAAGTAAAACTTTAAGTGGAATTTCTTAAAAACACCCAATTGCAAATTGAGATTTCGATTGTTAGTTTAACGAAGCAAAGCCTAAAGTTCCAACCTGACAGGAAATTGGGGAGATATATTCAATTTTGTCAATAAAATTCTGCAGAAAT
>CM055403.1:8350534-8445563 GCA_029228625.1 Pseudolycoriella hygida | reverse complement strand
ACACCGGATATTACGCCCACTCCAAGAAGCGCGGCAAAAAGGAGTAAAAGGGACAGGAGAAACAATGAAAGGACCACAAACAGACTGGATGCACAACCACCGAAGCCCAGTATAAGCGAGTGGAGAGAGGTGAGAAAAAAGAAGAAAGGGAAGAGCGAGAAGCAAAAGCTTAGAAGTCTGAGACCTAAAGCTGATGCTCTAATAGTGGCGGCAGAAACAGGAATGACGTACGCCGATATCCTCAAAAAAATTAAAGAAGACCCAGACCTCAAGGACCTGGGTGAAAATGTCTCGAGAATAAGACGAACGCAAAAAGGCGAAATGCTGTTTGAACTCAAGAAGGGCTCAGAAATTAAAAGTGCAGATTATAAAGAACTAGTCAAGAAGTCACTGGGCGAAGCAGCAAAAGTGAGAGCGTTGTCCCACATGACCACGATTGAATGTAGGTATATGGACGAAATCACGACAAGCGAAGACCTTCGAAACGCCCTGAAAGAGCAAGGTAATATAAATGACGAGATAGATTCCATGACGATACGTATGAGAAAAACGAGAGACGAACTCCAAACGGCGGAAATAAAACTTTCAGTGGACGCAGCGATTAAGATTCTGAAAATCGGCAAGATAAAGGTGGGCTGGTCCGTATGCCCGTTGAGGGAAACCCAGCAGTTGGAAAGGTGTTTTAAGTGCATGGACTTTGGACACCCAGCAAGGAACTGCAAGAACGAAGATAGATCCAAGTTGTGCAGGAGATGTGGGGGAGAAAACCACCTAGCAAGAGATTGCACGAAACCACCAAAATGCCTGCTGTGCACGTCAGAAAATGACCACGTGACGGGTGGAGCGAGATGCCCAGTCTATAAACAGGCGCTTAAATCAAAGACGGGACAAGAATGGAAGTGATCCAAATAAACCTTAATCATTGTGACATGGCACAACAACTTCTTTGGAAAGCCACAGCGGAGCAAAAATGTGACGTAGCAATTATTGCAGAACCGTACCGAATTAATAAAAACAACGGTAACTGGGCTGTTGACAGAGCCGGGATGGCCGCAATATTGACGACGGGAAAGTATCCCATACAAGAAGTTGTATCAGGCACCCACGAAGGATTCGTGATTGCGAAAATTGACGGAGTGTATATTGTCAGCTGTTATGCACCACCCAGATGGACGATTGAACAGTTTGAACGAATGTTAGACTTACTCACAGGAGAGCTAACGGGATTAAGCCCAGTCAACATTGGAGGCGACTTTAACTCATGGGCAGTTGAGTGGGGCAGTAGATTTACAAACGAAAGAGGCTTCATTCTACAAGAAGCGCTAGCTAGACTGAATGTGGTTCTGGTACACGTGGGAAACACAACTACTTTCCGCAAGAATGGACGAGAGTCGATTATTGACGTGACATTCTGTAGTCCAACACTAGTACCAAGTCTGAATTGGCGAGTGGATGAAAGCTACACATACAGCGACCACCAGGCATTGAGGTACACTTTGAAAAAGAGTACGGTGGCGGCAAGGCAGATGAATCAAGTAAGAGAGCGGAGATGGAAGACGAGAAATTTCGATCAAGAAGCTTTCAAGGAATACCCCCAATCAGAAGACGAAGGCGTTGAGAAATCGGCAGAAGAATTGACGAAAGTATTGGTGCATGCATGCGACGTAGCGATGCCAAGAAGGATAGAACCGAAGAATAAACGAAAATCGGCATTTTGGTGGAACGACGAAATTAGGCTCTTGCGCGCAGACTGCTTCAGGACAAGAAGGAGGATTCAGCGGGCCAAAAGTGAGAGTGCCAGAGCCGCGAGGCGAGACGAACATCGTACGGCAAAACTAACATTAAAGCGGGTAATCCGAGCTAGCAAGAGAAACTGCTTTAAGAAGCTGTGCCAGGAAGCTGACGCAAATCCATGGGGAAACGTGTACAGGATAGCGATGACAAAAATTAGAGGTTCATCAGTGCCAAAAGAAAGTTGTCCTGAGAAGCTAGGAGCCATAGTGAGAGGGCTATTCCCGCAACATGAACAGGTCGCATGGCCGCAAACTCCTTACGACGATGAAATTGAAGACAGACAGGACCGGGTGATCACTATAGAAGAGATTCAGACGGCTGTCAAAAAGCTGAAAAATAACAAGGCGCCAGGACCAGATGGGATCCCCAATGTAGCTTTGAAGACGGCGGCATGCATAAAGCCGGACATGCTCCGATTGACATTGCAGAAGTGCCTCGACGACGGAAATTTTCCTGATATATGGAAGAAACAGAAGCTGGTCCTACTACCAAAACCAAGGAAACCACAAGGTGAACCATCATATAGACCTATATGTTTGCTGGATGGTATGGGAAAACTGCTGGAGGCCATGATCCGGAACAGATTACACAAAAACACAGAGGGTGAGCACGGACTGTCCGACGACCAATTCGGATTTCGAAAAGGAAGCTCGACGATCGAAGCAATAGAAAGAGTTATGGAGATTGCCGACAAGGCGCGAAAGAAAAAAAGAACAGGGAACCGCTTCTGCGTTATAACGAAGATAGACGTTGAAAATGCCTTTAATAACGCAAGCTGGACGGAGATAGCTAAGGCAATGCATGCTATGAGAGTCCCCGATTTCCTCTGCAGTGTAATGAAAAGCTATTTCGAACGACGGGTGCTAATGTACGATACCAGGGAAGGGAAAAAGATGGTAGACATCACAGCTGGTGTTCCACAAGGATCCATATTAGGACCAACGCTGTGGAATACGATGTACGACGCAGCGCTGCGGCTGCAGCTGCCAAGATGGGTTACGACGATTGCTTTTGCCGACGCCCTAATTTTCATAGTTATCGGAACGTCAAAGTTGGAGGTGGAAGTCGTCACGAAAGAGGCGTTGGAAACTGTAGAAAGTTGGATGACAATGGCTAAACTGAAGCTGGCCCATCAGAAAACCGAGATCATGCTCGTGAGCAATTGTCGGAAAACTGAGCGGATTGTAATGAACATCGAGGGGAACGAGATCACATCCACTCGCCAGCTAAAACACCTTGGAGTCATGTTAGACGATCGTGGAAACTTTAATGCCCACGTAGATTATACGTGCGAAAAGGCACTGAAAGCCAATGCAGCACTGGCCATGATAATGCCGAATGGGTTTGGACCGCGCAGCAGTAAAAGGAGGCTCCTAGCAAGTGTTACCCTATCGATACTGCGCTACGGGGCACCAGCGTGGATAAGGGCGTTAGACACAAAGAGGAACCGTAGGAGGTTGATAAAAACCCAGAGGTTGTCAAGCATAAGGGTAGCAAGCGCATACAGAACGATTTCCTCGGAAGCGGTATGTGTGATAGCCGGAACGATGCCTATATGCATAATGCTGATGGAAGACAGTGAATGCCACAGACTGAAGGAAAGGGGGGGCCAAAACACCAAAACAGTGAGGGCACAAGTAAGAGTCGAATCACTGAGTCAATGGCAGCGAGAGTGGGACTCCGCGGAAAATGGAAGGTGGACTCATAGGCTTATCCCGGACGTAACCACATGGGTAAATAGGGAACACGGAGAGGTTAGCTTCCACCTGACGCAGTTCCTGTCGGGTCATGGGTGCTACAGGAAGTACCTGCATAGGTTTGGACACGCGGAATCACCTTTCTGCGTGACATGCGTTGAAGAGGAAGAAACTGCAGAGCACGTTGTGTTTGTCTGTCCCCGTTTTGAACAGGAGCGATGTGAGCTGATAGCCGCGAGCAGGCCAGACGTAAACGCCGACAACATAATATCGGAAATGTGTCGCGACGAAGAAGTGTGGAAAGTAGCGGACAACGCAATTGCGAAGATAATGGTGAAGCTACAAAGTGCATGGAGAGACGATCAACGAAGACTGGCAGTTGATCTGAGAAAGTAGGTGCGAAAGCACAGCCCCTCCCCGAAGTAATGCTGTGAGGCGGTTCCGGGGAGACGAGAGCGTGGCGATCAAGGAAAGGAGGTTTTAGTTGGTAAAAATCCAACACTACCTGGGTCCAGGAGGACCAGGTGCCTTTTGAAGGTTTCCTCACCCTTGAGAAAAAAAAAAAAAAAAAAAAACGACTCGGAGTGGCTAACAGCGAGGCTAACAGCTTTAACCAGTTGGACATTGCGCTTCCAAATCATCAAGATTTTGAATGTTTTCCCAGTTATTTTTGTCAAAGACATCAACATTTTTATTTTGAATGAAACTGTCTCAACTAGAAATATGGTAGAGATCCTCTTTCGTACAATTCTGTCCAACCGAATTTCAGCACTCTTTGAATTAGGTAAACAAATAGTGAAACCACTTCCGGCGACTATTCCTGTAGATTAGATGTTGATATCACTCACGATTTAGTACTAATATGTTTCCATGAACCTTAAGTATTCTATAATTACCCCTTCATTTACATTTGTATCATTGATCAAAAATAACTCAGCTCTTTATCTTCATGAGTGCTCTTGAATATGTTGAATGGTTGGTACGAATTTAAATAGAAAACTTACGATTGATGGATCAAAGTTTTTTGCGGTAAAATTCCTTATATGGGCCATTCCACGAAAACTCCGTTCCAACGCTCGAAATGCTCAGTTGTTACGAAAAGATATTCATATAAAATGCTGCATCAGAAGTATTGATCCTTTAACTAGAGATTAGTAACTTTTCTATTGCTTTTATTTTGTAACCACTGAGAATTTCACGCGTGGGAACGAAGCGGACCGTGGAATTGCCCATATGACAGAAAAACATTCATTCTATCGATCAGACACACAACAAGAGGACTGATTTTGTATTAACTAAACTTCACTTTTAAAATACCAATACCAAAATTTGTGCATAATTTTTTTGCACTAGTTTCACTCCATCGCAAATCGAGTAAAAAGTTTTATGTGTTCATATTCAGCTAGGGCTAAGCTTTAATTTTTATTAACCGCTAAGTGATTTTGGTCATAACATCAAACTCAATGAACGGTAATCTGAAAATTATTTGGAAAATTTTGATTTGTCACAACACATATTTCCATTAGAATTATCATTCATTAAACTATGACAGGAAAATCTGCTGTCTTTCTACTTATTTCGTTATTGGCCGTCCAAGTATATTCGGCGAAGTAAGCAGCGAAAGATGTCATTCAATGTCCCCATCCATGATTCGCATTCTTTCATGAATGTCTCAGATGTGGACATGACTCATGGAAAGCGCAACAGCGATTCGATGAGTTGATAAAACTTTCTGTGATGCATACCCAGATAACACAGATCACACTTTTTAATGTGGCTGCCCACTGAATGTACATTAAATGTGCGAAATTCAATGTTGTTGGGAATATGTACATAAATGTACGTACATCATATTTCGATATACATAAAAAGCACATTTTTTGTGCTAATAAAACTCGAAATTATTGCACTAGATCACAAGTACATTTTTCGCACATTTTATGCCATGAGCGAACCCCCTTCAATATACTCCCACATATTTGACATCGGAAAAATAGCATATCTTGTGAGTTTCTGAGGATTTACAATCGCATGTCAGCACTGAATATGGGAGGTCATTTGAAGCAATCCATGACCTGTCACATGACTAACAAAACTTTAAGCCCAAATATCTCGTAATCTATCAGACTTTTCTTAAGGACAATTTGAATTCTCCCGAATTCGGTACACTAGAATTCTCTGAGAAAAAAGCTACAGCTATGGGTCATTTGTCATTTATGTATAAATGACCTCCTACAGCCCAGAAAAAATTCTTTGGAATCTTGACGTTTTCCTCACAACATTAAATATATGTGCCCTTCATAGATAGATATACAACATTATTAATTTCTTATAAGAATAGGAATTCGCAACTCTAGATTCGACTACCCTTCTTCGTATTAAACAAGATATACATTTCAATTTCCTGCAGTTAACGACAAAGTAGTAAAATTTGAATAATTTTCAAAGATCTAATCTCATTGGTTTTTAATTTTAAATCATGTGTAATTTCAAATATGTCGACCTCACATGTTGCTGTCTAATTTGTGATGAGATGCATAACAATCATAACAACGATACTAACAACATGCGTTTTTTTGTTTATTTCCATTTTCAGAACATTCTTTCAGAGGACTCGTTCAAAAAATACTTACTTTAAAATTAATAAAAATAAAATCTGATCGACACATTGCTCCTGCTGTGAATTAAAACCTCTTAAACCGTGGTATAATTCTTTTTGAGCTTGAATGTGACCTGCAGATGTTATATGTGTGTCTAATAAACGTGGATGATTTTTTTCTCGTATAACTCGAGTTTATATCAAATTTTATTTAGATCTGATACGTTTTATATTTATACGAATGTAAATTGGTTTAGGCGCATTTAAATCGCGTTTATTGCTTTAACCTTGTCATACGAACCAGACAGACGGTGGTTGATTTCAAATATTCATTTTTAAAATATTTTTGTATCTAATTCCCTGATTTATGTTAGTCCGATATACCATTTATTTGATCAAGTTTTTATTGAGCTTACGTTTTATAATTTTTTTTGTTATTTGTGAAAAGCATATCATATTTTAAGGAATTTTAACATTCTTACGATATTATTGTGGTAACCTGTTCAGATTTTAAGGAGTGTAGTAAAGATGTTTATTGTAAAGGACAAATTTTTTCAAACAGTACAAAGTCTGACATCATCGTGGGGAAAGCCGTTCCTCGTGGTATTTTGATGCTGATGAGAATAGTGTCATTTAGGTATGGATTGAGGGAAGGTATTTAGATCAGTTAAGTGGTTCAATCTCTAGTGTGGTAATCGCGATAAGAGGAATTACGTGATTTAGGAAATAACTAAGAAAGCAAACTTGTGGATGACATGTACGTGTGTGTAAGGGGCTGTCTTTGCTGACGTTAAGCTGACTATAAAATCCACAAAGTCCTTACTGGTCAGAGATTTTGTTTATAGTAATCCGGCCTTACCCCCTCCCCCCAGTTCTATAAACAGAGCCAAGCAATTTTAATTCAGTAGTAGAAATGTGAAAACCAGCATATTAAGCTAAAATTATGCTTGATGTGCTGGTTTTCATTTTTCTGTCTCTGTAGATACTAATTTTTTTATAACTAATAAAGTAAAATTAAAAGCGTGCGTTAAAGTTTTTGGCCGTGAGAAAGCTTATTGAGTAGCAGGTGTATTGGAGGAAATTGGATTCTGATATGATTGGACACAGTGACATGAAAAGTGTAATTTTGCAATTGAAATTTTCTCACACAAAAAATTTGTTTTTTTTATTTCTATAATATAAAACACAACATCACTGCACCTCATTACACTACATGTCACCACGCCTCACTTCATCTCACTACACTTCACTACACCTTGCTATATCTTATTACATCTCAGTACATTTCACTACACTACACCTCACTACATCTTACTACACTACACTACATTTCATTACACTAGACTACATCTTATTGCACTACACTACATCTTATTATACCTCAGTACATCTCACTACATTACACTACATCTCACTACACCTTAGTACATCTTATTGCACTACACTACATCTTATTACACCTCAGTACATCTAACTACACCTTACTAAACCTTTTTACATCTGAGTACCTTTCACTACACTAAACCTTACTACACTACACTACATCTCACTATATTACACTACATCTCACTACACTACACTATACCTCACTACAATTCACTACATCTATAATACAAAACCAAAAGTCACTGCACCTCACTGCACTACATGTCACCACTCTTCACTATATCTCACTACTTCTCACTACATCTCACTTCAACTTACTATATCTCACTACAACTTACTACATCTCGCTACACTACACACCGGTAAGATGCCCATTAGCACAACGCTGATGGAAGACAGCGAATGTCACAAAATGAAGAAAAGGGAGGGTAAAACTACCAAATCAGTTAGGACGCAATTAAGAGCCGAATCACTGAGACAGTGGCAGCAAGAGTGGGTACCCACGGACAAGGGAAGGTGGACCCATAGACTCATACCGAACAAAACGTCATGGGAACAGAGGAAGCATGGAGAGGTTAACTTCCAACTGACACAATTGCTGTCGGGTCACGGGTGCTTCAGAAAATACTTGCACAGGTTTGAATTCACAGGGTCGCCTTTCTGCATGACATGCGAGAGAGAAGAAGAAACTGCGGAGCACGTATTATTCGCCTGCCCCCGTTTCGAACAAGAGCGAGGTGAGCTGGTGACTGTGAGTAGGTCAGATTTAAATGCCGAAAACATAATATCGTAGATGTGCCGCGATGAGGAGGTGTGGAAGGTAGCGGATAATGTAGTTGCGAAGATAATGGGGAAGCTGCAAAGTGCTTGGAGAGACAATCAACGAAGACTGACAGTTGGTCTGAGAGAATAGGTGTGAAAGCACAACCCCTCCCCGAAGTAATGCTGTGAGGCGGTTCCGGGGAGACGAGAGCATGGAGATTAAGGAAGGAGGTTTTAGGTCATCGAAAGATGGAATCCAACACGCCTACCAAAAAAAACTACACATCGCTACACTACACTTCCCTTCACTATGCTACACTTGACAACACAACACTACATTTATAATATAAAATACATGAAATAGCAAATTTTTTTATGGATCATCTCCATAAGATGGAGGGAAAGAGATTTGTTCAGGAATCTCTTCGTAGAAGTTGAGTACTGGTTATTACTGAGGAATGTTGGCAAAAGATTTATCCTCCAGAATACGCAATCATCTTCCCAGTTCTAGAACTTTAAAGTTTTCAATACTTTTCATAACATTTTTGTGCCGATGAATTAAATTTTTTGTACCCATACGAATTATGAATCGTTTATCATGAAGTTTGTAACCTTTTGATTAGAGTAGGGAAGTAAGGGGGGAGCATCGGTCATGGTACTTTTAGATGACGAATTGCAAAAAAAAAATTGTCAGTCCGTCCGTCCATAAACATTAAACGTAAACAGTAAATCTTAACCGATTCTCAAAATTTTTTTCCATTCAAATGAAGTACCAAAACTGGGCTAGGGCCGTTCAAGAGGTTTTCAGTCTTACGTACATAACTCCAGCAAATCTTAACCGATTTTAAGAAATTTTTTTTGTTGTAAAGGTTAATGAATGTCACACATTTGATGGAAGTAATATTTTTTTGTGTTTGGACTTAGCTAACCCAAAAAAAAAGACGTCGAGTACGG
The DNA here is from genome assembly GCA_029228625.1 of Pseudolycoriella hygida. Lineage (NCBI taxonomy): Eukaryota > Metazoa > Arthropoda > Insecta > Diptera > Sciaridae > Pseudolycoriella > Pseudolycoriella hygida. The sequence goes on along the minus strand of CM055403.1, from coordinate 8,436,371 downwards.
TGCTATATGTTTTTCATGTATAATGCAGCAAAATTACATTCGATTTTCATGGTTTCTTTTTTTGAGAGGTAAGCGAATGACTAACCGTACTCAAGAAAAAATTTGAAGCCTCTACTTGCAGCCACAGGACGGAGAAAATTGAGTAGAATGATTAATTAACAATAAAATAATGAATAATAAATTATGAGGTTTTTCAAAAAAGGCTTCTATAACGAACTTTCTCTATAACGAACTTGAATTCCTTCAGAGTTCGTTGCAGTAAAATTTTATTGAATTACATTACGATAATTCATAATTGAATACTACAACTCTTGAGTTGCTTTACATCCCGGGCGAAGCCCGGTTAACCATGCTAGTTTCCATATAATATTAAAAAAAAAAAAGATGCGCCCTCCCCCTCCCATTTATAATTATCTAGATACGGGCCTGATGCAGTGCTTCAACAATTCGACAATGACCAGAACACCGTTCCTGCGGAGGGTTCTGGCATAGCATGACAGAGTGTGACAGGGGAAGGAGGCGTCTGACGTCACACGAAATTTTTCAAAGCTTGTTTGACGCCGATGTGACAGGGGGAGGGGGGTCTAAAAAATGTTGTCAAGAATTTAACTTGAAAGTTTTTTTTATAGGGTCGGTTCGGTAACATTGGTTTAATTGCACTTTCAATGGATCGAGGAAGTAAACAGTAAAAACCGTCTTTATATTTTATTTCGAAAATAAACTTAATTTTGACGAAATTGATTACACCGCACATCAAAATAAATTTTGTTTTATATTTTCAAAATTGAAATCAAATAAATTCAAGAAAAAATTTGAAATAAACATCCACTGCTACTTTCATAACATGGCTTTGTTCGTCCTTGTTATTCACGTTGACAGCATGCATAATAAACTCACAACACGACCCGCGATATAATAGTGCAGTCAAATTTATCACAATTTATTTTTGTTGTGGCATTTTAAACTTTAAAATATTAAAAGAAAATAAATTAAAACACCTTGATTTTTTTTAAAGCAGATTATTAATGTAGAAAATGTAGAGAATCAGGGAAAAAAATTCAGAAAATTCACTTCCCCGTTCCATTGCTACTAACTTTGGTTAATGGAAGGGATGATTGTCACTGGATGCCGAGATGTTGAAGCTTCTAAAATGTTCAAGAGCTCCAAGTTCCTAATTCAGTTCAATCTTAGCGTCATTACAATGACAAATAGTATTTTGTTATGCGTAGGGGAAAATAGTGAATTCCAACAAGAGCGAAAGTTAATGTCAAAACGTCAACCAAAACAAATTTGTATGTATTGTATGTATGTAAATTTCTTGTACATTGTATTGTACATTGTATTGTATGGTTGACGTTTGACATTATTAAATCAAATTAGAATGACAGCTGAATCCCGTTTGGAAAAGTTTTTTCTGAAATATATCACAACAAAAACCTGTTAAAAGGTAGAGTGTGACGCAGTCCGTAAGTCCGCTTCCAAAATTAATGATATCGCTTGAGGTGACGCTTACACTCTACCTTTTAAGAGATTTTTGTTGTGATATCAGTCGTCTTGGAAATTTTCAGTTCTTGTAACTAAAATTCATGTGAAAAACTTTCTATTCTATTCTACTCTATTCTTTCTATTCTCCAGAAAATTTTTTCTGCAACAAATAGTTTTCTTAGAAAAAATTTTTCTCCAACAAAAATTTTTCTTCAAAAAAAAATTTCTCCAAAAAAATTATTTCTTAAAAAAAATTTCTCCGAAAAAAATGTCTTCGAAAAAAAATGTTCTCAAAAAAAGTTTGTCTCCAAAAAAATTCTCTCGAAAAAGATTTCTCGAAAAAAAAACTTTTTTCGAAAAAAAAAAATTTCTCCAAAAAAAACTTTTTCTTCAAACAAAATTCTCTCGGAAAAAAATTTCTTCAAAAAATTTTTCTTCCAAAAAAATTTTTCTCCAAAAAAATTTTTCTTCAAAAAAATTTGTCTCCAAAAAAATGTTTCTCCGAAAAAAATTGTTCTCCAACACCCTCCGCTACCATCGCAACATTTTGTATCACCTCCGGCTACCTTCGGAATACTTTGTGGCACCTTCGCTTGCCTTCGGAACACTTTGTGTCACCTTCGGCTGCCTTCGGAACAGTTCGTGTCACCTTCGGCTACCTTCGGAACACTTCGTGTCACCAATTCTTCTCACTGATTCATATAACTTTCCTGAAGAAACCAACTGTCTAGGTATTCTTATTCAGAATTTAGCAAAAAATCCAAGATGGTGTCACTTTGACAGTTAGCAGCCATTTTCTTAAGATACAAAAAAATTCTCCTGACTAAACTCTATAACTTCCTGGAAGAAACCATCTCCCTAAGTAGTGTCATTCCGAAGCTAAGATTCGAAAACTGAAAAAGCATAAACGAAAATCCAAGATGGCGCTGCTATGACAGCTGGCGGCCATTTTCTTAAGATACAAAAAAATTCTCCTGATCAAACTCTATAATTTTCTAGAAGAAACCAACTCTCTAAGTGTTATCATTCCGGAGCTAAAATTCGGAAACCCAAAGAAGCATAATTTTTACCTAACAAAAATCCAAGATGGCGTCACTTTGGCAGATTTCTGAAAATTCCAAAAAATTCTCCTGATCAAACTCTATAACTTTCCCGAAGGTACCAGCTCTCTAAGTATTGTCACTCCGGAGCTAAAAATAGAGAACTCTGAGCATTACCTAGAAAACCTTCAAAATTGACCACTTTTCCACATGCCACGGCTTTTCCAGAATTTTCCCGGAAAAGCGGCATATGGAACTTTTCATTTGGGGCCGAGACTGACGTTCCCTAAAAATTTCAGAAAGATCGGCTGTCTAGTTCTCGAGATTGAAAATTATTAATAGAAACCGACAGATCAGAAAAAAGTTTTCATAATGATGAGAATAATAGAAAAATCCATTGGCCATAGAAAAATGTCATTTTCAAACCTCGATATCTCAGCCAATTTTCAACCGATTTTGGGCTCGTTGGAAAGCTGCTGCTGTAAAAATAATTTGGAGGGGGGGGGGGCGAGGGGAAAAAACTCAAAAGTTCGCCTATATGTAGCTCCTTGTGCCAAAGGTTTTTGTGTGGAGTTTTTTGGGTTTGTGGACGTTTTTTTTGGGTGTGGGGACTGCGTCGCGCCCTCCGCTACCGCTCCGGGCATGATCGAAAAATTATTCTTATTCTTTTTACTTTTTTATTTATTCGAAGCGTTGTCCTGGCAACGACATTAGTTCAAAAACTTATTGCCCTAAAACGTTGAGCACTTAAGTTATTCAAGGTAACAGTTTTACTTCGTTCATCCCGGCTGTTCAGGCTACCCAAATGTATCACTTTGTTCACCAAAAAGATGTTTAACTCAATGGCTTTCAACGAAATTGCAATATGTTTACATATCGTCCGTACTTATCAAGCTATGTTAACTCTAGTGGTGACATACACGATTTTCCGACTTTTTCTGGAAACTGTAACTTTCGAACGGATCCGTTTTTTCCAACAATTCTTTAGAATTGACATTAGGTTACAAGAGTATTCACATCAAACTTACTTTAATTGAAATAGAAAACATGAAATTTTTCAGTCGTGTGATTTCAAAAAGAATGTCCCGATTATTTATTGTGCTTGCGCGTGAGAAAACGAGTGTTTCCACGACAAAATTTTCTTTCAGTGTAACTAACTACTTTCATAACTACTTTCTCACCGGCAAGAATATGTAACTTTCTCACCGCTTTTGCGGGGACAAAACACGAGTTTTCTCACCGCAAGCATGAAATAGTAATTGTCATTAACTCAGAAAAAATCCTCATTTCTGTTACTATAACAAGACCGCTAAAATCAAGAAAAAGGCTACTTAGGCAAATCAATAATAATAATCATATTATGACCAGTTCAACAGAATATCTTGCTTATCTCAAATTTGTCTTCCTGGTGTCTCGAAGAATGACCTTATTTTCTTTTCCTTGAAGTGTAATTAATAATTAATAATTTGTATTGAACATACAGCTCTTCGATTGGATGTAAAGTAATTCTTGCGAAAAATGGTCTCAAACATACTCAAAATTCACGAGACTACAAAAAGGATGTCAAAAAAAGGCCGAGCAAGTGAACAAAGTCAATTTCATAAAGAACTCTATCCTTTGAACGGCATGCCGTGGAACAAATTGTAGCTGAAAATATTATTTTGCGTCGCATTTGTTGAAATAGTAATGGTTTAATATTTCAATAATTTTTCTTGTATAGTCAAAAGAGCGTACGTACACATCAGAGACAATTTTTTCCAAATTTGTTCAAATATTTATTTTTGGAAAAATTTGGAAAAATATTTTTTTTTTCAAGAAAAAGTCGCTGATTTACATCGATAAGTTGTGATATCGACGGCACTTAATTTCAAAAACATCGAGTTATTGAGTTATTAAAATATTGAGTAGTGCTAACGTCCCCCACATTCGGAAGGAATTTATATTCCATATAAAGCACCGAAACAGGCGATCAGATTACACTTTTAATATTATTTAGAATTATTATGCTAAATCAATTCTAGCAAGTAATTTATACGGTGATCTATTCCATGGCTTCAAATTCTGAATTGTACGAATAACTCACGGAAACAGAATTCATAATTCAAAATCGTTTTTAAACTATTGTGCCGTCGAGCAATAAATAAAAGATTAGAACTAGTTTAATGAGACAATCTCATCTAAAATGTATTTCTTCAATGGCACCAACCATTCAATTTATAGATCAAAGTTCCCGAAAACACTGTTCAAATGGTAAATACAACTCTATAGCACTGAAAGTAAAATATCTTTTCTATAACGCGGAATATCCCTTTGATAACCAGTAACACATCACATAAAAAAAACCTTAAACCTGTGAGTATCGAATAAAGTGTTAACATAAAATCACAATTTAACATGAATTTATTTAAAATATATTCAAATTGAATCGCACGTTGAATTCAATCTTAATCGAATTGATAAAAAATAGATTTTTGTGGGCTACATTAGCGCAGTGCGGTTAATGACGTTCTTGTGAGATATTCAAAGTGTTATTTTGTTGTCACTTTCGAGTGAGAATATAATTTTTAATTTAAAGTTGATTTTGAATGGGACACAACGGTATTTCGTAATTTGGTTAAATGCTGGTTATTTAAGATATATGTCGATTCGAATACCACCTGATATTTTATTTAAAGGAAAATAATTTGTAATAAAAATATTGAATTTATTAAGTTGTAGCGGTGCTCAGTTTTTGTATTGTCTTAAAAATATGCTTTTTCTACCCGTATTGTTGGAGAGTAAATGACATCTGAATTGTTATATTTTATGAAAACGCCCTCGCTTTACTTATTGAAAAAGTAACTAATATTCAGTTAACCTTAGATAAGAAAAAGATTAAAATGTGTAAAGGTCTAACATATTGTAATCGCGTGCTGTCAACTATCACATCCTCTTCTATAGACGAAACCCCCAGCTTTTCCCTGATGTGATTCTCCCACTGCTCCCTCCGATTAACATTTTCTATGCTCCTAAGAATCCTCATGTCAGAAACTTCCATCGTTAGGTAAAAATGTTAAATATTTTTAGTCCCGTACGAAGAACGAAGCTCATCGAAAAGGGGTCTTATCCGTTTACCACGACGTTTGTATCCAGCCGAATTTCGATCCGGGAGTAGGGTGGAAGCACCGATAGCACCGATCATTTTCAAACTTTTTTTCCACTGAAAGGTAATCGAAAAATCTTTTATGGTATTGAATAGGTCCGCCTAGCTAGGGCCGTGTAAGTGGTTTTTGGTCTTTTGTACATAACTCGAGTAAATTTTTTCCGATTTTCAAGATTTTTCTTGAAAGATCTGGGCATGGCCGACAATTTATGGAAAAATTTTTTGTTGATTTTGAGCCTTTGGCTTATGCTAGGGCACCAAAAACGAGTCTCTGCTAGGGCCATACGTGTTTTTTGTACATGTACATAACTCGAGTAAATCTCTTCCGATTTTCAAAAATTTTTTTTGTTTGAAAGACCTGGGCACGGCCGACAATTAATGGAAGAAACGTTTTTAAATTTGAGTCATTGGACTTAGCTACGGTACTAAGAACGAGTCTCTGCTAGGGCCCTACGTGTTTTTTGTACATAACTCGAGTAAATCTTTTCCAATTTTCATAATTATTTTTTTAAACAACAACTTGTAAAAGAAATTTTTTCGAGATTGTGCCCTTGGAATTAGCTGGGGCACTAAAAACGAGTCTCTGCTAGGGCCCTACATGTTTTTTGTACTCAAGTTATGTACTCTCTTCCGATTTAAAATTTTTTTTTTAATCGAAAGGTTTGGGAATGTCTCCCATTTTATGGAAGAAAATTTTTTGATTAGAAAGCTTTGGACTCAGCCAGAACCCTAAAACTGAGCTTATACTATTGCCCAACGTGTTTGTTCTTGATTCTTTTTCTATTTGAGAGGTAGCCGAGTACCGAACAAGGCTGGCAGCGCTCGCGAAAAATATGACCGGCGCTCGCGCTCGGCTCAAGGTGGAAAATATGAGCGGCGCTCGCGTTCGCGCTCCGAGTGGCGCTCACGAGCGCCGCTCTTTACGCTCGCGCTCAAATCTTCCTGACTGAAGAACCCAAAATCAGCTTCAAAAAAACACTGCACAGAATGTTCTTCATGTTTATGTAATTTATTCTTGGACCCTTACGCAGCAGAAGGTCCTATACGTAGAAATTGGTTAATTGTGAGGGCACTTGGACCCACGGAATGGACAAAATTCAGTTCCTCGGCCATATACGATAGGAAATGGATTTTCGTCAATATTTTGCTAAGTATAAAATCTAGAAACTTTTTGATTTGGACTGCTCTCGAATTATAATATTAAAAATTTGCTTCCAAGGGCAAAGTTTTAGAGAATTAAATTTGAGGGAGCACGTGCTTTAGGGTTCCGGAGGTAAATGACCTAATCCTCGGGATTAAGAGAATGTGTGCTTCGGGAGGGTTTGGGTACATCCGCTTCAAAGTTACGTTGAACACTATTATGAAATTTATGACTTTTAAAAGTCAAAGAGAATGGGATGTGTTCACCAAACGGGCAATATTAAAATTATTTGAATTCACATAGAACACGCGTGCGTTCGATTGAGGTTAAAGCAGAATTCAACAAAAGAAAATGTTAACGTGAACATATCTCATGTTGTTGACAATTAAAAGTCTGATAATTCATTTAGTGTTCTGTCTAACTTTGATGCGTCTGTAATTTCTGTGGTCGATCGAATAGTAATAGTTATAAAAAATTGAAAAAAAAGACCAATTGAAAAAGAATGAATGACATGAACAATGCGAATGAACAAAATGAACAATGTCAAAGTCGTCGTTCATACATTACGTAACGCAACAGGGGTAAGGGGGTATGAGGTAAGCGTGACAGGTCTAACTCACTTCTCAATTCAAGAAAACAATGTACACCTTTCATTAATCTAAAGAATGTCACAAGTATTCAGTTCGTAGAATATGGTAGAAATAGTACAAATCCGCATATCAGACATATTATGTTCTATACTGAATGGCAGAAAGTATCAATATATCATGGCCAGACGTTAGAAATGGGCCGTGAATCAAGTCGCAAGTTTAACATAGTTCGTGAAATTTTGGTTGTGTTTGTACACTAATGGTATGATATATTTTTAGAACAAAATAAGAATAATTGAATTCCTAGAACTTTATAAATTCGGGTTGATTTGGTTAAACAAACTGTTTGCTCAACAAAGTTTGATCTTTTCCAATCAATATAAGAGGACTGACTTTAATAGATTAAACAAGGTAGAAGTAATGTTTTCGTGCTACTGATATCACTCTTTACTGATTTTAAGATCCCTCCTCCTCCCGTTCCAGTTTCTCTCCTTTTTGGCGTGGTACTTAATATACTTTTTTCGCGAATGATTTCACCACGAACCGAATAGGATAGCGAGATCAAATGGGATTGGAAAACTTTATAATGCGTCAGAAAATTCAACGTTCTTGTTCATGAGTTGAGTTATTTCGTTAAAAATTTTGTGAAATTTCGTTCAAGCCCTCTCTTATGCCTCATTGCCTCTTCGTCCTAATTTTAACCTTTGTTTCAACAAAGTTAAGTTATTTGAAATTTAAGATCATCAAATTTAAGAAATTTTTACGACATAACTGGAATCGACCAGCGGAACTCCATAAAAAGGATTTATTCTTCGTTACAATATCATATAGAATGACATCCGGTCCAAAGAGTCGAACCCAAGTTCAAAGTCCAAAGTTAGTTAAAAAGAGCTGAAGGAGCGCGAGCGCAAGCGCTAAAAATCAGCGGCGCTCGTACTTCCGCTCGTCAGTTTGATAAATGAGCGGCGCCAGCCTTGGTGCCGAATTATATTCAAAACAAATTTGGGCCCGGTGCATGTGCTTAGGGCTTAAGTGGGCTTCAGATCAGTCCTAAGTTCAGTCGGCCCTAACAAAAAAAATTTTGTTTTCGATTTTGCAGAGCGAATTGTGGGAAACATTTTTTTCCTATGAAGTATGTGTCCGAGGCCTCTACTTAGGGCCCCAGGTCGGTACTAAGGTCGGCCCTAGCCCAAAAAATGGTTTTCTGCTATGTTGTAGTGAAAATTGAGGAGAATATTTTCCTCTATTTGGGTGTCAATTTTGTGCTTTCGGAAAGGTTTTTTCTACACCGTTTCTTCGGACGGGTTTTCCAATATCGCCCTATCGGCAATTTCCAATACAATTAAATGTGGACGTAAGGCAATATTTACTTAAATACGTTCGAGTCTCTTCGTAACATCAACTCTGTTTTCCGCATCTATTGTGATACGTACGGGTCCGTAGATATGTTTAAATTTGTAATGTCATTGAAAAGCTTCAATATTTTTCGAAGATTCAAAATTTTCGATGAACTCAATATTTTCTGAAGACTTTTCAGTAATTTTAAATTCAAGAAGAAACAGGATTGTGAATAAAATTTTAAATCGTTTCAACATTTCCACTTAAATAGTTAGCGTCAGCTTATGTTTTTCTATTGACCGCAGTGTTTCCGTAGGGCGTTAAATAATTGTTGGTGTCAAACTTTTGTTTCTTTTAATTGTTGCTTTGGTGAATAAAGTAGCATATGCATCTGCGAGAAATTTTGTTTATCTACTCGGGGGATTATATCCGTCACCTTCGGCTCGGGATGTAAGCCACCCGCTAAGATAAAAAAATATTTGAAAGGACATGCAGGTATGTTATTCACAATCTTAAAAACGGAAAGCAATAATTTGGCTAACTGTATCCCAATTTTTTTAGCGAAATTTCTGAACCACACAAATTCAAAATTTCACAAATTGGCAAATAAGTCCAAAAGAACGTTTGCAGAAATTACTATGGTTTTAAGCTCTCTTGAGATTAAATTTATTTTTTTTAAGTAAAGGAATCGATTTATGAATTCCATTTTTCGTTAAAAATTATTTTCAATTCACAAAAGTAGGTTTTTTCACTTTTTGACTCATACTGTGGTATGTGGTTCCATCAAAATCAAGTCTATTTCATTGTTTTGTCAAATTTGCAAAAACTGACCATTTATTCCATAAACGCAGATGTGCGTCATCACTTCCAAAATCAACTACATCGTTATGTTAAAGATTTATAACACTGTTACAGTTCAGTATTCCCGAAGACTTTTCTATCGTGAATTAAGAAAAAGATCCCTTTTGTGCCGAAACTGGCTCTTGTATTAGAATTTGCTATAAACTAGCGTAAACTCGTAATTCCAGTTTCGATGGGAAAAAAGCCGCGAGCAGTTACCCATCTCAGCAAACGTTATTAAAAAACTCGTTAAACAAACTACTATTTTCGACTCGTCAACAACACGAGCTCGAATAATGCGAAATTTAACAACAGTCCCCATGCGTTCATAAAGCGTTACGTAATGATAGGGATGAAGAGGAGAGGGGGGGGGTGACAGCGTCTTCGCATCACGACACATACACAGATGGCTGAAAAGAAGTAATGCAAAAAAAAATAAATAAATAACAGATAAATAAATCTGTGTAATAATTTTCAAATAGGTGGAGTCGGAATTTCGTTAAAGAACAATAAAAAAAACAATAAAAATGTTGGCGCAACAGTCGACATATTTTTGGCAATTTTGAATTTTATCAGTTGCCGTAAGTAACAAGCAGGGAGAAGGGGGGGCGGAACCTTGCTTTAAGCTAGCGTTACAGATGCAATGCAGGTCTAGAAAATGTCAGTTTTAGCGCTACGTAATTTATGAACGGCACCAGACGCGTTAATCTAAAAAAACTCGAAAAAACCCTTGTCAGATAATCAAGCGTCTAAAAATGTGAATCGTGTATATTTATCAAATCAAATGAACTTTAAAGCTTTGTCGTGTTTTACATAGGAAATGGTTTGATAATAACACAACATCATTTCTAAAGCCAATGTCATCACTTTATTTATGGAGTCCATTACGAAAACACTGAATTTTTGTTGCAGAAGAATTCTTTTTGTGTAAAATCAATAACTGGTGACAATTTTATCATCAAAGACATAAATAATATTACATTACCATCAACCATGTGATGTTCCTGCCACATCAGGCCAGTTACATGCTTGATACGTAAAGTAGGTGGGCGAAGTTTCTTTTCTTTAATGATTAATACTTTGAAAGCAACTTTCAATTGAATTAATGTACCATTTGATAACAATTGCAAACCTTTGCTATTAAGAGTGATTTTGCGAAAACTTCGAACAACTTTTGGACAACATATCCTATTTTTTCTCAATTAATCAGCCATTCGGTTCTTTGTTCTATGGTATAAAATATCTTCTAATTTTGGGAAAATTTGACATCTTGGGAGAGTTAACTGTCAAAGTAAGTGCATATCGGGGGGTTGTAAAAATGGAGCCTTTCCCCCTCCTGAGTTATTAGTAGTCATTTTATGTGAAAACTTTGAGGCCTCTTAGCTGCTTGAAGCAGCGATGAACTGAAGAAGTAGGCGTAGGGGGTTTTACTGTACACCCCTAATATAAAACCGTGGAAAAACTTCCCCGATTTAGGGTTGTTGCACCGGTCTGGAACTACCAAAAAAGTCGTTATAACTGACTTGGAACACGATATGCAACGACGCGAAATGCGAAAATGAGCTGTTCACGAGGGACGACTCTTTAGCGTTACAGGGAGGAGGGGTGGTCTGAAAAATGTCAATTTTTGCGTTACATATTTTATAGAACGACCGCTAAACTACACAGCATCGCACTTTTTGTTAACTGTAAAGAGCTCGTAGAACCTTTACGCTTCTATTGAAATCGCAATGCAAGTTTTCCCAAAAATTCTGTGAGACGGTGGTACACAGTCAAAAGGGAATGAACTTTTTCCACAACGACGATGTAAGTAAAAATCCTCGTAAGTGCACGTTGACTGTGACTTCGGCATGGTTATTAACGTAACTAGGAAAATATAATGTTTTTGACGAGTGTGAGGTTTGCGTACAATAGTTTTCATTTCAGGGTTCAGTAAACTGCTTTTCTGTTTTAAAATTAGACGGAAAACAACGTGGTTGTAGTCTGGCGTGTCTCTGTTCATTATAACGCAATGGTAGCTAATCAGTCGAGTGACCTGACCCTACCGAAAGGTGGGACGTACTATGCAACTTAAAAGGTCATAAGGCTTTATGTATGTATTAACAATTAACAACAATAACAAAAATACGAACACCACCAGGAAGAGAAGAAAAAGCAAATAGTCTACCCCATCATCGCAAGACATTTTTGTAATTCATACAAGTGTTGTAATTATATTTGGGTTTATTCATTGCGAAAACGAAGATAAACATCGAAAAGTAACAAACAAGAACAAGGTTTCAACCAATTAATTATCCGAAATTCCAAATTCGTGATAAATTCTCATTTATCTAATTAATTATTTATAATCACAAAATATGACGTGTTTAAATTAAAAAAAAAACTCAGGTAAATCATGTGAAACTTTTTTTATCTCGTGTTTGAAGTGGCATTTTTTACACTCCCAAAATCAGATTTGAACCCATAATAATAAAAGCATATGAAATTATTCATGAGCCAACTGGCGTGTCACATTCCTTTTTGTTTACGTTTACTTGTGAGGTAGCCATAGTTTTTTTTTGACACAAAAATTATGCCATTTACTGGTACAGCCATTTAAACAAGGTGTCTTCTATTTTTTGTATCATTCGTAACAGACACTGCATATCACATTTAAGGAATTGGTTCCAAATCGAATACATAGCAAACACAGTGCGTTTAAATACTGCGGGTGAAATGAACTACTCTTTGAATAAAGTTCCGCTTGCATTTTCGTTTGCACGCACAATAAAAATAAAGTCAAAGGCTCTTCCGAAGTACGTCTTACGACATCTGATACCAGAGCCTATTTTTGGGAAACCGGTTTCCCGAAAATTCCTAAAATTTCGCGAAATTTCCAAAATTAAAAAAAAAAATTTTGTTGATACGGCGATCGGAAAAGACCATCGAAGTACTCATTTAGTTCGTAAAACATGCTTAAACATATATTTTACCTGCATTACATTAAAATAACGGCGATGAAGTTTGTAATATGTCTTTTGCTTAGAAATTTGTAAAAAATACTTCAAATCAATATTATTAGCTTTACTTGCTTATCTAAATGACTTTTTCTTGTAACAAAAGTTATTGACTCCCTTCACTTTTCCAAAAATTTTCTGGTGTTTTCTTGAAATTCTCGAAAAATTCCCGAAAATTTCCCAAAAATAGGCTCTAGCTGAGACCATTGATTTCGTTGGGCAAAATGTTCTCCCCTGCACCATATCACAAATAGAACCAACGGAGTTTATCAAAAAAATTGTTAAACTGCTCACGGCGCGGCGCGCTTGAGTCAGATTTAAATGAAAAGTTATTGCATATCAGATTTCTACTCTGAAAATTGTTTTTGAGGTCAAAACTAAACTTTTTTGTTCTGGCACTTAATAAGTTGTCTGGTAAATTTTAAAGAAAATTGGCAATAACTTTGTTTTCCATACATTTTCCAAATTCGTCTAAATGTGATGAAAAAATTTGTTACGTACAGGCGTTTTGATATTTTATTGGCTATCCCATCCGAAAGTTGAGTATTACATGTATGTTTACCCCCTGGGTATCACCATTTAAAAATGAAAAACTGTTGTGTGACAACAGAATTATCTGCGTTTCTCAGCAAGTAATAGTTATGTCTCGTCTTCGAGAAAATTTTTGGAGTTACTTAAATTATTCGGAATCAGAATTTTTATTATAGGGGCTAGTGGACATAATTTGAGCAACACGCTTTGAAAACTGATATTTTGACTCGCAAAGTTGCAATAACATTTTCAAAGCTTGTTGCTCAAAAAAGCACTCGTATAACTCTTATAACAAAATTGTGTCTTCATGTAATGAATTACTTTCGCAGAGTCCACTGTAATATACTATTTTATCGATAAACAACATAATTCTCAGCTTAAAATTGTTCTACGGTATTTCTCTAAATCGTTTAGTTTTTTAGACCCGTACGAAAAATGAAGTTCTTCGAAAAGGGGTCTTATGCGTTTACCACGAGGTTTGTAACCACCTCAATTTCGACCCGGGAGTAGGTGGGAGCATCAATCATCGAATCAACAATAAAAAAAAATGTCCGTCCGTCACCGCGATAACTTGAGTAAAACTTAACCGATTTTCAAAATCCGATTTTTAACCGATTTTCCCTGAAAGGTAATTGAAAAACATTTTTTGGGATTGAATCTGGGCACTGTCGGCCCAAGGGCCAATGAGCTAGGGTCGTTTAAGTAGTTTTTGTACATAACTCGAGTAAATCTTTTCCGTTTTTCAAAGTTTTTTTTTGTTTGAAAGGCCTGGGCATGCCGGACATTTTATGGAAGAAACTTTCTTGAATTTTGAGCTTTTGGTCTCAGCCTCTACTAGGGCCAAACGTGTTTTTTCTACATAAATCGGGTAAATCTTATCCGATTTTCAAAAACTTTCCTGAAAGATAGTCACAAAATTGATCACGGGATTGAATTTGGACAAATTCGGTCGAAAACTTTCGAAGTTACGATCGAAAAAGTGGTTAAAAACGTGTTTTTTTTGAAGGTTTGTCGAGCTTTTTTACCTATCTCACGGCAGTATGGGTCAAGGGCTTCTCCTAAGTGCTCTAGGTCGATTCTAAGATCGGCCCTAGTGTAATTTTCTTTAAATTTTGAGATTTTTTTAAGGTTTTAGAGAGGTTTTTGCGCGTTTTCTTCGGACGGGTTTTTCAATATTGCCCTTTCGGCAATTTCGAATCCAAATTTAATATCGATATAATTTCATACACTTAAGAGCTAGTCAATATTTTACGTACGAGTCTTCATGCAACACCTTTTCTGTTTGCCACATCTATTCTGATACGTACGGGTCCCTTCATATGTTTTTTATGTAGGTCCACTTTTCTCCGATCTTTATAAAAAAACTAAAAGATTTAGAGACATATAGTGGAAAAATTTTTTGCTTGCAATTATGGTGCTTATCAATAAAAAATAACAAAACGCCTGTACCCAACAATTTTTTTCAACACCTTTAGACGAATTTGGAAAATGTATGGAAAAACATAGTTTTTATCAATTTTCTTTAGCATTTACCGGATTAAACGAGGAGAAACATGTAAAAAATATTGTTGACAAATTGTTAAAAAATGTTCAGAGAAATTATTTGAGTGCTCATTTTGAGCCTAACATGGATTCCGTTAGGGAAATATGAAGTTTACCGCTGGAGCCAAGACACTGTTTCGTCTCATAAGGGATTTATCTTCATTGCAACTCTTCACTTAATGGCAAACAATGAAGAGAATTGTCCTTATACGTACCATCGATACAGTGGTGTTAACACGAATTTCATGAACATGAACAGTTGGTGTTACACGAGAAATTTCGGACCTAGAAATGACACAATCGGGGACTTTAAAACAGAAAGAGTTATCATCAATCGGTGAAGTTAATGCATGTAATTTTCATGACGCAAGCCCTCGTGAACTCATTTCATTATTACACCGCCCTCGTGAACGTACTCATTTCATTATTACAGCCGCCATGCCATGTATCCACATCACTGCAAACGGTCTTTTCGATATCGAACAATAATCATCATTAGAATTAGAAAGAAAGAGTTTAAAAGAAGCCTCTGTTTTCGGCCCCGACACATAAAAAAGAATAAACGTTGAGAGATTTTTAACTCAAATATACTCACAAAAGTTTGCGAAAAAAACGACATTTTCAAATTAAAAGTTTACTTATTATTACTATTTACTTACTAAAATTTACGTACAGGCGAATAAAGAATACATATATGTAAAAGCTATGTGTCAACTATTCATTTTTTGTATGCCGGATATTTTGACGATAACCTTAACTTTTCGATAAGGAAGAGAAGCTTTCGCGATTTTTCGAATGTTTATTTTAGATGAAACATTTGCAAAAATAGTTTTATTGCTACCTCATCGATAAAATATTCTAAAGATCCATAAGCATCTAAATTGGTCTCATAGTGTACCGAATTATTATATTTTATAGCTAAAATTTATGATTTTAATCTGACACGTCAAATGAGTTGCCGATTTAACCAAAATCCATTAAAACTAATTTAAAAGATTATTTCTTATTCATAAATTGAGAATATCTTAACTTTTATTGATACGTTTATTGATCTACTAGTGTTGTAAAACGTAAAATTCGAACAAAATCTTTGATAAAAAATTAACAATGGAATTATTTACTATTTCAAACCAGAACTTTTATGACATTCATATTTTTAAATTTATGACATTTCTTTCTTCAAAAAAACATATAAATGAATTGAAATTTTAATCTTCAACTGAAACTTTTGAACTTATTTTAGTGCATCAGTGGTCAACAAACTCATTGCAATGGGACGTTTTCATAAAAACATTTTTTGTAGGAAATATTATTCTGAGCAAAAAATTGTTCTATGCTATGGTAAAATAAGACGTTTTGTATTTTTAATTAATTATTTTCTGATTTCAAAGATTTGTCACACACGAAAATGACTATACTTGACTATATCTCTCTCCTTACTTCGCATGTAATTTTTAGTAATTCTCTCACGAAAAAGACTATTTTTGCTGGTCAAATGTTGCTTAATTAAAAATCAAAAATTGGAAAATGTACTGAAAACGCACTTTTGAAACTAAAATATAAAATCAGCAAAGAATTGTTGATGCATGTGATAGAACAATTTTTCGTTCTAATTGTATTTTTGCACCGTTTGAAAATAACTTTGGAAAATGCAACACGTTCCATTCAGTCGGTAACTACATATTTTACCGTAAAACTTTCTAACTTTGACCGGAAGGGTAACTTTGACCACATTTTCACAAACAACCTTGAATGTTAATTTCTTACGCTTCGCTCTCGAGTTAAAATAGTTTTTCTCGAGGTTTTTCTTCGATTTTTAGCAATATTCAGTGTTAAAAAAACAATTCGTAGCATCGCTTCTATCTTTTGATGACAGATTTTTTAGGCTCGATGTTCAAGGCTACATTTTTCGGCGGCAAAATCTGTTTTCATAGTCTTCACAGATTGGTAGGCTGCCTGAAAATTTTTCTTGCGTTTAGTAAATATTAAGTAATTTATTTTTGGTCTTTTAACACACACCGCTTTTCGGATCGCCTCTGGCTTGATGAAAACCTAAATAGTTATTTACATCACAAGCATATGTCATTTTCATACTTGCTAAGAGAATCGAAAGTACTTTCGGTTCTCGTATCAAGCATGAAAAACTCAATACATCACACGAAAATGACATGTCCTTGTGATGTAAATAACTATTTCGCGTGATGTATTGAGTTTTTCATGCTTGGCAAGAGAATCGAAAGTACATTGAGGCCCTCGTAAGATGATGAGTACATTTTGTGATCGAAGATTTTGAATGTATTTGTGAAGTAACTACTGTAAGAATTTAGGTCACTGTGCATTTAATTCTCTAAGCTATGATTAATGACCTGATATGATAATGTTGTAACGAATGAAGAGGAATTTTAGATTTGCTTTCTTTAAAAGCAACTTGTACAAAAGGGGAGGCGTGGAGATCTTTCCTCGAATTTTCAGGCTTCCCAGTAACAGCCAGAGCCTTACTGATTGGTCGCTTTGATTTTTTGACATTGTATTGTCTGCGTAGAAGAAATGTAGTGTTTGAATCTTGCATTCCTCCCGTTACCATGTAACGCGGCTCCCTCCACTAATCAAAGTCTAAAATTGGTCAAAGCGTTTTACGGTGCGTTACAATTAGTGAAGTGATGCAACATCGTAGTGTCGGCGAAATTCCGTCAGGCATTACATTTACTGAATGTTGTTCAACAATCAAGTCAAATTTTCGAGAATTTTGGTTCTTAAAGCTTCTAATAAATTCTCCTTCAACTTATCAGACTACTCATCATTCGGCAACATCAGCGAAGCCATTCCATTCCATTCCTTCCCGCCAGAAAAGTTAGGACTCATCAACGTCAATCGTATTATAGCCCAAAATTTAAAATATTCCAACGTACTTGACATCGCCAGGTTCAAGGCTTTGCAATGTAATGAACCAAACGCTTAGTTAAACGCTCTCCCATCGAAAAACATTGTCATATTACTAGACGACAATTCTGTTAGAGTTGACCTATACCACGTCGTCCCCCGCGTTTCAGCTCCATAGGCACCTCATTGATGTGCTTCGGAGTTCTTTGTCCTAACAAAATTTGAGGCAGCCCACCTTAACCTGCGTGTAAAATTTAATAAAATTTTGTGTGTGTGTCGTACAGTTGCAGGAAGGAGAAAACCAGCATATCAAGCTAAAATTATGCTTAATGCGCTACTTTTCGTTTTTCTGTCTTTGTATTATTCTTCTATATTGTCGTACGTTTCTTCTGACATATTCACGCACTGCTTAACTACGGACGAAAAGGATTTACCTGCACCAGATAACTTTTCTCCAAGAAATGTAAATTATTTCTTTACAACTGTACCGTATTGTATGAAAAACTACAGCTGAAAGTAAACTGTGAGTAAGATAATAGACAGACAATATTACTTATCATCAGTGTTGGGGTAGCGACGCTAATCATTAGCGTCGCTATTAGTGAGCTAAAATGCAAAAAATCTCGCTATTAGTGACTAGCGCTCGCTAAATCTAGTTAGCGAATAATTTTTCCGCTACTCGTTGATATTTTCGCTAAAATATATTTGAAAGTTTTGTTCGGCCAAATTTAGAAAATTTGCAACGAATTTCCCACACACATTCACACACAGATTTAACTTCAATCGAGAGAGTAATGGAAAAGGAATGATGTGACTCATTAGAATTATTTTACTAACCAATTGTTTTAGGCCTGTCGAGGTCAATATGATATGAGCAAGAAATATTTAATTTCGGGTTCAGTAGATATTTGCCTTGTGCTCGAGTAGTAATGATTGTGGGTATATACTTGATATGCGCATTATTTTTAACCTGTCTTCAGAAAGACGCACAAGAGTTAAATGAATGTTACTTTTTTAATAGAGAATTTTTCTCTTCCCTTACCCTCATCAATTTTCGCTAAATCCGCGAAAACAAAGGAAAATAACTAAAGTCATCAAATCTATCACAACAAACAAAAATGATAAAATGTGAAAGCATAGAAAAGTTTATTATGTTTCTTGGTCGGGACTTTGTGACGCTTTTTTTTGGCAGCTGTGAAAAATTTCAAAGGATTTTTTTGCGTACAGAGGATTTGAAGGGAAAAACTTGCGGAAAAACTTGCGAAAAAACTCACGATTTTAACATTTCTCAAAATTTTAATATTCGTTAAATAATGAGTTTCTTAAGATTTAAAAGTTTCTTAAAATCTGAAAATTTCTTACAATTTTGAATTTTCACCAAATTTTGAGACTTCAAAATTGTGAAAAAATTTAACATTTTAAGGAATATTAAAATTTTGAGAAATGTAATGAAATGTAAGAATTCGAAATTATGAGAAAAATTAAGTTTTCTAAAATCAGTTTAGCCTTAGCGTCGCAAGAAAAAAAACGTTAGCGACTACAACCCTGCTTATCATAGGTAGGCTATACTTCGCAAGTGATTGCACCTTAATGTACTCGTTTCCCCATCTAACATTTTCGTAAGAACCAACATTTTCGTAAGGCAGCTTGGTCCTTTTCCTCACCTCAAGGAAAATATCAACGTCGATGAATTTTGTTGTCGATTCATTTCTTTGTTCATTTGCACTTCCTCAATCCAATTTTATTGTGATTTGGCACTTGTAGCACAACTCACAACGCCCTTGGACTAATAGAGCACATATGAACGACATGTACGTGGTGCATAAACAACTAATTATAACGGGAAAATAATTTTCCCGTAGGCAATCAGGAAATATAAAACCGTTTTATTTTTGGTTCTACATTTTGCAAAAAAAGATTTTTTATAAAAGATGAGAGCATTTATTTCCCCATTTCATTTGCCCCTATGAAGTCGAGTCGTAGAACGTTAGGTTTTTTTGGCTTCACAAAGCTACCGGAAATTCATTCTTTCTAAAAGAGGCTACAATTCGAAAACTTTTAAAGGTTGTCCCTTGTTTTGAGATATCTTATTATTGAAAATAGTAGTAATTATTCAGTGTTTTCTTTCTGTAGGAATCATGCTCTGTGAAATAAGTCATAAGTCCTGCGCATTTAAAAATTTCCTCCGTCCTTTTTTGGTAGACCAACAAAATATGAAATTACAATCAAATAACTAAATTAACGAAGATAGTAAACTTCGTCTAGGTTGAACTGGGAGGGAATCGTACCAAGATCACTAGCCGAATTGAATGGCCAAACTAATCTGCTGCCGGAAAAACATAGACGATCTCGACTCTCCTGTAGCGTCAGACATACGTTTACCCAAATCTTTAGCGAACATCTTGGCTTCCTCAGACCAACCTCCTAAACAAGCGACGAAATAATATTGGCTAGCCACTGAACTGTAATCTAGACCATATTCACCTTTAATATCTGATAGGATTTGCAGAAGTTAGTACCAAAACCTAACAGAGCAGTTTCCTTTGCAATGTAGACATTCTGACATGTGCTCTAATAAACCATTTAAATGCCTTATATTGTCATTCACTAATATTCGTAACAGTTCTGATACATGAGAATCCAACCAAACTAGTTGAAAATTTATTGTCGCTACCTTGAGATATATTTCTAAGACATATATTTGGGTAAAAAATAACATACCACAAAAATATTATTACAAATTTATGAATTTTGAATTAATGAGGTACATATTAACATGGCGGATATAAATTTTAATTAGATTTCTTGTCAACAATTTAATTGGATTAGAAGATGAATATACAAGTTTGGAAACACACTAATTTGTTCCAAAATTTCTTGTTCGCTTTATTTTAATGATATTGTAAATTTACTACACAAAATTCAGTTAATTTTTACGGAATGAATTTAAATTTTTCTGTAATTAATTTTTATTTATCGCACATCAAACGTGGACCAACATTTTTTTCGATTTTCAATGTTTCTCTTATAATTTAAATTAATTAAAAAGTTACAGATCTGCTTACTTTATATCCTGAATGATTGAATGATGTGATTGCATAGAAAGACGAAATAAATATTCAACAAAACATTGAGGAATCTCGGACAAATTTTAGATTACCTAAAAGTGCGACAAGGAACCGATTCCATAGATGATTCGTCATTATCAACGTTGAACTGCAGAAATAGCTTTCGGTGTGAGGTCTTACTTATGGGATTATCCACAAATCTCGTCCGCATTAATGGGTGGGGGGTGGGTAGAGGATAAATGAAAAAAATAGACAAAATGAGACAATATAATGAGAGGGAGGGATATTCGTTGATGGGATGTCCCGGAAAGCAAAGATGGAATTTCCGGAATTTCGATGAAATTTTTGGAATTTCTGAGGAATTTCTGTGGAATTTATTGAAATTTTGAAATTTTCGGAACTTCTGAATTTCGGAAATTTTGTGAAATTTTTGGAATTTCCTTGCAATTTTTGGAATTTCGATGGTATTTTTGGAAGTTTGATGGAATTTTTGGAATTTCTTGGAATTTTTGTTTCATCAGTTTAAGATTATTTCGGAGGCTTGACGACTTGATTGAAATGTATGATAATTCCATATTTCATTTTTCTAACAAGAAATCACAAAAAAGTTTATTACCTTAACGGTTCATAAAATTTATCAATGGCGCGCGGTAGCAATACGATCGTGACGCAAGTCCACATACGAACAAAAAATTGATAAATTTTTTTTTCGTAGACTGCGGAACCATATACACAGCTAAGTTTTGACTTCCGTCCCTTGCAACGTACTCTCCGGAAAATATTTTTCCCGGATTCTACAGAAAATTCTAAGTCGAAGTGTCTTTTCACTCATTAAAATCGGTTCGGTGGATCCGGAGATATGACCTTAAGAAAATGATCATTTGATATATAAAAAGGGCATTTGCATAGAAGCCAAAGTTAATGGAAACATCCCACGTTAGTTCCAGGGCCATTTGTATGAATACCGACATTTTTGGAATTGAAATTTTGTAGAGAAATGGCGGAAAATAGACGGAGGCTCAAAAAAAAAAATTGTAATATGTTGTAGAGGAAGTTGTGAGGGTCATTTTCGCCCACGGGAGATGTAGTAGCTTCGCTTCGGTTTGGCGGCGGCTCAAAAAAAACTTTTGATATGTTGTAAAGTAAGTTGAGGTGATCATTTTCGCCGACGGGAGTTTCAGCCGCCGCGCTTCGGTTTGTTGACGGGGCGCGGCGGCTGGAAAGAAATTCTATACATAATACGTCAAAAACAATTTTCCTTCTTCTAAAAGAACTGATATCAAAACAAAAACCCTTTTTAAAAGGGAAATGTGACGCACGTCCTCGTCCCTTCCGCCAAAAAAACTGATATCAATTTGGGTGACACTTGCAGCTTCGGAACGCAAAAAATTCTTCTGAAATATTTTCACATTTGATTAAAAAAATTCGTCAAAAATGCCGGACCCTTCCAGCGTAATAATTTTTCTGCGCTTTCAGATTTCACACGTAAAAATTTGGATACCCGTTCTCTAGACACCACGCGAAGCTAAATTTTTGGGGTGTAAAATTTGAAAGAACAGAAAAACTATAACATTGGCGGGTCCGGCATTTGTGACGCCAGCTGCAAGCGTCACCCAAATTGATATCAGTTGTTTTGGAAGGACGGACGAGGACTTGCGTCACATTTCCCTTTTAAAAAGGGTTTTTGTTGTGATACAGAGTAAATATAGATTAAAATGCCAAGTAAAATCCTTTGCAATTATACTGTAACCTAACTAAATCACAACTTCTAATCATTGCGATTAAGACTGGTGTTTACATTCACATAGTCTAATTTTAGTCTGAAAATATTATTGAAAAAAATTAATTAATTACCAGGAACATACGATGCTGCTATGAATCGTTGTTCCTTAGCTTAGTTCGTGGTGTTCTTGTTGTAAAACCTGTCCATAGCAGCACCGTATGTTCCTGGCCTCTCAGAACGTCTAAAGAAATCGTTGAAGAAATACAACCTCTTGCTGAGCTGTAAAACCACGAACAAGGTTGGCAATATATACACTAGAACCAAGTACACGATTCCCAAGGAACTGAAATCAAGTGCCAAAACTGCAACGCCATCTACATCGGAGTCACCAAACAAAAGCTTAAAGACCGAATGGCTAAACACCGAAGTGATGTGCACCTAAAGAAAATGGAAGGTACCACCGGACTCACAGTTTACGCAGTCCAAAAATCCCGCAACTTCGATTTTGAAAATGTCCCCATTTTAGAAGAAATTCCCGACCATTGGCAGCGCCTTATAGCCGAAAAAATGTACATTCACAAAACCGATCACACGGTCAACACGCAAATCAACAAAGACGGCCTACATGCATCGTACGTGAATTTGATGAAATTGATGATCAAAGTACCAGTGACATAATCTCGTCAGTCCCATACCAAAACCAAAGAACCGCCAAAATGTGACAACCGATGAAGTTAATTAATAACAGTATATTACAATTGAGGTCATGTAAACAGCCGGTAACATAAGGGCGAAGTTTGTAAAATTTGTAGGTCGATATCGATTGAAAGTCTATTTACTACATTTTTATAAGTTTCTGTATAAAAATTAATAGACGTATTTGATGGAATACACGCAACACAAAAAAAAAATAGGAAACGAAAATTCTGGAAAAATGAGTTTCTAACACCGCAGCATTGCTCACTGGGCTAATAGGCCGTTCATTCCTTGCATTATTATCACATCGACAAATGAAATAACAAAATGAAGACAGCACATTGTTCTAGTACGATACTTCATTCGATATTTACCCTACTCTAAGAACTCAAACCGAGTGCTACCACGTTAAAGTATAGTACAAGTGAGGTGAATTGAGTGCAATGTTACGTAGAATTTAATAGTATATGAGCATGGCTAAACGTCTGTGATATATTTGATTTAGATTTTTTACGTCTTTGATGCTTGATGAAGAGCAAAAACGATGCTCGAAATATAGCTAGCAATTTTATTTGATTATTTTTTTCATTTTTTGCCGCATTAACCCGAAAAACAAAACCAACTACTACACTGAATTTTCAGGTCAAGCGTTCTCCGTCATTTTCTGAAAATAGGCTATTTTTTAGTTTCAAGAAATTCTATAAAACGTAAAAAATTCAACACACAATTAAAAATTATATTGTAAGTGGTGGGATGAACCGTGACCCTCTAAACGGATAACATCATAAAAGCTCAGAAATCATTCATTTTTATGTTGACCGATTAAATTTCGAATGTAAAACGATGTTGTGATTTTGTTGCTCATCAGAAGAGCTGGCTCATTAATTACTATTACAAGTATTTCACTTCAAAAAAACAAAAAAAGAAAGAGCGAGCACCCACCACGCCATTATAGCAGAACCGACGACCGACGGTATTTCTTTTATTGGTTATTTCTCGTTTCGATATTATAAAATATAACTTTTTATGTGCATACTTCGATAAGTTTTTATTTTATTTATACACATCTTATCAGAGAGTATTTTTTATGATTATTATTAAATCGTCTGTGTGCTTGTGTGGCAAAACTTTTTGATCCAAGAAAGAAGTTAATCGATGTCAACACTTTTCGTCCATAAATTACAAGTAACAAGTGCGTGTGACTTTGGTAATGCGATACGAATAAAATTTTTGCGTTCAATAAAATAATTTAAAGAATTATTTTAGTTTGTGACTATAATTTATTCCTTCAATAACTTTTTTAATAAAGAAAAACAAAATATTGTTTATTGTATTTCTGCTCACACAAACTTTCAGTTTAAAGCATATATCCATTAGGTTCATTGATTTGATATAGTGTAGAAATGTTTCCGCGTTGAATACGTACATCAGCCGGTGAAGTGTGTTACGCTTTTAGAAATCCTGCAAGAGTCGACAAACTTTTTCTTTCAATTGACTGTTTGAATTTTTAGAAACATCTCAACCTGTATCGTCTTTAAAGGGTGTTATTGGGTACTGTAAAGACATCTTTAATCACTTCTAAGCAAAAGATTGAACTTTCGAGCGAAAAAGATCTTGAGGCAGGCACGCCGACCTTTTCCTCAGAATTTTTTGTATAAAAATTTAGAGGTGTGCGGGTTGACCTATTTTCCAAACCCGAGCAATAATAAAAATAAAAACCCGAACCGAACCCGATTCAAATAGATGTGGCAAAGTGACTCGAACGTACCTAAATATACAAATAAGCAAACAATCCAACGTTTTCTGTTCTTTCATAACTGTAAGAATTTCAAAGATCCATAGAAAGTACCCAAGGTAATGTCAAAAGCCCTACCGAAGTACGTCTCAGATCATTCAAATCTAGAAAAGCTTATATCCAAGGACTAAGTCATAAAACCCTGAAACACGTGTAATCTAAAATTTTATTCTCTACAACTTTGCCTTTGGAAGCAATTTTCTACCTCTCATAGTTCTTGAGATTCGGGTCATTCTGCCCAATTATGGAAGTGGTCATATACAAGGATTGGGCCGTATTTCACCAAAACCCTGAAACACGTGTGAGCTTATATTTAATTCTCTACAACTTCGCCTTTGGAACCAACTTTCTAACTCCCATAGTTCTGGAGATCTTGGTCATCCTGCCCAATTATGGAAGTGACCATATACCAGGATTGGGCCATATCTCCCTAAAACCCTGAAACACGTGTTCGCTTAAAATTAATTCTCTACAACTTTGCCTTTGACAGTAAATCTCCATATAGCATAGTTAAGGAAATATAGACGAAAAACTGTTTTCTTATATGGCCAAGAATCTCAATTTCGTCCATTCCATTGGTCCCAGTGCCCAGACACATGTACCGATTCCCACGAAAATTTTGTCCCAGTTTTGTGGCATCAAATGCTTTCATTTGACACCAAAATGAGGAATTTCCGTGCTATACTTGCTGAGATATTTGCAAGAAGGTTTAAAAAAAGCTTGCCATGTGGATGTGGTGCTCGATAAGTTTAGCAAAAATAAAATTAGTCCTAAAGTAATTCAAATATTCATCACTTACGATAGAAATAGTCTACCACTAACGTAATCAATGTAGTTTAGCAGAAAAGAAATATACAATGCAGTATGGGCTTACAAATCTACTGAAAGCGAGCTTATCGCAAATCTGCCAAAAAAACTCTTACAGAGGAGGTGAGACGCAAATCTTTATGTCTGTTTATAAAATCAGAAAGAGTGACGCATTAAGTTTCTAACGCAAAAATCTTATCTTCCGGTTACAAAAGTTTTGAAATCAGAGGAGGGTGACGCATTCAGCTTCAATACTGATAAAAATTATATGTGTTTTGAAAAACGTGCGCCACAAATGCCAGATACACCAATGTAATAATTTTACAATACTTTCAATTTTCACGTGCAAAAAATTAAATTTCTTAACGAAAAGAAGTGAAAGTCAAATTTTTGCAGTGTAAAAACTGAAAGCATAGAAAAATTATTTCGTTGTAGGGTCCGGCATTTGTGACGCAAACTTTTAAAGACACAACGTAATTTCGTTTCAATTTTTTTGCGTATTGAAGCTGAATGCGTCACCCTCCTCTGATTTCAGAACTATTGTAACCGGAAGCTAATATTTTTGCGTAAGAACCTTAATTCGTCACTCTTTCTGATTTCAGAACTTTTGTAAGCAGACACAAAGACTTGCGTCACACCTTCTCTGTAAGAGTTTTTTTTAGCGGATATCAGTACTTCTGTAAGTTTATCTTTCGCCAAAAATCCCTCAAAATGTTAGTTGTACAATCTAACTGTACCTTGAACTTAAATATTGCTTAAGTGTGCTGCGAGACGAAAGAATTCTTTTGATCTAGTTCGTTGTAATACACACTGCAAATTAGTCGTTTATTGAATAAAGACATTTTTATAATTCGAATCTTTCAACTGAAAATACCTAGTAAACTAACAAAATGTTGGTCAATGCGAATACCTCGCTCATGTCGAGAATTACCGAAAATATCAAAAGACCTGAGGGAAGTTGAAAAATGCTATAGAAACTCTCTCAATTCTAGAATCCCAGAGATCAGGCCGTATTTCCCAAAACTCTGAGACAAGTGTTCGCTAAAATTAGTTTCTCGCTAAAACTTTGACTTTTCAAGCAACTTTCATAACGACGACAACGATTATGATGTCGAAGGTGAAGCAGCCAATACTAATCCTACTACTGCATTACAACGTTTCTGTCCCACGAGAGGGTGTGCTAGAACCAAGGTGCTTCGGTCAGAGAAAGCAAATTACAAAAAAATATTGGATTTTTATGACCACACCAACTCAGAAACAGGAAAAGCCGGTGTTAAAGGTAGAGGCTTTCTCAGCTATCTCAAACGATCCGAATCTCTCATTTTGCTGAAAATTACGACTGCCACGTTGCATCGAGTTGACTCGCGAATAACCGATATACAATGGGACATGCGATTTTGAATTGGATCGTCTCGTCGCACATCGTGCGATATTTTACGACATGGAATACGTGAAGAAACAAAAGTTAAGAATCTGACACTAGAGCCGTGCGCCGGCGTTTCGTCGGCTGGGTCTTCAAGACAGTCTCTTGCCTTTGGACTGCATCCTAGACTTGTCCAACGTTCAGCAAAAATGTTTCGGCTCTCAAAGACAATTTTTTTTCGTAAATGTCACTGGAACAAATTATTTAAACTTAAACTTAGACTTAAAATCGATTGTCAGCCGAAAGCGGCCGAATTTTCGATTCTATGTCGACGCAACTCAAATAATTTGTTCCAGTGACATTTACGAACAAAACTGTCTCATTAGGGTGATTCGACTAATTACAAACGTAACACGCTTAGAGTGGGACTTCTAGAATTGCAATAGGGGTAAAAACTGGCACAACCGTTTTTTTTATTTTAACATCTCTTTTCAGCAGTACAATGACAGAAAACGTAATTATTGAAAGTGAAAAAAATAAAAAGCTGATACAGCGGGTATGTTTTGTGAAGTGTGAATACAGAAAATTGCATAACATAAGGGGCTCCTTCCCGCTGCTTCTAGCATGAATTAGGCCCACTCTATGGACCTTACATCCTGAGCCTCTCAATCCATTTTCACCTCATTTTTTTTGGTTAATTTTTCAAAAGCAATTTCCGAGCGTTAATCTTGTAGATATAAGCGAAAAAGTTTCACCAACCTTCAAAAAACCAAGTTCCCAACCCTTTTTCGGTCGTACCTTCGGAAGTCGATTTTGCCCATTTTTAATCCCAACTTTCCTTTTTTGATTACCTTCCAGTGTAATATGATTGAAAATTTACTCCTTCTGGTTGAAAACGTCGTAGTAGACGCATATGCTACGTTAGTTCGTCTGAGTCCAAAAATCTTGTTTTTCCTTAGCAAGCAATTTGGTATCATTCGACGATTAGAAACGAATTTAATTTGCTTTATATTTTCAAAAAATTTATCAGTGAGTAAGTTTATTTGTCTATTTATCTGAACTAAATTTTTTCGGATCGGGTCAGGTTTGGTTAGTTGAAGTCAACAAACCCAAAAAAAAAACGAAAACCCGACCCGACCCCACCCGATAAAAAACGAAAACTTAAAACCCGAACCGACCCGACCCGTCTAATTAATTCGGGTTCGGGCCGGGTTTTTTTCAAGTTTCTGGCGGCCCGCACACCTTTATAAAAATTATAATGAAAATCCGTTAAAAGGACCTTTCAATTGATACGAACAAACAAAAACACTTGTATGTAGTGCCTCTGTACTGAAAATATGTCACATGAGCGAAAGTTTTTAAAACAAACATATACGTTAGGACAGTAAGTTATGAAGGTATGTTGCCATTTGAAAAAGTGAGAAACCGAGTAACTGATGGGAGCTAGAAATGTTTATATCAGCTTTATTTATACTAACAATGTACGGAAAAATTAAGTAAAATTAGGGCGGCGCTGCAATACACAACTTCGCGACAACAGCTGTCCGATTATTATTTTTTAATATTTATAATTTCATTTAGAATAATATCACAATTCTTTAAAAATATCAAAGTTGACTGAAGTTGAATCGGTCGTGAAAGTTGGTAACAGACTTCGCCGTAGCGAACTACTTGATTGTACATACCCTAGTAAAATGTCTCAAGTGGCCGGATGAAGTACAGAGCGATTTAAGCTGAGTTCAATAAAAAAAACAGAGAAAATGGTGAACATTAGTAAAACACGAATTAGAGAGAAAAGTGTAATATGTACAGTATTATACTATCGATCTTGAAGCTAAATGTTAAATCACTGGGGTTTTTTCAAAGTCTTTTCTTGTCGTAAGACAGCCTTTGCCAAGAGATGTTTTTGTGTTATTGCTACTAGGAGTCTTGGGTTCAAAGACGATAATTATTTTAGAACCTGAGAAGCGATGAATTTAAATTGGTTACTTTTGGTCGATGCTTTCACGCGAGATGATTCTTAGTGTCAAATTTGCGCGGCCCTAGCCAACCCGGCACTTATGTCTTGAGGCTGATCTTCTTTTCTTTACTTCGCTGTCACTGAACTTATTATGTAGGCGTGTGGGGATCAACTGGTAAATCTCTTATTGGGGACCTATGAGTATTACAAAATAAGGTCTTGAAAGGTATCCATAAATTGCCCGTAACGATCTAGTCACAGAGTCACTCTTTAAGTCACTCTATACAGTGTTAACGTTAGCGCAACTGTATAAGCAGGTGCTACGCAGTGTGCAAATTCGTCGTTGGCTCCTCTTTGCCTATCCTCGAATGGCTGAAAAAAGAGAATTTCGAATAAAAACTAAAGAGTCGTTATACTGGCTATCGAATTTATTTGATATGTTAAATTGTTCTGTCATGTTTCATTTTTTATAGCGAAAGTATTTTTTCGAGCCGTACATAGGTCTTTAGTAATTTTATCGATGAAAATGATCGTTTGGAAACACACAGATTGTGGAGAGGTATACAGAAGTTTTTATAAATTTTGCGAATGCACGTAAGCGGAAAAATGGTAGAGCAAAGAGCAATTGTATCGTGGCTAGCGCAACAAAGAGGCGAAAACTCCCTCTTTGTTGCGTTAGCGACGGAAAATAACTGCTTGTGTCCTAAAAGTTTGACCACTGGATGTTTCGGCGTCTGCGACTAACAATCGACGCATCCCCCTGCTCGGGTGTAGATCTATCCCGTATAACAAACTCCCTAGTTTTTATGTACACGCGGATCCGAAAACGCGAATTCTTCCATTCTATACCCCGTTCTCTTTTTCGTTTTTCCAAATTAGTTCCTTCTTATTCCGATTTCAACTTTGAAATTTTCAAGAAGGTAAAATGTCATAACATTTTGTTGAGTGTCATTTTCTTGTCCAAATGGAAATTTAAATTAATTTTGTTAAAGGGGAAATCAATTATATCTACTTGATTCTCAATATAAATAATAAAATAAAGTGCTCGGAACAGCGTGCGAAAATATAATAAATAAAAATCAAATTCAACATGAAATGTGGGCATATTATAACAAGTTAAATAAGGAGAGTGAATTTATGAAAAATATAATGCAAAGAGATGAAGAGATGATAGTTTGACAATGTGCACGATAATCTCTTTGGTCAAACAACTCAGTTCATGAATTGGATAAGACAGTTTTCATTCTTGGAAACATAATTTTTCTGAAAAGTGTTTACATGTGTAATATCGAACTGACAGTTTCTATGCTTCATTCAGTGCATTTAAATGCAATATGTTGTTGTTGATGGTTGATTCCCAGCGTCTCTTGTCTAATAATAAAAAAAGAATATTTTGTTTATTAATGAAGCTTTGTGCAAGAATTAGATGTCTGTTGCACGCGCGCTAATGACTATGTTTTGCAAAATATCGTGTTTTCCATTAATCATTAAATGAACTTCTCTCTTTTGACCATGTTTTCATTTCAATCAAACTAATGAGAACGATGAATTGTACATTTGAATTTCATTTTATGGTTCATCTTTGGTATCGGTAAGTTGCCAACTTAAAGTGTAGACATTGTACTCCTGTGTTATTAATCGAATGTTGCAATCAATCGTTATACATTATTTCATATAAGGAACTACTTTTCTCAAAAGAAGCTGAAAAACTAGTACATTTCACGTATGTTTGAGATGATGACATAACTTAACGTCGAGGAAGAAGAATCTTTCCCAGTTTTATTAACGCCCAGTGCTACGATTCTCATGCTATTCGTAGTTTGCTACTTTGCTACTATTCGTAATTGCATGAGAATCCACTTCCAATGCGTCGATTCTCATGCATCTATTATATGAATTCGTAAAGTTACCAAAGCGATATACCACTCTTAGCAAGTTACGAATGGCATGAGAATTATCGCACAGAAGGCTCGTTGTTAAATGTTACCCACTTCTTGGGTGTTATTAATCCCCTGCGAGCTATTAAAAGACAGGGCAAAATTGTCGGTTCGCGGCGTAATCATATCCAGGAATTAAAGAACTGCTTTAAAATTTCTTTTTTTAGAGTAGTCTCCAGAACTGTCCTCCATATTCAAAAAAAATATTGTTAAAAAATTGGGTTTTACTAATAATTGCGTTTTTTGAATTAACTAGAAAAGCAAAATTAAAAATATTTTTATTCACTGAAGTGAGGGTACTGATAGAGGAAATATTGATACTCAGCCTATTCGATAATAAGAAAACGACAGACGACATCATATGGTTAGACAATTCACTAGATTCATATGTTGTCTCACTTCCTTGACCAACTGCAAAGTTCATTTCATTTTTTCATTTCATATTTTATTTCAGAATAGAATTTACATGATATGTTATTCTAGCGTAGCTCCAATTTGCAATTAATACAATTCGAAGGAGCTACTGAAGATAATGTATTCACAAAAAAGAAATATTGATAAACAAAAATAAATTCATGTGAGAAAGAAATCACAACTAGCCTAAGGCATTCAAAAAAAAAAAAAAAAATAAAAAGAAACAGAGTCATTGCATTAAATCGAATTAAATTAAAAAAGTCAAAGTTAAAGGGGGTCAAAAGAGAAAGGAAATAGGGTTGTCCAGGGGTTTCATACATATAGTAAAGTAAGGAAAAGATTGTTCAAAATGAAGGAAAAATCCATATCATCCAGTTCTGATCACGATAACATCTAGTTCAATCATTTTTAGTTTTCAATAGATAGGCCTTTAATGAATGACTGAATTGGTTCAAGTGTTTAGAATTTCTGATCTCATGCGGCAGTGAATTGTATAGTGTAGGCCCTGAATAAAGCAGAGTTGCAATATGAAGTGATTTATGTTGAATAGGTGTCGGCCCATAGCTGTCTTACTCTGCCAATTCTAAGACAAAATATGTTCAGTTGAACGGATTATACATTTGCCTGATCGTCAATATATCATAATACCATCCACAAGTTCCACACTGTATCCGGGTGGACACCTTTCAATGAATCTAACGAAGTATATGGGTAGTTCCTCGGTGTAGTTGGATAAAATGTAAAGTAGGAACGTTCATATCACTGTTTTCTGAATGAGATACAGCCTTACAATCTTCTAGGACATACCTCTTCCTCGTTTAGTTGCGGATTAAGGTATTCAGCGCAAAGGACAACCGATAGATAACTTAACCGCTTAGCGTAGGACTATTTACGCGAGCGAAATTTTTTAAAGCGTTTCTTCCATTTTTTTTTTTTTTTTTTGCTTGATGCGTGCAATGCAAGGCTTGTCTTTAATTTCCTTAAATTTATTTCAACAATAGAAAAATTCCTCGAAATATAGTTTGGAAAGGAGCTAACTTAATTGTGATCATAAGTTTCATTTTTTTTAATATCAATATATTATGCAAAAAAATCTGATTTTTACAGGGCGGGCCGAGCCGCAGAGGGAAAATGAGAGCCTGGGATAAAAAATTTACATTGAGGTCCAATATAATTAATAATAATTATAAAAACGCGAGCGGAGCGAGCGATTTTTTTTAAACTTTCTTTGTAATTGTAAGATCGCCAACCAAGTTGTCTACGCCTGTCCCAAATAACCAAATTCTGCCGGTGATAAAAATTTGATGTCTTCTGAACCTTTTTTAAAAGAAGGACGACATAAGTAGGACATCAGATTTTCCGAAAATGTCCGAATGACATCTGATTTTCAAAACCGGTAGAATTTGATTATTTGGGTATACAATAATCCCAAACGAAGTCTGTATCATTCGCGTTGTAGGCAAAATTCAGCTGGGCTTACTTTTTGAAAGCTTGTAGCGCCGCAGATGAAAATTTGGAAAATTGTGTTTTTTTTCATCATTTCTGGGACCATAAATTCGCTCGGGACCCAAAAAAGATTCTGGGCCCCGGGAAAATGCTCCACTTTCGCTTTCTATATTCGGTCGACACCCGGGGCAAAACTAATTCGGTTTTGTAAAGAAGTAAGTAAAACTTGTGGGCGGAGCGAGCGAATTTTTTTTTAGAATTTTTAGTTTTTTGATTTTTAAATATTTCAACCTTTTAGCTATTTTCCGTTTTTAGTGACTAGTCATTTCCCGATTTTTAGCCATTTCCCGATTTTTAGTCATTTCCCGATTTTTAGTCATTTCCCGATTTTAAGTCATTTCCCGATTTTTAGTCATTTCCTGGTTTTTATGTCATTTCCCGATTTTTAGTCATTTCCCGATTTTTAGTCATTTCCTGATTTTTAGTCATTTCCCGATTTTTAGTCATTTCCCAATTTTTAGTCATTTCCCGATTTTTAGTCATTTCCCGATTTTTAGTAATTTCGTACTTAATTTTTTCGTCTTATTTCCCGATATCCAGTTTTTAGGCTCCCAAATTTCTCGGTATCTAGGATACTAGGATACCGCACTTTTTCCATATGCGGTGAACCATCTGGTAGATTTTATTCACACGGAGATAGTACGCGAAACTCGCATGTTTTACTGCTTCTTCAGGGTTAGTTGATTGGAAGAATGTTGATATGTTCTCAAGTTCTTTCTTTTTCTGATGTTTCTTTTCTGTTTACTAAAGTTAATGATTCGAAAACAGAATACGTATATACACTGCATGCTGTTGGTTTTCCATATCCAAAGGGGCAGTAATAATAACAGAATAATAATTAACAAAAGAATTTATTTAACAAAACTTCTAAACCGAATGACAAACATAATTGAACTAACAAAATATATTTCTTCTCTACATACTACATTATTGCACTGATTTCTAGATTACTCTGATTACTAATAAATCAACACTCCCCCTTAATCAGAGCAATCCAACACAAGTTCTTTCTCTTTCTGATATTTCTTTTCTGTTTGCAAAAATGATACAAAAATGGAATACTTTGAACAACAACGGAACAGTGCATGCCTCCTACCTTCGTATAGACACCAGAAGCAAAACCTAACTATCGTCAGAAAATTAGAATTGCTGAACTCAAAGCATCGATGACGAAATTCAATTGTAGGCTGATGTGATAAAATATCGTTATGTGTTATATCGCGTAATTATACAGCCAGTTCATTCCTTTTTTACCTAGTTTTAAGAAATAGATGACACTTTAAAATTAAACAATGGAAACGTGGAATTCACATAAAAAAATTTGATTTTACCTGTAACCCTGATAATAGGACGAAAGTTAGAATTTTATTTAATTGATTCAAAAGTTATTGTAAATCTTTGCTTAGTCGGGGAATTTCAAAATAAGAGATTTTGCAATACTACAGACAATTAATGTTATGAAATTATAGTTTTTTTAGTCAAAAACAATTCTGAAAGGTACACAATTTTTAATGAAATTTTAATATTTCTCATTTCATTAATACCAACATTTTACCTCAAAAAATTTTCCCAAATTTACTTGTGAGATTGAAATTTAAAGCATAGCTTTCAGTAAAAAAGAAAGCTTCCGAAAATCGGTGCAAATTCACATGTGATTTTCACATTTTTTCTAATTTCACATGATGAATTGCATTTTATTGTCTTCTATCTTTTAGATGACATGGAAAAAGAGTGTCAATGACTGCTTTCATAGATCTCGTTGAAAAACCATAAAAACGTTACAATACGATAAATTAAGCGTATCTGCACAAATGTCCAAATCAAAAATTAAAAAATCAAAAAACGTCAAAAAGCGACATAGATAAGAAAAAAAAAAAATTAGTAAACAACAAACAACTAATAGTTAAGATCGAGTAAATCTAAGTCAAAAATTTAATGAAAAAAATCCGTCAAAAGTGAAAAAGCAAATTCAACTAAAGCGTATCGTCAAAAATCGTATGTCGTCGTAAATCGTATCAAATAAATCAGTCGTCAAAGAATACGTCGTCGTGTTATCATCGAAATGGAGCTAGAATGTAGTAACGGCCAGCCAATTACAGAAACTTCGCCGAAAAGTAAACTGTGTAATCAGAAATAGTATTTTATTGCCATTTGAGGGGAACAATCGAGGCTTGCCGAGATTTCTTCTCAAATGGCAATATGATGCTTTATTGCATGAGCGAAAAAGAGAAAACAAACGCAGGAGAACGACAAATGTCGTTGTCAGCGATTAATAATTTCTCGTTTATACTACTAGATTAACAATTTTTAAGGGGAAACACCGCGCAAATGCAATAAATAAATTTAATTATTAGGAAAACATCAGATAAATGAAAAAGGTTAATCACCGGGTAAAGGGTTCATTATATTGGACGCGATGAGAATCGCATCGCGTAAGGTCTGTGTGAAAGCTGAACTTGACAAAACAAACATTTTTTTTTCAAGTTGAACTTTCACACAAACTTAACCAGAAGCGATTCGCATCGCGTCCAATATAATGAGCCCTTAAGTGCTTTCGGTTTTAAATGATATTTGTGAAAAGAAAGCACCAAAACAAACACATCATCCATCAAGGCCGAAGGTACCGAACACCGAGTCATCAAGCTTGTGGACTTCTCTTCTGAATTCACGTGACGGAAGGGTCGGATCGATGTGGTTGGCAGCAATATTGAATAGTCGTCATGCAAAGTTTAGTGGTGAGAATTGTGAAGACTCGTGGGCACTACAAGTGATTCTAATCAGTGAAGATCTACGCAGCATTCGCGTGCCATCGTTCAATATGATTTTATCACGGATAAACTGACAGTTTAGTTTCCCTGTGAGAACATCATGAATGAAAAATATCGCTGCATCGGTCCGACGTCTCAAAAGTGAAACGAGCTGAAGTTCTTCACATCTTTTAGCATATGGACGAATACGATATGGATTAGCGTCGCCTTCGACTCGACGATCACGGTTTGCATATAAAACGAATTGTCTTTGGACAAATCGTACTGGCAAATTCTAGATGCGAACGGACTATGGCTGAATATAGCATCTTGGCTGTACCGACGTTGAACATTGGCGACGTAGCATTGGCGTTTCACAAACGAAAGCATTGCCATGGCTTTCTTGACTGCCAATTCAAGGTGTCCATTGAAAGTATAGTCGTCGTCATACGTTACACCGATGTCTTTCGTACAGTTAACACGTTCAATCACATCCCCATTTATATGATAGTTCGCCAGGACTGGAGAACGTTTTCGGTGGATGGTGATAACTTTACATTTGCTCACATTGAGCTCAAGATCGTTGTCGGAGCACCATTTTATAAAGCTTTTTATGGCTTTTTGCATTGAGTGAGTATCGTCGATCGTTGGATATGCTGTTATGAACTATTTTCTTGTCGTCAGCAAAGTTGATGTCTCTAGTAGGACCAGGTGAACAATCAATCATCAAAAAAGATCACGAACAATAGAGCTGCCAGAACAGATCCTTGACCAGAGAGAGTACGTCGATCGCATCGGATTTACAAGAATTTATCTTCAACTTTTGCTTTCTGCCTGACAGGAAGGAGCAGAACCACAGAAGAATCGAATTGCATAGCTGGTATTTGACGATTGACATCTTCTTCACTAATCGGACTGAACGAATAACGTCGAATGCCTTGTGTATGTCAGCAAGGAAGATATCGGTTTGTTTGTTGTTGTCAAAGGATTGGTGAACCAATATCGATAGTCCATCAGGTTAGATTCAACTCTTCGACCTGGGAAGAATCCATGCTGAGTCGGTGTTGAATGCGGGAAAACGTTGTACTTCAAACGTTCCACAATCACAATCTCAAACACATTGGCACAGTTAGGAGCGAGGCATACACCGCGGTAATTAGTGGCATCACTCTTCTTGCCTGACTTAAATACTGGAGTTAAGTGACCCATTTTCCAGCGATCAGGGTAGTGACATTCCATTAATGACTTCGAGTAAATCATCGCTAGTGGATGGGACAATTCATCTGCACATTCACGGAGGAACAGGGGAGCCATATTATCAGGGTTATTACCTTTGCTTAAATCCATACTCAAAAGGATTTTCTTCACGATATCGTGGGTGATCGTGATGTTTGTGAACCCAATATCGTCTCTACTGTTAATGAACGAGATCAGTTCCACCATCTCTTTGTCATCATCGGGGTATCGCTTGTATACGGAAGCAAAATATTTGGCAAACAGATTTGCTTTTTCAGTGTCATTCGTTGCAACTTCATCACCAAGTGACATAATTTGACATTTCCTCATCTTGGTCAACCTATCAACTTTTGTCGATGGCTGGACATCACTTATCTCTTTTTATGATGGAATGTGCACACTGCACAGCACCGAAATGAACGGTTTGTAAGTCAAATGTGCCGTTCACATAACTTCAGTTCAGTTTTAGCTCTCACACGAGACGGACGTGTTGTTTCTATTTCACTATCGCTGTTTTATTGTTGATTGGTCTCTTATTACATCGTCGACGACAAATTGACCGTTTTTATCTTATAACATAACATTTTGCTTTAACTGAATTCATTTGGTGGTCATCTTGGCTGGAGGAACTAATTTGCTCTCAAATGGAATGCCAGTGCGAGTGCCTGTTTTAATCCATCAGTTGCCTTATACATATATTGCCAATAAACATACCTAACCAAACCTAACCTTTAATTTCCACAGATGTAAAACAAATGTGAAACACAGAATTTTTAAACGGCACATTTCGCTTTTCTACAAAACTTTTTGAACGGGTGAGTGCACATCTCAAAACTTTAGGTATAAATGTGCCGAGATGTGACCTTCACCACTGAATACACCTTCTTTCTATATGCGAATGTGCCACTCACATCTGCGCAAATGTGACTTTTACCTTCAAATTCGCTGGGATCAGGATCATTGTAAAACTTTCCTGGCATGAGCTTTTAATGATAAATTTCGAAATTTTCCTCAGAATTGCTATTCGTTGTGTGAATAATATAGTAGTAATATGCGAAAATTGTTAAAAAGAGGAAAAACAAGAAAAAACTACAAAACTAACATTTTATGTAAATTTGTACCGATTTTCGGAAGCTTTCTTTCTTACTTAAAGCAGTGCCTTTAAATTTCAACCTCACAAGTAAAGAACCTGCAATTTTTTGTGGGAAAATTTTTTTGAGGTAAAAGGTCAGTTATATTGATCGAAAAATATTAAAATTTCGTTAAGAATTGTGTAATAAATTACCTTTTAGAATTGTTTTTGACTAAAAAACAGCTTTAAATTCATAACATTTTATGTCTGCAGTATTGCAAAATCACTTATTTTGAGATGCACAATAACTTTTGAATCAATTAAATAAAATACCAACTTTCATCCTATTATCGTGGTTTCTGGTAAAATCAAATTTTTCTATACAATTTTTACGTTTCCCTCAACTCCCGGTGAAAAATTTGACATTTCTATCGCGCATTCAAATTTAGCGCAAAAAATCTATGATTTGGGAATAACTTAATTTGCTGGGTACGCTTAAAAGTGAAGCTGTCATCTATTTCTTCAAAACTAGGTAAAAAAGGAATGAACCGGCTGTAGTCTCGGTGGGTATAATTTCGAGGGACGTTAGCCCCGAGAAATTTTACCCACCTCGACTATAATTACGCGATTATACCCCTTGTGTTATAATATACTATTGTTAAAGGATATTACTGCATTTTTTTTTTATTTTTAATTTCTTATCACTTTTCAAGTGCAATATTCTTTGATAGAAGCCGATGTTACATTACGCTACATTCTGTTTCTTTTACATTACCTTGTATTAGGCGAGCATATAGTTGCATTCGGAACTGAATGTAATCGTAATTGATGAGCTATTTGCTTAAGTTAATATTCAAAATGTATACCAGAGCGTATTTATTACAATCCTTTTACAGGCAACGAATAATCCACATATTCGATTTATAATCATTTTTTCATATTGTTCGACCACAATTCAATATTAATTGGTCACCAATGCGTTTTTCAATGGTATGCTGGCCGCTACATTACATTATTGCGTCCGTTTTGTTCATGCGAACAAATTTTCTGAGTTGAAATTATAGAGTGATTGCACGAATGCTCGGACATTTTATCGTTCAGTAACATTTTTCTAAGCGTCTTTTCTTTTTTGACTTGCATTTTCAGTCGATAACAGTTAATTTAACATTTTCCAACTGTTTACAACAGATAAGAATGGAGTTCAGAGAGCGATTTCGGACGAATTTAACTAAACTTTCTCGGGGACTAGTGTCAAAATGAGAGAAAGAAAGAAAACGCTAGAATGAACGGAATTGCCACCATCATCGCTCAAGTGCTTTTTTATGCACATAGTTTCGCACGTTACGTTTTCATTTATTTTGTCTTTGTTCTTGTTGTTGAAATTTATTTCATTTATTTATTATTATTAAATATAAATAAAATAAATAAATAAATAACAATAAAAATACAGTTGGGTACACTCAGTTTCTATAGCATTTACATTATTTACAGCGGTAGATTTTTACGTCAAATGAGCCTAGGGTTTTAAGGTGAACGTTAATACCGCGTGGATATTACACATACGAGTGCAACGAGAATACAATAGTTGCGTTTGCTTATACGACACAACGTTCCATGCGAAAACTTCTTGGCAATGGATATTCATTTTTTGTATGGGAATAAACACCCACGATAGTTTCGTTACTTTTAACATCTTACGTGCAAATTTTTGATATTTGGTGGATAAAAGTGTATATTTTCCAGAGACATACTTCAATTGTGTGACAATACAGTGAAACAACGTACTGAAACACGTATAATGACTAAGCTTATGTCCACTAAAATCACTTTTTAGAAGTGGTTCCGGTGTGGGTCGACTAGCATTTTTCATTTGAGAGCAACTATTTTTTCCTACTTCCGAAGTCTTTTTTCTGGTAGATAATTTGATGTAAAGCAACGTTTACGAAGAACGTTTTTCAAAAAAATTGTGTCTAGATCTCCGGCACGAAACTTTTCTTCTTTTATGATACAGATGATGACAGATACAGTTGGTCTCTTTCTAACCAACGCTTTAGCATAGAAGAAGAAAAGTCGCGTGCCGGGGAGACACAATTTTTTTGCAAAACATTCTTCCCAAACGTTGCTCTCCATCAAATCATCTACCAGAAAAAAGACTCCGGAAGTAGAAAAAAATAGTTGCTCTCAAATGAAAAATGCTAGGGTCGACCCAATTCGATCTTTATCTCGGATTCAAGTAGTGGGTTCACGAAAATTTGCGTCCGTAAATTTTAGTAATTAATTGAATTGTACATGTACACTATTATATCTGTTGATAGCTAAGCTCAGCATTGGCACAGCTGCCCTACGTAGTTCGCTGCTGCAATAATATTTTATTAATTTTCATGTATTGTAACCATTGCTCGAAAAAAAAGAGTTGTCAAGACAAATTGATATTTTGTTGGTAGTTTTACTTTACACTTTTTTGTCCATTACGATGAGGCATGAAATTGTTGCGTGAACGAGTTTTTTTTCATTAAACAAAATTTAATTGGATGGTCTACAAGAACCATATATTTAAATATGTTTTTTCGCTCATAAATCATTCAAATGTATAAATATTCTTTGAATTTTGTGCTATCTAAATTCCACATGAGCCAACCAACAACTTGCCACAAACCACATAAAACAACATAATTTTTTACGATGGTACAGAATCACAAAAAACAATACGGTTCCCCAGCAATCGACTGTTCGAAATATACTTTGAAGCTATTTTTT
This sequence comes from Pseudolycoriella hygida, assembly GCA_029228625.1. Taxonomy (NCBI): domain Eukaryota; kingdom Metazoa; phylum Arthropoda; class Insecta; order Diptera; family Sciaridae; genus Pseudolycoriella; species Pseudolycoriella hygida. Next base: position 8,395,765 of record CM055403.1, on the reverse strand, counting down.
CGGTGTTAGATATGGATTGAGTGATTAACTATTTAAATATTTTTAACTAATTTAAATAATTTGTTTATTGACATGATTTATATTCAATGTGATAATACAGTTCTAGTTGGAATAACATAATTAATGATCCTTTTAGTTGATGTTATTGTTGAAAGGGGATTTGTATGTTTTCAAAAATTGAGTATAATTTGTCATGTTTAGTGTGTAAAATAATTATAAATTATTCATTTGATTCTCCATCGGATCAGGTTGTTGGGCCATTTTTTTTTCTTTAATCAATTGGTTACTCTGGAGAATTTAGAAAGCACATGCTTCTTGCAAGTAAACTCAACTCAAGAAAATGGACTTGAGATATTTTGAAGATTTTTCTTTGATTCAAGAATCTCATTAGACTAAAGTGTATCATATTATTGACCCTTTCGGGAATGCAAAAAGCAAAATAATGGTGTTCTGCTTAATTCAAATGAAAGGATCAACTTGGGACCAGCCTGCCTCCCTGAGTTATAGCAGAAAAAGTATTGGAGCTATAACAAGGCAGACAGGTGTTAAAATTCTGCCTACCCCAAATGAAAGTTGTCACTATTAATCCTAATTTCCTATGTTATCAATTTGACATCAGCCTGCCTCTTTGAGGTCAAGTTCAAAGTATACTAATACAGATTTAGGGAGCTATAAGAAGGCAGGCAGGTGTCAAAATTCTGTTTGTGGCGAATGAAGGTATTAGTGTAAAAAAAACTTTTGCCTAATCATCAACTTGACAACAGCCTGCCACTCTGAGTTTTAGCTCTAGTAATCCTGAACTTTTACTTGGGAATTTTTAAGGCCCAGCCTGCCCGGGTGTCAAAATTCTGCTTGAGCCAAATGAAAGATGTTAATGTAAGGTAGCATCTCACTTATTCTCAAGTTGACACCAGCCTGCCTCCAAAACTTCTAGCTCATGGAATGAAAAATCCGTATGGGGGCTATAAGGAGGCAGGCTGGTGTCAAAAATCTGCTTGTACCCAATAAATGATATTAGTGCAAAACAACATTTGCATAGTTATGAACTTGACACCAGCGTGCCTCCTTAGTTGCTAACTCAAAGAATATTTTTTCTCTATGGGAGCTATAAGAAGGCAGGCTTGTGCTAAAATTCTGATGTATAACTGTAAAATGACAGTTCCATAAATATGAAGTTGACACCAGAGTGTCTCATCGAATTCAAGCGAGTGAGATTCTTCAAATAGCAAGATTTTATTCGAGTTGATAATCTAGAAATATCACAAGATTTTTCTGGACTTCGAATTCAAAATATAAAGTAGATCCTTGTACAGCGTGTAATTTTTGCTATTTGCACAAGAGTGAATGTTTACTTCTACTAACTGGTGCGAAAATGAGAATATTCCATTTACAAACTGTGGTGAGTCAAACCTAATGAGTCCATTTTCAGTCTATATGTTCAGTGAAGAACATAAGCTGAAGCGAATCGTGATAAAAACTGAATTGAAAAATTTCTTTCTATTTTGCCGACCCTTCTTCATTAACAACCGTCTAACAATTTCAAAAACCCACTACGTTAAAAACGTTGAAAATTCATCATACCTCAGACATCCTCTCATCATGAAACAATTTTTAACATGAAAACCTTCATCATAAATTACTCATTTTTGAGCCTAATTTGGGCACTCCGTGGAGGAGATTTTTTAAACACAGACACTCTCACAAATCGTCTAAAAAAATAGAAAATTTTAGAAGAAGATACCAAGCTACTGATGAAAATATCAGGTCACAACCAATTTTATTCAGGTTTCAGATTGAATTAAGGTTCAGGTCGGCAGTCTGGCTTCAATCAATATGAATTCCTTGTCCGGTCTATTTCGCGACGAGATAGGCGGAATTTCACATAATGCCTGTGGCAACCCCTACCCTATAGGGAATTTAATAAGCACGCTTCGAGGAGGGTATTTTTGTATATTTTGGGCAGGGAGTGGGCGGTTTCTGGCAAATATTTAAGAGACATACCGGGCACCTCGATTTAGAATTTAAAGTTTTATCTATTACTTGTTACAAAGATTTAAGATAAGTAAGAATCTTGCAGAAGCTTCGAAAATCTAAAACTGTTATCAATATTTATTGTATACTACACGTTCATTATGTGCGTAAGAATTCTTCGGCACGTTGTGTGTACTCATTTATTCACACCAAAATATTTTTTATTTACCTCAATTTAAAGCAACATTTAGCCCAACATACAAATGTTAGCCCGCTCATCTCTATTAATATGCGATGCGACTTGTGCAGATTTTTTGGTTGTATCGAATATGGCTCTAGCCTGGTGAACCGAAGAAAAGGCGTCACCTATTTCAAAAGCAACGCAGCAAGACTCAACTGTTTACTCATCAACAAATTCTCTGAACACAGCTCATGCCTAATCGCAAAAAGCGCTCCGATAATGGAGGAAATTTATTTCGTTATAATGTGGACGTAATTGCACATACTTAAGAGTTAAGGCAATATTTACTTAGATACGTTCGAGTCTTTCGTAACATCTTTTAGGTTTGCCACGTCTATGCTGATGCCCATGGTAACAATCTCATGTAAGTCTTATATTATACACATCAATTCTTAAACTAATACTTGTTTCTGTATTGAAATACATACACTGTTCATTCTTATATCTGATGCAAACTGGCTGTCATCATTTCACGCGCCATCTTTCGTACGTTTTCCTCATATAATAATAATAATCCGTAGTCACAACCTGTCCGGGTCAGAGGCTAGATCATTTTATTTGCTAGTTCCGCAATTTTTTTTTGTGAGCTTTTGCTCAGATGGATTCTTCTTAGAGATCCTTTCGTTACCATAGTTTTTCTTACTGTGTCAGTGGTAAATTGCACACAAACCTAGTGTCATCTATGATGATGATCATTTTATCATTAAGATTTCTTCTGGTGCTAAATTATATCTTCGTCTAAAGTTAGACTCAGATATTTGTACACAGAATTCATCGCATATGGGTGACGTCATATTTGTCATTCTTGTATGTACGAATCGTTGCGGCACCAATTTCACAACTATCCAAATTATGAAGCCTGGATGTGCCTAGGAACGTTACTTTCATGCTATACACTGAAGAAAAATCCTATACATAATTTGTCCCCACCCGGATGGAAAGCCAGCAAAAAAAAATCCAGCACACTGAGCTAACCGGTCCTCGCATAGCATTTGTAATTTTCCTATTGCTATGTAGGTGGCATCCTTCTTCAGATGAAAATACACCTTTTTTCATATGCGAGTGGCGTCACACATTTTTTCGTGTTCTGTATTGTGCGTTTTGGGAGTCGAACCACGAAACTACCCAATTTATGAAGTTTGGGTGAACCTAAGAACTTTCGTTATAACTGTTAGTCGCAGAAAAATCCTAGACGTGGAAGGCAAATACTTTCACTTCTGCGCCATCCGTCCCGTTCTTTGAAGCTTAACTTTTCTTTAATCGACACTTACAATCAGCGTCATCTTAAATTACTAGCTGTGAAATACTTCAATTTTTTTATATTTGCATTGTTCAAAAAAGATCATATCTACATTGTAGAATCAACTCAAATAAAAAGTTTGACTTGAACCTGTTCCGAGCCTTATTTTCGTGCTATGTAAAGTCGTTAGGAATACAGCTAGCTGGATGGATGCAATGAAAATTGATCGTGTTATGAAAATTCTTCTGTCTGAATTGTAAAAATGCATTTATGGTGAACAACCAGCATGCAAGAAAATATTAAAAACTTTATATTTACACGATAAAAATGCTCTGCGAAGCATTTTAACATCTGAAAATGTCATAAAGATCGCAAAAATAGATAAACCGAGCATATCTAATTAGCCTTGTTCAAGGATTCAAAAAAATAACATTCGAAAAGAAGATCACATTTCACCTGTGCGGATAAAACATCAAATTAATAAATTACATCTTGGAATGACCACAATATACAACGGAAAAAAACTATTCAAAAAATCGTTACCGCAACGAAGAATTGAAAGAGAGAAATAAATAAAATCGAAAGAAACAAACTGAAAATATCCTAAATAGTTCCACATATAATATAATCGAAGACCTGTTTTAAATGTTGTTTTGTGTAGTTTTTATGCTTAATTTATTTCAATTTAATTTAATAACGACTGGGGCTCGTGCCCGTCAAATCATTTATACAACCTTATGATATCAAAACAAAGACAAGTTGACAGCTACACTCCGACCATATGAAAGCTCTGTGTGTGAAAGAGATTGGTAAATGTAATTACTTATCACTAAGGAGACGGAGACGTAAATTTTCAGGCATATACCAGAATTACGAAATAATATACGGCATTTTACTTCGTTCTGATACCCAGTAGCTACCTACCTAAAAATGTGGAAATATCGGAAAAATATTTATAGAAAGTTCAACCATTTGGAAGGTATGCAAGACATGGGACGGTTACGCATTAGACATTTGCATATCTAACATGCTGCTGCTGCTTCTCTGCTTTCAGTTGATGAAGGCTCCAATGAACGAAGGAGTGGGAGTGTTAGGGTTCGGTTAGGAATTGGAAGAGGTAGAGTTGGAAATTTTTTGTCCAATTAAGACTTTAGAGTAGACGAGATACTTAGCGAATACACTATCGAGGGAAGTTTACAAGAAGCAATCGAAAGGCTGATGGTGAAATCCTATTGCTTCTGCAGTATGAGCGTTGTTCAAAATTCACGTTAAGCGCAGGTGGTTGATGTGGTTCAACCTTATGGCAAATTCATTGTTGGAAGAACCGTTATTCGACTTCTTTTAGTTTTGCTTGTATTATTATATAGATGGCACTAGATTTGTCACACAGCTTACCACAGGCAGTGTAAAAATACGATAGTAATGAAAGAACTTCAGGAGAGCTATGTCCGCTAGTGAATTTTTTCAGCGACGCTATCGCTACCACTAGCACTATCTCAAAGCTAGCGGCGCTATCAATATCTATGTCTATTTTGGGACTGGCTATACTAAAACGTGCTAGCGCTAGCGCAGAAATTTTCTAATGTCAAGTTCAGGCCCAAAACTTGTGTGCTAAAATATCTACATTTAGGCGCTCGAATACTATATTTTCGTTGATATCCTTAGAAAAAGACTCAGTTTCAAAAAAGTAATTCAGCATTTCCCTTCCCAAATGTGCTGGCTTTTAATCGCAACTGAACGTATTTTTTGGGATTCAACCTACTCTGAGAACTTTGCAAAAAAATTGTTAAATTTGCACAAAAACTCGTCGTTCTGAGACTAGGCTCAATCCAAAAATAAAATTAGTTTAGTTGCTCTTAAAAGACAACGTATGTGGGAAGGGAAATGCTGACTTACTTTTTTGAAACTACATCTTTGTCCACAGATATCAGCGAAAGTATATTATTTGAGCGCCTAAATCTAGACTATTATTTAGCACACCAGTTATGGGCCTTCATACAGAAATTAAGGATTTGTTCGCAACACGTTTGAAGTGTTAATCAAAGCAGACATTCTCAAATTAATTCTACCAGATTGCTATCACTTCAAGTTATGGTTCCGCTCCATTTCGTACGTCTTTATTTCAGATCCTTTGACATAAGTCGGTGCCACGATAAAAGCGTCGATTGTTCCCTTCTCATACCATATATAATAAATAAATACCTCAAAGTGTGACGGTTTTAAAATTTTGAGAAATTAATAGGGGAAGAATTTGAACCGATAATTCTAAAATAAGAAATTACCGCAAAAAATATAGAATTGATCACAAGAAATAAAGAATTGACCGCTATAACATATGAAAAGTGATCGCATGTGTTCATTTCTTAATTTTTTCGATCATATTTAATAGCAATCGCTTTAATTACATGCCAATTAATCTCGCATATAAAACGCACTTTATTTGAACAAAAAACTCGATATAAATAAGGCTTTGCGATTCGTTTATAAACATCACCGCATACGCCAACTTGTAAGCTTTGTACTCGAGCTTTAAAAGCATATAAGCTTTACAATAAAACTGTAAAGATGCCGTCATAACGGAGGTGGAGTAAAGTTTTTAACACCACTGGCAATCACTATCTTTGAGCGAACATGTTGTTGTCATTCTATGTTTTACAAATTACATTTTAATTTTTTAATATTGAAGACGTAGTTGCTCAAACAATTGCGACCTGAGCGAGCGAAAAATATTGTGCTGTTTCCACCACTACAAAATGTTTAATTGCAAAAATTAGGTAGCCTTTTCAATGTTATTCTAAACAATTTTAAGAAAATTTCGGGTCACACCTAGAACGATGTTATGATTTATTAGCTTATAAGATGTTTTACTAACAAATTTTAACAAAAAATGAACGATGTTTACCCGGTAGAGGTAGGAAATCGGTATCATAAAATGGTTTTGCCAAATTTTGTTTTTCAAAAAATCGTCCGAAAATAATGCAATAAAAATATCAATCTTTAAAACGGGTTGTAAAAGTTCTTGGACGAATTTTGACGGTAATAAATAAATGACATAAAAATAACTAGATCCCACCTTTTGGGTGAATCAGGTACCTTGACTGTTAGCGTGTCACCTCTTCTCTTGAATTTACGTTTTTCATCATAGAGAACAGAAATTACATACTATGTAAATTTCTTTCGTAAGAGCCTGACTTTCAGACAAGGGAATTAATTTTTTTAAGTCACTCGATAAACTAATTTTATTGCTAGTAGTTAAAGGGCCATTCAAATAGTGCGCACGCTATTTTTAAGTCACTCGATAAACTAATTTTATTGCTAGTAGTTAAAGGGCCATTCAAATAGTGCGCACGCTATTTTTAAGTCACTCGATAAACTAATTTTATTGCTAGTAGTTAAAGGGCCATTCAAATAGTGCGCACGCTAAAAACGACGGATTGTTTGAACATCTTCTCGGGCAACGCAGTAACGCCTCGTTGTCCTGTGTGCTATACTTCAATATATCGTTTTAATAAAGACGAGGACTGGAACTCTACAGTCCCTCCTGATAATTTAAAGCATGGGCTGGCAATTCTACATTGCGAGATCAAAAAGATCAAACAACTGATAAAACAATCATGCCGATTGACAGACACATGGACAGTCCAAAAGGGTCTAAGAGGTAAATATCAATTGCTCTATTTATATCGGATTTTTTCTTGCTCCTTCGAAGAATTCAATCGGTTCTTGAACATTTTCTACGCTTGTTTCTGTTATTTATGAGCCTTATCTAAAGTTCGGATGTTAAAAAACGAAAATATTTCATGCAGTCAATGCAAGACAATAGACATTAAAAATGACAATTTAAAATACAAATTGTCAACCAACAATAACTTGTTCGCATAACCAAACGTGTACAATTGTATAAGACAAAACCTAAATAAATTTCATAGAAATTTATCAATTCATTTATTGAAAAGATTAAAAAAATGAACAGAGCACAAAATTGCACAATCGTTCAAAATCAAAAAAATTTAACGGGTGCAAAAGCACCTTTAACTATCAAATTTTGCATACGTTTTTGTACTAAAATGTTGATTGTTGTTTAGTATTTTAGCTATCTCAAGTATCTAATCATAATCATAAAACGAAATGAAGCTTTTAATGTTCAATTGTATCTATAAAAAAATCACTTTCCGGACGAAAAAAATATCCACAGCTGTTCACATTTATCTTGTTTGATTCTACTTTCGTGGAGCCTTTCTATATTTTGCATAAGAATACTTATGACTTGGATGAAAATAATAGTATATTACAGTGGACCCTGTGAAAGAAACTCATTATATTTCCACCAGTTTCTCGTAAACAGGATCAACAGGATCGAAACGAATCATCGCGTATCTAGCTCTGCCGAAAACCATGAAACCTGTTCCATACTTTTTCGGACTGTCGTTACTCTTCCCACTGTCGTAGAACCTATAGTCGCTACTGGTAATGGTGTCCTTTCCAGGCCATCTCGTTTCTTGCGCTACTGTAATGTCAATTTTTGCCGCTCTTAGCGCACTCAATCCTCCTGGCCGCAACAAAGATCTGTCCGATCCGAGGCTGTGTTGTATCCATTTTTTGCGGTGTTTGGAGGTTACGCCCAACTTGTGTTATTTAATAAAACCATTGTGTGAATATTCAGAGTACTGAGACTGACTCATATGTTCATTCCAGTTTCAATTACTTTGAGCCCCTTTTGCAGCTTATCAACTTTGTCCAAAATACTCTTTTTGGCTTTATCTCCTTTGTCAATCTGTTCCTGAAGACCAATTTTCTTCTCAGATAAGACGCTTTTCAATTCATCTTGCAGGTCTTTCATGTTCTTATCTTTGGCTGTTGCTGCATCTTCATCTCCATCAGGCACTACCTTCGCTTTTTCTTTCTCCAGCCGCTCTCGGATAGAAGAAATTTTCTCGTTGACCTCCTGTAAGTCAACAGGAGGATTTTTGAGTTCATCTTCGATTGATTTCAGTTGCGTCTCGAATTTTTTATATTTTTTAGCTCGCGTCTCTGCCACAAAATCTCCAAGGTTCTTGAGGGCATCACTAACTCCAGGAGGGACAAGGATCGCATCACCTTGTTTCGCATCTGGTTCAACGACGAACGATTCTCCGATGGTGACGCCCGCAGGATTTGAAAAGCAAGGCCTTCTCCATTTGCTTCTTCTCTTCAATCAATTCGGCTTTTTCTATTTTTTGCATAACTTCCTTCACAAGTTCATCCAATTTATCGTCCATGGATCGAAGGATTCTTTCAATAGCCGGATTTACTTTTTTGTCCATCAATTGGTCGGCTTCTCTCACATTTACATCGATATTTTCGTTATAGGATTTTTGAAATTCCTTGACTGTTACTCTTTTGTCAATCGCAGCTAAGTTATCGATTCTCTTTAGAGTGAGGTCCACGAAAGCTTCCACATCTATAATGACTCCTTGCGATCGAGTTGCCAGTTCGAGGGAACAGAGCTTGCTTAGACACGCAGCATAAATTGTACTCAGTGCTAATCTCTTCGTTTTATCTCTGTCAGATTTATGAAGCTCTGCATAAGTTTTAATTCGTTCAATTATGGCGTTGTAGAAGGGCGTTGTGTTTATGGACTTGAAGATAGAGTAAAGAATGTTCTCAATTGTTGTCATTTCGTTCAAATAGGCGGGGACGGTGTACAGAATGTTGAATTTCTCCGTTTTGTCTACGGATACCAACATCTGCTTCAAATCTCCTCCTCCTTCAAAGGAGAATTGGCAGCAAAGCGAATTGTTTCCCCTTTGAAGTAATTTAATGAAAAAGCTATTATGTTGACAGGAACCTGTAATTCCTTAACTCTACCGCCTTAGTTGCCACCAGTTTGTCCACTCGGTCCTGAGTCAGACGTACTCATGCCATACAATGCTTGTTTCTCCCAGCCTTGAGTAAAAATCATGCCTATCTCATCTTTCATACTACAAGAAAAGATCATATCCATTTTTGGCGCCATTTCCGCCAGCACCACCACGTGGATTATCTCCTTCATCGAGATCTCGATTTCGTAAATTCGGGTAGTGTTGGGATGGTTTGAATATAGACAGTAGTAATTCTCCCTTCGGTCCTCCCAAACAACCGGCACCTCCGTGCCCACCTCTAAGACCGCTTTGAGCCTTTTTTCCAAGTATCTGCCAATATATAGAATCTTTAACATAACTCTAATGCGATTCGCGAACCCAACCTCTGACGAAGGTATACGCCATTGATCTGGGAGGTTCATCCTCATCTGTAGGCATGATTGCATCAACTACTTTTGCACCGTTGCCACCATTTCCGCCAGTTTGGCCTTTGCCACCTCTACCGCCGGTAGCACTGATCGTAAGGAATTGTGCGTTGTCAATGGAATCAGCAATTCCGGTGAAATGTCCAGAACATTTTCCTGAACCGCCAGCAAGGCCTTCTTCGCCCGGTGTGGCTCCTCGGCCAGTTTCTGCCATACCTCGCCTGTCTTCGCCGTCCAAACTAATTGTAAACTTGTCCTTAACTTTCCATTTAGCTGCTGCGATAGTCATATGCCGACCAGGAGCTGAGAAGTCAATGTCTACATGAACAACGCACGAGGCAAAGATGTTCACCTTCTTTGTTTGATTTTCTTTACGCTTATATGCTTCTAGAACGCGTGAGAGAAGGATGAATGAACTAGTAGCTAAAAGAACTCCGTCTGGAGTCACTTTAATGTTCGTCTTTTCTATCAATGTTAATTGCACGAGAGAATTCAATTCGTTCATTCGAACTTCGGTGAGTGCGAAATCTCGCAATGGTGCCACATCAATGTTGAGGAGTTTAAAGAATCTATCGGCTGTGGCGTCTGACAAACGTAATCCCGTGTTTTGCGTAGCATTTCCCCAATCATTCAAATCAGCCACATTGTATTTCTCCCTGTTTTCTTGATGCGGTCTCCTGAGAACGTCGTAGACTTTATACAGAGTTTTGTACCGGTTTTGTATGACAAATTTGTAAGCTTCGTCCAACGAGGATTTGGGGATAGTCGTGGAAATCACATCAAACATGTTCTCCAAGAATGCCAAACAGCCCAACTGTTTCTCCAAATGTCTCAAGGTTGCCTTCGACAGAGGCACGTTTGCAGCCATCAAGGTTTTATACAGATCGAAAATGAAATTTTTCTCTAAGTTGGTTAGCGTACGTAATTTTTTTGAGTAATCATCAAGGATGGGCTGGACATCAGCCAAGAATGATTGAGTTTTTCTCCAATTGTTCGAACTATGCATACGCTCGGTGCAAGCCTTTGCTAATTCAACTCCGATTTGATCCATTCCCTTGATCAAATTTTTCGCAACGGTGAGCATTTGGACCTTGGTCGAGGCATCAATGGCATAATTGAAGTCTCCCTTCGAAACAACTACAAAATCAGTCTTCTTTTCCATTGCTGTAATAATGGTCATTTTGCTGTCCATCATAGCATTGGACTTTGAAAGCGGGCCATCACCTGTTGGTGTGCGGAAGAGGCCAATGCGCGTTTCCCCGATGACCCGTAGGGAAATCAACAGGTAGCACTCTTAAGTTTAGCACAAAAACTCCGAAGAGAATTGAGGTCTCGGGGACTACGACGTAGATGTAAAAAAGCACATAGACCGTGCAGACAGTTGCACGCCTGGCACATGGCCGGGACTACCACACTCCGCTCATAAGCAATCAAGCGCTACCCAATTCCAACGGAAAACTTGCAGGAAGCAAACTGGGTTTCAGGGATTTCTAAGATTAAGAAATTTAAGAAATTAGTAAATTTTTTTAAGACTGCGGAACGAAGTATTCTCCGAAAAATATTTTTCCCAAATTCTACGGAAAAGTCTAAGGCGAAGTGTCTTTTTACTCATCAAAATCGATGCAGTGGATCCGGAATGATCATTTTCAATACGAAAGTGCATTTTCAAAGAATCCAAAGTTAATGAAAACATCCTACGTTTAGTTAGTTAGTTACTGACTTTTAAATGACTTTTTTGGCTTCCGCTCGAAAACGGCTCGATAACTTTTCTTGAAATTTTGAAGTGATCTTCGGGTGGGCATTCTATGCCATATGAGATTTCAAAAAAAAGGGGAGAGTGTGGTAACGGCCTCTTTTTGGGCGCCAGGGCTCTTAGAAGACGCCATACAAAGCCCATATGTACGTGTTGGTGTGTGTAATGTGTATGGTAGCACATTTTGTATGAGACAATGTGCTGTGCTCGAGATAGAGGTTTGGTGTTCAAGGGAAAGTTGTTGAATTGGGTGTGTAGTCTATCGGGGTGACTGCTTTCGGCGGCTGCGGCGACTAATAAAAATATTTTGAAATGTTGTAGAGTAAGCTGTGAGGATGATTTTCGCCCATGGAAGTAGTAGCTGCCGCGCTTCAGTTCGGCGGCGACGACGGCTCAAAAAAATCTTTTGATATGTTGTATAGGAAGCTGTGGAGATCATTTTGTGTGTTGTGGAGAACAAAATTCTATATATAATTCGTCAAAAACAAATTTCCTATTTCCAAAAGAACTGATATCACAACAAAAACGCCTTTTAAAAGAGAAATGTAACGCAAGTCCTCGTCCCTTCTTCCAAAACAACTGATTTCAATTTAGGTGTCGCTTAAAGCGTAACGGAACGCAAAAAATTGTTTTGAAATATTTTCGATTAAAAAATGCGTCACAAATGCCGGACCCTCACACCGTAATAATTTTTCTGCGCTTTCAGATTTCACAAGGCGCAGAAAAATTATGACGTTGGGGTCCGGCATTTGTGACACATTTTTTTAATCGAAATTTTTGCGTTCCGAAGCTTAAGCATCACCCAAATGGATATCAGTTGTTTTGGGACGAGGACGAGGGGTTGATTTTTCGGCGAATTTCGTGGAAAACCTTCGCTGATTTCGTCTAAGTTTTTTTTTTCTTATGACGGCAGTCTGTTTTCGATCAAATGAAGTATGTTCAAATGCTTAAAACACAAAACTATTTACGCTGCAAGTACTGTACGGGTATTTTATGTTCGAGAAATGGTAAATGGTTCGAGATGTAGTCGTAGTATAAAAGTAATTATTTCTCAAAAGTAGGCAGTGCTTAAAGCTTCGATACACGAAATAGTTATTTACGAAACAAGGGAGCAGGCCGAAAGTGCTTTGACGTGTTGCGTATCAAGTTTTTCATGCTTGCTACCAGGGACGAAAGTTGAAAAATGTAAGCCCAAGGGGCGAAAGCGTCCCTGGTAGCAGGCATGAAAAAATCTTTTCATACAGGAGGAGAATCATAAGGTTGTGCAACGTTTCGTTTTAACTCGTTTCATCGAAAAACCGTGTTTTACATGCACAAAATACAAGAAAATATGTGAAAATAGAGATAAAAGAGAAATAAACAAGTTGCACAAGCTTATGATTCTCTCTCTGTAATTTCATGAAAGTGAAAAGAGATTCATCAAATCATTGCACCGGAAATTACACAAACAATTAGGAAAATAGGAGAAAACCGACCTACATTTGGCAGTAGGTACATGAAAATTTCTTAGAAATTAATTTTATTTCATTATTGTTCTCAGCAACTTCATTATTCCTTTTTCGTTATCCTCGTGATGATTGTTGATCACTTGTTTGAACAAGTGCACACGAGAATCCAATTTAATTTCTATAACCACTTTATTGGTTGAATCAATAAATATTGTGCTGTATCGGAGGCGTAGCTTACATTCTATTTCTCTAATCTTAATAACAACACCATTAGAAATACATCTGCTGATTGGATTATATGTTACGTACATGTAAATAGAGTTAATTATCTTCACTGACTGTGGTATTATAAATGTGCAATTTATTTTATAATTTAACCGAACCTATTTTACATTTATGTAACTTGTTGCTTTTATGGATGTTTTAGTGAAAAAAGTATCAATGTTTCGATCACATATTGAAGACATCTTGTTTTTGAATATTATTATTAATTTGTCGCAAGTCTGGTGTAAAAGAAGATTGTTTGTGTTAATAAACTCTGAGATTGTACACAAGTTTATATTCATATATGAATGCAATTTGATTAGTTGCAGCAATAAATTTATAAAATATCGTAATGGTAATATGGTTGGCGAATTATGGGCTATGAAAATACTAAGTGGCTTGTTTGGTTTGTATGACTACAAAAATTATTATTCTGATGCCTTAATGGATTTTCATATTAAATTTTTTTATGTTCATTCGTTGCTGTTATGGACAATAGTTTATCATTTATTTAATTAATTTGTAACAAATGATCATAAAAATAGAAAATCCTTGACACAAAAATATAGTCCTTAACTTTTTAAATATTTCAAAGTTACGGCAAATGAAAGCAGTAAGGGGCCATTCACAAAGTACGCGCGCTAAAAAAAGCAATTTTTTGACCCCCTCTCGATTTAGCAGCGTCCATACTTAGTGGGGACATTCACTAAATGTTTAAACTGCGGCTTACGTCGGTTTTCATTAGGTAATACTATGCCTTCACTCACGGCATCTAACCGCTGTTTGTCTGAATACCAGTAGTGGTGGGCCGCCTGAAACTAGAAGAAAAAGGCGCCCGAGCCCCAAATAATTTGTTGGGGCGTGAAAGGGGCGAGACATACAAACGTTTATTATGTCCTCATGGACATAACAACAAAACGATGATCTTCAAATAACTGAGTACAATTTATTATTCACTAATATCTAATCCTGTCTTGACGACTGACAATAAGCGAATGAATATTATTCATGTAATGTTCCTGGATTGAATTGATAATAATTTTATTGTCTACTATTTTCTAGCTGACATGGAAAAAGAGTGACTATGACTGCTGTCATAGCCCTCGTTAAAAAACCATGAAAACGTTACAATATATAAATAACATTAATAACATTAACATAGAACAAAAGGAAAATTACAAAAAATTTACAAACAAAAAGTAAGAAAACATCAAAAATATTACGTCAAAATCAACATAACGAAAGTCACAAGAATAAATAATTTATGAATCTATGTCAAAGACATAGAGCGTCAAAGAAAAACAAAAATGTCATAATGATATAATTGCCAAAATGGCGTCGTCAAAAATATAAAAAAAGAAAAGAAAATTCGAAATTTCAAAGTAGCATCTGAGGCGTCGTCAAATACGTTGTCGTAACAATGTAGATGTCAAAAATATCAGCCATCATGTCATAAATAATTAAATTGCCAAAGTGACGTCGTCAAAAATTGAAAAAAAAAAGAAAAGTCGAAATTAGAAAGTAGCATCTAAAGCGTAGCCGTCATCAAATACGTTGTCATGGAGACGATGTAGACGTCAAAAATTTCAGCAATCAAGGTGATGTTCTGCATAAATAAAAATAATAATTTAACTTTTTGAAAAGCTTAGAAAAGACGTAAAAGGTAATCACCGGGAAAGTGCTTTCGGATTTAAGTAGTCATTGTGTAAAGAAAGCACCAAAACAAACACATTATCCAACCATACCAAAAGTTTGGAATACCGAATAGTCTAGTTTGTGCACTTCGTTTCTAAAATAGCGAGATGGAAGTGTAGGATCGACGTGACTTGCGGCAAGATTAAACAACCGACATGCGAAGTTGAATGGTGAAAATTGAGAATATTCATGATCGCTTCCGGTGATTCTAATCAATGAAGATCTTCGTAAGACATGTGCACCATCGTTCAGAATAATCCTATTTCGGATAAATTGAGAGTTCAACTTTCCAGTCAGGACATCATGGATGAAAAAGATCGCTGCGTTGGTTCGGCGCCTTAGTAAGGATTTAAGGTTTAGTTCAGCACACCTATCAGCATATGGACGAATCCGATAGGAGTCGGTATCTCCTTCAATCCGACGGTCACGGTTGGCATAAAGAACGAACTGTCTTTGAACACTCTCTATAGATTGAATGTGAACCGCGTGATGAGGTGCATTTGCAATTTGCAATTTGCAATGCAATTGAGTGCATTTGACGTTCGAGTAACATTGATGGTGAAACGGTAGTGGCTCGGATAGGGTGTATGATCCGGCAGTCGGTCACTACAATACCCCCTCCTTAGCGAAGCGAAAAAAAAAATCTAATATTATAAGTTTCAAATTGAACTCAATTCGACATTTTTCTTTTTTATATTAAATCCGAACAAATCAAGAGATTTTGTTATATTAATAAGTATGATGACTCAATAAATCAGCTTGCACTCGTTTTTTATATATTAGGACTGCGCTTCTGATAAGAATCGGAATGAAAGAAATAAGTAAATCATTCGAATCTAACTGATTTTTTTACGTCCGATTCTCTATTTGATAGGGAAAGCACACTGAATGCAGATTTCAACCGATCTATAGATACTGCATAATTTTTTCCATTTACATTCATAGTATATTGACGTGGTTCAGAAGTCACGTTAAGCCGGTGGTCCAGACAACACTTGTTATTGGCTGTAAAAAGCTGTTAGTGGAGTCTCTAAAATACAAATATATATTACAGCACATGCTATGTAAGTAAGTCATTACTGAACGAGCTGATGTTCGCTTACTCACATAGTATGTTCTGCAGTATATTTTATCGCATAGGGAACGAGGAAAGTTAATACATGTCGGTTTTTTTTTATAAAAATTTGTCAAACCGGGGACACCTCACGTATGAGTCGAGTACGTACAGTAACCACGGGATCATTTGAATGTTGGCAATAAAATTGCGTTCATCAGTTATTGTTGCAGATTTTCTTTAAGTTCAAAACAAAATAATTTTATTATTATTTTGAAATCGAGTTTTATTCTGTAACGATTTTTTATTTGTTATGAAATCGAGTTTCGTCTGTAACAATTTTCTTTTTTACTTCTTTACAGTTTGGTTTAATGATCCGGACTGTATGGTCCTTAGGGTATACCCAACTCACGCTACACGACACTAACCGATATTTGGTGGTTTTTCTTGCATATTCCTCTAATGATGAAGTTTTCTGTGCAATCTTGTTGAAAAAAAGACAAACTTAAGTATGGGTCCGAGACCTCTCGTTGGGGCCTTTTCTTTTGCTATGTTATCGATTAAATTGAGGGGATATTTTTTTAAATTTTTTTGAAAACTTTTTTTCGAAAATTTTTTGTTTTGGACGGATTTTTGAATATTGCCGTTTCGGCAATTACCAATACAATTTAATCTCGACAGTTCGCCACAAGGTTAAATGGCGTTCTTGGCATTCAAAATTTAGCGCTTCCCACCATATGCACATTTTTGTAAAATATTGTGATCATTTTGACGTATTTTTATTTTGACTATAATAGGGAAATTTTCATTGTTTTACTTTGAGGAATCTTCAAAGACTAAGGCAAGAATGTTAGCAGTCACGCAGAAGAATCAAGTGCGCTTCCATCGCCTCATTTGGGTACGTTACAGTGCCTATTATTAAATTCTCAAAACTTCACGAAATTAAAAAAAAATGGGCAAAAAATTCACGCGTATTTTGGTTAAAATTCACGCGTAAATTTGGTAAATTTCTGCGAATTTTGTGAATTTTTACGAATTTCTGGGAAATTTATCTAATTGCTGTTAATTTTTTGCGAATTAAATACCTTAATAGGCCCTCGTACGTTAAAAGATTTGGACACTTTGAGAATTGCAGCGAGTATATGTCTTGAAGCGGAGATATGCAAACGATATACATGATATACATGCATATGTGGGTGGATACCCTGTCAATACGAGGGTTGCCTTTTATGTTTCTGGCCTCGGGGACTTCCAGCCAGAAACTCGCAAATCTGCCGAGCCTATTTCAAACTTGACTATTTTTTATGGTAAATTTTCTTAGATCACTTTTACGTAGCCTCAGTGGACGCGAAGCTATAGACCACAGTTTCAGACACTACGAAAACGCGTTTTTTGAATGAATCATCTGTTTCGTTTCACTTTTAAAATCACACTCCACGAAGCTTGTATTCACGTAAAGGGAAAAAACTAATAGTTCAATGCGTCATCTTTATTGTACGGTAGATAGATGACCAATCAAACGGTTTTAATAACTACAAAAGCCTTCGTTCGACAAGTGGTGTGGTGGCTAGCATTTTCGCGGTACAAGTCGATAAGGGCGTTGTGACCCAATTTCCCTTATTTTGGTGAACAATTTTGATAATCAAATTTTTGTGTACTAATCAGAATCGACGGCTTTACTATCCACAAAAGCTATTCAGACCACTTGTCCTTTAATATTGATGAAAATTGCGTCCATTCCTTTCAAAGCGATTCTATTCTCAACAGCTTCAGCTACCCTGAGTATGTGTGCAACAGCTTAAATCGAACTAAAGCCTCACATTACATAGTTACAATATGTTGGCATCTGCCAAAAGGCTTTGATGATGAACGTAATAAGCTCTTGAGTTAAATTTGGAGACAATACACTCAGGGTGGGTTAGAGTTAGAAATGTTTCATACAAAATTTCAACAGATGGCAGCTGTAGCCATTTCCCTTAAACTTCGCTAGTCCAATCAATACCTCTAACCGAGATAAATAGTTACGTCAGCACTTTGTCCATCACGTCCATCAGCATATCAAGGTGCATGACTTCACTGAAGATTAGCACCAGATGCCGAAACGTTGATTTCTTCTAATTATCTCCATAACGCAACTGTTCTAGATGTGTTAATGCCTGAGCGTCATGTCAATGACAAAATAATTCAAATAAGAACTTACACGTTCATAGTAAAAGTAATACGCAATGAATTGTAACCTAAGAATCTTTCAGAATCCTACTGGGAAAGTTTTAAATGAAGTTACCAAGTGGTTGCAAAGTTATGCGATGTGAAGCGATGGTACCTCAACATTTCGTCTTTAGAATGACCCAGTTACGCACTCACTGACATAAAAGTGATCTAAGGAAATTTACCATAAAAAATAGTCAATTTTAAAATAGAATCGACAGATTTGCGAGTTTCGGGCTGGAAGTACCCTAGGCAGAAACATAAAAGGCAACCCTCGTAATTTTGGAACACATAAAAACGAAATGAATGGCAAGAGTTTAGTGTGGGACGCCACATGCGTCGACACCGTTACCCATTACCCGTTACCGTTACGTACCCATGAAATGCTGGTACAGCAGCTGACTACGCATGTACGAAAAAGGAGAATTTATATGATGAAATCATAAAAGATCACAATTTTTTACTTTTCGCTGTGGAAACTTTTGGTACGTTCATTAAACCTGCAAAATCATTTATCAAAACCATTGGACCTATTCTAAATTATAACTTGCTATCACGCTTAGAAATATTTTATTCACGAAATAAGTTTTGCGATACAACGTGGACGTGCGATCACTGGGATGATTCCACCAAGTGCAAAAATGAAAGATTTTTCACATTTGTTAGGCGAAAATTGATATTTTTCACCTCAAATGAGATGCGAAAATTGAATTTTGCATCGGTAGTTTGTAGCGGGATGAAAAGCAAATTTTCGCACCTCATTTGAGGTGAGAAAATAAATACTTACCATGAAATATCATGGCCGATCTGTCATCTGATTTTTTTTTGCGATGAAGAAAGTAAACAACAAATAATTAATTTTCGACTCGACGGACGCGAGCTAAACAGAATGCCAGCACATAGTTTAGGATCACAGGAAGTAATTCATAAGCTAATCTGGCAAATATTTCTCGAGATATAAGAGTTTGGAAAAACAACACAGTCCAATGTGTTTTTGAGTTAATTTCTATGTTTTCTGTGAAATTCGTGTTTTGTATGCTTAAATGTGTTAAGTTATCTACAATAATTGTAATAGTTATAAAAAGTGTGAATCGCTACGCTTTGGCCTCAAACTTCAGTCTCGTTGCAATTTTCTCTGCTTGTGCCACAAACTTTACTCTCGTTGCAATTTTCTCTGCTTTGGCCACAGACGTCAACCTTGTTAAAACTCTCACTCTCATTTAACACTTGATTGTATGGTATGCAATTAAAAGTAGGGACAATGTCAACAAAAATCAAAAAAGAAGAGGGCTACGGCATTTTTCGCATCACAATAAAGCCACGTGCCACGGGAATCAGCTCGTCTGACGACGACTGAAATTTTTTATTTGGAGCTGACTAGTTTGTTAGCCGATCGTACATACGAGGAAAGTTAGTATTACTTTGCATTTGTTTATTTGCTGATCAAAGTTTCATTTTTAATTTTGAGGTAATGTTGTTTAGGTTAGTCATTTAGTAGTCATTTTACGTTGTATATTTTTCAGTTGTAACAAATCACCACACCCGTAATGTGTAAGTGATGAATTGGATGAATGTTGGCGACTTCCAACTTTGTGAGGAACACTAACAAACAAAAATAACTTTTAAATTCATTCAATCTTTATTGCGAAAAAGGTAGCCATTGTCATCTTTTCTGGATCTTTGGTTAAAAGCTGACCCTAACCTTTACAGTTGGTGCATTCCCTCGTGAACGTAGAATGCTCGTTACAAACATTTTTTAAACATTTATGGCAGAACTGCTTCTGCATTTTCGAGCGTTGTGACGGGCATAGGTGACAACGGCGACGGCGCTTAACTATTGATGGATCCGAACAAACTTCCACTGTTTCCGACACACAGCTGAATGTTCTTTTCATATCCTTCGAACGTTCTACGTGCGAAAAAAATTGAGTCATTGCCTCACGAGACGTTCTCGTTGTTTGACGTCGCTGTATATGTGACAGTACCAGTTCCTCACCTATTTTTATGAAGAGAATCATTTTCTGTAATAATTTTTCATTTACACAGACGAAAAATATACAATTCTCACCCAATTGTCGCAAAAACAAAACTCTTTTGTTTCCTTTCTTCGCATTCAAAAGTGGAAATTTTTTGCACCACAAAACGTAAGCAGCAATATTAGTAACATCTAGCAAATTCATAAAAAATGCAAATGGTCAACGATTGGTCTTCCGTTTCGTCATATACGCGTGTACCATTTGGTCCATGGTGTCAACGCCAGATTTGGTGCTGTTGTAATATTTATTTACCTCTGATATCGGCTTTTCGTCTTCTTTGCAAATGATGGTGCTGGTGTGATGCAGAGTCGATAAGAATAAAACCGCCTTTCCATTTTTTGGCACATGTGAGACCAAGGTGATTTCTTTTTGAAAGCCAAACATTGTTGACCCCTCCTGCTTCGTTCTATTTGGTAAAAATTCATTGTGGACGCACGTTTTATTTTTTTTCAGGGTGCCAACCAAATTTAACCCTTTAGATAGAAGACTTTCAGCCAGTGCGTAACTCGTGAAGTAGTTATCCGTTGTTATGTTGCGATTAGTGCCATGATATGACTCGCACAAGGTCTCAACAACAGTTTGCGCTAGATTCTTGTCTCCATTTTTTCCTGTAAAAACGAAGCCTTTTAACGGGTAAGCAGTTTTGGAGTCGCATATACAAAAAATTTTAATTCCATATTTGTCCGGCTTCTTGGGCATAAATTGGATAAAGCTGCAGCGACACCGACACGGCATTAGTTGTTCGTCAACGGTCAAGTTCTGCGATGGACTGTAGTATTTTTCGAAATTAGCTGTCACCTGCTCCCATATGCTGCGAATAGGACAAAGTTTCTCTACCTTGCGTCGTTCGCATCTCGCGCGTTTCTCGTCGAAACGAATAAAACGAAGCAATTGCTCGGACCGGTTGACTCCCATTGTGGCTTTGAAAATATGAGATCCATAGAAGGGATGCCAAAATGTTCGGTAGTTTTCATTGCACGATTTCATGTGCCCTGCTGTTATCAACAATCCGAAAAACGCATGAATCTCTTGAATGGTGACGAGCTTCCATTCGTCAATCGACTTGTAAAAATTCATTGCTGCCATGTTAGTGTATTTAACTATTTTCTGAGAGATGTCATCGGTAAAAAACAATTTGAAGAAATCGATCGGTGTGTTTGCTGCAGCGTCGTCCGTCGGGGATATTTACTTTATCGAAACTCTTATCTATTTGAATTTGATTTGGCATTTGTGGAAACTGGGTTTTTTCCCATCTTGTATTGTCCTTCGAAATGAAAAATGTTTGTTGAGTTGAAGGTGAGCTTTTAATTTGTTTTTTGTTCACAGCTTTGTGCTTCGTAGTATTTTTTATGACTTTTTTGGGAATAAGAGAAGCAACCTTTTTATGAGTACTTGGAAGGCTCAGCTTCTTGGTATGTTTATGCTTATGATCTGGACGAGACGTTAGCTTGTACTGTCGACTCCTTTTGTAACGAAGCGGAGCGTAAATGCTTTCACGCGAAATTTCGTCGTCTTCATCTTCAGATGCGTCGGAAATCTGTTCAACTTCCGAGTCAGTCGATTCATCATAATTTTCATTTAGACAATCGCCGTCCTCATGGTCATCACCCAACATTTTTAATAATTTCTCTTGCACTCAACATAAACGTGTTATGTAAAGAAAATTTGATTTGGAACTGACATTTCGACCGACATTCAAAATAATGGCTATCTGCGATATGATTTACAAATCGACATTTTCCATTGAGACTGAGAGTCTCTAGTTATGGTAGTGAGTGTTTTAAGCAATTTTCTATTTTCTCCCCTTGATCGCGGATTGTAAAATGTTTATTTTAGTTAAATACATTAAGTTAAAAGCAAAAACTGATACAACATGCTGGCATTTATTCAATTTTTTATACAAATTTTGCGCCCCCCCCCCCCAAATCGCCGCGCCTTTGGCAAAAGTCCGAAAAGTCAGTGTGATTGGCGGCAATGGCACTGAATGTTGACGTAATTTCATAAAGCAATATTGCACGTTACACTAATCTACAAACATACAAGCAACGTTTACGTAGCAACTAATTTCGTTTTGAAGGGCTATGCGAGTTGGCCTGCAATGGGCAATTAAAAACACAACCTTGTGACCATTTTTTTATTCGTTAAATTTCGATATAAAAATATTTACAATTTCTGTCAACAAACTATTATACCTGTAGGAGTGTTTTCGGAAAATCTATCTATAATTTAAATTGATTTACTAAACATCGAAAAAAAGAAATAAAACTATTTAACTTTTCATACAAAATGCCCCTTTTATTTTTAATGTCAAAGTGTACTACAAATGGAAATATATTTTGTCTTTTAATTAAGTTTTAAGAGCTGAGAGAACTACATAAATTGGTTCTTAAAAAAAGTACATTTTCCTAGACACCAAAAAATTTACAAAAATATTCTTACAGCGAAATGAAATGATTTACTTAAGTACAGCCTATAGCAGCGTTTATATTTATCTTAGGTTTGTACATAATACGAAGAAGTTTTGATTATCGTCAAGGTAATACTGTCGTAACAGATTATCGGTTTAGCATTGAAGAGCGTAACCAATCCGAAATCGAAGAATACATTTCCTCAACGGATTGGTCACTTGTAGAAACGAATATCAATTTTGATTTTGAAATGTTTGACTAAATTGAAGTTTCGTTTCATCAATACTTTCGTTTTGGGCGCATTTTTACTCTAGGCATTTACAATTAATTCTTAAAAAATATCTGAATTCCAACTAATTAACAAGTCACTCTAACAGATTTCTTACTATCAATTTATTTTGGAAAGGGCTTACGTGCAGCTTAAAATAATATACAAAAAGCCGTAATCGCAGCGTATGATTCGTAGTTTGGCTATTGATTTTAAATGACATTTGCAACAGAACTTTGTCCATTTAGTAAAGCTTTATTCAATTAACAATCATTTCTCGAATGCCGAGGAACAAATTTGTTTCTGTTCGGTGGACATTGTGCTTTGTTTGCAAATAAAAACTGTGGAATAACGGTATCCTATTTTTTAGAATTGCACATGACCATAGATAATGACTAGCAAATTTTCCAAGAAAGTTTAAGTTTTTCACGACTACAATTAGTGGGAGTCAGAGTAGTCATTATTTAAGTCGAGCTACGTAACTACAGGACTACTCTTTGCACTCTAAATAACTTTGCATTGGAAAAAATTTCTCTGAGCCATTTTTACCACTTTGCTTAGCCATAACTACGTTACCACTTCCTCACCTTTATTTAATCTTACATTATTTAAATTTGATATGATTTACTCGAGTTATTGTTATGACGTACGGACGTATAAACATTTTTTTTTTTCGTTACAATTCACTTTGGACATTTACATAACTAAATAATGTAAAAATCTTCCACGCTACAAAGAGACCACAAAACTGATTATTGAACTTGAATGGAATCCCATTTTCGATCGCTATTTCCAGATAGAATAATTGAAACAAATTTTCATTGGCATAGTCCAATGAAGGAATATTGCTATGGAGTCATTCAAACTGCATTCCCTTGCTACTGCACAATAGAAGAGTGTAAACGGTGCAAGTTGTCCATTGTTATTCTGTGAGTTGCCTTTCAAACATTCACTAAAGCATAACACGAACATATTTTGAAATAAGTACTTTGGATGTAATTTATTCACTGATGTGCTGAAGTGATGTTCTTCTTTTGTTACAAAAACATGCAACAATATGCGCTACCGTTCTTTCAACAATGTGATTTCAATATTGAGTTGAATGGTTCAGTTAAGTGTTCTTCTTGTCATGGAGGATATTTATTTTGTGTATTCACTTGTCATATGAAAGCTCTCTAAACAGTCCCGTAATTTCTACGTAAACGACGTAAGTATCACATAAGCACCGCTTGTTGTATAAGAATTAATTCATTATTTAAAAAACATAAGAATTAATGCAAAGACCTAACGATGCACTGATTTGCTGGAAATTATTGAAATTATATTTATAAATTGATCGTTTTTTTATCGATGGATTTTGAAAATATTTGACGGAACTAGAGACGTGTGTCGGCTAGTTATTTTGATAGCGGTGCGGTTTTTGTTAAATAAATGTGTTACACACTGTTCGGCAGTCTCGTGGAAAACCCCCCGAAAATATTGCCAGGAAAAAGAAATCAACCACAAAAAAATTAGCATCAAGTGAAAACGTAAAGCTAAGACCCGTACGTTCCCAATTCACACGTTTAGTACGGTGTCAGCTAATGGCAAAGTATACGGAATTTCATGATGAAGTACACAAGCTTACAAGCACACCATTTTTCGTCGCTTGAAGTAGAGTGTTAAAGTATCACAGTTTTGAACAGCTTTCGAACAGTTGATCTGTGGGTACGCTGCTGTCAAAACAAAAATAAAAACAAAGTTTAACTTTACTTGTTTTAAAACAAAATTTCGAAAACATTTTATATTTCGATTGGTGAAGTATCAGTTGTCAGAAACTCTTTTTTTTTTTAATTGTATCATAGTTGTCATAGTTTGCGTGTCATTCTATGACTAGTTGTGCTGATATACACATGGTCTTAAGACAAGGTGTACTGATGAGTGGTAAACGACGAAATCAGCAACATTTTTGTTCTATTCACTTTTGTTGAACAATTTGGAAGTATTAGGGAAGAATTGTTAATGGCTTTTTTGAATGATCATAAAAATGTTTCAGTGTGAGCAATTACTATGGTTGTCGATGTCAAGGAGAGATATGAACAAAAAATTGAAGATTTCTGCCAAGGCAAAGATCCTTAAAACCTGACACCAGGAAAGAATTTTCTTTCGCGAAACATCGGTTACTTCAATGTGTACAGTTACTGCGCAGGTAAAGATGGTACATGTACGTACGAAGCATTTTAAGCGTAGAAAAACCTTCAGGCATTTAGATATCATAAAAACTTTCCGTTGAAATTGCAAAAATTTGTCAACGATTTCGGTGCATAATTCGCCAACATCAGTACTTTTTTTTACATTGATAGGAAAAATATCGGCAGAATTATGGGCTTTAAGCTTAAGCAAACTTACATGATGAGAAATATACACCGAAACATTTTGAGGTTACAGAATGTTTTCATCAAAATTTTATGATAAAAAAGATTTTGCGAAAGCTCACAGTGCAATTGATTTTGATGATTAATCTAACACTAAAGTGACAAAATATTGTGTTTAAATTACAATCAGAATAGAAAAAATGCATAAAACTTCATTTAAATTTGAATCGAATTTGAATGATCTGCAATGTTTGCAATTGATTTTTATTTGCAGAGCTCTGTACCCTGAGATTCGTCTTCAGTGTTAGTGTTTTAACGAACTTTAAGACCTTATAGGGCATTCTCAACGAAAAGTGCGACATCTATTATCCTTGTAACGTCGAAATCACGAACTAAAGATAATCTGCTGGTCAATTCCATCGATACCGTCACCTGGGAAGCGAATTTCATCTCTTTCACTCTTTCAATGTGATTTAAATTAACATGAGACAAAACACATTCGTTCCCCAGATGACATGGTAGCAATAATGCATGGGCTACCGATGGAGTTAGCCTGCTACAAATGTCAGAATTCTCAAGAAGTTAGTTTGCTTCAAATGACAAGTGTATAGAATGTGCTGTCATCTATTTTCGTTAAGAACTGCCTATAGGTGAAGATGGTTTGGAAACTAAATTTGAAAAACTAGTACGTTCAGTACAAAAATTTTATACATATTTTCACCTCGTTGCTCTTATTTGCCTCAACTGCAACCAACTTTGTTATAATAAGGTTACTACAACAGTAACTAAGGAAGGGGGCTGTCCCTAAATTACATAACACACATACAAACATAGCGCCATACCAATGTATTTAGTATAGGAAAACCACTTTGCGTAACACAGATTTAGACCGCCCTAGAGCATTACGTAATTTAGGGACGGCCCATTAAGTGAAGTTGCTTCTAATCGAGATATACTATTTATAATGAATGTTTTTCTATACAGAGTAATCATAAATAGGTAGCGCTGAATAACATCCCAGTATTACCGCTAAGTATTTACTTTTACAAATAACATCTACCGCCAAAGAGGCGCTCGGAAAAATGGTGCACTTTCTCGATGTTTATGAGCACAGAGGTTTTCCACTATCAAGAAGGTGGATCCTCCAGGTCGAGACCTGTGACGCCTGATCTTTAAACGAATCAATTTTGGTCAGATTGGAAAATCAATCAATTTTACAGTTATCCATTCGTTTGACTCAAATCCGCAGTCAAGACCAACCAACATTTTTTCGTCTTCAATCGAAATCATCGACACACGTTTTCTATGTGAAGCTGCGCCATCTCATTATCATTTCTCTGTTGACAAATTACGAATTTAGTAATGAAATTTTGTATGCTTTGACATAAGTCAACGCCGCTGATTACGTTTCCGTATCAAATTAATTCTACATATTCGAAGCTTTGCTTTCTCTTTTCATACTTATTTATATGAACAACCGATCTCACAGAAAGGTAACCCTCCCGAATTACGGATTATAAAACTGACCTAAGGCATTGCCATTGGCAACGGACTGACATTGAATTTTTTTTAATTTTTGGCATCTCCAATGCACCGAACGGCGAAAAAAATTTACTTGAAAATGATCATCGGTAAATATTTGATTCAAATATTTTAGAGGATGAATCACAAATACAAATAAGCCGAAAAAAACATAATATTACACTTTCGTTGTTAAGTCCAATGGTGTAGTACCATTGATTTTACTCCGTTTAACTTCACTATCATAATCGTCATCTCCCAATTCACTGTTGGATGATGATCGCTTTTCATGTTCGTCATCCGATAGATCACTGTCTTCGCACGACATTGTTCGCATTTCGTCCGATGTACTGCTATTTGCTTTCATACTCAAATCAATTGGATTATCTTGCGAAGGAGCCTGTGAAGCTAATGAAGGTGATCGAGAAACAGCTACCGGTGATCGTGGAGGTGTCATTGACACAACTATTTCCCGCGTGTCATCTTCGTCCTCATCTTGTTCTCTTTTTATTGCAGGTGATCGTTGGGATTTCAGCACCGCATCTAAGTAATAACGTTTTACTTCTTCTGCACATTTATTGTAATTTGGTTCAAGACGATTATTGTTATTACTTGACGGTGAATTTATAAGTGACGGTTCAATGGCAGGTTTCAATAGACTTTGATGTTGAGCGTAAAAGGATGCATTATATGTAGGGAACAGTATTTGATGAACCCTTGGTGGAGGCATCATAGCCAATGGATTTAGATCAGCAAAGGGTAATTGCGGTAATTGGGGTAATTGGAATAAAGCCATGTTTGGGTTCACGCTTTGTCTAATTAAAAAATTTCTACGATCTCCCACTTCCACTGAACTATCTGAATTATGACTGTCTGGTGAACTAACTGCTGGTGACGCTGATGAGTGTTTGTATTCTTCATATCC
Organism: Pseudolycoriella hygida; assembly: GCA_029228625.1. NCBI lineage: Eukaryota > Metazoa > Arthropoda > Insecta > Diptera > Sciaridae > Pseudolycoriella > Pseudolycoriella hygida. The sequence goes on along the minus strand of CM055403.1, from coordinate 8,368,114 downwards.
TAATAACATGAGGTCTTCTTTCCTGGAAGGCTGACGACACGACATTCCTGCTAGGTAGGATGGATGATTGAACATGTTACGTGGTGGGGGTGGTGGAGTTGTACGATTTCCTTGTGCAGCAGCTGCTGCTGCTGCTTGCTGTTGTTGCTCTTGTAACAGACAGTGAATTTTGAACCAATTTGATCGACGACCATATCTAGAGCCACTTTTTGACATTCCAACGTATAAACATTTCCGCAGTCGACACGCCTTGCACGCTGTGCGATTCTTTTTGTTTATTATACATTCGCTATTGTTTTTGCATTCGGATATGGACGATAAATTGTTGTACGACCGTCCAAAAAACGACTGAAAAGAAAGAAGAGAATTGTTAGTTACGCTCAGCTAAAAAAAAATTAAAATTTTGCATCCAATTTGAAAAGAAAGAATCAAATTTGGCGCCAAAACTTCAAATTATAAGATGATGAGGAAATTTGAAGAAAGTGTTTGGTTTGACGATGACACAGGTAAGCAACGAAAGGGGGCATCCGATTTAAAACGAAAAAAAGCTTAGTGTCTTAATGAGTCAGAGGTACAGAGGAACATTTGGAGCAACATTTAGTTTAATAAATAACTCCTGTGGTCAAAAATTATTCATTAACTTCTCGCGTAACTCGGCACAATTGAATTGAAATCAGCTTCCAATGTGAGATGAAATACAAAACCTTCGCTTAAATTGTACCAAAAAACTTTTATTTAAAAGTAGTCAACCAACCGCAGTTTCGAGGAACTGAGTTGAGTACAACACCCTGATGATGAGGATAAGTTCCTCGAAACTGCGGTTGTTTGACTACTTTTAAATAAAAGTTTTTTGGTAGAATTTAAACGTAGCTTTTGTATTTCATCTCACATTGAAAGCTGATTTAGAGCATCTGCTTTATCTTTGCTTTTTGTTTTTTTTTTTTTTGCTGGCATGCCATGAACATATTTTAATCTCTCTAAATGCGTTTACTTTTCTTTTGATTTTCTTTTTTCTTCTGTTTCTTCTAATTTCCAATTTTGTGATATGTGCCGTTCAACCTGGAGGCAGCCTGGTGTCAAAAACTGGTGTTTATCAGTTTTATGGCGCTGCCGAATTATTTCCAACGCACTATTTTTCAATTTGAGATCAGACTGCCGAATATAGCCCAAGAACGCAGCCTGGTGTTAATGTCTATTGTAAATTGCAGAACATTCGTCAATGCCGCCAATGCAGGTTGCCTACTTTAAGCAGTTGAACCATGACAAAGTACGCAGCTTGGTGTCAAATGGAAAAGTATGTTTCTATAAAGTACTCGCACTATTGGCTCCAGCCTTCACTAACATCAGATCTCAGGCTCCGCTACTGTAAATACACTTGTTGCAACTATCTGAAGGCTGCGTACTTCAGATTCAAGATCCAGTAGTTTCATACACTAGAGTAAGGATCAATCTAATACCTGAAAAAATTATGTTGCTTAGTGTTTTGAAGATTGTAACAAAGTACACCATCAATTGTGAAACACCACAATACTTTTCATCGCAGTCCCTGATTGATGAGACATTAACCAACGATGAGACACTCACCAACCTCTAGCGCCACCCTATCCTCCGCCAGAGAGATGGTTTGATCATCCATTGATGATAATGAGACAGAGTCTACGCGTCAGTGTGTCGCACTATATGGATTTTTAACATAAAACAAAATAATCTAACGTACTGTTTGAAGATAGAAGAATTCAACGAAAAAAAAACAAAAAATATGGAAAAAAAATCTTGTTAACTAATTAAGCTCAAATATTCTTCGATTGACCTCATCTTCACTGTGTAAGAGAGCTAAAGGTTATGTATAACCACATTCGTATTTGAATAAAGAATAGCATTTGCTTTTCATAAGCCAATAACAATTAGGTCATCGTTATTAATGTTTATTTAAAATGTATCCGGAATTCTATAATAACACGATAATGTGTACGATAAAAAAAGCTGAGCGAATAAATGAACAGTAGACGGAAAAAAATTCTTATTCAAACACCCATCAATCTATTAAGGTAAAACAGCAATTTTAATATTTATCAAGAACATCCATCACATCATCACATTGACATAATTTTGTGGTAACAATAATGTTCCGGAGATTTAGTAAACATCGTGGGAAATCATTTAGTGTAATCACGAGACAGACATGAACGCCACCGAAATATTTGTTTAAGGCATCGCCATCTAAATTTTGAAAAATTTCGATATGTGTCGTGTGTTTCACATAGCCAGCCAAAAAAACTACACTTTTCAAACCTTGGTATATAAAATTGAAAAAAAAATGGGAGAAAACCGTTCTTCTGCGGCAAACTTTACACTTGTCAAACAATTGTCTGTTTCCTATATTTGTGAAGATAGAAGACTCAGTCGAATAGTCTAAAGTCATCAATATATTACGTATATACATGTGGACAAGGTGCCACCCACCCGTATGATAGTCTATTGTTTAATTGTTTATTTTTGTTTATGGAATGTCACCGTGCTCTCTATTTCTATGATTCTCCGATTTCTCTCATTTTGTCTGTTATTCCAAATGGCGAAATGAGAGAAGCCGGAGAATCATAGAAATAGAGAACACTGTGATATTCCAAATAGCAGGTCATTCTTATTGTACATATCTGTATCGGTTTAATATCAATATTCAGTTCTGGAATCAATGCTAACTTCACTCGTAAGCGCAATACCATTGCTTTCAATTTTCAAAACAAAATAATGGAATAGAAATGTCCAAATTGTAGCAACCGGGTGGTGCCGCCTCAATTTTCTCTGCGGCGCTCATATCTGACAGCAGATCAACTTTAAGTAATAGTGATGTAATTCTCCATACCGTCAGGATGGAGTATCTTGCGTTCATTAAATGAAGTCAATTCGTTAAAATATAACACGTGCATATATTTTAAGAGGTGTAGTCATCAAATTTATAAGAATTCCAATTCATTTTCTCGTCAAGATGACGATATACTCAATATCGCTGAATACTTTGTGTCTATCATTCATGCCTTGTGTTGTATTATTTGTTTATTCAAACAATTTAAATAATTAATCAAAACGACACTGTTCTTAAGTTAACATATTCAACTAACGCGGAAGGATGACCAAACACTTAAATTGTACGGTGTAATACGAGTTATGAGAACATTTTCATAAAACTGTGATCGTAAAGTAAACTAATGCTTTCACAATGAGTGTGTAACCTTGTCATTTTGGTAAATCAATACACACAACAGGTAAAGTACTTGAGATTGTCGTGATTCATTGCTGGTTTTAAATTAATCAAAGAAATCGAATTAAAAAAAAAAATAAATAAATGTTTTTATTTCACTTGATTAACGTTTGAATGAACATTTGCCAATTCTATTCAAGTCGCAGTATCGAAATACAATTTACAAACAACATAATTGCGAACGGCTTAAGTCAAATTTCAATCTGAAATAAAATGTTTTCAGACATAGATTTCAATTGTTTGATTTAACTTATTTCGTATCCACTTAAAGGTTGATTAAGTAAAGAGTTCAGTGGGACGGAAATAGGATGATGTTAAGTTAATTATGATGCTTGAATGTGAAGAACTTATAAGTTTGTTAACATGAAAGTGAAACTGAACTAATTGTTTGTAAAAGAAACTATAAAACAATTTCGATTTCAAATATGATCAAAACAACTTGTTATACTGCGACTAGAACAAGGTGTCACACACATAGGTCATTTTTTGAGAATTCGCAGTAGAAATAACAGATTGCATCCTTTCTGCTCTCTTGAGGGAAATGATATGGCCGCCATATATATATATATGGTCGCCAAAACTTCGATGGATTGATGGCGTAGAACAAGATCTTCGCACGCTCGGAATAAGAAACTGGCAATAAGCGGCGTTGGATCGGAATTCTCCAGCAGGCAAAGGCCCATAAGTGGCTGTAACGCCGAAAAAGTAAAGTAAGTATATAGCTGCCATATAATTTCTCAGCCTCTTTTTCAAAGTTACATGCTCCCTCATTTCCCATCGAACCCCACCGTTGACACGAAACTACTAAATGAACGTTTACACACAGAAACTTTTATTTTTCATTGAATTTACACAGACAAAAATTTTTTCACGTACTTCTCATCTAAAGAGGATAAGATATATTTCAGGTATTTGGCTAGATTCTCCTCAACCTCATAAAAACTTGTACGAATCTAAAAGAATGATTTGTACTTGTCCATCACCGACTTAAAGAAGTCCTTCTATCGGGTACCAACAGGACAAACTCATTTTCAACTAAAAAAATAAACAGGAAAATGTTCAACTCATTTTCAACTATAAAAATTTCGCCTGCTGCACTTTCTTTTGTTCGTATGTTTTCTTCAGGGGCGTGACAGTCTTTTGTTTCGATCTATGCAAGTAATATTCAGCATGAAGTTAGCTGCAAATGCAACCGAAGCTAACTTCATTGCAAAAAAATCAGCTGATTTTTGAACTGGAAGTCAGCTGATTTTTGGTAAATTTATGAAAGCTGATTTGGTTTGCAATGAAGTTAGCTTCGGTCACAACTGCAGCTAACTTCACGTTGAGTACTACTTGCAAAGATCGAAACAAGAGACTGTCACGCCACTGGTTTTCTTTAAAGAAACTAATTTTCTACAAAGAGAATAAATATGGATCCAAAATTCTCACCAGTGTCGCGGCATATTAATTGTGTCGATTACTTTATCTATTGAACAATCTTGTATCTTTTCGCTTGCCTCTAGGCCCTTAGTCAGGGAGGGCATTTAGGGCATTGACCCCCCCCCCCACCCACCCCTTCACCGATTCTCCGCCTAAGCACCGTATAAGTGGAAACATAGAAGTTTAGAATTAACACGCAAAATATCACTATAAAATGAGAAAAATGTTGTGCAGAATTATGAATTTTACATAAATGCGTTTTCCGAGTCGCTTGCTACGCATTTTCCGAGCATCAACATGTTAAATATTGTACTTTAGTGCTTCCAAATAGTTGCTTTTACTCGTAGGATTATCTTTCTACGAGTCAAACAACCAATTTGGAAGCACATACGTAATGTACTATTAATCGTAGCAATTTCGATAGCTTCGCTTGCATATTCTCTTCTTTTCTGATCTGTATTGTAGCATTAGACACAAAAAACATTAACGCATATAACACGTAAGGTGACACGGGACACGGTGCAATTGAATTATTTCAACTAAATTCTATGTGGAATACGTCGAGCCAACAGTAAAACGTTTTTTTTTTTATTTGAAATTGCACCTCACATATAATTTAGTTAAAAGAAAACTTATTTCATACGGACGGGTTGGCACAGTGGTTAGCGTACTGGCCTTCCTGTCGGAAAAATTCTACATAGAATTATTCTAACAAGTGTAGCGCATTAATAACGTCCTAAAGTTCATTCAAGCTTCAAAAGATGGGTAGTTGTGGTGTGTGTAACGACGTGCACACTGAATGAATCGTATGACGTAACCCATATGCGACGAATTTGTGCACGAAATATCTAAGCCTACATTTAGGCGAGATAATAATCAAGCGCCTAACAATTCTTGGAGTAATTACATAATAACAAAGACGCTACATTCGCATTACTCTGAGATGTGGTTCGGAAGTCACGTTAAGCCGGTGGTCCAGACAACACTTGTTATTGGCTGTAAAAAGCTGTTAGTGGAGGCTCTAAAGTACAAATACAGGGCCGACGATAAAAGGTGAAAAATAAAAAAAAATTTCACTCGAACCGTTCGAAATTTCTTAATTTGTTGCAACTAAATATTGGGTTGTGTACTAAATTTTCTAATAGATCGTAATAAACGGCAGATATAAAATTACAAAAGGGGAAATAAAAATTCAAAAAGGCAGATAAATTTTCGCAAAAGGAAAATACATTTTGATATCTGCGTTTTTGAATCAAATATCTGCAATTTTTTTTTATCTGCCTTTTTGAATTGTTTATCTCCGCGTTTATTATAATTCATTTTCCAATTACACACTTTTTTTACAACTCCTCCCCCTGGCCCAGAATTTTTCTTTTAGGGTCACTTTTTCACTTAGTTTAGGGGCATTGACCTCCACCGTAAATTCGTCCTGGCTACGGGTCTGATTGTGCTTTTTGCCGATCTTTGTTTATTACAAGCAAATATGAATAAAAGACACCCACTGAAAACTTTGGCACTTTGGCATTGTGCCCTCTCAATAGAAAATTTGCGCCCCCTGGATGAAAAATCCCTCCAGTCCAAAATCCTTATAAAAGGCACCGGGTACCATGTCAAATGCTTTTCGCGGTGCTTTGCGAATAGTACGAGATGGGAGTTTACTGGGTGACATTAAAAGCATTCATCCTGGGAACTAGGCTGCTGTAAGAATAGGCAGGCAAAATTAGCAAGCCTTTTGGGGTTAGACAGAGTGTTCGCTTCTGTTCATAATTTTCATGCCACTTTGCACGGAAAGTTATGAAAATACTGGCGATTAACTATATTGGCAGATAATGTCAAGGATTTGCCAAAAGGGATGACCGCCTTAATGTGTGGGGTACGATATGTAGATAAGTGCAGGCAAGACCTGGTTATGCACATCGGTAAATTTCAACAACTGAAATAGGCTTCTGAGTCCAAACATTTAGGAACCATTAGAGGATGGCAAATGAGTTAGGAAATTGAGGAAAGGAAGAAAGGAGAAGGTTTACAGATTGATTAAATTTTAGGAGGGGGTGAGTGGTCCTATGGTTGCGACATTAAGACCTCACACCGAAAGGTACTTAGAGTCTATAAAGTTTGATGATTTTTATGATAAAAGTAGGATTTATGGATCGATAATTGTTGATTTGGGAATAGGATCGCTTTACCGTTGTCGGTGAAACCTGAGTGTTCCCATGGTAAAATAAATTGATGCGTTTGATGGGACATCGGCTTCTATCATAGCAAAGCAGACTTCATTGTCAAATGCATAAATTGTCAAGAAATTTATATTTTACTAGAGAAGCTAATAAATATGCTGCTGAATTTTATCATCGACATCGTCATTATTTTATCAGTTTGCAAGCTCATGCAACAATTTACGGCGACTTAAAATAAAACATAAATGGAACCATAATTTGTTACACAATACGACATACTTTTCTTGCAAAGATAATGATTTTAATTTATAACAATACAAGAACATAATTGATATTCAAATGTAAAGTTGAAAAAAATTATATTTTCCATAACATACACCACACATCCAATCCATGTATGGTTTAAATTTTCCGCTGCTTAATTCTCTAACGAATTACATAATTCCCAGACAGACTATATGGATTGTTTTCTAGTGTTATTGCTGCTGTTTTACAAATTTGTTAATCGCAAGTGAATTAAAGAAATAATTTTTTTTATTTCTAAGTTGAGGTATGTTTGTGGTTTTGTTTTGATTAATCTGCGGAAAATTTTTAGAGCATAAATGTTAAGGTATATAAAGTACCTAGATTTTTCAAGATCATATTTGATTGCAATCGTTTATAATGTGGATATACGGCTAGAGCCGTGCATTACACGTAATACCCATTATTATACGATTTGATCGTTTACATTATTTTAGGAAAGAAGTAAAGCACAAATTTCAACATGGTTCGCATTCATGAAAACGAGACTGAATACGGTTATTGTGAATTCATGTTAATAGAAGTTTTTGTGTGGTAATGAAATAATTCGGAAATCGGAAATGATTTATTAAAGAAAACGGTAGGTAAATTGAGTACGCCATATATCGCGCGTAGTTTTTGGATATGGTTCGTAGTTTATTATCGAGGTATTCATTTAGCCGACATTGCATTGAATGTGAAGATATCTGCTTTCTGTTATGTTGAATAAAATTTATTTCCCGATATCCGTCAAAATCAAGTGAAATTTCCCGGTAAATAAAAACGCGTTTCACTGTGACTCATTTTCGCTGTAATTACTTTATAAAGTAATACATTTATAGTCGAAATCGTCCGCCACCATGCTAAGGCGCTACCCCATCTTGATAACGCCTAGCTGTCTCCGACCCTTTCCATACGTAACGTGAGGATGCTACCCAAAGAAAGCCCCCCTCGTCCTTCTGCTAAGTGACCCACATTAGTACACCAGGGCTGGTTACCTGATCGTTCATGGGGTTGCTCACTATAACAGGTGTCACCACGGGTAGGATAGAGGCTAAGGTACATAAAGGTGTACTATATTGCGCATAACACACCATTTGACAGATTAATTAAAATAAGTAATGACATATTGGGTGTCAAATGTTGTGCCGAATCAGTATCGATTTGTTCATTGTGTTAATCGTGTCTAAATATTTGAAAAATGACCGGACGTGGTAAAGGTGGCAAATGTTTGGGTAAAGAAGGCGTCAAGTGTCATCGCAAAGTATTGCGTGGTGTGAAACGTATTTCTGGTTTGACTTACGAAGAAACTCGCGGCGTTTTAAGGGTATTCTTGGAAAATGTTATACGTAAAACAGTAACCGCTATGAATGTTGTTTACACATTGAAACGTCAAGGGCGTACTTTGTACGGTTTCGGAGGTTAAAACACTGCAGCGTCACAGTTTCAGACGTGCAAAAAGGCCCTTTTCAGGGCCACAAACAAAAAAAAAAAACAAAAAAACACATTGATGGGGCAAACCGGCATTCTAAGCCCTGCTAGTTTCCACCTTAGTACATCATAGATGGCACTAGGTTTGTGTGCAATTTACCACTGGCACAGTTAAAACGTCGGTAACGAAAGGATCTCTAAAAGAATCCATGTAAGGAAAAACTCACAAAAAATTGCGGAACTAGTAAATAAAATGATCCAGCATCTGATCCGGACAGGTTGTGACGGCGGATTATTATTAATATTATAATGACAGATTACAAAAAAATTCTGACAAAAATTTGACATTTCGAAAATTCAAGAATCCTACTCCAGTTTTGACGAATTTCTCTATATATGAGACGCCAAAAATTATATACGAAATTACCATAAAATCACCTTCCTTACCTATTTCTAAATTTTTTTCATACTTTTCCTGTAATCTGTCATTACTATAGAGTAATTACAGCGAAACTTCAGACTTTATGTTAAAAATGTACCCACAGTACTAGATTTATGAACACGAAGTTAGCCGCTTTCCCCACAGCGTGCTGACCGTTGGCCCTTCTTGCAGTTCAAAGTTAAAACGCCCTTTCATTAAAAATCCTTCAATGTTCAAGTTTACATCATCCAAATAATCAGGGCAATTGTAAAATAAACTCTCTAGCGTAATTTATCTTCGACGGAATTACAATAATGAGAACTAACCATTTATCCAACTACTGAGGATTGTAACCGAATTTGCATATTTCTTCGATTAAGTAGTCCACAAAAACATTATTTCACTTCATGTTTTCCTATAAAAAGTTCATGTTGCATGTCAAATAAAAATTAAAGTCTATTGTGTATTTGGCATGCTTATAGATTTAAAAAAGGTTTTAATAAATACAATTGTTTGTCAATGATATCACCAACCGTGCACATTCAAATTTCTATCTATTTTTTTAAATCATTTTCGTGGTTGCAGCATATTCTTAAAACCATTCTTTTTTCTTATTATGTCGTCTTTGAACAACATTTTACTTTGGCTTTCATTTGCTATTCAAAACACATATTCGAATTCACGTCTAATCACCAGTTGTTACATGGTTGAAATGTAATGAAAACGAAATTGAATTCTTTTTTGTTTTGTACAATTATTTGGATAAAAAGTAAAACTTCAAACTTTGTCCGAATCGGAGACCTTGCAGACTTTTAATTAATTTCACAAAACATTTTTCTTCCAAGGTAAAAAATGATTTTGTAGTTCATAAGTGGTGGGGGGTAATTTAAAAATCGGATTAAAGTATTAAATTCTAATGATATTAATCTCACCTTGCATCCTTCGCATGTGAATGCACCAAAGTGGAAGCCTGCTGCGGGCTCACCGCACACCTTGCACGTTTGGCTCATCTGCTAAACAAAAAAAAAACATTGTGGTTAAGATAATGCAAAACTAAGGGAAAAATAAATGTGTCTCGTATGATTTACTTTGGCTGTTTAGTTTGATTTTAATTTTAATAAATAGTTTCAGTTATCGTTTTAATGATTGTGATCGTCGTGGTAAACCACACAGTCAAAGTAACAAGTTACTCAAAAATGCGTTCAAATCGTCAGAATATAAGCTCATTAAAACTGAAGCGCCATTTATTTGGTCTCACATTTATTTATTATTTGTATTTATGCGAGAAGTCGTTAAATATAAATTATTTTTAGTTTCGTTAAGGTTAAAATATTGCAGCGATTTGTAAGTGTCTGATCTTCAGGGTACGATTCCTTGGAAAATTTTATTCAATTCAAACATGTAATGATAATTCTCGTATTCTCGTTTGCTGGTAAAATTTCACATTTCGTGTAGGTTCGAAGGTCGATTTAATGACTAGATAGGGCGCTCCAGTGATTTTTTTAACAACACTAACGCTTGAATTGAAAAATAGTAGCGAAAGTAGTCGCTACTGTCGACTCATATTGACCGTCACTAACAGTCAAAAGAAAGAGCATGTTCGAGAAATCAAATTTATTGAAAAACATAACCATAGACCCGTACGTATCAGAATAGATGTGACAAACAGAATTGATGTAGCAAAAAGACTCGAACGTATCTAAATATAGAAATCAGCAAACAGCCCAATGTTTTGCGGTCTTTTATAGCTATAAGAGTTTCGAAGATCCATAGAAATTACCCAAGGTAATGTCAAAGGTACCGAAGTACGTCTGACACCATTGTTTTTCATAGCCAAAATGTTCTCCCCTGTACCATATCACAAAGAGGACCAACGTAGTTTCTCCAAGAAATCCTGAAAATGCTTTCTCTGAAATGTAATTCTCACACACTTTGCCTTTGGAAGCAACTTTCTAGCTGCCATAGTTCAAGAGGTATGGATCATCCCGTCCAATTCTAGAAGTGGTCATATTCCAGGATTAGGCCATTTTCACGTGTTCCGTAAAATTTTATTCTCTACAACTTTGTCTTTGACAGGAAATCGCCATATTGCATAGTTAAGCAAATATAGACCAAACCCATCTGCTTTCGTATATGGTTAAGAAACACAATTTCGTCCACTCCATTGGTCCTGTGCCCAGATCACTGAGAGCCGATTCCAGAAAAAACTCCCAGTTTTCTAAGGTCAAATTAGGATCTACACTTCTTTGACCATATCTTCGGAACTACTTGGCCGATTTTGCTCATCTTCGAAATTGAATCATGTGAGGCATGTACCTTGTTTGAGGCGATCGGTTGAGCCGTTTTGGAAAAAAAAGTGGAGGCGGACGTACATTTTTTATTGCTGATTCGTCATCACTAGATGATAATAATTTTATCCCCCGTCCTCCCAGCTCAATCTACCCCAAGTTACAATAAAGTTGTTTGTAGTAAACGTATAGGACCCTTTTGTACTTCGTACGGGTGTAAAAAGTCTTGCTTCTCAATATAAAACAAAGTCAATTTACTTGAGAAAATTCGGAAGAGAGCGGTTTTCGAATATAGACAGCACACAGCACCATTGTTTTTCTATTTTGTGTATAATACACGATAATGGAAAATTTCGGAAACTGTCGAAATTCTCTCTTTGAATTGATCTATTTCCAGCAATCTGAGGTGGACTTTGTTTAACATAAAAAGTGGTCAAAACTGCCGTACAAAGTATAAAAACCTTAGAAACCGGTTTCAACAAAAATATTTTTTTGTTAAAATCGATTTGAAAGATTTTTGTACTTTGCACTGCAGAAAAGAATAGTTGACGAAAGGACAAAGGTTGACTTTTGCATTATCAAAATCCGGACGGCTAAAATTCGGATGAACAAAAATAAAGATTACAAAACACCTAAGACTAACTATATAGATGGGTTTCCCACAAAATTTCGTAGAAAAATGTCGTATTGTCCTCCCTAATTGTCCCATCTTTTAGCCTCTGGAATTAAATAAATATTTCCAGACACAATGACGCGAACAAATACTTTTTCCGGGCGCAAGCATAAACAATTTTGTATTGTCTTCCTGGGAAATTTGTTGTTTCTACGTGTGGGCTCGAAAAACAAAATTCACGATTCTCTGTATTTGACATTTAACAGCTCGTTAATGGAAAGTGTTAGTTTCCTTCCTTCCTAGGACTTACATGAAGCTTTTTAACTTATTTGCTCTATTGCAAACACTTGAATTTATGTAATACTTTGAACAGTGAAATCATAACATATATTTTTTAAATAACCGTCTTCCACACCCAAGAAAGAAATCGACTAACGCTAGACAGGCAACATAATGGCTGATATTAATCAAAACTAGACCGAAGACTTATAAGCCGCAATTAAAGTAAATATGAAAACCTATTTCATTTATTAAAACATCAAATCTCTAGAATAAAAAGGCGGAAACATCAATTTCTTGATTCATCCATCAACATCCATTGTGCATGTTCTTCGTTCAATTATTCACGAGAAAAAAAAATCTTAGAAATTGATTTTTTAGCGATATAAAAATCCAAATTAATAATTCATTTCAAATAAATAAAAATTATGTTAATTGCAATAATTATTTATATTGCTCATCATCACGCTGGACTATAATTAATTATCTTATTAGATCACCTGTGAATATTTTTACATGGAAGTGTGATGTAAACGGTTTGTTATTTTTTGTAAACATTAACGTACTACAAAACACAGAGTGCTTTCGTTGTTCACACAAAAATAATAAGAAAAATATTGTTTTTTTTTACTTGAGAAGTTGATGAAGAATAATGTTAATTCACCCGCACCATTTGTTATGCTAGAATCATTGGTCAGTGGTACGGTTGAAGAAACATTTTTTTTTATCCTCAATGAAGATTGAAAGATTTTGAATAAATAAATTCCTAACAAAAATATTTGACCTTGATGGCAAACGGAGCTCTCAAAATAAACAATAAATTTTTATTTAAATTATGATCTCTTTTTTTACGTAAATGATTGTTGGCACGTCTAGAGGTCAAAATGTATGTTAAAAATGTAAATTTTTTTGTTTTATTTTGAGTATTCATCTTGCAGAACATGTTCCTTATAGTAAATTGTACAGAACAGAATTGAAGCCCCGTACGCGGCGTAACCAACTAGTCCAAGTGGTCACTTTGGACATAAGGAAAAAAATCCTAACCTAAAACTTCATTAAAATTTTTAATAAATTTCTCATCGCAGAATGCTGAGAATTTGACCACTAACGATGTGACAGTTAGGATTTTTGCTAATTTTTCAACTCAAATGTACATTTTGAATACATATACAAAAAACTGCCTTTTACTCGGGTTGCGCATGCGTACTCGCCAAATATTTATTTACGCAACAAGGGAGCACGCCGAAAGTGCTTTGCCGTGTTGCGTATAAAGTTTTTCATGTTTGCTAGCAGGGTCGAGAGCTGAAAAATGTAATCTCAAGTTTTTTTCATGCTTGCTATCAGGGACGAAAGAAAAATGTAATCCCATGGGGCGAAAGCGTCAGGCTTACATTTTTCAACTTTCTTCCCTGATAGATAAAAAACTTAATACGTCACTTGGAAATGAATTACATGCCTACTACCTCGTACGTAAATAACTATTCCTAGTTGCGTAATGTTGTAAGTTGTAAGTTGCAATGTACTGAAGGATTCAACTAGACAGACCGACAAAGTTCATGGCAAAACCCTTAGCCCTCGGTTTCGTACGTGACTAAATAGCGCAGAACTTGTAATTTAATGACGTTTCTGAATAGGGATTTTTTGAATTCAAAAAATTTTCTCTAACACAATTTATTGAAATTTTACGGAAACACTTCACAAATTGAGATAGAATTATGTGTTTGTGTCAATATGCCAGACCATAGACCATTTCATTGGTAAATTTATTTATACAAAACTATATAATGCCCCACCCATATCTTGATACACCAATTTATATTTTGCTTGTTTATATTTATTGAAATATTCGTCATTTCGAGAGAGATTGATATGACATATCCTCTTCAACATTTTACAGACTTTCAGTTGAGAAATCGAAAATTAAGTTGATTTCACATTTCCGCTAACAAGTTCATTAAATAACAGCTACTGAAAAACTCATGAGGTGTGTAGCACATTCTCAATTTACGTCACGTTCTTGACTCGTAAGAACTGTTAGTATAATCCATTTAGTTTGTAATATTGTAACGCAATTAAAGCTCATCACAATCTAAAACGGCTGTACGTGCAAACTAACTTCTAGTTCTACCACGGGTAGTTCATTTCCAACAACTGTCGAGATTTTCGAATATCTTTTCGCACAGAAGCATATATCGAAAAGCAATACTTTCGGAAAGAAGAAAATCGATTACATTATGTCCTGGATGTGGTTTAAAAATTATAGGAGCATTTTGGTACGCGTTATAAGGGTTTAAGTCTGTGTCTGTTTGCATCATTTTTTCTTATGCTCTAAAAATCGCATGAACGAATAATTCTTTTGTTAATAGAGAACCTTAGCAAACCGGAAACTGAGTTGAAAAGTAAACCTCAGATGTTGCATCCCTTGAAAGCATACATCTCAGACGAGGTGTGATGTTGCATCTGCTCTGGGATGTTACATCTCAGATGATATGAACGAGGGACAGATAATCGTGTAAGGATTTTTTTTGATTTTCAATGATTTTCTATCATTTTCCTTGATTTTTAAAGATTTTCTTTATCAATGTCTGAGGCTTTTCTAGCGATTTTTAGGGATTTTCTTTTTTCCAAGGATTTTCAATGAATTTGAAGATTTTCTTAACAATTGATTGTCTTTTGAATGTAAAAGGATTTTCTATGTTTATCTGCCTCTCGGATATGAGATGTTGCATATATTTTGAGCCCGGCAGACACTAGACACACCAGAATAAGTGAGATGTACATTTTGGACATGGAGAGTTACAACATCTGAGATGTACTTCTCAAATCCGTTTCGCTGAACGGTTTTTTTTTGCTAACGTACCCTAATTTTTGTGAAGTAAACAAAAAAATTGACTATACAAATGAAAATGTATCATTCCGCATAACTTAATCAATGAAACTGTACAGCCAATACCATCAGTGTTTAATTTACTTGTAATTTATCTAAAATCGTGTCCGATTGACACTACCAGCGAAAGACCAACAAGGAACAGCGTAATAGCATCAGCATATAAATGCCTTGATGTGGGTAAGTAAACTTCTGTTAGTTGTTGCAAAAAAAACTTTTTTATTTGAAACTAAACATAAGTCGTGATCTATGCTAACATATCGATCTCATTCATTAAATTACGCGTGAATTTCTTACGACTTTTTCGTCGAGTATGAAAAGCGTTCGTTTTCGTCTTGCAATTTAATTCGTATTTCACACACTACTCTCATCCATGCTCAAATAACCTATTAAATGTATAACTTTTCTTCCACAAAAAGCATTAAATCAATTAAATTCCGATAAAAGCCACGATTATTGTTTTATTTGTTGAAAAGTGCTAAGCGTACCAATAATAAAACGAAAGGAAAAAAGAATTTTGTAAATCTGGGATGGGACGTTGTATCAGGTAACTATTTTCCTTCTTTTTTTTGTTTATTTGTGAGAAATGTAGTTGTAAGCTAGCGATGTTGTGTTTTTTTGAACCCGTTATCGAGCAATGCAGAAGCAACACAAGTACACGTCGCTAACAACCACTATTCGACGGTGCAATATGTATTTTAACTGCATACAGCAGTTAGAAACGAGTGTTATAAATATTGCAAAGCATCCTCTCATCGGTGATATATTGACCAACAGCGTTCGAACAAGAGAGCGTTAAATTTAGTATACATTTATATTTAGCATAAGCTTTTTTTTGTTTAAATTAATGTAACAAGAAATATAATTTATTTATCAAAACTAAATATCTAATCGCGCACTATGAAGTGTTTCTTAAACTGAATGAATCGGATGGGTTTTTCTTTCTTGTCTCAATATTAACCGAGCACATATTTTATAATGTTATTAAGTAAACTACAAAATTGTTTTGAATTTATAATGCGATTTCTGATATTTTTTTTGAAGAAAATCTGCATCGACTTTGGCATTGCGCTATGGAGTACATTCGAAAAGATAATTCTTTGTGTAAATTAAATCGAATATTTTTTATCAATTCTGACATGCTACTTCGTTAGAATGGACATTTTATAATGTAATTAATGTTCGATTCGCGGTGAAAGGAATTTTCGATTTATGGATTCGTAGATAAGAGTTTAATGAAGATGAATCCTAGATAGTTTAGTCGGAGGTTAAATATGAAGAGTCTTTGGCGGTGAACACAATCGAATTGTGTGTTCAAGATTTTTTCATCGATATATAAACCAACAATTATAAGCTTATCTAGACAGTCTGTGCTCATTAATATTGGCAATGTCCGTTATAACTCGTAGCTATCAGTGAAAAACTTTCATTGTATTTGAAAATGTTGATTGCAGCGAACGATTATTTTATTTAGGGAAAACTTACATCATTAATTTGGTTATTGAATTTGGTGAGGGATGATGAATCGTTTTTTTAAGAAAGAAGAGCGAAGAAAGACTAGTTTTACAAATATTGAGAGACGATTGAAATCAGGTTAAAAAAAACAATTTCCACACAAAAAAATAAGACTGTCAAAGTTCCTCAACTCCGACATCATTGTGTTTCCCAAGTTGCAAATTGAACGTTTTTGCAACTTTTACAAATTTGTGCATATACTAGCTTCAAACTAGATTGGCAGCAAAAGCAGAGCCAAGTTAGGGCCCATTCATAAAGTACGTACATAAAAAATTCGATTTTTACACCCTTCCCTCCACTCCCTAAATCGTACAAATTAGAGCACCCCACCTTCTCATATGTCCATACGAAATTCAGAATTTTTTGATACTCAAAATTTTCCATACAAAATCGAATTTCCTATAGTGAATGCAATTACCGTACATTTTCTAAAAACCGGTAAACGGTATTACCGAAATTTTTGAGTATGCTTACTGGTACATTACCGGTAATTTATATTGCATACAAAACGGTCGATATGTTTACTTTTCAATAAGAAAACCCAGAAGTAAATCTGCGATGAAATTTAGACACTTGATTTGAAAAGAATGACTCACAATTTACGTAGATTGTCCTGTATGTGAAAGCTTGGGTGATCTTAACGCTTACTGTTTCAATAGCTCTTTTCTCCTACTTTAAGCAACAATTTTAGCAATAAAACACATTATATTGGGACGCTCGTTCATAAAGGGCGTCCACTTCATTCTCACATTTTTACTGACCGACTTGTCACAATTTGTTCACTTTTAATGAAAGTATCCACCCATATAGCATGTCAAAATTTAAAGAAAGACGAGTTTACTAAAAAGATGTAAACTTTTTCGCTCTCAATATTGATCAATTTACAATGTAGCAGAGTAATCCCTTCCACATCCGATTCTTCAATGTAGGTGTTGTGTAGTTATATCAAATTTAATTTCCGAATCTTAATAATTTGGTCACAATCTGTCCTATCCTAAAATTGGAC